>JBBGZY010000761.1:1200000-1800000 GCA_037952925.1 Lithobates clamitans
ATGCCATGGCTCAAGGCCCATAACCCGCAAGTTGACTGGGCCTCAGGGAAAATTGAGTTTCCCTCCTCTTATTGCCACCAACACTGTCTACCAGAAGTTACTCAAGCTCCCTCTCCCCTGTTGTGCATGGAAACTGATGCCGAGACCCGTCAAGTTGTACCCGAAGTCTACCATAGTTTTCTGGACATTTTCAGTCAAAAAGGGGCCGAGACCCTTCCTCCCCACCGGCCATATGACTGTCCGATTGAGCTTCTCCCAGGGGCAGAGATTCCTTTTGGGAGAATATTCCCTTTGTCAGAGTTAGATCTAGGAGTATTAAAAACTTACATTGATGACAATCTAAAAAAGGGCTTCATCCAACCTTTCACGTCCCCGGCAGGAGCAGCAATCTTTTTTGTGGAAAAGAAAGACCATTCCTTGCGCCCTTGTGTGGATTATCGGGCACTCAATAAAATCACGATCAAGAACTGTTATCCCTTACCATTAGTGCCAGAACTTTTTCATAGGCTGGGGTCTGCAGTAGTGTTTTCTAAGTTAGATCTTCGTGGTGCCTACAACCTTGTCCGCATTCGCAAAGGAGACGAATGGAAGACTGCTTTCCGTACCCGGTTTGGGCACTTCGAATATTTAGTCATGCCTTTCGGACTTTGTAATGCTCCTGCTACATTTCAGCATTTTGTGAATAACATTTTCAGAGACTACCTTGATCTGTTCGTTGTTATTTATCTAGATGACATTCTAATCTTTTCTTCTTCCCTAGTTGAACACCGTGAACATGTCAGAAACGTTTTGACCCGACTTCGCCTGCACGGCCTTTACGCCAAGCCTGAGAAATGTGTCTTCGAACAAGAGAGTATTCAGTTCCTTGGTCTTATTATTTCTGTGGAAGGCATCAAAATGGACCCTTAGAAGGTCTCCGCCATTCTGGACTGGCCCGCTCCTACTGACAAAAAAGGGATTCAACGTTTCGTGGGATTTGCAAATTTTTATAGAAAATTCATCAAGGGATTCTCCACCATCATTTCTCCCATTACAAGATTAACCCAACAGGGCCTCAAGTTCCACTGGTCTACGGAAGCTTAGATGGCCTTTACTACACTGAAGGATCTGTTTGTCTCAGCCTCAGTTTTAAAACATCCTGATTCCACATTGCCTTACATCCTGGAGGTGGACGCCTCGGAGATAGCGGTCGGTGCAGACAGGGGCCTAGGGCTCTTCTGCACCCAGTCGCTTTTTTTTCCCGTAAATTATCGGAAGCAGAAAGGAACTATGATGTGGGTGATCGAGAATTGTTAGCGATCAAAGCTGCGCTGGAGGAATGGCGGTACCTGTTAGAGGGAGCAGCCCACCCAATTCTTGTTTATACAGATCACAAGAATCTAGAATATTTAAAGACTGCCAAAAGGTTGAAACCACGACAGGCCAGATGGACACTGTTCTTTACTAGATTTTCTTTCCATATCACCTACCGTCCCGGGTCAAAAAATATCAAGCCTGGCACTCTGTCACGGATGTACAGTGATTCAGAAGCACCTTCTCCACCAGATACCATCTTGTCCTCAGGGAACTTTCTGTTACTCCAAGGGGATCTACTGTCACAGATCAAGCAAGCCTCCAGGAACATTTCCACTCCACCTGATACAGCCCTACAGGCCAGAGATGATCTTCTGTGGTTTAGGGATAGGATCTTCGTACCTCAGGAGATGCGAACGGCAGCTCTTAGTTCTTGCCATGACCATATGTTAGCCGGCCATTTCGGAGTACATAAAACATCTGAACTTCTTCAGCGCACGTTCTGGTGGCCATCATTAAGAAAGGACTCTAAGGACTATGTGGAAGCATGTGTCACCTGTATTCAAAATAAAGGCAGCAAGTCTAAAGCCTGGGGCCTATTAAAACCACTATCTGTCCCGGAGAAGCCATGGAGGATGATCTCCATGGATTTTATTGTCGAGTTGCCACCTTCTGAAAGCTAGATATAGCGTAATAGTGGATAGATTATCCAAGATGGCACATTTTCTACCAATGAAGGGTACCCCTACTGCTGCTGAAACTACCAGGACATTTATTAAGGAGGTGGTGAGGCTTCATGGCATCCCTGCCAATATTACTTCTGATCGGGGGGTACAATTCACCTCCAGGTTTTGGAGAGCTCTTTGTGAATCTCTGAAAATTGATCTTGCCTTCTCTTCTGCCTATCACCCCCAAACAAATGGCCAGACGGAGAGAATGAATCAGACGCTGGAGCAGTATCTGCACTGCTTTTCCTCGTTCTCCCAGGATGATTGGGCTCCGCTTCTTCCCCTTGCTGAATTTGCATACAACAACTCTGTTCATTCCGCTACAAAGCAAACACCATTTTTTGCAAATTATGGGTTCCATCCTCTGTTCTTGTCCACTAACATTCCGGAGTGTCCAGTACCAGCTGTTCAAGAAAACCTAAACTTCTTCAAATCAAATAATAAGCTTCTGCAAGAGACTATGGCAAGGACCCAGAACTACAACAAAGAGGTGTTTGACAAGAAGAGAAGGGGGAGCTTGATCTTAAACTTGGAGATTTGGTTTGGCTATCCACTTTGAATCTAAGATTGGCTTGTCCTTCCAAAAAATTGGGTCCCAAGTTCGTGGGTCCTTTTCCAGTGATAAGAAAAATTAATAATGTGGCCTACGAACTAAAGTTACCAGAATCATTCCGGATTCACCCGGTCTTTCATGTTGCCCTACTCAAACCCCCTGAACCCATGATCATTGACGGAGAAACCGAATATGAGGTTGAGTCCATTCTGGATTGTAGGAAGAGACGTAATCAAGTCCAGTTCTTGGTAAAATGGAAGGGGTATGGCCCTGAGGAAAACTCCTGGGAGCCGGAGTCCAACATCCATGCTAGGAGGTTGATTCTTGCCTTTAAAAGATCTCATCCAAGTAAGATGGCACAGTTGGGCATCCGGAGACTGCCCCTTGGGGGGGGCAATGTCATGAAAGACGTCCTGTTAGTTGAGCCATCGGCGGAAGATCGGTTAACAGAACTACTGTCAATAGAGCCAGAGGACGCGTGCGGAGGCGCGTTGGCGCGAACGGACGCATGCGGGTGCGCGCTAATACGAGCGGGTGTACGTGGGTACATGATGATACGAATGGGCACGTACGATCGGTACTCGGGCATGCACGTGTGCACGCGGATGCGCGCAGACGTGCAGTGTGATAGCTTTTGGCGCCATTAGGCCTATTTAAGGGAGCCTGTCAGCATGCTTCCTTGCTGTCTGGTCTACAGCGTTCCCTGTGACCCTAAGCTTTCCAGTATACCTGTTTACCTGACTCCTGTTACCCGGCTTGTTCCTGACTTCTCCTGTTTGCTGCCAGTCCCGACCTTGGCTTGTCTGACGATTCTCCTGCCTCAACCTTCAGTTGTTACCTGCCTGTCTGTTGCCGATCCGGTCCGTGCCCTGACTACTCTCCTGATTCCGTTTTGTACCTGCTCTGCTTGCCTGTGTTTGACCCGGCCTGTCTGACTTCGCTAGTGCTTCCAGTGGTACTACAGAACACCTCCCCGCTGCCTGCTTGTTCCTGGGTTTCTGCTAGCTACAGTGCTTCTCTATCCAGTCAACAGTTCCAGTGTTCCTGCCAAGAGTTCCGGTTCATCTACCAGTTGTTCCAGTGCTCCAGTTGTACTACAGAACACCTCCCTGCTGCCTGGTGTTCCTGAGTTCCTGCCAGCTACAGTCCTTCTCTGCTCTATCAGTGGATCCAGTGTTCCTGTCAGTCCTCCTGCTGCTGCACCAGAGGTCCAGACCAGCTCTACACCTGCCACTTGCCAAGCACTTGTGGCCCCCTGCGCTCTTGAGTCCCTGTCTTCTCTATCAGGGGCTCTCGAACCAGAGGCACACGAGAGGCTACTCCTTGCATTCTGGGCTCCACCACCAGGTACGTGACAACCTTCCTCTCATCTATGATATGTGTGATATGCAAAGTGGTGGTGAAAGGAAGCAGAGATGAGACACATCTACCTGTCCTGGCACACTCATCCTGCTGATCCACCTCTCGCATCCAGCCCATGTGCTTGTATGTGATGTATATGATGTATGTGATGTCACATACAAGCATCTGGAATGGATGGCAATAATGATCTCAGGTCAGGGGCATTTTCAGAAAGCAGTGGCCCTGTGTGCAGGATGATAAGTTGGGCCCCCGCAGCTGAGAAAAAGTGCGGCACAGGAAAAGTTAGGTGTGATTTTCATTGCGCTGAATTCTGGCTGTGGCTTAAATGGACACAGAGTGCAGAGGGGTTCAGTAGAAAGTGACGCAAAGATTCAGGTATAATTTCAACAAAGTTCCCAGAAGCTTAATAGTAATTTCACGAACTGTCACCTGATTGTGGTTTTCTCAGTCAGTAAAATCCCTTCTTTCTGAGATTGGTAGTGGCAACCAAGCAAATAATCTTCCTCCAGATGGTGGGCGGGGCTAGCAGGACTGTGATTGGCTTTAGCAGTGACTAAGACAGTCCTCCTCCTCCTGGAAACAGGGACCCCCCCCCCAGTAGAACTGCACCCAATCTCTTCCCCATCACAAAAGCTGATGATCGCAGCTACAGCAAAGTTAGAGATCCAAACAATGTTTCCCATCTTTTACAATGTGTGGGGGCACAGTGCCTCCCCCTCAGTGCAGGTGCGGTGTGGGGAATTCTAAAATTGGAATGCATTCGTGTCTCACTGACACTTCTCTGCGCTGCTCTGCTGATGGGGAGGGAGTCGACTATGAACAATTTCAGAATCAAACCTCCTGGACCCCATTGGAATCAGGAAAAACGGTAAAGTGTTCAGACACTTTCCAAATTTACTTTTACTATTTTTCACAGTGCATTATATCAAATGAATGAGTGAATCATGATAAGAATTATTTGATCAAATATGTGTATTGTTCTAACACTCAAAAATGGGAAACAATTATGACTTAATGGTATGAATAATTCAGAAATGAGAGGGAAATTATGATGCGATACTTATTAAGATGTCCTGAAAATTTATATCTTGATTAGTCATGCATCATGCACAAATATACCATGATTACAATGAGAGAACACTAAAGAAATGAGACCACAAGTAATATTATCCACACCGGGGTTAATTGATCAATTGCATAAATCCAAATTTATTTCCAGAGACCCAAAATAAGAATTTCTGGTCCTAGCGCGCCATCTGATGGACAGGTATGATCATCACTTTAATAAATATTGGGTTAATCAATAGAAATGCCTTCCAGTCAGATGTGGGTAAATATTCAAAATGGCACCTTTTTCTTTAGATAAGGGGATCATATTCAAAGGTGTCATTTCCACTTAAGGAATCAAAATAATCCTTGCATTCTGCTACAGAGAATTCAAGGGGAGGGACGGATTAGGGTGGGCCTTGCTGCCTACCAACATAGTCTAAATTACCTGTGTTCCAAAATGGTGGTGGCTATACCTACCAAATGAAAAATAAGAAATCTGGTATCTCCTAGGGCCCCAGTATATAACTGTACTTGTTACTGCTAAAGCAATGTGCTATTGATACATCTGTGATTTTCTTTATCTAGATAAATCAGACATATATGATTTTTATTGACTTGTCAGAGAATAAACTGACATTTGTTTTCTCGTTACGTAGTCCATACAGTGAAAAATTTAGTGTACTAAAAATCTCTACATAGGCCTAAAAAGAAATCAGGAAATTAATCAAGTCAGTGTGGTTTACCTTTAACCAAAACATTTTATGCTAATTAAGCTGGCTCACCGGAAGGTTGGAGGCATTGTCTTATATAGAGTAAATAAATAGTTGGTATTGCTGTCTTGATTAATAGTTTAGACTTCAGACAGGTAACACAGGTGAGCAGCTGGAGGGAACCAAGACCCAAGAACAAAGGGCCACCCCACTGAAACTGGAGTACTCTGGTAGCAATTGGGGAGAGGCCCCCCACAGGAGCTGAGTTTAGAGAAACTGCATGTAGCACGACCCCCTTGGGGACTGCTTGGATTTACCTGCTCATCTGCATCGCCCATTACCCTGTGAACATTCCAACCCACCTAACACTCTGGGTTCAGACATCTTTGCACCACCTTGAAGTAATAAGTCAAACAACTCAGTGCATTTATATTCTATTAACGTTTAATGGAACAATTCAAAGAGGATATTGTTACACAGAGGAGGCAACAGATCTACTGAGCTTTGGGTAACAGTTCTAGCTCAGTAGAGGAATCCCTTTTGGGTAACACAATGCAAGATAATTTGTAGATAAAGGGGGAACCCAGGCCGGCCTATTAACCTTTAATCCTAATGAGAGATCAGGCTTAACAGAAATGGTATGAGGGCCCTTTAAGTAGTAATGACAGCAATGTCCCAGTTGCAGGCCTGATGGTCTTCACCGGGAGTCCGAGCTTGGTAGGCCCCGACCCCACTCTCCATGCACGGAAAGGTCCGTCACGCATCAGGGCCAGGAGGAAGAGAGCGTGGGGATTCTTTTATAGCTCCTCTCAGCAATCACCCTGATGGTAGCAAAGATCCCTGGGATATGTAGTCCAGGTGTATAGTCATGCGGAGCAATTACCATTCTGAGTAACTACCAACCCCACAATCCCTTTAGTTGTGGTCATGAATATGATGTCAGTTAATAAGGCTGGGCACTAGAGGAACATGCAATATATAGAAATACTGGAGGATCACTGTACTGTGCAATTGTAGTCCACATTGCTACATCCATTCTATTAGCTCTTGCCTGGCTTCCTGTATATTGGGTTTGACAGTGGATGGCAGCTTACCTGGCAGCATATAACTTGCCCACCTACCTCTACCTTATCGGATGTGAGCTGCTGAGGAAGGAAATCTTCCCTGAGCATGACTAAGAACCTAGCATGTTGTGGAAAATTGAGTTAAAGGGACCTGAGCTTGCATCTGAGTATGGCAAGTAAATAACCACTCTGTTATAACCTGTATAATTTTTTAATGGTTGGTGGGTGGGTAGTGTGGGGGGTAGGGGGTACAATTTCATGTGCAGTGGAGTGCCATTCAAAATTATGGCACCTCAATGCACCACACTGCTGTTTGTATGATACTATGTGTTGTGGCAAATATGGATATACATATGGGCCACAGGCCAAAATAGCCAGATTCAGGATATATTGTTGATTTTTTTATAAATACAAACTCCCAGAAAATATACAAAAACACCTTTAAGTTTTCTTATTATTCATTCCTTCAAAAGTCACAAAATAAATGTAAATTGCAAGTCAACAGGTGCTATTATCTGAAATCTGTGTTTAGAATGCCCCCCAACCACACACACACACGCACACTAGCTGAAAGCTGGAATTAGGCTTGAAGTGGGAATGCCTGCTATGTAAGTTTTTAGGTGAAAGTGGGGCGTATGTAAGTAGATTTACAGAAAAGAGACATCTCAGGCTGGGGTTATCAGTGTATTCTCTTGCATATAGTGAAGTCAGCAGGTTGTGAAACGTGTGGTTTGAATTACACAAGTATGTGCATTCCATTGCAAATGTTTTGGCAGGAATACAGTGTATGTGTTTCGACTAGCAAATTATCTGTTGGCAAAAGTTGCCAACCAATAAGAGAGTATAGCGTATTTCTAGTAAGTACATGTTTTGACTTTTTATTATAAAATTTACCTGATCATAATTTATTTTGACAATACATCCACGTCTTGATATGTGTATTATACAGTATATTGATTTGGTTATTTTATTTCAAAAGTAAACACCAAATAAAAATGTAAATGTGTCCTCCAGTGGTCATCACTGTATCATGGATAAAAGCCTATCTCTGGGCCCACTTAGTCCTTCTTCCACTCCCCTTCCACCCATTAACTAATGTTTTCCTTGAAATCAAAGTTTTATTTGATAGAAGACTCCAGGGCCTGCCACATCACATGGTCACGAATTTACATGGGCTTTTAGATTTTTTTTTTTTTTTAATTAACGTGGTAATTACACTGAGCAAAATTATAAATGAAACACTTTTGTGTTTGCCCCTATTTATAATGAGTTGAACTCAAAGATCTATGACTTTTTCTATGTACACAAAAGGCCTATTTCTCTCAAATATTGTTCACAAATCTGTCTAAATCTGTGTTAGTGAGCACTTCTCCTTTGCCGAGATAATCCATCCACCTCACAGGTGTGGCATATCAAGATGCTGATTAGACAGCATGATTATTGCACAGGTGTGCCTTAGGCTGGCCACAATAAAAGGCCACTCTAAAATGTGCAGTTTTACTGTATTGGGGGGATGGGGGTCCGAAAACCAGTCGGTATCTGGTGTGACCACCATTTGCCTCATTCAGTGCAGCACATCTCCTTCGCATAGAGTTGATCAGGTTGTTGATTGTGGCCTGTGGAATGTTAGTCCATTCCTCTTCAATGGTTGTGCGAAGATGCTGGATATTGGCAGGAACTGGAACACGCTCAATGGGTGACATGTCTGGTGAGTATGCTGACCATGCAAGAACTGGGATGTTTTCAGCTTCCAGGAATTGTGTACAGATCCTTGCAACATGGGGCTGTGCATTATCATGCTGCAACATGAGGTGATGGTCGTGGATGAATGGCACAACAATGGGCCTCAGGATCTCGTCACGGTATCTCTGTGCATTCAAAATGCCATCAATAAAATGCACCTGTGTTCGTTGTTCATAGCATACGCCTGCCCATACCATAACCCCACCGCCACCATGGACCACTCGATCCACAATGTTGATATCAGCAAACCGCTCACCCACACGAAGCCATACTCGCTGTCTGCCATCTGCCCTGTACAGTGAAAACCTGGATTCATCCGTGAAGAGAACACCTCTCCAAAGTGCTAGACACCATCAAATGTGTTCATTTGCCCACTCAAGTCGGTTACGATGATGAACTGCAGTCAGTTCAAGACCCCAATGAGGATGACGAGCATGCAGATGAGCTTCCCGGAGACGGTTTCTGACGGCTTTTGCAGAAATTCTTGGTTATGCAAACCGATTGTTGCAGCAGCTGTCCGGGTGGCTGGTCTCAGACGATCTTAGAGGTGAAGATGCTGGATGTGGAGGTCCTGGGCTCGCGTGGTTACATGTGGTCTGCGGTTGTAAGGCCGGTTGGATGTACTGCAAAATTCTCTGAAATGTCTTTGGAGACTGCTTATGGTAGAGAAATGAACATTCAATTCAAGGGCAACAGCTCTGGTGGACATTCCTGCAGTCAGCATGCCAATTGCACGATCCCTCAAAACTTGTGACATCTGTGGCATTATGCTGTGTGATAAAACTGCACATTTTAGAGTGGCCTTTTATTGTGGCCAGCCTAAGGCACACCTGTGCAATAATCATGCTGTCTAATCAGCATCTTGATATGCCACACCTGTGAGGTGGATGGATTATCTCTGGCAAAGGAGAAGTGCTCACTAACACAAATTTAGACAGATTTGTGAACAATTTTGGGAGAAATAGACCTTTTATGTACATAGAAAAAGTCATAGATCTTTGAGTTCAGCTCATGATAAATAGGGGCAAACACAAAAGCGTTGCGTTTACAATTTTGCTCAGTGTATTTAGGTGTGGAAGGGGTGGGGTAAAGGGAGGTAATTCTCAGAGGAACTCTTTAAAGCCAAACTCCTGGAAAATCCAATAAATACTCAGTATTTCTAGGGGAGAGAAGAAAAGGCTCTATCACTTACCAGACTCCACACTCCTGCACTCACCTCCTCTGCCCGAAGCTCCAGTCTGTTGGAAGAGCATCAGCGTCATCACGTACAATATAGAGATATTAACCCTGTATTGTATGTTGAAAAGGTTGGAGTGTGACCTTGGCCTGTTTCAGCTTACATAGTCGCTGGGCTGGAGGGTCTCTGCTGGAAAGCAGAATAAGGTATTCAATCCTTATTCTGGCACCTTTCACATAATAAACATTAACCAAAAATTCCTGAAGTTGGGCTTTAAGATTTTTGCTAATAATGTTCTCAGATACTGTGTATAGGGAGAGTTCAAAGAAAAAGGTACATTTTCAGGAAACTGCCTAGCCTCAAATAACGTTACTAGCTGTTCTTTATAAGATACCAAACCTTCAGTTTAAAATCACTTCCACTTTAAAAGGTTTAGACAATTTCTTGTTATCACACTATTAACACATTTTTAACATATTTATTTTATACTTTGGGTAGCTAAAGCAAATCAATTATTTGTTGGTAACTCCTGAAACTTTTGCTATTAAAAAAAAATAATAATAATCAGCAGAAGCAGCATTCTTCACAAGAGTACAGACACAACAGAATTTATATAAAAAAATTAGGGCTGTTACTGATTAAAATTTTTGTGTTTGATTAATCGATTTGTTTTTAATCGATGAATTGACTAATTTCGATTAATTATAACGCACATACAGATCCAACTACTTTTAGCTAATTTAGCACCATTGTTATGGCAACGTCCGAAGCCGGACATGGCGGGGCATGGCTAGGACGTCACACGTCATAAACTCAGCCTCACCGTGCCCATAATCTAAGCCTTACTGTGCCCATAATCGCAGCCTCACCATGCCCATAATCACAGCCTCACCATGCCCATAATCACAGCCTTACCGTGCCCATAATGCAGTCTCACCGTGCCCATAATCGCAGCCTCACCGTGCCCATAATCGCAGCCTCCCCTTGCCCATAATCGCAGCCTCACCGTGCCCATAATGCTGTCTCACTGTGCCCATAATTCTGTCTCACCGTGCCCATAATCGCAGGCTCACCGTGCCTATAATGGCAGCCTCACCGTGCCCATAATGCAGTCTCACCGTGCCCATAATGCAGTCTCACCGTGCCTCACTGTAGTCAGTGCCTGTGCCTGGATTACACAGTCTGCGGGCATCTCCCACTGTGTGTCTCAGAGCTGAGTGTGAAAGCTTTGGCCGCACTGTGAGAAAAGTCCCGCCCCCCTCCTAGATCAGCTCGTGTGATAGACAGAACACTGCGTCTATCACACGAGCTGATCTAGGAGGAAGGCGGGACTTTTCTCACAGCGCGGCCAAAGTTTTCACACTCAGCTCGGAGACACACAGCGGGAGATGCCCACAGACTGTGTATGACATATAGTGGAGGAGGAGGAGGGAGCGGAGCGCTGCGCTGCAGCCACAGCTTGGCCCAAAGCGGCCCCAGGGCAGGCAGCCTACCTTTAAAAAAAATTTTGATCGATCAAAAAAATGTAACGATTAATCGAGGAATTAATCGTTAATTTGCGCAGCCCTAAAAAAAATATCAAAATAGAAAAAGGTTTTTACATTTTGTGCAGATACAAGAGAAATTACTTTACTGTTATTTCATCTGTGATTAGTGTAATACGTGTAATATATCCAATTGTATTATTTTCCTCATGTTTGTCTCTTGTCACTAATAATTTTCCTACTTGATTTATTCTTCTTAAAAAAAAAAACATTTTTTGCAAGATTTGTTTTTACAATTATTGAGCTGCATTATATCAACAACAGTTTGGTGTTAATAAAGCACATAACCACACTTTAAGTGGAGTTCCAGCCAATTTTGTGATTATTAAAAGTCAGCAGCTACAAAAAGTGTAGCTGCGGACTTTTAATAAACACACATTCACCTGTCCCACAGTCCAGCGATGCGGCCGTCCGAACCCTCGGCTCTCTCCCTCGTCTCTCCCCAGGGCCGGCATTGCAAGTGTGGGCACCCGACTGTGACAGCTTGTGGCTTCACAGCCGGGTGCGCACTGCGCTGCACCTCCTCAATGGCCTGGGCAATCTTCTGGGACCCGTGACGTGTCTAGAAGATTGCAGGGAGGGAGGGCGAGAGGAGGACTTCCGCTTGAGCCGCTTGGGAGTGGGAGAAGGTACCTGTCAAAACTAGGTACCTGCTCCCCCCCCCAAAAAAAAAAATGACATGCCAAGGGGGTAAGGAGTGCTTAAAGTGCAACTTCCACTTTTGGGTGGAACTCCGCTTTAACTAGTTAAAACAAGTGAATTCATGAAAGTACACTGAAGTTAATGTCACAGCTTTAGAAATAGATATAATGAACAGGATAAGATGAATTTCAATATCACACTTAAACGATAAAGAAAAGCAACTAAATATTGCTACTAAGTTTCGTACCACCTATAAATTTTATGAAAATATGTTTATATTTTAAATTATACAAATAATTTTTAGTTCTAAAAATTTTAAAAATATACAATTTAAAACATGATATTATATTAATAAATATATTATAAGATAGTATAAAGATTGAAATAACGTATAAATAGGATTCCTAATTTTAATTGCCTGTAAATAAGCCTCAAATAAACCAGTCAAAAAGCTAGGCGATTTAAGCTAAACACATGATAAAAAGTTACATAAGTGAGTTGTCATATCTGTTAATACTATATTGTATGTTACAACAATTAGGAGAAAGGCATCTAAAGATTTGTGCTAATAACTTTTCCTGATAAAGCCAGATTAAAGTCATAGAAATAAGTATGAGGTCAGACAGACACAGATTGATGAACTAAAAATCTTTATGTTTTTAGTCTTACCACTACTTTCCTGTAACAAACGTTGTACAGTATGTCTAAATATGACAATGCAGTCCAATAGTCACTAGAGTTTGACCAGTGCACTGAATAATCTAACAGATCTGGTCAGACACCCCCCTCTTCCTTCACACTACAAGTCTGCATGAAGATGATTGTGATGAGGGGAGTGGCCATTACTCAGCTATGCCAGGACAGAGCATCAGAATCAGGACAGGAAGTATTTTCCATTAGAGGAAATATTTGTTTTTAAGGCATTTAAAGCAAAAATCTGTTAAAAATCAGCAATAGGGAACTATAAAGAGAAAAAAAAATGTTTATTCTACGCAACAAAGGTAAAGTAAGAAGACTTTGTGTAAATGACCAGAATCTTACAGAAAAGTTGGAAGAAACTAAAGAAAAATTTAAGTTTATCTCTGGGTTTTAACTCTAGACCCTTATAGATCCAATTCATTAACACCTATTACCTCTGGTACAATCCGCCCCCTCTTAGCATTGATCTCCAGTACAGCAATAAATCCTAACTCTGATGATGCTGAACAAAACAAAAAGAAATGAAAAAGGTGGAAATTTTTCACCTCCCATGGAAGAGAAATGTCTTCCAGAATATAAACACACCAATTATATACAGTATGTCCAATAGAATAATTAATACCAGTGACACATTATTTTAAAAGAGAAGTAGAGCCAAAACTCTTTTGGCCCTACTTCTCCTGTGGGTCACAGAAGTGCGCTTAGTTCTTCACTTCTGTGACCCATATTCAGCTGACAGAGGGCTAAAGTCCACTCATCAATCAGCTTTTCCAAGCTCTGGAGAGATCCCAACTTAAATTTAATGGATCAACCCAGATGCTTAACATTTCAGTGAGAGCTCCAGTGAGCACTGGAGGGGCAGAGTAGAGAGTGGGTGACTGACAGCCACCCGCTCTCTGCTCACTGAAGAAAGAGATCTGAGCAGTCAGCAGTCTTTGATCTCTCCATTTTTAGTAATTAATGTGACATGCATGGCCATCATCCGTAATGTATGCACACGAGAAGAGAAGAAAAAGAAAGATATCGGCTTGTACAGTGCAGTATCTTTCTTTTTCTTGTCTTCTCATCTTTTCAGTTCATGGATGGCTGGGGACAGATGTGGCATCAGATCGATGCTTCATCCACCTAGGTGAGTATGTAGGTTTATTTTTTTTCAATTCCCGAACTTCTCTTTTAAAGACTAAAAAGGAAGAACCGTGACTTCTTGGAAGAAAGACATTACTATTTAGTGAATGACAAATCTTCCTTTCCCTCCCTCCTTTCCCTCCCAAAAAAGATAAAGTTTATGTTCTGAAGAAAAAAAAGAACTTTAAATTTGAAGCATTTGGGAACAAGACAGAAAAATTTATTCAAATGGATGTCTACTACTACATGATTTGCTAAACTCTTTGCTAGGAATCTTCATCATAACAGGAATACGAATTTACCTCTGTAACAAGGTTGTAGTTCTGCACATAAAAAAAATTAGGCTTGTCAGATCCTTCATTTTGATAGCTCTGTCTGTTATTGCATCAGGCTTGTTCTTCCCAGAGGAGCATTACATATTAATTCACAGCCAATCAAATGAAACAGCTACTGAACATCGTATCATAAACATCTGATAACTGTATAGTTAGTTGGATCAATGATACAGCATTGTTCTTGTCGAAGAACATTATATATCCATATGTAACTCGCCATCTAAACTTTTCAAACCAAAAGCAATGGCTTTTGGGGGGTATTTTCATCTCTTCAAATTCGCTTTACTGGGGTAATAAATGTAAAAACTAAACCAGCCATTCTCAACCAGGGTTTCATGGAACCCTAGGGTTCCTCCAAAGGTTGATAGGGGTTTCTGCTTGACCTCCTATCTGATGATGCCTTCATATGTCCTGATTGAACACCACATGGCAGAGCCAAGTGCAGGAAAACCAGGGATCATTTTAGCTATCTATAAGTTTGTCATCCTGATCACCACTGTAAGGGGGTATTCTTCAATTGCCAACACTGGAATGAGGGCGTTCCTCCACAACCACCACAATAAGTGTATTATTCTTCAATTGCCACCAATATAATAGGGTTTTTTCCCTGACTCCCTGATGAATGAATTTTAGAAAGGGTTCCATGGGACCTGAAAATTATTTTAAAGGTTGCTCTGGGGTTAAAATGTTGGGAGAGCTTGTACTAAACTAACATTACAAACTAAACACTGCATTTACATCTAACACGGGCAAACTAATGCCTTTGACACGAACAGATTTGATTTTGCCTCTACCTTGCTAACCATGTTCTTGCTTTTATTGTTTCCTATTAGTGGGATGATATATTGCACTAGTAACCCCTACCCCATACTAACTAAGTTGGTACCCAAGCCCGATTTGTCACTTATCTAACATGAAGCACAGCAACAAGACACCTTTAGAAATACTAAAGACCGTTTTCAACCACACATCCTAAGGGCTTACTCAATTCAAACAAGTGCCTGGAATATACCCTAGTGTGGGGTATCTTTCCAACACTCATTAGAACTGCAGAGGCCACACAGAAGAGTGGTAAAACATCTTCAACATTACTCTTATCTCATATGAAGCACATCAAGAAGATGTCTAAAAATACTGAAGACCTTTTCACCACTCATGCTAAGGGTTTACTCAATTCAAACCAGTGTATGGAACATATTCCTGTTTGGGGTATGTTCCTAATTAGAAATGAAGAAGCGACTCAGAAGAGTGATAAAACATCTTCAAAAATACTCTTATCTCTCATGAACCATAGCAACAATATGTCCTTAGAAATACTGAAGGCCCATTCAACACTTATCCTAAGAGCTTACTAAATTCAAACTAGTGTCTGGAAGCTACCCCAGTGTGGGGTATGTTCCTAACACTCATTAGATTGGAAGAAGCCACTGGAAAAAGTGGTAAAACATCTTCAACATTACTAAACAAATCAAATTTCCAGTGAAATTCTAGCTATACCTTGACCTGGATAAATGAAAACCTTCAAACATCTACCAACAAGATTTCATCTCCTGACTCTGCAGGTCTGCCCACCTTCAACTGGACAGAAGACCTCATTTGCAATGTTGGTTTACAAATATTTCATAGAGAATTCAGTTGAAGATGTGAGACTCCAAGGGAGGAGAAGCAGAGCTGGGAACCACTTAGAGATCTCTCTAGCATAATCCTTTAGAGATTAAATAATCTGGTGGCTGATTTCATTTACTAGTACCTAGAAAACATGAAATATTGTTTTTCTTATTAACTCCAAAATGTGATAACTATACCGTTACACCCTGCAGCTACTTGGCACAAATGCTTTTTCTTACCTTATGTTGGAATATTGTCATCCGACATCCCAGAAATACTCTTGCAACCAAACAGTCCCATAGGTTTGAGCAGGGATCCTGAAGGCTCTGAAAAGTGTTCCAGGCACAGTGACACTCCAGCAGTCTGTCTGATCTCCGGGAAAGGACTAAGTCTACAACTTGCAGATGATGAAGTTTTCTCTGCTACACTCCACTCCTATTCACCAACACTTGCCAAATTCTCTAATTTGAAGCAACTGCATCTTTTTAAAACAAACTTGGTCCCCTGAGGAGACTGGTTCTCTTGTTTGGGAGTGAGCGATGTAGAGGGATCTCTCTTCTCTCTATCCTCTAACAGTGTATCTGTCTTAATGGTGCTGCTCTCTACTTTGATCCATACAGTCATAGTGAATATCTCGCAGAGGGGATCTGCAGCTTTGGCTCCTATTCAGCTGAGGTCAGGAAGTCACCCTAGCAGCTGGGAGGGATTATGCAGTTAGATTTATGCAAGTCTAATATGTGGCCAGAATTATGGTTTCATTTATGTCACTTGTTCCTGTGTAAAAAAACTTTGAATTTCTAATAGAATTATACGCTCCATCATCTATTGAGCTGTTTAAAGAAAACTTTTACTAAGAGAAGTATGAAGGTTGCAATTGCTGGCATTCTGAAAATTGCTTGGCTTCAGTCATTTGAGTTAGTGACCCAGAACAAGTATGCAGAACATTAAAGGTGAATTCCAGTTAAAAAGCTAAATACAAGGATGAAATACTTAAATAGGAGCTGCTTTACCTGCCAAAGAATTTGTTTTTTTGTCTAGCTGGTCCTGAAATTTAGGAGCTCTACCACACGTGCTTTGTGGCAGAGCAGAAGACCTGATTTGTCTCTGCTACAGTTAGGCTGCTTTCACAATGCTCCGCTGAAAAAATGCATATGTGTTTTTGCAGCATTTCAGATGCACTTCCAGTGCGTTTTCTGGGTGTCTATTACCCAGCATGCAAACAAAGGGGAACACCCTAGCTATGCAACACATTATAGATGGTGCTGCCATAAGACCATACAAACAGAACAAAAGACTATAGCGCACACATATAAAAATGTAATTTAAATCCTACAAGGCTATTTAAAGCACCTGGACATAATAATCAAATAAGCAAATATGGGGATTTGGTCGCACCATATAGCCATACAGTGCTTAAGCCCACTACTGTGTCAAAGTACACTATTTTCAATGGGTCCTACACAATCCATAGAATGCAAGATCCCACTTCTCAACCATGGGAGAAATACACTCCTCTATATGGGAGAACTAAAAGGTAACTATAACTCAGGTGGACACTGATTAGAAGTACTTGTGGGGGATGATGGGGTGCTCCATCCCAAGGGACAAATAAAGACTTGGGGGGGCACACCCTAAATATGCATCACATTAAAGATGGTGCTGCTATAAGACCACACAAACAGAACAAAAGATTATAGTGCACACATACAAAAATGTAATTTAAATCCTTTCATTCTATGAATAGTGTAGGACCCACTGAAAATGGGGTACTTTGATGCAGTAGTGGGCTTAAGCACTGTATGGCCATATGGTGCGACCAAATCCTCGTATTTGCTTATTTGCTTATTATGTTCAGGTGCTTTAAATAGCCTTGTAGGATTTAAATGACATTTTTGTATGTGTGCGCTATAATCTTTTGTTCTATTATCCAGTATGCAACGCAGGTGGGAAACATTTTCCTTTTTTTTTTTAGCAAGCTAAAAATGCAGCAAAAACGCACCAGTGTGAAAGGGCCCTTAACCACTTACCCACTGGGCACTTAAACCCCCTTCCTAACTAGACCAATTTTCAGCTTTCGGTGCTCTCACATTTTGAATGACAATTACTCAGTCATGCAACACTGTACCCATATGAATTTTGTCCTTTTTTTCCCACAAATAGAGCTTTCTTTTGGTGGTATTTAATCACCGCTGGGTTTTTTATTTTTTGTGCTATAAAAGAAAATTAACTGAACATTCTGTAAAAAAAAAAATGCATTTTTCTTCGTTTCTGTTATAAAATTTTGCAAATTAGTAATTTTTCTTCATAAATTTTGGCCAAAATTTATACTGCTACATATCTTTGGTAAAAATAACCCACATTGGTGTATATTACTTGGTCTTTGTGAAAGTTATAGCGTCTACAAGCTATGGTGCAAATCAGTGAAAATTGATCACACCTGAAGTACTGATGGCCTATCTAATTTCTTGAGACCCTAACATGCCAGGAAAGTACAAATACCCCCCAAATGACCCCTTTTTGGAAAGTAGACATTCCAAGGTATTTAGAAAGATGCATGATGAGTTTTTTGAAGTTGTCATTTTTTCCCACAATTCTTTGCAAAATCAAGATTTTTTTTGTATTTTTATTTTTTCACAAAATTGTCATATTAGCAGGTTATTTCTCACACACAGCATATGCATACCACAAATTACACCCCAAAATACATTCTGCTACTCCTCCTGAGTATGGTGATACCACATGTGTAAGATTTTTACACCACGTGGCCACATACAGAGGCCCAACATGCAGGGAGCGCCATCAGGTGTTCTGGACCATAAATTACACATCTAATTTCCTGACTACCTCTTACAGTCTTGAAGGCCCTGGAGCACCAGGACGATGAAAACACCCCAAAAATTACCCCATTTTGGAAAGTAAACAGCCAAACGTATAATCTATGAGGCATAATGAGTCTTTTGAACATGTCATTTTTTTCTACAAATTTTTGGAAAATGTGGAAAGAAAATGAAAACGCATTTTTTCTAACACAAAGTTGTCCATTTATACAATAACACATATCATGTACATACCAAAAATGACACCCCAAAATACATTCTCCTACTCCTCCTGAGTACGGCAATACCACGTGTGAGACTTCCACAGCCTGGCCACATACAGAGGCCGAGTACGGCTGGTTATGGCTGAGTATGGCTGGGTATCACTGAGTATGGTTGAGCATGGCTGGGTACAGCTCGGTATGGCTGAGCATGGCTGGGTACAGCTCGGTATGGCTGAGTATGGCTGGGTACAGCTCGGTATGGCTGAGCATGGCTGGGTACAGCTGGGTATGGCTGAGTATGGCTGGGTACAGCTCGGTATGGCTGAGCATGGCTGAGCATGGCTGGGTACAGCTCGGTATGGCTTAGCATGGCTGGGTACAGCTCAGTATGGCTGAGTATGGCTAGGTACAGCTCGGTATGGCTGAGTATGGCTGGGTACAGCTCGGTATGGCTGAGCATGGCTGGGTACAGCTGGGTATGGCTGAGTATGGCTGGGTATGGCTGGGTATCACTTAGTATGGCTGAACATGGCTGGGTACAGCTCAGTATGGCTGAGTACGGCTGAGCATGGTTGGGTATTACCGAGTATGGCTGAGCATGGCTGGGTACAGCTCGGTATGGCTGAGCATGGCTGAGCATGGCTGGGTACAGCTCGGTATGGCTTAGCATGGCTGGGTACAGCTCAGTATGGCTGAGTATGGCTAGGTACAGCTCGGTATGGCTGAGTATGGCTGGGTACAGCTCGGTATGGCTGAGCATGGCTGGGTACAGCTGGGTATGGCTGAGTATGGCTGGGTATGGCTGGGTATCACTTAGTATGGCTGAACATGGCTGGGTACAGCTCAGTATGGCTGAGTACGGCTGAGCATGGTTGGGTATTACCGAGTATGGCTGAGCATGGCTGGGTACAGCTCGGTATGGCTGAGTATGGCTGAGTATGGTTGGGGGTGGATGGGATGGCTGAGCATGGATGGATGGATGAGTATTGCTGAGTATGGATGGCTGAGCATGGATGGATGAGTATGGATGGATGAGTATGAATGGCGGGATGGCTGAGCGTGGATGGCGGGATGGCTGAGTGTGGATGGCAGGATGGCTGAGCGTGGATGGATGAGCGTAGTTGGTGGGATGGCTGAATGTGGATGGCGGGATGGATGAGCGTGGATGGATGAGTGTAGTTGGTGGGATGGCTGAATGTGGATGGCGGGATGGCTGAGCGTGGATGGATGAGCGTAGTTGGTGGGATGGCTGAATGTGGATGGCGGGATGGCTGAGCGTGGATGGATGAGCGTAGTTGGTGGGATGGCTGAATGTGGATGGCGGGATGGCTGAGCGTGGATGGATGAGCGTAGTTGGTGGGATGGTTGAATGTGGATGGCGGGATGGATGAGCGTGGATGGTGGGATGGCTGAGTGTGGATGGCAGGATGGATGAGCGTGGATGGATGAGCGTGGATGGTGGGATGGATGAGCGTGGATGGCGGGATGGCTGAGAGTGGATGGCTTAGACAGAGGGATGGATGGATGCTGGATTTGTCACTGAGCAGCACTGTGGGCACTACACATCCAGCCAACAGCGCTGCTGCATCCATTCTCTCCCCTCTCAGCTCACACTGTACGGAGAGGGAAGAGAGGAACTGGACGTGACGCCGGTTTGCTTACATGTGATCGCTCCGTCGTTTGATGGAGCGATCATGTGGTAAACGGCCGCTGTCATTTACCGTGATCCGCAATGCAGGACCCGGCGGTCATGGATACTCCCGTGTGCATGCCCCAGGGGGCGCCGCGGGCGCGATTCTGGGAGGACGTCATAGTACGCCCTCCCAAAGTTATCCAATTGCCCTGTAGCCGTTATTCGGCTATGGGCCGATTGGTAAGTGGTTAAGGCTGATTTCCAGCCTTACCTTGTGCATAGCACAGGTGTAAAGATTCCTCTCCTTTACTGAAATTGCTTACTCTGATCTTCAATAATGGATGCTCAGCATCACATGTTGGCATTACCTAGGGTGGTCTGCATGCAAATACAGCCTGCTGAGGAAACCCATTCCTTCAGACTGAAATCCACCCATTAAAGTGATATTAAAGTGTTACTAAACACAGGACCCTGCATTCACTATATCTGGTCTCCCACAGTACACGGAAATTCAATTATTTTAGTAAATATAAACTGCTAAATACTTTTTCTCATCAGCAGTTAGAGCCGTCTTGTGACTTTTATCAGTGTCTGGTTAAAGCTCGTAAGAGGATTTTTTATGCTCCCCTGACTGTTCTATGAGGCTGCAGGACACCTGACACTCTGCTTGTCCAGTGATTGGCCCTGTGCTGATCACATGCACTCTGCCAAGAAAAAAAACTCTCTAGCAATACACACCAAACCAAGCATGTGGAGAGTTCCCCCAAGGCTCTGTTCTATCAGCAGATGGTCTGGGTACTATAAAAGAAGGGGAGGATCAGAGAAGACAAGAGCAAACAGCCTTTTTACACAATGCAGAGGATAAACCCCTTAGGTTCCAAAGAATGTATAACAAGCATTCTTTACTGCATATACTGTACAGACTGATTTTACTGTTGTGGGTTTAGTAACACTTTAAAGGTTTGTGTGTGTGTGTTTTTTTTTAAATACCAAACATGTCACACTTACCTGCTCTGTGCAATGGTTTTGCACAGAGCAGCCCTGATCCTCTTCTTCTCGGGTTCCCCCGCCTGTGCTCCTCCTTCACCAGTGCCCCAATATCAAACTCCTTGCTATAGGGGCACTGGTGCATTCTTGCTCCCGAGCCCCAGTCTATGTGTCCATAAGACACAGAGCCGTGGCTCGGCCCCACTCTCTCCTCATCAGCTCAATTGCTGTGATTGACAGCAGAGCCAATGGCTTCCGCTGCTGTCTCAGCCAATGAAGAGAGGGAGACCCGGAACAGCTGAGGCTCACGTGCACATCGCTGGATCGAGAGGGGGCGCAGGTGAGTATTAGGGGGGCTGTGGTGGGGACAGCACATGGAAGGTTTTTTTATCTTCATGCATGGAACGCATGGAAGTAAACAACCTTCAGCCTTTCCAACCACTTTAAGGCATTTTTATATTTGTATTAGAGCCAGCCTACTGCTTGCATTAAAGGTGAGAGCTATTGAGAAGACTACTGAGGCTGGATTTTTTCATGGAATTATGTACAGCACCCTGATGACTCCTCCCACTAACCATAATCTGTCTGCATTGCAGAGAGAAGCACCGAGACCCAGAGATGATGTCACTGGGTCCAAATTATGGTATGTCATGAAAATGAGTTTTTTTTAAATAATCATTAACATGTTAATAGGGGGAGGACAAACCCAGGATGGCAAAATATGAGCAGATTAAACATCAACATTAAGCAACACTTACAGGTCTTTCCCCATCCTATGACTGGACATTGGAGGGAGAAGCAGCTCATCCCTTTGTCACTCTGCTCTCACCTCCTCTATGCCACTTGTTGGCACATTAGCACTGCAGCACAACTGATTGCCTCTTTTGCTTTCCTCTCCCAGTCTGAGCTCTGCCATACAACATGATGCTGGTTTCATGAGAAGCGCACTTAATGATATATTCTCAATGACAAAGCTCCCTTAATTGTGTCTTTTATGCCTCCTTGAAGTTCAGCTCTAAGTCAGAGTGAAACCAGAACTCCTGATCTGAATACTTGTTCCTGGTCAAGGACTCAAAAAGTATTGAAGTCATTAGAGAATGACAGCCAGGCAATGTAGATGATCAGCAATGACATCTGTACATTTCTCTCAGCACAGGTTTCCCTTTTGTCTTTTTACACAGGGGTCTGCTTTGATCTGTATTGTAAGTGTACTGTCTGCCCTCATGTTGTAAAGTGCTGTGTAAACTGTTGGCGCTATATAAATCCTGTATAATAATAATAATAATAATTGTACAGCAAGCTTGTAGGCCTCATTCACACTGGTGCTGTCAAATCTGCATTTATATACGTTTAGAGGACCATTCTGCATGCAAATAAATGCATGCATTGATTTTTCATTTATGCCATTACATAGCTCCCAACTGTCCCTGATTTCAAGCACTTGTGGGTTTAACCAATCTAATTTTCTCTCCATTAAGGGGGTGTGGCAAGGGGCGTGTCCTATGCCTGCATACTTTTGCTGATAGGTGTCCCTTATTCCCATCTCAAAAAGTTGGGAGGTATGCATTCACACTGTGTGTTTACCTCAGTGTTACCAACCATCAATATTTTTACTGGCAACCAGTAAAAAAGAGGCAAATTTCTCCTGCCAGTAAATGGAAAAGGTTGCCAGTAAAAAATATAACTGTGACACTCGGCTCAGTCTGGAGCCGGCTGAGACCATCCGAGTGCCTGCTACAGTGTGTTCAGGTGGCTCTGGCGGAGGCGGTGCCTGAGCATGTGGTGTGATGTCATAGTGCAAGGGAGCCAAGCATAGCAGCCAGAGCCTCGTGTGCGGGTCAGCGGGACGGAAGCAAGGCAGGCCGGGAGCGGGACCGTCAGTGCTGTTTAGACTGGAGTGGACTGAAGGGACCAACTGGCTTGGAGAAAGACTGTCACTGTGACCCAGGAGGGGACGTGTCATGTCAGTGAGGTGTCATCTGTGCTACTGAACACTGCTGTCAGTGTCACTTTGAGAGTAAAATTTCATGTGTGCGCATGACCCATTCTAATTTCTTGCCCTCCTGTCCTTGACCTACTTACTTACTATATCGAAAATAGAATAAATATGTTTTTTTGCCTTATTATCTACCTTAAATCACATTCCTAACTGCATATTGTACTTGTTTGTAGCCTAAATACTTACATTTGCATTTAAAACAGTAATTTTTAAACTTTTGGAAATGCCAGTAAATTTTGGGTGTTGTGTCAGTAAATTTCAATCTGGTTGGCAACACTGGTTTACCTGCATTTAGGTGCAGTCAGTTCAGCTGTGTTTAGAGAAAAAAGAATTCTGTGCATCCAAGATCTAATTAGACACTCTAAATGCACTTAAGCCCTGGTTCACATTGGAGTGATCTGGCATGCGATTTGACATGTCAAAATGCATGCCAAATCGGCAGCAATTGCTGGCAATGGCACAATTGGTACAACATTGCATTTGCGGCGCCACACCAATTCCCAAAAGTAGTTTCTTTACTACTTTTCGCAACTTCGGGGTGCGATTTCCATTGATACCTGTGCAGCACAGATGTCTTTGAAATCGCCCCCCGAAGCCAGACTGACATGCGGGAATTCAGCTGAACTCACACGATTTCATTCCCGCTGTCAGTGTGAACCTGGGCTAAACGCACCTAAATGCAGCTACACCTGCTTTAACCACTTGCCGACCAGCCGCCGTCATTATACGGCGGCAGGTCGGCGCGATCCCGCAAACCGTCAAAGCTGTACTTTGTTCTCTTTAAGGGGGATAGCAGGCTGCACAGCGGGGGTGCCGATGCGTGTGACCGGTGGTTGCAATGGCCGCCGGTAACGAGTGATCGCGGGCACGAGAGGCAAAACAGGGACGTGTCTGTGTAAACACACATCCCAGTTTGGAGAGGAGAGAGAGATTGTGAGTTCCTATGAGCTGGGGACCACGATCTGTCATCTCCTATAGTCAGTCACATCCCCCACAGTTAGAACACACACATAGGGGACACAGTTAACCCCTTGATCGCCCCCTAGTGTTGACCCCTTCCCTGCCAGTGACATTTTTTACAGTAATCAGTGCATTTTTATAGCACTGATCGCTGTAAAATTGTCAATCGACCCAAAAATGTGTCAAAAGTGTCTGATGTGTCTGCCATAGTGTCGCAGTCTCGATGAAAATCGCAGATCGCCGCCATTACTAGTAAAAAAAATTATAATAATAAAAATGCCAGAAATCTATCCCCTTATTTTGTAGACGCTATAACTTTTGTGCAAACCAATCATTTTACGCTTTTTGCGATTTTTATTACCAAAAATATGTAGAAGAATACATATCGGCCTAAACTGAGGAAAAAAATAGCTTTTTTAAAAAAAAAAATGGGGCTATTTATTACAGCAAGAAGTACAAAATATTCAGTTTTTTTCAAAATTGTCGCTCTTTTTTTGATTATAGCGCAAAAAATAAAAACCGTAGAGGTGATCAAATACCACCAAAAGAAAGCTCTATTTGTGGGAAAAAAAGGATGTCAATTTTGTTTGGGTACAGCGTTGCACAGCCGCGCAATTGTTAGTTAAAGCGACACAGTGCCGTATCGCAAAAAATGGCCTGGTCATTGAGCAGCCAATTCTTCCGGGGCTGAATGAAGTGGTAATCAGTTTAATCTAAACCCAGGAAAAAGTGATGTGGGAGGCTTAAAAGTTGTTTATCCTTCCCTGAGAACTTCTCCTGTGTTTAGAAAAGCTAAACATGGGAGTACCAGTATAAATGAAGCCTTGGGAGAGCACCTACTTTATATTTGTTACATGCTCTCAATCACATAGCATAACTTAAAAAAATATAAAAACTCTTGCTTATCATTTTACATACTATTTTCTGAAAAAAATCACTGTGTTCCATAATGAACTCTGTCTTTACTGTGCTGGCAGATCATCATTATCAGTTGTACACAAGAGTTAAACACTGTCCATCCTAACAAAGAGTTAACCTCCCTGACGGTTTTCCTGAGTGTGGCTCGGGGTTAAAATTCAGCACCATTAGCGGTAACCCCGATCCACACTCGGGATTACATTGCAGGATCCTGGTGTGGCGTTACTTTCCTTGTCCCCAGGATCCTGCGATGTCCCCCGCTGTGTCTGCGGGCTCTGTCTCCTCCAAAGCCTCTCTGTGCCAGGCTCCGCTCCCTGCGAGCGTCGCGACGCATGGGGGCGGAGCCTGGCGGCAAATTAAAAAAAAAAAGTAAAAATCATAACATATACAGTACTGTAATCTTACAGATTACAGTACTGTATGTAATTATTTCACATCCCTTTTGTCCCCAATGCTTTGTCCTATGCCCTGCATGCAGTTTTATATGATATATACTGTTCTTTCTGCCTGGAAACTGGAGATTGTCCATAGCAACCAAAAAGTGTCCCTTTATGTCAAAAGTGGGTTTAGACCAGCTAGAAAACAGCGATAGTAAATTAGAACATTTGCAGAATTGAGCGATAGTGAATCGTGGGGAAATTTATTTTATTATTATTCTATTATTTTTTTTGTCATTATTTATATTTATTTATTATATTATAATTTATATTTTTATGTTTCAGACTTCATCATACCCGGGATGTCTACTAGACTCTCGGTGGACAGATCTAAGTGTGTTATTGTTAAGAATTACAGACCTACAATATAAAACACCAAATTTCCATGCAAAATAATGGTACTGCTTTCAGCACCTAAAATCTGAAATAATCAGACTGCCAGGGAGGTTAATGATTAAAGCGAAACTTCACTTTCTCAATCAACTTTAACTATTTTTTTTTACAAAGGTAACATTAACTATGTTTAATCCTTATGCTGTTGGCATTAGTAAATAGATAGAAATATATATTATATTTACTTGTTTTAAACTTTTTTTTACATTTCTTCAGTTGCTTTCTGGTTTCTGCCATAGGCCAAAATGATTTCAAACACCCCAGGAGTCATGCTGGGCATTTTTTCTTTCATCTGGAGGAAGGGAGGAAGGACTTGCTCAGCTAAGCCTACCCTCCTGCCTGCATTCCTGAGCTAAGGGCAGATGGATTCCAAAAAATAAATGCTACATGAATCATCTGCCCTTACTCAAGATAGGTACATCTAGAAATGCTAGGGTTGTGTTTTTCAAAGTGACTTCTCCAAAAAAAAAGGATGGAGACATGGATGGATTGGTGAGTTTGGTTTGAATATTTAAAATGAATTTGTGGTGCTCAGATACAATTAAGTTCCACTTTAAGAAGTTGACCTGCTGCATTTAACAATATTGAGGGATAGTTTATTGAGAGTCCATAGTGTCAATGTCCAATGCTTGGATTGGGCCGGCTGATGAATAAAAACTGTACACACATTTCAACCTGCCTACAAGCGTGCCTAAAAATACATTTAACCCCCTGGCTCCCAATTGATTGGTTTAGATAGCACTAAGACTGAGCAACAAATGTTACCAGGTAACAAAAACAACAAAATCAAGTAAAGTTTTTCTTTACCCTTCAAAAGGGTAAAGAAAAAAAATTGCAGTAATTATTATGTCCACGGGGGCGTGGTGGGATGGTGGTCTGAAAAGACATGCATATGAAGAGCTCCTGCCATCCTGTTACCCATCATTGGATTTTCTGCACCAGCATTCTCCACAGAATCCAGAGATCTCCTGCCTGTCAGCGCTCCACCCAAGGCCGGTATTGCGGCGCTCATTACCCTTGCAGCAGCCCGAGGGACGGTCTGAGGCTCTGGTTCCTTCTCGTTGGAGCAGCGGCCATCTTGCTAGACCCGGCTCCAGTGCCTGCACTGACTCAAGGCCTTCCTGACTCCCCTGCACCCAGTTTACTCCTCACATGGTCACTGAAGCCATCCAGCCAGCTAAATGCCGCCTTCATCCCTCATGCTACACGGCTGCACATCGGCCTGGAGGTGAAATCACGGATCCAGCAGAGTGACTAGACCCCGGTAACTGCTCATGGCCTCCCTTACTCCTTAATGCCTGCTTCATGTCACATCTAACCACCAGATCACCCTAGCAGGTCAGATTGCAGCCCCCGGCTAGGATAGAAGCAGGCATCCACCTCTGTTTGTCGCGCGGCCGCGACCCTGGGCCCAAAGCCACGTGTGGCGGCATCTTGATCCACCCTGCTACAGTGTTAGCACTCGCTCCTGGTCTCCCTGACTCCTCTGCACCCGGCTAACTTCCTACACTGCCACTGGAGCTACCCAGCTTGTTAATCTGCCACCTGCAGCTTACATTGAAGCACTCCTCTGCTCATGCAGCCGCCTAAGGTTCAGTTTGCAACAAGGGCACCATGGGTAGCGGCCATCTTACTACTCCATAGCAATTGCTTTTGCCCTCAATGCCACCTCTGTGCCCAACCCTTGCTCTACCTGGCCACTGGACCTTCCCTCACCCAACACTGCTGCCTCCCAATAGTATGGCAGCAAGTTTTCAGCTCAATCTGTGGTGCGGGGAATAAGCCGCGGCCCTGTCTCAGCTCCAGCTTTGCGGGTAGAGGCCATTCTGCCCTCCTGCTGAGCCTCATTTTTCAAAAGCAACCAAGCTTTCCTGCCAGACAAGGAACTATCTGATGCCATCAAAGAAGCAATCCACAGTTAAACAGCAGCCCAGGGCTCAGATTGCGACCCCCAACCACGAGTGTGGATTCCTCCTTACTCAAAAGACTACAGGGCCTATTGATGGATATGGAGGAGCGTTCTTCTGCCAACATCTCTGTACCTCCTCTACCCCAGTCCCCTACAGGTGACACGAACATGATCTTAGCAGTGATTGAAAGCAGTAGAACATCTCTAACGGTGCGGATCGATTATCTGGCAGAGGATCGCCTCTCTGAATCCGAAACCCGGATCTCAGAGGTAGATGATCAAACGGGACAACATACTGTCCAGCTCACTTATCTGCAAAACACGATAAAATCTCTGGTGGCGAAATCTGAAAATGCAGAAAATCGAATAAGATGTAACAACGTTAGGGTGCTGGGCCTTCCAGGGGGCTCCGAGAGAGATCACCCGGTGGACTTTGCAAAAGCTTTCTTTGAATACTTACTGGGGTTGGCTGATATCTCCCCTACATATGTAGTGGAACGTGCTCATTGGGTTCCAATGGGTCGACCTATCCCAGGGACCCCTCCTCGCCCCTTCTGGTATGTTTCCAAAACTACCGCGATCGGGACTGTATACTCTCAGAGGCTAGGAAGCACCAGAATCTACAATATGGTAATGCTCATATCATGCTGTTTCCCGATTTCTCTCCAGAACTTCAGAAGAAACGTAAAACCTTCACTGATGTTCGCCGCAGACTACAGGATCGCAACATTAAATATGTAATGCTCTATCCTAGTCGCCTGCGCATTCAGCATGACAGCGCTATAAATTTTTCGATACACCAGCTGAGGTGGAGGCCTGGCTCACTCTGCTACTTTAAGGTCAAGATTTGCTACTCTACTACGTGAGTCTTGAGGGCCACTCTGTGGCTTGTTGTTTCTCCTGAACTATGGAGGTATGGATATATTCTATACAGTTATATTTTGCCTGGGGTCTGTGCTCCCTTATCTCTCATCATCTTCTGCTATGGGGCCTGCAACTGTGGCCCTGGTCTTTGGACAGGCCGGAACATGGCTCACTCCCCAGAAGTCATCCCAATAAAATATGTGGGGGAATCATGATTTTTTTGTCCGCTTGGGACTTTGTCTCTGAAAGTGTTCAGCGTCCATCCTTTCATGTCTAGGAGATCCTATGTTCACACGAGACTCTACAAGATAAGTTTGCTGCCCTCCCCCACTGGCTTTTCACGGTAATAACTGAAGTTCGTGCCTGGGATGTAACTCTTCATCCCTGCTGGAATACACTGTTGAAGCAATTGGAACTGTTTGGGATATTAAACTGACTTAGTTGTTAGTATATGGTCAGTAAGGAGTTCATAGTTATTTGAGTAAAATCAACTAAGGACTGTTATGGGATTGAAACTGACCTGTTTATTTGTTGGGGACTCATGGTCAGTAGGGAGTTTACAGGGTTTTTTTGTTCCACTAACCATGCTCCATATTTGTTTTGGTTCAGCTCACCAATCTATGCATCATTATAGCACCTTTTTTTCAGTTTTCTCCAAGAAATCAACTCCCTACCTCCTGCTATATGTACTTTATATATTCAGGTTTCTCCTGCTCAGGTCATGTATCCCCTCACTAGAGTTATGGAGTTGAAATTGTTATCGTGGACTCAATAAGTTCAAGAGGGCACTAATGTTCAAATATCTGAATCATTGCAGACCCCATATTCTATTTTTACAAGAAACCCACTAGGTAGGTAATAAGATTTTGGCATTACGCAGATCATGGGTTCAGCAGGCCTTCCATGCTACCTATTCAGGTTATGCTAGGGGTGCGGCAGTCCTTTTGAACAAATCCCTAGCATATAAAGTGTTACATCTAATTACTGACACACTGGGCAGATATATTATTTTGTTATTGGAAATTAACACTATTGTATTTTCCCTTGTCAATGTATATATACCCCCTCCTTTTAACTAGCAGGTCCAGTATGTCATACACGATAAACTGGCATCTCTGACTTTCTCCCGGTTGTATATAGCCGGGGACATTAATTCCGTTATGGATGTACAGCTTGATTCCTCCAAATCTTCCAGAGCTCACACTCCTGATTTATGCCACTGGGCTCAAGCTTTAGACCATGGATATGCAATTAGCGGACCTCCAGCTGTTGCAAAACTACAAGTCCCATCATACCTCTGCCTCTGGGTGTCATGCTTGTGGCTGTCAGAGTCTTGCTTTGCCTCATGGGACTTGTAGTTCTGCAACAGCTGGAGGACCGCTAATTGCATATCCCTGCTATAGACTATAGCAAGATTTGGCGATGGAAACATCCGGGAATCAGGACCTACTCCTGTTTCTCTTCTACCCATAAATCAGGTTCCCGGATTGACCTAGGCCTTTGGTAATGCACTAGCATTAACCGCAATCAAAAGTGTATCCTATGTGCCCTCTGGCCTTTCCGACAATGCCCCTCTAGAACTGTGTATTGCTTTGAAGGATGCTAGGAGTTCCCCCAAAATTCATCAATATTGGGAAATTAATGAGGGGTCCACCTCCCAAACTATGGTATGGGAGGCCTTTAAGGCACATATTCATGGTGAGTACATATCTGCCAATAAATTTCATACCGCACTCTCAAATACTCAAATATACATACAAAAAATCATAAGTGAAATTCATAAGAAACATATATGCTAAGACTCTAAAATAAATGTCCATATAATTTCCAAAGAAATTTGAAATCAAATTAAGTGTCCCTGAACCACCACCATGAATCTTCTATCAATGTAAGTGATTAGAATCCCTGCGATCTGGGTGAGAAACATCTTCCACCACCACCAGGCAAACAATCTACCAATGGAAGTATGCCTTATGAAGGGAAACTGGTCCACAGCCCGATGTGCTCCAATGATCGATCAGAGAAGATTGACACCCATTACAGGTGGTCAGATCAATCACAGATACCAACGGAAGTGTGCCTTCTAAAGGGAGACTGGTCCATGGCCCGATATACTCCAACGATTGGTCACACATTTAAAAGTTAACAAGAAGAAGGGGCTCCTCATTGCGTAGTATAAAAAAAAAAAACTTTATTCCATAAGAGCATAACACGGCATAAAACATGGTAAAAACACTTTGCCCGAATCAAAAAACATGCAGGTATGCCGTTTGCATTCCACCTGTGTTCCAACTAGCTGAAATTTCGTATCACGTGCCCTACGACCCAACTCGTTTGGTCAGTAACATCTGATGTCATCAGGAGTCATGTGGTCAGATGCGTCATTTCCTTTATATATACAGCCGCAAATTGGATATCCAATCCACTTCCATCCTTAGTAATCGTGAAATATTGTACCAAAAAGTTAATACATGGTTTTAGAAACAAATTAACTACATTTCGGCACTTACATTAAATCAAAAAGTAAATAATATAAAATCTATATAAAGTGTACCCTCTACTGGCAGACTCGATTACTACATCAAAAAATGTTGTAACACGTGCACCATCTAGCGGTGGACTCAATTACTACATCAAAAAGGACCACCTTGTCTATTGTAGGGACACCATCTTGTGGATGCATAAAGTATTGCTATCCGCAATTACTCATTTATAAAAAATCCATCTTGTGGATAAATATATTATAACTATCGGAAATTACTCTAATTAAAAATGTGGGGAGGGGTAATTACTCATTACTAAGGGACACCATCTTGTGGGTATATATAGTATGACTAGCAAAAAATTGCTATCATTAAAAAGCATAAAGTAAGGGGAGAAATGAATTGAAACACCATAACACAACTTAGTAATTGGAAATATAGCAATTTAGGTCAATGTCTATATTAATACCAGCAGGATGTAAGGTATTGAGTTTAGAAATCCATTCTGTTTCATTTTTTGAGATCTTTTGTTTCATATTAACTCCCCGGCAGTGCGGTACAACTCTGTCAATCCCACAAAATGAAGCCACACTAGGATCCTGATTGTGGGGAGGTCTGAAATGGTTAAACAGATTGTGTTTTGGAAACCCATTCTTAATTTTGCAGAGGTGTTTTAGAGCCCGCATGGACAGGAGATCAGGTAGGTGACAAAGGTAGAATCACAAGAGATTAACTTGTCTATATCATATTGTCTCCCAGTGCTCAACCCTCCTTGAGCACTGGGAGACAATATGATATAGACAAGTTCATCTTTTGTGATTCTACCTTTGTCACCTACCAGATCTCCTGTCCATGCGGGCTCCAATATGTGGGGCACACGACTAGGAAGTTGGGAATTAGAATTAGTGAACACCTCAACAAAATTAAGATTGGGTTTCCAAAACACAGTCTGTCTAACCATTTCAGACCCCACCACAATCAGGATCCTAGTGTAGCTTCGTTTTGTGGGATTGACAGAGTTGTACCGCACTGCTGGGAAAGTAATATGAAACAAATGATCTCAAAAACTAAACAGAATGGATTTCTAAACTCAATACCTTACATCCTGCTGGTATCAATGTAGACATTGACTTAAATTGCTATATTTCCAATTACTAAGATGTGTTATGGTGTTTCAATTAATTTCTCCCCTTACTTTATGCTTTTTAATGATAGCAATTTTTTGATAGTCATACTATATATATATATACCCACAAGATGGCGTCCCTTATTAATGAGTAATTGCCCCTCCCCTGTTATCACATTTTTAATCAATGTCATTTCCGATAGTTATAATATGGCCACCCACAAGATGGCGTTTTTTACAAATGAGTAATTGCAGATAGCAATACTTTATGCATCCACAAGTTGGTGTCCCTACAATAGGCAAGTTGGTCCTTTTTGATCTAGTAATTGAGTCCACCACTAGATGGTGCACGTGTTACAGCATTTTTTGATGTAACAATCGAGTCCACCATTAGAGGGTGCACTTGTTGCGATTTTTTTTTTTTTTTACCGATTTCAATACATTTTATATAGATTTTATATTATATACTTTTTGATTTAATATAAGTGCCAAAATTTAGTTCATTTGTTTCTAAAACCATGTATTAACTTTTTGGTACAATATTTCAAAAGATTACTAAGGATGGAAGTGGATTGGATATCTAATTTGCAGCTGTGTATATACAAAGGAAATGACGCATCCGACCACATGACTCCTGATGACGTCAGACATTACTGACCAAACGCGTCGGGTCCTAGGGCACGTGATACGTAATTTCCGCTAGTTGGAATGCAGGTGGAATGCAAACGACATACCTGCATGTTTTTTGATTGGGGCAAAGTGTTTTTATCATGTTTTATGCCGATGCCTCTTGTGGAATAAAGTTTTTTTTTAATACTACACAATAAGGAGACCCTTCTTGTTAACTATTAAACATATGACCAATCGTTGGAGTATATCGGGCCGTGGACCAGTTTCCCCTTAGAAGGCAAACTTCCATTGGTATCTGCGCTTGATCTAAACACCTGTAATGGGTGCCAATCTTCTCTAATCGATCATTGGAGCATATCGGGCTGTGGACCAGTTTCCCTTCATAAGGTATACTTCCATTGGTATCTGCGCCTGGTTTGAAAACCTGTAATGGGTGTCAACTCCCTCTGGTGAGTTGAGTGTTTGCCTGGTGTTGGTGGAAGACGTTTCTCACCTAAATCGCAGGGATTCTCATCACTTACATTGATAGAAGATTCATGGTGGTGGTTCACGGACACTTAATTTGATTTCAAATTTCTTTGGAAATTATATGGACATTTATTTTAGTGTTTTATCATATATGTTTCTTATGTATTTCACTTATGATTTTTTTGAATTTTTTGTATGTATATTTGAGTGCTTAGAGCATTTATTTGATTTCTTTAACACATTATTAGACTTTTGGTCTCACTACCAGCTGCTCACAAAAAGTAATTGAATCACACTTATTCACATTGATTATTGTCCAGCGTGCGCGGCTTATAAGTTTTTCCTATTTTTTTTCATTTCTTCACATATCTGCCATTAAAGCAGTTAAATTGGATTTATCCTCACAAATACAACACCTAAGGAATGTGAGGTGAAGGCGGCTGCAACTTTTTCTGGCTCGACGACTGCGGACAACTTCGAGCTACTTGCGCAGACAAAACGTAACTTGTCTTTACATATGGCTTCAGCAACTCATTTGGATCTGCGCTTTGTGTCTGGCAGAGTGTTCGAGTAAGGGGACAAGAATGGGAAGATGCTGGCTAATCTGGTGGCGGAGAATAGGTTCCAAACGGTAGTCTCAAACATATGTTGTGCAGATGATAGTGTAACATCTGACCCCGCTATCATCCTACACTAATTTACTCATTATTTTGGACAGTTTTTTTCAGAAGTCCCGGGTCCATCTGGAGCCGCCACACGGGAGTTAGTCAGTACCCTAGACCTCCCCACTCTTTCACTAGACAAAGTAAAGCTTCTTGACAAACCCATTACAGTAGATGAAATTGAAGCAGCTATTCACTCCTTCCCCGGTAAAAAAAACACCAAGTCCAGATGGTATCCCAGGGGAATGGTACAGGATGCATGCCTCTACTCTAGCACCCAAACTACACAGATTGTATTCTGAGTCTTTGGAAAAGATGACACTACCCCCCTTTATGTATCAGGCCCATATTGTCTTCATTCCCAAACCAGAAAAGGATCACTCCCAATGTGCCTCCTACAGGCCCATTTCTTTGTTAAACTATGACTTTAAGATTTTGACTAAGATTTTGGCCACTAGATTGATAAAAATTATTCCTGACCTACTCAGCATAGATCGAACAGGAAGTCAACGGATATCAATATCCCTCAGGTTTTCACACATTTACAGCTACCCCTGACTGCATCCAGTTCTAAAACCATGGCGGCGCTTGACATTGAGAAGACCTTTGATTCTGTGGCCTGGCCTTATATTTCAAAATGATTCATTCCAGTCTAACTTATTTATACGCATAGCGCTACACTACATGTTTTCTGATTAATTTACTTCTACCTATGTCTTAGAGGCGTGTTAGCCGCTTATTGTGTAACCATCTTTTGGAGCAGCGCTGTACTTATTCCCCATTGATTCCAGTCTAACTGCAGTGCTCGAGACTATGGGGTTTGGGCCAGAATTTCTGAAATGGGTGCAGTTGCTTTACTCCTGCCCATCAGCCCAGGTCAAGCTAGGGGGCGAACTCTCAGAACACTTTCCAGTCAGGAAGGGTACAAGACAACGTTGCCCATTGACACTGTTCGCCATTGTGATGGAGCCGGTGGCAATGACCATAAAGAAGGCCTCTACTGTGGTTGGTATCCGTGTGGGAACCTTGGTGGAAAAGATAGCCATGTATGCGGATAACCTCATACTGTTTCTAAATGATCCAACGGCTTCCCTTAAGGAAGCGCTACGTGTAATGTCTGATTTTTCCATTCACTCAGGGCCGCAAATTAATTGGGGGAAATCACAAATTCTACCAATAGATAGAGACGCCAGAGATAAAGCTGACCCTACCTACCTCTTCTATGGACATCCACTGTCAAATATTTAGGTATTGAGATTTCCTCAAAAACCTTGGACTATTGTTTTTTAAATTTAGCACCACTTCTGAACCGTATGAAGTCCAAACTTCCTGTCTTTATTAGGGTGCATAAATCTATTTAAAATGAAATTGTTACCTGGTTTCCATGTGATTCGACATGCGCCAGTATGGATTCCCAACAAATATTTCAAAATGATTAATTCCAGTCTAACTTCTTTCATTTGGGGCTCACACCAACCGAGGTTCAAGTTGACAACCTTACAACGGTTACGGGGTGGCTTGGCATGCCCGGATCTCTATAAGTATTTCCTGGCCGCCATGCTTACACACGCCCATAACTGGCTCACGCAAAATGATACAAATGCGGCTGTAGTATTAGAAGCCTCCTGTGTAGGCTCCTTTGAGGCCCTTAAAAACCTCATCTACAGAGGTACATCTACTGCCCTCCATTTAACTACAGCCATGAAAGCAGTATTGAAAGTCTGGCTGATGGCCCGAACCTTACGCTCTAACCCCTCTGATCATATCTCGTCACATACTTATGGATCAATCCATTATTATCAGAATTCCTGATTTAATGCCCTTCACTTGACCCGCAAGTCTGGGTGGTGAAGGGCATTAAATATTTACAGCAGATATGTTTAGCCGGAGAACTAAAGACCTTTGATAACTTAAAAATGCAATTTGACCTCCCTAATGTATATATTTTTTAATATCTACAATTGAGACATGCCTTTCCAATACAATTTAAACTTCAACCAGTAGACTTCTATACCTCGACCCTAGAGGATGTACTTAGAGATGATACCCTCACTAAACCTCTTTCCAATATTTATAAGACCATGTCTTCCTCTGTCCACTCAGGGTTGGAATCTAAATGGGCACTAGATGTCTCTAGCCTAGATGATAAAGATTAGGAGGAGACATGGGAATGTACCTTTCTACAGCTGGTCTGCGCTAGGGACAGATTGATTCAATACAAACTCCTACACAGGATCTACCTCACGCCTACACGTATACACAGAATATTCCCCTCTGTTCCTACGGAGTGCTGGCGGTGCTCAGCGGACTCAGCAGACTTTATCCACATTTTTTGGCAGTGTCCTCATATCCAAACTTTTTGGGAAATGGTAGTCTCAGTAATACTCTCTGTAGCCACTATCCAGGTGCCCCGAACTGTGGGTCTGGTGGATACTCTGGCTCATCTTAGGGCCTCCAGGACTCTGATAGGATTACTATTATTCTATGCAAGGAAAATGATTCTTCTCCAATGGAAATCTCCATCTGCCCCAACTTTAACCTTGTGGAAAAAATTAGTTAACACTAATTTACCACTGTACAAGGCTACCCATTTAGCGAGAGGATGCCCTAAAATTATAGCTGATACCTATAATATACCAACAATTTCACCTGTTATTGGAGCATTTAGTTTTGTCCTAGTGCAAATAGTGGCACTACTGTTAAGGTTGTAATTTTTTTATATAGTTTGTTTTATTGCAATGTTACGTGCTGAGCCTAGGTATGCCCAATAGGCTCTGTTTTGTATCTTCAAATGTAAAACTCAATAAAAAAAAAATAAAAAAAATCTTATATCCACAAGATGGCACGAAAGTACCAAACTGCCCAAATCAGTATAACAACAGAATATATTTAACCACTTCAGCCCCCATCTTTTGCAATACGGCACTGCGTCGCTTTAACTGACAATTGCCCGGTCGTGTGACGTTTTACCCAAACTAAATCGATGTTCTTTTTTCCCCACAAATAAAGCTTTCTTTTGGTGATATTTGATCACCTCTGTGATTTTTATTTTTTGCGCTATAAACAAAAAAAAGCGACAATTTAGAAAAAAAAAGCAATATTTTTTACTTTTTGCTATAATAAATATCCCAAATAAAAATGTAAGAAAACAAATTTTTTCCTCAGTTTAGGCCAATATGTATTCTTCTACATATTTTTGGTAAAAAAAATCGCAATAAGCATATATTGATTGGTTTGTGCAAAAGTTATCACGTCCACAAAATTAGGGATAGATTTATGGCATTTTTATTATTATTTTTTTTTTACTAGTAATGGTGGTGATCTGCGATTTTTAGCGGGACTACGGCATTGCGGCAGACAGATCGGAAACTTTTTTAGGACCAGTGACATTTATACAGCGATCAGTGCTATAAAAATGCACTGATTACTGTATAAATGACACTGGCAGGGAAGGGGTTAACACCAGGGGCGATCAGAGGGTTAAGTGTTCCCTAGGGAGGTGTTTCTAACTGTGAGGGGAGGGGACTGACTGGGATTAGAGAGAGATCGCTGTTCCTAATTACTAGGAACAGACAATCTCACTCTACTCCCCTGACAGAATGCGGATCTGTTTGTTTACACTGGCAGATCCCCGTTCTGCCTCTCTGTGGAGTGATCACGCGTGGCCGGTGGACATCGAGTCCACCAGACCCGCTGCTTGGCTCCCCCGCTAGCAAATGAACACGCACGCCCATTCGCCACAGATCGCCATGTACGCTCCTGATGTACAATGACTGCGATTCGTGCAGGAGAGTAAACCTGCCACAGTACAACTGCGGCGCCTGGTCGGGAAGTTGTTAAAGTAGGTTTAAACCCAACCACTGAAATCTCATATAAGCTTCAGCATATCCATGTAATTCAAAAGTTGTCTTAAAGTGTTACTAAACCCACAACAGTAAAATCAGTCTGTATATGCAGCATAGCATGCTTGTTACACTCACTGTGGAACTTAAGGGGTTAATCCTCTACATTGTGTGGTATTGACCCTTCTTTTTCAAGACCTCTGCAATTTTCCCTGGCATGCTGTCAATCAACTTCTGGGTCACATCCTGACTGATGGCAGCCTTTTCTTGCATAATCAGTGCTTGGAGTTTGTCAGAATTTGTGGGGTTTTTTTGTTCACCCGCCTCTTGAGGATTGATCACAAGTTCTCAATGGGATTAATGTTTGGGGAGTTTCCTGGCCATGGACCCAAAATTTCAATGTTTTGTTTCCCAAGCCACTTAATTATCACTTTTGCCTTATGGCAAGATGCTCCATCATGCTGGAAAAGGCATTGTTTGTCACCAAACTGTTCTTGGATGGTTGGGAGAAGTTGCACCCAGAGGATGTTCTTTATTTATGGCTGTGTTCTTTAGCAAAATTGTGAGTGAGCCCACTCTCTTGGCTGAGGAGCAACCCCACATATGAATGGTCTCAGGATGCTTTACTGTTGGATTGGTATAGCTCACCTTTCTTCTCCGGATGCCCCATTTACCCCTTTTTTGCTGCCCTTCTTGACACCAGGCCATCCTCCAAAAGTATTCGCCTCACTTTGCCTCACTGTGCGTGCAGATGCACTCACACCTACCAGCTGCCATTCTTGAGCAAGCTCTACACTGGTGGTGCTCCGATCCCGCAGCTGAAGGAACTTAGGAGACAGTTCTGGAGCTTGCTGAACTTTCTTGGTTGCCCTGAAGCCTTCTTCACAAATGCAGTGGAAATGTTTTTTTATGGAATGAAGTTCATTTTCATGGCAATGAGGGGCTTTGCAATTATTTGCAATTCATCTGATCACCCTTCATAACATTCTGGAGTATATGCAAATTGTAATCATAAAAACTGAGGCAGGAGACTTTGTGAAGGTTAATATTTATGTATTTTTCAAAACTTTTGGCCATGGCTGTATAGCCAACATTTTTTATAGTTTTGAATACATTAAAGAAGTGTTCAAACCCCCTGTCAGTTTTTTTTCCTGCCCTTTGCTATCTGTGTACTTGCTGGGGACATTCACTCCTTTTTGTCCAGATGACTATTAATGGGAGATAAAATTTTATAGTTGTCACAGCTGTCACAAGAACAAGAGGTGAGGAGTAATCAATCTTCCAATGAGTACACCAGTTCCATGGCTAAGGAAGTTAGTCTCACTTTGGAGAGCATTCCTGCTGTTGCATTCCCAAGACAGGTATAGCCAGCCAAAAGGGTTTTAATCCCTCCCAAACCCTACTTGAAATTAAAAAAAAGTTTTTGGCTATACAGACTGTTAAAGAATATATTAACCCAACATTTCATATTCCTGATATGTGCCAGCTTTACCATGCTTGTATGAAAAAGTCTCCTGTTTTCTTTGTCCTGCTTCCTTTGTGTGAAATCCCTGGTGTTCTGCCAGGCTCTCTGCTATCCTATTAAAGACTGACCACACGAGGCAGTAGGGCACACCATGGTCAGTTCAGCTGTCCTGGAAACTCCTCCAATGATCAGACTCGTCCTGGTACACACCCCCTGCACAGCCATTCAGACCAATTTGCACTTAAATTTCTCTGCACTTTGGTTGAGCCTGTGTTACCTCCATCATAACACAGACACTTTCAGTGGCAGTTTAAAAGCCCTGTGGCCTTTGTTAACTAGTTCTGGTCTTTGCTTCATCAACGTATGTACATAGGATGTTTGTCATACACCTAGTCTGATTCTCCCTTCTTCTGTTTCCCCTGCAGTTCCCAGATGTCAAAATGACAGCCAGGATTTGCTCTGTATTGCCAAAGTTTCTGCATCCACTGCTATATAAAACAAAGCACATGAACATACCATTGCCAGATTGTGCCAGATTCCTCTCCTGCACACCATAGAAGAAGCACTGTATACGGTGCCTTGAAAAAGTATTCATACCCCTTAAAATTTTCCACATTTTGTCATGTTACAGAAAATGTAAATGTATTTTATTGGGAACTTATGTGATAGACCAACACAAAGTGGCACATAATTGTGAAGTGGAAGGAAAAAGATAAATGGTTTTCAATTTTTTTTTTACCAATAAATATGTGAAAAGTGTGGCGTGCATTTGTATTCAGCCCCCTTTACTCTGATACCCCTAACTACAATCTAGTGGAACCAATTGCCTTCATAAGTCACCTACTTAGTAAATAGAGTCAACCTGTGTGTAATTTAATCTCAGTATAAATATAGCTGTTCTGTGAATCTCTTAGAGGTTTGTTGGAGAACCTAAGTGAACAAACAGCATCATGAAGGCCAAGGACCACACGAGACAGGTCAGGGATAAAGTTGTGGAGAAGTTTAATGCAGGGTTAGGTTATAAAAAAAAATCCCAAGCTTTGAACATCTCACGGAGCACTGTTCAATCCATCATCCAAAAAAATGGAAGGAGTATAGCTTATCAGCAAACCTACCAAGTCATGGCCGTCCACCTAAAGTGACAGACTGGGCAAGGAGAGCATTAATCAGAGAAACATCCAAGAGGCCCATGGTAACTCTGGAGGAGCTGCAGAGATCCACAGCTCAGGTGGGAGAATCAGTCCACAGGTCAACTATTATTCGTGCAAATCTGGCCTTTATGGAAGAGTGGCAAGAAGAAAGCCATAGTTGAAAGAAAGCCATAAGAAGTCCCGTTTGCAGTTTGAGAGAAGCCATGTGGGGGACACAGCAAACGTGGTAGAAGAAGGTGATCTGGTCAGATGAGACCAAAATTGAACTTTTTGGCCTAAAAGCAAAACTCTATGTGGCACTGTATATATTCTCTGATATACAGCACGTGTCATACCGCTCACACATTACAAAGTGTTCATATTTCAAGGGCAATTAAAATGTTTCTATTCTCGTATGTTGACTCTCTCTTATTGTGGCCTCATCTAGGAAATGACACAAGCAGACAACAAGCTGTCTTGATGTGTCTCATGAGTGGACAGCAATTAAGCTAGCTGAGCGATTTTTGGCATCTTATTTCACTGAAGCAAAATGTTTCTGCCTGAATATTCATGACGTAGCGCTGCAATAACACTAACATTGTAATCTGGTATGTTTTACAAAAGAAATCACATCACTTGTTTAGACAAGGGCAGAGAATGCACACAGTCAAGAGTCTGACTTTGGCCCATTAGTGTTCATACTGAATCCTCAAGGGACAGAAGCAGGCCAGACTTTCAAAGGAATACAGAGAACAAATCATGAAGATAATGTGTGGTAGACTACGTTAGACTCATATATCTAAAGTGGACCTTCCAGAAACTTTACATGTCTGCATCAATACATTCCTGACATGTCACAATACACAGGAACAGGATATTCTTTCAAAAAGGTGGACATTAAAATGCAATCCTTAACCTCCAGGCAATTGATTTTGCCTAGACTAAGATGATGTAAGTGAGAGGCTGCAGAAGGGGCAGATCTGTGCCAGACCACTTGTGAACGTAGCCAGAACAGGGCCAGGAGCAGGGGCGGACTGATAACTCATGGGGCCCCCAGGCACTAGGGAATCATGGGGCCCCCAGGTTTAAAGATGGCCACCATGCGGCAGCCATCTTTCTGAAGCAACATTAATGCGGCAGGGCCTCGTGGAGGGGCACCTAGCTTGGCGACATGCAAAGTGGCAGGAGACTTTGTTATAGGCTTAACTGTAGGTACAAGTGGTAGTACAGAGTTTACTACCACTTTAAGTCAGATTTTTTTACAATAGTTTTTTTTATTCAAATTTTTTTCACAACTCTGTTGGGGGGAGGGGGGATTGGTGAGATATCAGGGGTCTAAACAGACCGCCTGAAGTCTCACTTTTGAGACAGAGACATGTATTGAGGACAGAGATTCCACAGTCCCTTTCTCTGCAGCCTCAGTTGCACTGAAAATGAATGATCAGGAGACAGAGACTGTTGCCCATTCATAAACTGAAACATAGTAAACATAGTTTACTATGCTCACTTATGAACAAATACAGTATCCATCACTCACTGTGTCCACTTAGAAAAGAAAGGGGCTGGTAAATGACATATTTACAGGCCCCTTCCCCAATTTCCATCCTGACAGATTCCCCTATGTGCCCGCAACTGCTGCTGGTGGGAGAGAAAAGGAGGGAATAAGGCAGTGCTGTGGGGGGGTGGGGTTCAGGCAGTGAGAGAAATCCAGATTAGTGCAGCGGGTGGGGGAAATAACTGAATCGATCTTTCAGCTGCTGCAGTGAGAGCCACAAAGATCAGTTTCAGTTATTTCCCCCCCACCTGCTGCAGTGATTACCTTCTCTATCCACATATGATCCCCCTGGTGGGAATAACTGCAGCCGCAGAGGTGCCCCCAAGCACCAGTGGGAGGGGGTTGTGAGACAGTTGGTAGGGGTGAGTTAGTGGCGGAGGGATTTATTTCAGTGGCAGTATCTGTGGGGTGACCGGGGAGCGATGTTGGGAAGGCAGAGAATAAAAAGTGACCATGGAATAATGTCACTCAGCTGGGGGGTAGGAAGTAGCTCAAAGTGATGTCTGTCAGCTGGATATATGAAGTGGCCTGGGGGTGATGCAAGCTGGACGGAGACAGGGGCTGAGAAGTACTCAGATAAAGACGTCTATAATCCAAAAATGTCTGTGCTCATCTTCTAATAGGTAAAACAATAAATAATACAATGATACTGCTCAAAGAGAACAACCTCCTGTTATAAGAGATATATGCAACCCCAATCACTCTGTGTATGTCTAGATAATGTGTTTTGTTTTTGTTTTTGACCATTCTATTTAACCCTGTGTTATCCAAACCCTGTACAATCAAAAGTGTAAACTCAACACCAGGGGCGGACTGACCATTCGGGCACTCAGGCACTGCCTGAGGGCCCCATGCCACTAAGGGGCCCCATCAGGGTTTCCAGCCTCAATAAAACCAGGGACAGTATGTAAAAATCTGTGTTTTTTTAAAAATCCCAAGATTATAGTTGCCCCGCCTCTCCAGTACCTTTTCAGTGTGTGTATGTGTATTCTGTGTGTGTGTGAATGCTGTGTGGCCCCATAATCTATTGCCTGGGGGCCCCATAATCTGATATTGCCTGGGGGGCCTATAATCTCCTATTGCCCAGGGTCCCCATAATCTTCTCCTATTGCCTGGGGGCCCCATGAGTTGTCAGTCCACCTCTGCTCAACACAAACTAAACACTCCATGGCATGTGGGGAATGCATGCAAAAGTGTATGCTTTCCCAACATGCACAGAAATGAGCTGCCCTTTAGCAGATGCACAGCAGTTCTATTAATTGTTAATGGCACCCCCATGCATCTGCAAACATGCCCATCAAACTGGACTCTTTCATGACTTTTCCATGTTGCTTGCGTGTATGGCAGCCCATTGAAATGAATGGGCTGCCCTATAAGTGATATGTGAAAAACATGCCCATGCTTGGTTTCACCTGCTGGTGTGAACCAAACCTAACTGTAAGGCCCCTTTCACACGGGGCACGTTCATTTTGATGGGCTCACTTTGCTCAGCGGGGGATCGATCCATTGATCCCTGCTGAGCAGGTGGATGACAGATCATTCTCCACTCACTGTGCAAAGACGGACCTGTCAGAGCCCCGCTCTCCTCTATGGGGAGATTGGATGAAAACGGACTAGCTGTCCAATTTTATCTGATCTGCCAGACGGATGGAAAATAGGACCACCGTCCACCATCCATCTGATTTGGCGGACAGGATCAGATTGGATAGCAGCGGGTGAAAGCGGACATGTCACCGCTGACATCCGCCACTCCATAGGGGAGACTGGAGGGTCCAATCAGGTCCACCTGAAAAACTGACAGGCGGACCTGATTGGAAAGCCCTGTGAAAGGGGCCTTAGCACATAAATAAAATCAATTCTCCATAAACATAAATGATTCTCTAAATGATCAGTGTTCATAAAGTTGTCGTATCATGCAAATAGCCATGAACATTGTGCTGATATGTTTATTGAGGAATGTTGTTTTCTATATAGAGTGTATAGTTTATGTGGTAAGTGTACAATTCATTGTACAGGGTGTGCATAACACAGGGTTAAATGGAAAGGTTATAAATGAACTTCTCATTATCTGGGACATACACAGAGTGATGGGGGGATATTTATGTAGATAGACAGTGATTAGTGCTGTGTGCCTGCTTAGGAGATATCTATCCTGATGTCTCTCAGCTAGGGGGAGGAGGGGGCTGCAAACTCTGCCAGCTCCAACACACACACAGTTGCCTGCTATTTCAACCCTCCTTGTCACCTTACTTAACCCTTCACATGTTGCCACAAACATTTCCTCCTGACATGAAACCTTCTATCATGTGCACTCCCTCTCTGCAATAGCTATGCCCCTCCTCCGGGTTCTCCCATCACACTGCACTAAAGGGGGGATCTGACTGAGGGGAACACAGAGCGAGTGTGCAGGAGAACACTGAGGGGTGAGACAGAAAGAAGACTCAGAACTTCTAAATACATAAACCGCCAGGCAGTGTATGTATTCAGAAGCAATGACACTGCTACTGACAAACCCCGGGATTGATCTGTAATGGAACACCTTCTTAAAGAGTGTGACTATCCCTGCTCATGGGGCCCCCTACTGGCCATGGGGCCCACGGTCGGTGCCCGAGTGCCCTAATGGTCAGTCTGCCCCTGGCCAGGACAAGGGGTGGGCAGAAGGGATAGCTGTCCCGGGCACTGTGGCATCATGTGAGTTGGGGGTGCACTGCAAAAGGGAACTGAGGGGGCGGCAGGGGGTAATAAATGTTCTAGGAGGGGAAATTTGGGTGTGTATGCTAGGAGTGGTGATTCAGGGGGATTTGTGTTGGGAGGGGGTGGGAGAAGAGGATTTATGCTCGGAGGGTTGATTTGGGAGGTTTGTGCTATAAGAGGTGATATGGTAGAGGGGGGAGGGAGTTTGTGCTAGTAGGGATGATTAGGGGGTGTTTGTGTTGGAGGGGGATTTGGAGTAGGGAGGGAGAGAATGTGTACTCAGATGGGAGATTTGAGGGGTGGAGGATTTGTGCTAGGAGTCTTTTTTTTTGGCCGGGGCATTTGTTTTTGGGGGATTTGGGGGATGGAGTGGGCAGTGATTTGTGCTTGGGAGTGGGGGAATTTATGCCTAGGGGCTAATCATGCAGATTAGTGACCTTTTTTTGGGGGGGGGGGGGATTTTTGCTGACACATAATGGGGGGGGGGGGGATTTGCCATGTTTGTCCTGGGGTCCAAGTGGCCTTGTCCCAGCACCGAGCCAAGAATTACACAGGCACCAGGATTTTCTGAAATTGTTTCTTCCTTGATCCAGCATCTCGGTCCAAGAAGTAGATGCTGACCCTGGATGATGCCTGAACAAGGATGGTGCCTTCCTTCTGGAGAGAAAGGCAAATTAAGGAAATCTTAAGGTATGTACTGTGATCTTTGAGGTAATAAATAAATAAATATATGTGTCAGCCACTGTGCCATCAAATGCAGCCACTGTAACATCAAACGCAGCCAGTGTACCATCAATCGCAGCCACTGTGCCCATCAATTGCCGCCACTGTGCCCATCAATTGCCGCCACTGTGCCCATCAATTGCCGCCACTGTGCCCATCAATTGCCGCCACTGTGCCCATCAAACGCAGCCACTGTACCATCAAATGCAGCCACTGTGTCCATCAATTGCCGCCACTGTGCCCATCAAATGCTGCCACTGTGCCATCAAACGCAGCCACTGTGCCAATCAAAGGCCGCCACTGTGCCCATTAAATGCAGCCACTGTGCCCATCAAACGCAGCCACTTGGCCATCAAATGCAGCCACTGTGCCCATCAAATGCCACCACTGTGCCCATCAAAAGCAGCCACTGTGCCCATCAAATGCTGCCACTGTGCCCATCAAATGCTGCCACTGTGCCCATGAACGCTGCCACTGTGCCATCAAATGCTCCCACTGTGCCATCAAATGCTCCCACTGTGCCATCAAATGCTCGCACTGTGCCCATTAAATGCTGCCACTGTGCCCCCCCCACCCGCTGTATGCCCGGAACTTACCCTGTCTTGGTCGGGCAGCGGTGAGCGATGTCCTCGATGTCTTCTTCTCCCGTCCTCTCCTATGATTGGACGCCTGATAGGACGCACCACCACTGACCATGCTGGTGAAAATTTCAAATGACCCATTTTTATTTTCATTACATAACCACTTTTAGATCCCGGTGACATCTTCACTGGGCCTCTGTGCTACTGTATGCAATTCTGGCAGATCATGGCTGGTGGGTGCTGTACATAGACAAAGAAAAAAATCTTGCGAGCCACAATGTTCCTATGCTTAATAAACCAGCAGCAACAAGTAATTATATACCACAGGTATATCAAAGAAGAATATCCAGCAGCAGACGCAGTTCACGTACTCATGACCGTGCACAAACCATAATATAAAAGAAATTGCGTTGCGCTAGATTAAATGTACTACAGAGAAATATCCTAAAAAATTATGTTTTCAAAATATCTCATTATTTACATCAATTATGCATAACTATGCTAAAAAAACTAATTTAAATATAACAAAAATACTCCTGTGGAAAAATGGTATCACTCCTGTGCAATGTGCATATGTATAAACCTATGGACAATCAATAAAAGTGCATATAGTGCCAACAGATATATATATACAATTGTGCATAAAAATTTAAGGTGACTGCAAACAAAAAACATGCAATGCTTCATATATCGTGCAGCATGCAAAACATCAAAAAAAACGCAAAAAAGGCCTTGATATAAAGTTCTTATATAAGTGTCCCAAAGTTGCAACTAAAAAGTGTTTCCGTGTCCATAAATCTCCATTGGATGTCCAAGTAATCAAAATGTGCCGAATTCCAGTGCTTTAAATAATAATATTGTGCCACAGTGCCCCCCCACAGTGGTTGCGCTCCCCTTAGAGCGTTTTGACACAAGGTAAAAGCTGTGTCACATGCTCTAAGGTGAGCGCAACCACTGTGGGGGGGCACTGTGGCACAATATTATTATTTAAAGCACTGGAATTCGGCACATTTTGATTACTTGGACATCCAATGGAGATTTATGGACACGGAAACACTTTTTAGTTGCAAATTTGGGACACTTATATAAGAACTTTATATCAAGGCCTTTTTTGCGTTTTTTTTGATGTTTTGCATGCTGCACGATATATGAAGCATTGCATGTTTTTTGTTTGCAGTCACCTTAAATTTTTATGCACAATTGTATATATATATCTGTTGGCACTATATGCACTTTTATTGATTGTCCATAGGTTTATACATATGCACATTGCACAGGAGTGATACCATTTTTCCACAGGAGTATTTTTGTTATATTTAAATTAGTTTTTTTAGCATAGTTATGCATAATTGATGTAAATAATGAGATATTTTGAAAACATAATTTTTTAGGATATTTCTCTGTAGTACATTTAATCTAGCGCAACGCAATTTCTTTTATATTAGGGTGCTGTACATAGATTCCTGGAAACATCACAGCACCCTGCCATAGTACTCCTCTCAATAGGCCTCAGCCCTGATACAAGCAGTGGGCTGACTCTCAGGAGGAATTATGCCTTGGTGGGTGGATGTCAGTCTGGGTCAGTGGCCATTCCTAGGCAAGCTGTATTTGCATGCAGACCACCCTAGGTAGTGCCTATATGTCATATTTAGCCTCTGTGACTGGAAGGACTGAAATCCAATGAATGAAAGGGATGGGCTAGAGGCAGTCAGGCTGAAGAGGAAAGTGCAAGATGATGCTGGGTATTCTTCAGCCAGCAGGTGACTTGCTGCAGCATCTAATGCACACTACGGGAAGCTCGCAGTGTGCGGTGAAATCAGAGTAAGTAATTTCATAGGAGAGGAACCTGACCAACAGTGCTAGACTGAAGAGAAGGCTGGAGTTCAGCTTTAGCATGCATTAAGATTTCCTTAACTGCTTGCTAACCCCCGCTGTCGTTTGATGGCAGCACAAAGGCACTCCTGCACGAATCGCCATAGGTGTACGGCGGGTGCTTTAAGGAGTATAGGGGGCAACCGCCTCGTGACGTAGGAGCCAATGTGCGTGGCCGGCGACTGTGATGGCCGATGGCTGCCCGCAATTGCTCCTGAGAAGGACAGAACAGAGATCTGTCAACTGAGATCTGTTGTTCCTAGAGCTTAGGAACAATGATCAGTCTCCTTCCCCAGGCAGTCCCATCCCCCCCCTCACAGTAAAGCTGGCCATACACTATACAATTTTCTTGTTCAACTTTCCTTTAGATTTACCAAAACCACATAATATGAGGTCAAACCTAAACCCTTTCAATTTGTATGTAGTCAAGCAGGTCCTTGCACTACATAGTTGAAGGTAAATCTAAAGGAAATTGAATAAGAAAATTGTATGGTGTATGGCCAGCCTTATGCCCTGTACACACGATAGGATTTTCCGACAACAAATGTTCGATGGGAGCTTGTTGTCGGAAATTCCGACCGTGCGTAGGCTCCATCGGACACTTTCCGTCGGAAATTTCCGACAAACAAAATTTGAGATCTGGATCTCAAATTTTCCGACAACAAAATCCGTTGTAAATCTGTTGTCGTAAATTCCGATCGTGTGTACACAATTCCGACGCACAAAATTCCACGCATGCTCGGAATCAAGCAGAAGAGCCGCACTGGCTATTGAACTTCATTTTTCTCGACTCGTTGTACGTTTTGTACGTCACCACGTTCTTGACGTTCGGAATTTCCGACAACATTTGTGTGACCGTGTGTATGCGACAAGTTTGAGCCAACATCCGTCGGAAAAAAATGTACGGTTTTGTTGTCGGAAAATCCTATCGTGTGTACTGGGCATAAGCATCACTCCCTAGGACACATATTTAACCCCTTGATCACCCCCTAGTGTTAACTGCTTCCCTGCCAGTGACATTTATACAGTAATCAATGGCTATTTATAGCACTGATCGCTGCCTAAATGTCACTGGTCCCAAATAGTGTAAAAGTTGTTCGATCTGTCTGCCGCAATGTCGCAGTCTCGATAAAAATCGTAGAGCGCCATCATTACTAGTAAAAAAATAAAATTATAATAAAAATTCCATAAATCTATCTCCTATTTTGTAGACGCTATAACTTTTGCACAAACCAATCAATATACGCTTAAGCCGATTTTTTTTTTTTACCAAAAGTATGTAGAAGAATACATATCGGCCTAAACTGAGGAAGAAATTTGTTTTTTTAAATATTTTTTGGGGATATTTATTACAGCAAAAAGTAAAAAATATTGCAGAGGTGATGAAATACCACCAAAAGAAAGCTCTATTTGTGGGGAAAAAAAAGATGTCAATTTTGTTTGGGTACAGCGCCACATGACCGCGCAATGGTCAGTTAAAGCGACGCAGCGCTGTATCGCAAAAAATGGCCTGGTCAGGAAGGAGGTAAATTCTTCCGGGGCTGAAGTGGTTAATGAGGAATCTTCTACCTGCACAGGTTGTTTCTGGATTTAGCTATGACATTTTTATTGCCCTTTTATATTCTCTTTTTTTTTACCTTAATAAGGCCTTGTGGTTAGGGTCTTGTGTGTTAATCCCATGGGTTCCTCTCCACTGTCTGCATTCCTTACAAATGTGATATGTAATGGATATTTTGTGTCATCCACACAATGTAGGGAGCTTACTCTCCCCTTTCCTCCTATTCTTCTTGATGTACCATTATCATTCAGTATCTATGCACCATTGCATTCAACATATTACTCTGTCATCTTTTTCCATGAATGTGTATGGATGAGCTATAGGTTTGTACCATTCTACCATTTAGACTTTTATGTCATTTTCGATTTACTACTTACTTTCAATAAAAAAATATTAAACAATAAATTTTTATTGACCCCTCCAAAGCAAGGTCATAATCAACAGATCAAGCACATACAAGGATTGGACAAATTTATGGAAACAAGAATGGTAAAAGAACAAAACCATTACCTAATATGTTGTTGGACCACCTTTGGCATCCAAGACGGCCTGAATTTTCCTGGGAATTGACCAACATAAGCCTTGGATGGTGGATAATGGAATCTGATATCACTCTTCATGCAAAAATCCAGGTCACAATCCTGCCCAATGTCCTTTTTTGTTTCTTTCAGTCAGTTAACCATGTCGATCGTGTTTATGCTTATCAGACGATGTTTTCCCGGAAACTTCATATGCCGTCATAACCTTTGATACCGTACCTCGTGACACCGCAAAAAAATTGCCAACTTCAGCCACAGAGGCACCAGCTAAGCGGGCACCAACAATTCTTTGAAGTTTAGTAAGCCCTTACCCATGGGGCCAAGAATTGTGCGGTAAATAACTACTGTCGTAAAGGTTCGATAATGCAGTATTTACGGCATATTTTCATGTAGTAATTTATCATATTAAGCTGGTTGCTAAGGACTGGGCGGCTGCTGTGTTCTTAGCAACGGATGACTCATCAACTGTCAGCAGGTTACCTGCTGACAGCTGAATGTAAAGAAAAAATGCTGGCAATTAAAAATTCTGAAAAAAAAAACAGCGTGGGGTCCCCCCCCCAATGCATACCAGGTGCTTCAGGTCTGGTGTGGATTTTAAGGGGAACCCCACACCAAAATTAAAGAAAAAAAATGGCGTCCTCCCCCAAAATCCATACCAGACCCCTATCTGAGCATGCAGCCTGGCAGGTCAGGAAAGGGAGGGGATGAGCAAGCGCCCCTCCGAACCATACCAGTCCACATGCCCTCAACATGTACCCCCACACATGTACATCACTTGTACATTCTACCCCCCATTCACCAAAAAAGTGTAAAAAGTAAGTACAGACAAAACAGCTTTTGAAAAGTCTATTAAAAAATAAAGGAACCCTGCTGATAGCTGATGACTCATTCGTTGTTAAGGACACAGCAGCCACCCACTCCTTAACAACCATGCTGGCTGTTAAGCATGCAGCGATATTTAATTCCTTGAATAACGTGTGGCTAAACCATGACTTATTCAATGAATGTATTTATTTATTTATTTAGCTTTGTGAATTGAATTTAGAGGTGCAATCTTTATCGTGCATATTTTAATTGTGCGGTAAATACTGCATAAACTGACTGTGAAGTGACATTTTGAATATCGCATGCGATAAATGGAAAACATGTGTCACATGTTAGAACATGTTTGTTATTTAAAAAAATAAAAAATAAAAAATTATTGTAAATGATCTCCTTGTAAAACAACCCATTGAGTTTAAAGTAGAAAATTAAAGTCAAACATTTTTATATAGATATAAATAAAACATTATAAATACCTTTTTTTTTTTTAAAGTGATCACATTTCCTCTGTTCTCAGCTGCATAAGAGCTGGGGGGAGGAGAAGCAGCAGCACATTGAGCTTCCCAATGAATAGCTGTGCAGCAGAGGCGTGTCAGGACAAGTCTGATCATTAGAGGAGAGCAGGCTGAGCTCTCAGCACAGCTAGAGACCTGACCACGGTGAGCTCTCATGCTTAGTGTGGTCGGTTTTTAATAGGAAAGCAGAGGGACTGGCAGGAACACAAGGGATTTCACATAAAGGAAGCAATAAAAAGAGAACAGGAGCATTTCTCATACAAGTACATGGTACAGCAGGCGCATATGAGGAATATGAGGTGTTGGGGTAACAGACGCTTTAACACTTTAATAAGACATAAAAGTTGAATCTAATGCAATTTTAATTCAGCTAATTCTGGTACAGAGAATGTTTTTTCCAGTCCTCACAATGACTTCCTAAACCCTGATCTTTGCAAAATACTAACACTGACTGAGGGAACATAAAAGAAACAGAGAGAGCATCTTGCTAGAAGTCAACTAACTAGCACTAAACAAGTGGGGAGGACAGAAGGCGATGCCAAATAATAGGTAAACAAATTGTAGTGGCTCAAAACCACCACTATATGTCAGCACACTACTGAACAATAGTAAAGTAATGCAATTCAATATAACACTGAAAATATACATATATGTTGGACAGAACAGTCTCAGTGACAGTAGTCATCAGGCCAGAGTTGTAAATCTCCCCAATGGGGATACAGACGGGAATAAAAAATGACAGATGGTTTTAAGCTGGTCACTTCGCAGTGGGCTTAATGAAAAAAAAGGGAACAGATTCCTCTATGCACACAAACAAAGTGGATGGAGGTTCCTCCCCTTTGCCGGGACATTGTATTCGAATTGTGGCCCCCACCACTGTCAGAATGCACTGATTGGCTGCAGTCGCTTATCAATGGAAAATAAAGAGTCCCTTCAACAGAAGTTAACCAATCTACTTCTTTTGATGGAAGATGCCCACACACTGATCAAAATTCATCCACTCCCTACTGGACAGTTTATGATCCGTTTATGGCCAGCGTTACCCTCCACCATACCTCCATCACAAGAAAAAAAGGTTTTGCCTAGAGATACACTTCAACCCTGTTGCTTTACTGGAACCAGGATCAGGCGGAACGCAGCTTGTCATAACTATGTTTGATCACATCACAGCAACTCAACTTAAGCTTTGGCTGAGTCCATTGAAAACACTTTTGGATGTTTACAGACTGAAATGCTGAAAATTTCAGGAGCGATTTGGTGATTTCAAATCATAGGAAACAGATTTGCTTTCTTCTCATTTCATTTTCCTGTGATGTGGAAAATTAAATACATTTTACACATGGAGCTCATTGAGCGTTGGTTTTAAACCAGCTTTTCTCAAACTTTTTAACTTGGCAGAACCCTTGAAATAACTTTCCCATCTTGGAGAACCCCTACTAATAATTATTAGATATACAGCGCCTCATCCTAGATATGAAATGTATGTTGGAGCCCTCTGTCTCTCTACAGGTGAAAGAAGGGGCCTCCTTCCCTCGTCACTAGGGGGGAAAACCAGGAGCCCAGTAGCTTGACGTTGATCGTTCCTCTTCCTCCCCACTCGGACCCTCCTCCTTTCTCCATCCCTGGTCCTGGAGGGGACCTACTCTACCCACCAGCTTACACCCAAGTGTAATGAGGTGACCATGTGGACCCTCAGCTGCATTTGAGTTTGACACAAATCAGGGCAGCTGTATGATGTGCAGGGGTTTAATGACTTTGTCATAAGAGAAGTAAGGAGGCTGCTATTGCAGGTCTCTTTCAGATTTTGCTAGATACTTGACTGTGTCTGACTTGATCGTGTTTCAGTAACAATCTCAATAAAAACCACCTGTGAATGTGGAAATAAGTGTCAGAACTACTATAATAGAAAAATAATTTCCCCTCGTTAAAATTGGACTTTAAAGACTCAAAGAGTAAACATATAATTGTATTAAAAAGCTATAATTGTATTCGTAGAAAAGGTTGTTGTCATGGATCTGCAGTAATATTTGTCTGCCAGCTTACCTCTCCATGTGTTCAGCTAAAGAGATCAGCCGCCCTTCACCTGGCTGCTTAAGTAATCTCTCCTCAAAGCATGGCTCCACCCCAGCCCCTATCAGGGAACTCTATATTTACCTGTGCACTGCAAGCCAGCCCTGCTGATCAATATTGTGTGTTTAGCTTCCATGTGCTCCTTGCTGTGTGTTCTATGTCTTATTCTATTTACCGATCTTGTCTGTTCTTGACTGTCCTTGTCTGCTTCATATCCCGACCTTGGCGTGTTCCTTGACTATCCTTACCTGCCCCGACCTTTGGCTTTCTCCTAACTATCCTTTATTGTTGCAGTCCGCTGCTTCCTCTCTACCTTCCTGTAGTCTACCGTGAGCTGGGAGGCCCTGGGGGTCACGACCTGGAGCCAGACTGCAGCTAAATCCATCCCCACCACTAGGGGTCTCTGGTGAACACCCGAAGGCTCTTAGATTCCGCGCCCTGGGAAATCTCATGCTCTAGCTCCCAGTGTGATCTGTGTTGGTGCTCCAGAATACCTGCTCTCCTGAATCACCTAGAGCTCAATCCACAGCAGTCAGCCGTAGGGTCCACTACCTTGGGGTGCACTCCTGACCCCAACGGGGTGCATCTGTCACCTGGACTCAGGTGACCTGACAGTTGTTTTTGCATATACAAAAAATAAAATCATAGAATTATACACAATATAAGTGGGTTACAGTGTTGCTCATAGCAAACTCACAGTAATACTGTTCAAGTCAGCATGCAGAGGTTGCATAAGCAAATCCTACGCGGTTTAGAGTTCTAAGACTCCTTCCTGAGGGAAATCTTTGCAATGTGATGTTGGTATGGTCTGAGAATAAAAAAATCATGTCACATTAACCAGAACACATAGTTTATACACATAGGCATTATGTAACAATGTATATAGCAAGGAGTGGGTCCAAAATATGATACGCACAGGATATCCCCACTTTGTGGCGTGATCAATTGCATCATAAAAGCTAAAATTGATAAATGAACTGCCAACACATCCAAAAAACCTCCTGAGATGATAAAGGAGGAGTCATGGTTATGCAGTAATGTGTGTCTGTCAGCTCACCTTTCCTTCTGTGTTCACCTTTAGAGGCCAGCCACCCTCACCTGACTGTTTAAATACTCTTCCCTCAGCATAGCTCCACCGTGGTCTCCAATTAGGAACACTATATTAACCTGGGCATTGCAAGCCAACCTTGCTGATCAACCATTGTGTGTTAGCTTTCGTGTGTACTTGCTGTGTTTTCTACGTCTGATTCCAGTTACCGACCTTGGCCTGTTCTTAACTATCCCTGTCTGCTTGTGACCCTGACCTTTGGCGTGTTATGTTTATCCTTGTCTGCTAGTCGCCCCGACATTTGGCTTATCCCTTACTTTCCTTGTTGTTCCAGCCTGCTGCCTCCTACCTCTTCTCCTGTAGTCTACCGTGAGCGCGAGCTGTGAGACCCTGGGGGCTGCGACCTGGAGCCAGACTGCAGCTCAGTCCATCCTCACCACTAGAGGCTCTGGTGAACACCTGCTGGCTCTTAGACTCCGCGCCCTGGGGAATCTATGCTCTAGCTCCCAGTGGGATCTGTGTCAGTGTTCCAGTAGACCTGCTTCCTGAACCTCCCAGGGTTCAATCCGCAGCAGTCAGTCCTAGGGTCCACTACCTTAGCGGTGCACTCCTGACTTCCACGGAGTGCATGTGTCACATGGTCTCAGGGGTGGGTAGGAATCGTGGACTGGGCGGAGACCGCTTGGTATGCACTGATAACACCTGACGCCGGACATAAAGGGGAAGGTGTAAATAAATGTAAAAGGGGTATCAGCATAAACAAAGTATAATTTGTGTGAAGACATAAGGTGCTACATTGTAAATCACATACCCAGTGTGTTTGTAGCCAAGGTAGGCTCGCAGGAAAGTGTTTAGAAAAATGCAAAAGTGCATAAGTTTCCCTTCAGATAAGCAGGAGTGTAAAGACAGTCCACAGATGGATCTATAGATAAAGTATAAATGCACTAAGCTGGCTACACGGAGTATATAGATATACTGGACGAAGACAATTGCCCCTATATAGTAATCAGCATTCAGGCAAAGTATATATATGTACAGTGCTTTGAAAAAGTATTCACACCCCTTGAAAGTTTCCACATTTTGTCATGTTACACCAAAAATGTAAATGTATTTTATTGGGATTTTATGTGATAGACGAACACAAAGTGGCACATAAATGTGAAGTGGAAGGAAAATGATAAATGGTTTTCAAAATTTTTACAAATAAATATCTGAAAAGTGTAGCGTCCATTTGTATTCAGCCCCCTTTACTCTGATACCCTTAACTAATATCTAGTGGAACCAATTGCCTTCAGAAATCAACCCCTTAGTAAATAGAGTCCACCTGTGTGTAATTTAATCTCAGTATAAATACAGCTGTTCTGTGAAGCCCTCGTAGGTTTGTTAGAGAACCTTAGTGAACAAACAGCATCATGAAGGACAAGGAACACACCAGACAGGTCAGGGATAAAGTTGTGGAGAAGTTTAAAGCAATGTTAAGTTATAGAAAAATACCCCAAGCTTTGAACATCTCACGGAGCACTGTTCAATCCATTATCTGAAAATGGAAAGAGTATGGCACAACTGCAAACCTACCAAGACATGGCCATCCACCTAAACTGACAGACCGGGCAAAGAGAGCATTAATCAGAGATGTAGCCCAGAGGCCCATGGTAACTCTGGAGAAGCTGCAGAGATCCACAGCTCAGGTGGGAGAATCTGTCCACAGGACAACTATTAGTCGTGCACTCCACAAATCTGGCCTTTATGGAAGAGTGGCAAGAAGAAAGCCATTGTTAAAAGAAAGCCATAAGAAATCTTGTTTACAGTTTGTGAAAACTTCCAAGAGGCCATGTGGGGGACACAGCAAACATGTGGAAGAAGGTGCTCTGGTCAGATGAGAACAAAATTGAACTTTTTGACCTAAAAGCAAAACACTATGTAGCGGAAAACTAACACTGCACATCACCCTGAACACACCATCCCCACCATGAAACATGGTGGTGGCAGAATCATGTTGTGGGGATGCTTTTCTTCAGCAAGGACAGGGAAGCTGGTCAGAGTTGATGGGAACATGGATGGAGCCAAATACAGGGCAATCTTAGAAAAAAACCTGTTAGAGTCTGCAAAAGACTTGAGACTGGGGCGGAGGTTAACCTTCCAGCAGGACAACGACCCTAAACAGACAGCCAGAGCTACAATGGAATGGTTTAGATCAAAGCATATTCGTGTGTTAAAATGGTCCAGTCAAAGTCCAGACCTGAATCCAATTGAGAATCTGTGGCAAGACTTGAAAATTGCTCTCCATCCAGAGCTGAACTTAAGGTTCCTAAGAGCACAGTGGCCTCCATAATCCTTAAATGGAAGACGTTTGGGATGACCAGAACCCTTCCTAGAGCCTTGGTGAGAGAGATAAAGAACCCAAAGATCACTGTGGCTGAGCTCCAGAGATGCAGTCGGAGGTTGGGAGAAAGTTGTAGAAAGTCAACCATCACTGCAGCCCTCCACCAGTCGGGGCCTTATGGCAGAGTGGCCCGACGGAAGCCTCTCCTCAGGTAAGACACATGAAAGCCCGCATGGAGTTTGCTAAAAAAAACACCTGAAGGAATCCAAGATGGTGAGAAATAAGATTCTCTGGTCTGATGATAGAACTTTTTGGCCTTAATTCTAAGCGGTATGTGTGAAGAAAACCAGGCACTGCTCATTACCTATCCAATACAGTCACAACAGTGAAGCATGGTGGTGGCAGCATCATGCTGTGGGGGTGTTTTTTAGCTGCAGGGACAGGACGACTGGTTGCAATCGAGGGAAAGATGAATGCGGCCAAGTACAGGGATATCCTGGGCGAAAACCTTCTGATGACGCCCAGTGGGAGGGGCGAAACATGTCAAGCTAAAGATAATCTGTGAAGGCTGTTTGGATGCCAAGGTGGCAATTTTTGCACATTTTAAAGATTCTGATGTAAGTGTAATGATTTTAAACTTTTTAATAAACCTTGCAGTATTACACTATATGCCCTCTTCTCTTCACTTGTACAAACTTTACTACCCGGACCGTCTTTGACTAAGTAAAGTATGTAGGATCTACATCAAGTGGTGGAGGAGAGGAGATTCCGTTCTCTGAGGCACAATCAATCTATATATCTGCTGGACAGGAGACACCATCTTGATATACACAGGCATATTTATCATCTTTATCTGGTTAGTGGGGATCCAGGAGGGCAGCACAGGAAGTCACCAAGATTACATCAATGTGTCACCAGCCCTGCACCTCACACTTCATGAACTTTATTGATTGTACCTTATTTTGTATTTTTTGAACTTTATTGAATGCATTTTTTTGCACTATATTGACACTTTGTTACACATGTTGTCATATGACACATATTTGATGCGAGTATATGTACATTTATGATTCAGAGAGGTAGCGCTGAGTATAAATTTTCTGTTGTCTTGGGCCGAAAGGTTTACCTTCCAACAAGACAATGACCCTAAGCACACAGCTAAAATAACGGAGTGGCTTCACAACAACTCCGTGACTGTTCTTGAATGGCCCAGCCAGAGCCCTGATGTAGTGAACAATATAGATTTAAATGCACAGTCCCATGATAGGATCAGTAATATAAACTTATTGGTGAAAACAATAGTTCAGTGCAAAGATGTGCACAAAAATTTGGTGGTGACTTGAAAAGTGAAGAGGTGATTCAGTACAGTGCTCCAGAATCATCCATCGTACCCCTGTTAGATGGACACTGGACTTAGATGGCTGCCGTTACAGCAGCAAACACATACTCAGTGTAGATCCGCCATGTGTTGTGGGGAAAGCTGTTCAGCAACTCTCACCATCCATGTGTAGCTGTAGTAAATATAGCTCACCGGGAGCCAAATGAAGTATCAATAGTACAGTATTTATTGGAATTGTATTTTAAAAGCCAAAATAAAATGAATCATAAAAGCATATGACAATGGGTCCGACCCAGTATTGGACAGTGGCCTGAGGTCAATACTAGTGTCGCCTCCCCTCGCCGGCAACTCAGGGTGCTCTTGCGAAGAAAATTCTTTGTTGGCTACATGTATAAAGGCATGATACAAAAGATGCTAACACGTTTTGGCTTTTGCAGCCTTCCTCATAGCATACAGAAATGCTTCAAATGCTGAAATATATATAATATCCAACATACATCCCCAAAAGGGGAGGCAGTATTACATTAATTAAAAACAATCAAGGTATTTACTAGCACATGAAACAAAAAAACAAACAGAGAAAGAAATCAAGCACAAGAAGTCTCCATAAAGAAAACAGCATATATCCTATAAAGGAGAAAAGGGGGTGGATACATAAGTGGAATCTGTTCAGTTAACTATCATTAATTATATAAATTAATTTCAAAAAGAGATTCATGTCCATTCTATTATTCACGCCCTGGGGTGCCCTTGTAATGGTTAAGAGGCTTTAGAAAGGAGGTGGCTGCATGTAGCTGTCATCACCCGAAGTTGGATTTAAGGAAAACAAGGAAAGTGAGGTCTAAATGTAAATAATCTACTAGCCTAAAATTCTGATAACATTCTTAAGGCTCTTTGAGGCCCTATTATTATTTGTGACTTAAGGCAATTGCCTAAAGATGCCAATTAGAGAACCTGCTGTATCTCTAATAACATTGAATGGAGGAATGTTGTAGCCCCTGATGCTTAAAGCAGAACTAAGGGAAAAACATTTTTATTTCATTTTGGAGAGAATAAAGGAGGGTTCTTTTTTAGCCATCTGTGTCTCATTGGGGAGATTTCCATTTCCTTCCTTTCCCATAACCAAATCAGGAAGTGACAGGAAATCCCCCCAAATGTAGGGAATGCCTGGTTGTTACCAGGATCACCAGAAATAGTGTCACCATTGGAAGAGTTCCTCTCTGTTCCTGTTAACAATTTGGGATTTTCCCTCACTTTCACTTTTGGTGATAATGGTAAACAGAACAAATAGAGAGGTGAATCTCCATAAAGAAACAATGACAGCAATAAAACCCTGATAGGGATTGTAATCCCTCTCCACTCAATCCCAAATTTTAAAAAAAACAAACTTTGACTTTAGTTATACTTCAATGAGCAAACATTCTTAGGGTAAATTAAAAAAAAATGGATTTAACAGGGTGGCTCCTACAGTGCTCCTCTTGTCCTCTTCGTAGACACAAACATTTAAGTATACATGATGTAAACATGCATGTTTACACAAGGTTCATTCGCAATAACAATCACTTGACAGCCAGATCATGCGTGTACAGCTGGCCACTGTCTTGTGTCTGTAGCCTTTATCCTGGCCACACACAACAAATTAATAGAGCGATCACACTTTTAATCGAAAACACAAAACAATTGAAGACATAAAATGGTCATTTTGATAAACTGCGAGGAGATAAGTTCTGAATTGCCCGACATTGATTTCTATTCAATTTGATCAATTTGATCTTTCAATAAATCTGCAAATTAATTGCCCAGTTTTAAATTCACGATTATTATATTGGTATTATATTGGTTGATCAAGCTCGTGGGTGCTAGACTGCTTAGTTTGGCGACCACTCTGCCACTTTTTCCTATCTGTATTTCTGATTCAAGGTGGCTCGAACGTGGTTCAAATTTAATTAAAAATTGTCACGTATGGCTAGCAAAAGCAAAAAGTTGTGGTTCGGTGGGGCTCTTGCTTCTCGAGACCCCAGAGTACAAACACACATACGTTTATATCAGCAGAGCAGTGGACGTTGTTAGTAGAGCAAAGATTGGTGTCAGTAGGGCAGTGGACGGCATCAGTAGTTTTTTATTTTTTATTTTTTAAATTATTTTAAAAAATAATTTTTTAATGATTCTTTACAATATTATTTTTTTACAATGTTTTTTCTGAGCCTCGTTATGGGGCTTTGGTGAAATATCAAGGGTCTAAACAGACACTGATGTCTAACTTTTGAGTGCAGTAAACATAGTTTACTATGCTTCAGTTAAGAATGATGACATGAGCGATCGATACAGATCACTCACTATGTTCATTCAGAAAAGAAAGGGGTTGGTCAATGAAATATTTACCAGCCCCCTTCCCCACTTCTGAGAGGAGAGGAGGAAAGCTGGCAGCACTGCAAGTGGGAGACAGGAATCAGGGGGAATCGGGGCCGCACAGGATGATTAGGGTGTACCCAGGAACACCTGGCATACCCTGTGTGCACGCCTATGAGTGTCACCTACCATACACATAACACCAGTATTGTACTAACTAACAAATATTTAACCAGCTTTTTAAGACCCATCTAATGTTTTCCATGTATAAGCCTAAAATCTGACACTGACATCACCATGTCATCATGTTAATAAAATTCTCCACAAAGAAATTCCTCTGAAACTATAAAATGTGTATGCTATCCATAGCTATGTAACATGATTCCCATTAGTCATTCCCACCCCACACCCCTACCCTACAGATGTAATTAGTTATGCCAGAAGAAGTTACTAGATGTAGTGTCTGGAATATCCCGTGGAGTAAAAACTAAAATAACTTGCGGTCTAGCTGCAGCCTGCAGGGGATTGCTTGTGCTTCATATGAACATCACTGCCAATGTTTTCTCTACTACCAGCGGCTAGCCACACCCTTCTGTAATATTTTTCTTTTTGTAGCATTAAATTGTTTATAACCCTAAAAAAAATAAAATAAAAAAAAAGAGATCCTGCTCCCTTATAGCAGGTTATAAACCACAGTGCTTGTGCTGTCTAATTTGTACCTCTGGAAGCTGTAAAAAACCTGGCTGATCCTGCCTGTTACTGCCCTCCCCCCTGTAAACTGACCATGGTTTATCATGGCTGCTGAACCCTGACATCATGGTCACTTTACCTCCGTCATCCGCAGCTCTCCTCTCTGCTCTCCCCTGTCCTCTCTCCCCTCCCCTCCCTGCCTGTCAGCTCGGGAGTCTGTGTCTCTGTCGCCCCCCCATCCCCCCCCCCCCCGCTGCTGTTAGTAGAAATTTTTAAATTTGCTGCCAGCCCCTCTCTTTTAAGCTGTGATCCTGCACTGTGTAATTCTGTGTTAGAAACAAAGTAAAATACCTTTTTGTGATGTATCTTCAGAACGGTCACGTGACTCCTAGCCACTCTTCTGCTCCGATTCAGTGCTAAAGCGCCAGGGGCCGAGCGAACAGCTCGGCAGCCACGTGATCTCGCCGGCTGATGTCAGAGGGAGATCTTCGCAATCAGCAATTCACCAGAATGAACTTCAGACAACATAAACAGGTCATGAAACTATTAGGCTTCATGTACATGGGACATTTTAAAACCTCTCCTGAACGATGGAACTTGATAGCTAGAAACTGACGTTTAAAAGTGTCCGTTGTTCCGCGTTTACATGCCGCGTTTGCGCTTAGTTTTTTGTATTGCAAATGGTCAGAAAGGTATCTCCATTAAAAACGCCTATAAACGAAACGCGGCTAAATGCGAGTTACTGCGTTTACAAGAGGTTACAAGCATTTGGCGTTTCAAATGCCTCTGAACATCCATCCTGAACGCATTTTTTTGCTTTCCAAAAAATGCTTCTAACCTCAACTGCCTGGAAACAACTATAAACCACCCTGTGTACATGTACTGATAAGATAATAAAGAGGGGAGTTTAGGGGCAGCTGAAAAAAACTGCCCAACTGCTCCTAAACGTCCGTGTACATAAAGCCTTTAAGTGGATGTAAACCCACACTCATCATTTATAAAACAATGGCATACTATTAACCACTTCCATACCAGGCCATTGTCATATGATGTCCGCAGGAACACTCTGTGCCTCCTGCGGGTCCCCGGGGGCGCTCAGGGATGAGGTGTGTCCTGCGGGACACAGCCCATCCCAGATCAGTTTAAAGAGCCAATAAAAATCATCTCTTTACCACATGACCGGCTGTCCAATCACAGCCGGTCACATGCATTGTCCTCATGCACGGCGCTCATGCACGCCCCTAGGGGAGCTCAGAGCGGCGATCGGGGACAAGACTTGTCACACTGACACAGCCCATCCCTGATCGCAGTAAAGAGCCAATGAAATTGGCTCTTTACCACGTGACTGGCTGTGTCCAATCACAGCCGGTCACAGAATGTCAACGAACCACGGTAACAAGCTGTTACCAGGCTCTCCTCCTCACACACTGATCGTTTATGAGGAGGAGATTGTGGTAACAGCTCATTACCGCCTACAGTATACACCAAACACACTGATTGCTCCCCCCAATAAAGACGACCTGTCACCGCCCATCAAAGCACCTGTCACCGCCCATCAAAGCACCTGTCACCACCCCATCAAAGTACCTGTCACAGCCCATCTGAGTACCAGAGTACCTGTCATCAGCCCATCTGAATACCCAAATACCAGTCACTAGCCCATCAGTGTACCCGAGTACCTGTCTCCAGCCCATCATAGCACCTGAGTACCTGTCACAAGCCCATCAGAGTACCCGAGTACCTGCCACCAGCCCATCAGAGTACCCGAGTATCTGTCACCAGCCCATCTGGGTACCCGAGTACCTGTCACCAGCCCATCAGATTACCAGAGTACCTGTCACCAGCCCATCAGACTACCCGAGTACCTGTCACCAGCCCATCTGAGCACCCGAGTACCTGTCACCAGCCCATCCGAGTACCAGAGTACCTATTACTAGCCCATCAGAGTACCCGAGTTCTTATCTGCAGCCCATGCCTCATAGAATATATATTGGGGGGGTTTGCTTTCCAAAATGGAGTCATTTTGTGGGTAAATCCACTGTCCTGGTGCTCCAGGACCTTCAAAAGTGTGATAGGAAGGAATGAAATTACATGTGTAATTTATGCTCGTAGAATGCCTGAAGGTACTACTTCAATGGTGGACCTCTCTATGTGGCCAGGCTGTGTAAAAGTCTCACACATGTGGTATCGCCATACTCAGGAGGAGTAGCAGAATGTATTTTGGGGTGTCATTTTTGCTATGTACATGCTGTGTGTTAGAAATACCTTATAAATGGACAATTTTTTTTTTTTAACAATCTTTATTTATCAAAACATTTTTACCACCAATTAAAAAAAAAAAAAAAAAAAGGAAAGTTGTACACATCCAAAACATACAATACTTCTGTACTTCTTTATCAAGCAATAGTTCAAATTTCATTAACCTTTTAGTTATTTATTTCAATTGGTGCCAGGATGTGTGACCCCTGTTCCAACCGCCCCCCCCTCCCCCCCGCGCCCTCTCTTACTACACATTCATCCATTCATACTGCCAGACAACAACAACAACAAAAAAAAAAAAAAAAAAAACCCCTTCCCTCTTATAATTTTCTACCATACTCTATATAATAGTCTTCAATAGCCCAGAGGAGGCTCTGAACTCTTCCCATTTAGCCCATGTGGTGAGTAATTGTACCTTCACCCCTTCCTCTATCACCATTCTTTCTTCCAGGGCACGCATGTCCGCCATCTCACACTCCCATTCCGCTACAGAAGGCGCACATGTGCTTTTCCATTTTCTTGCTATGATGGTTCGTGCTGCTGTCAAAAAATATTTCAATATACCTTTTCTTATTTTCTTAACCGATCCTGGGATCATAGATAATACCGCTACTTGTATTTCTGGATACATATCGATCCCGGTCATGGCTCTATATATTTCAAATATTTTCTGCCAGAATGGTTGGATTTCTGAGCAATAGTACCAAATATGTGACATTGTGCCCTGTGCTTTATGGCATCTCCAACAGATATCCTCGCTGTCAGGGCTCATTTTATGTAAGTCCACGGGGCACCTATACCATCTGGCTAATATTTTATAATTTTTTTCCTGATGTTTGGCAGATATCGAGAGTTTATGGGTTACTATGATTGCCTTTTCCCATGATTCCCTGGGGAATTCAGTTCCTATCTCTATTTCCCATTTCTTAATATAGGGTAGGTCCTGTCCTTTATTTTCAGACTTCAGATATTTATAGATTTTAGAGAGGACGTGGGTGGGTCTATGTTCTTGTAAAAAGATTTTTTCTAAAGTTGTCAAGGGCCTATCTATTACCGATTCTTTTATTAGAGATGTGATATACCGTTGTAACATCCCATATTGCATCCATTTTGTTTTATGTTCTACTCCCAGCCTTTCCATTGGGAGGAGCCTGTTGTCTTCCATCGTTTCCACCAACCTTGTGTCTTCACATCTCCTCCATTTAAGAGATGTTTCAGACTCCAGTGCCAGTGGAAATTCTGGATTACTAAATAGTGGAGTCATAGGTCCCCTATTAGTAGATCCAATCCCTTTCTTAATCATAATATCCCATACTTTTAATGTTGATACCACTAAGGAGGGCAGTTCACTATCCGGCGGTCTTTGCTCTCTTTTTATCCAGGGTAGTGATTTTAATTTTAAGGCTGTGATCTTCTCTTCAAGCTTCACCCATTGTTTGATATCTCTATTGTGGAACCAATCCACTATTCTTGTTGTCATTATTGCTCTCAGGTACATATCTATATCTGGAAGGGCAAGGCCCCCGTTTTTCTTGGTTTTATTCAAGACCGATCTATTGATTCTGGGGGTCTTGCCTCCCCAGATGAAATTTCCTATTAACTTATGCAATTTTTTCAGGGTATTTGTTACGGGAAAAATGGGTATTGCTTGTAGGGTATATAATATTTTGGGTAGTATATCCATCTTTACAATATTTATTCTACCCATCCAGGAAAACATACCTTTTTCATATTGTTGTAGCGATCTCATAGTTTTCTGTACCAACGGGGCGTAGTTGTACTCCTGTAGATTATTGAGGTCAGTGGGGATGTATATACCTAAATATTTAATTGCCTTCGCCTGCCATTTAAAAGAGAAATCCTTTTTAAGGAGTTCCACCATAGCGTTTGGCAAATTAACGTTTAGGGCTTCAGATTTGTTGTAGTTTACCTTGAAATTACTTAGTGCGCCGAATCGTTTAAATTCAGATATCAGGTTTGGTATTGAAATCAGAGGGTTTGTGATGTAAAGCAAGATATCATCTGCAAATACTGACATCTTGTATTCTATACCTCCCACCTTAATACCCTGTATATCCTTGTTTTCTCGAACTGCTATCAACAGGTGTTCCATCACTAATATATATAACAATGGGGATAACGGGCATCCTTGTCGGGTTCCATTTGTTATAGGTACTACCTCCGATAAATCTCCGTTTGCACGGATCCTGGCTGTTGGATTCTGATATAGGGCCATTATTCTATCTATAAGTACAGGGCCCAACCCCCACTGAACCAAGGTCTCTCTAAGGAAGTTCCATCCCACCCTGTCGAAAGCTTTCTCCGCATCAATTGTCAGTAGACAGGATGGGATGGAACCTCTCTGTGCATATTCTACTAGTGTAAGTGTTTTTAAGGTGTTATCTCTAGCCTCTCTACCTTTTATGAAACCCACCTGGTCTAGGTGTATATGTGCCGGTATTATGGAGGCGAGTCTATTAGCGATAATTTTAGAGTATAATCTAAGATCAATGTTTGTAAGGGAAATTGGTCTATAGTTTCCGCATAGGGTATGGTCCTTCTCTGGTTTGGGTATGAGTGAAATGTACACTTGAAGGCTCTGTGAGACAAAAGGCTCTAATGTAGAAACAGCATTAAAGGTCCGTTTCAAAATGGGGGTAAGTTCTTCTTTAAATATTCTATAGAATCTTGGGGTGAAGCCATCTGGGCCTGGGCTTTTCCCAGGTACCAATGCGTCGATTACCTCTTGTATCTCGATCTCAGAGAAATCCTGCTCTAATTGTACAGTTTCTGTCGGTGCTAGAACAGGGAGTGCAGTTTCTCTTATATATTGATAAATATTTTGTTGAAGTCCCTCTGTGTCTTTTTTTGTGTCATCCTTAGGTATGTTATATAATTTCGTGTAGAAGGTCTGAAACTCCTTTAGTATCTCTTTTGGCTTATATTTCATGTCTCCTTTTTCTGACTTGATTTTAACAATAGGTGATATATTGCCCCTATGTTTCAACGCTCTTGCCAGAAGTTTACCTGGTTTATTACCTAGTTGATAATATAAGGAACGGTTACTATCTCTTATACGTAACGTTTGTTCATTTATTAAAGTTTTTAATTCCGTTTTCTTTTCTGTTAATTCCATTAGTATTTCGCGTGTTGGGTTTTGTTTGTGTTGGGTTTCTATTCTGGGTATTTCTTTTAGTAGTTGGTTCATTTTATTACTTTTCAGTTTTTTCAGTCTGGCCCCATGTTTTATGAGATACCCACGAATTACGCATTTTAATGTTTCCCACTGAATCGGAAGAGATGTGGAATCGTTAATATGGTCGTGTACAAAGTCTGATATTACTTTCCTGATTTCTGAGACACAATTCTCATCGTATAACAGATTATCATTAAGCTTCCAATTGCCCCTATTACTTTTGCTCTTAAGTGGGTCAAGTACCAAAAATACTGGTGCATGATCTGACCATAACGCACTGCCTATATCAGTCGATGTAGTTATCTCCATCCCCATCTGGTTTATCAAAAAGAAATCCAATCTATGATAAGTCCCATGAACTTTCGAATGAAACGTAAAATCTTTTTCCGTTGGATGAAAAACTCTCCAAATATCAGCTAATTGGTATTTTGCCATTGTTTCTAGAAAGAGTTTTTTCTCTCTACCTGACTGTACCACTGAAGGAGCTGTAGTATCTTTCTCTCTGTCTAGTACAAAGTTAAAGTCTCCCCCAATTATTGTTACACCCTCTGCCTTCTCCATAAGCTTTTTCAACATTTGTGTTCCTATTTTATGTTGGTTTTGATTAGGTAGGTATAAATTTATGAAAGTGTATTTTTTACCAAATATAATAAGTTTAAGTAATATTGCTCTTCCATCCCCATTGCGCCTTTCTTCCAGCACTTGGTGTGGTATTGTCTTATGAATTGCGATAGAGACACCTTTTGATTTTGAGTACCCAAAGGAGTCATGATACCAGGTAGTGTAGAATCTGTTTTGTAGGTTAGGGACATGGTCCGTACGGAAATGCGTTTCCTGGAAGAATATCACCCCCACTTTCTGTTTATGGAGAGAAAATAGAACTTGAGACCTTTTTGTTGCTGAATTAAAACCTCTTACATTATATGAACAGATTTTCATAATTCAGAACCGATGAGGGGAAAAAAGAGAAAAAAAAAAAAAAAAACCAAACACAACACACACCCCCCACACTCACACTTAACCCCAAACTACCCCAAAACTATTTGACTTATAACAAGTCTATCTTACTAACTAAAGTAAGTACCCTATGAAGGGATAAGAAGACGCCGACGTCCAAGATCTACCACTCGATCGGTGGCGCACGCTGCTTTTTTAAATTTTAATATCTTTTCCTTTTATTGCATGCTATCACTCCCCTCTCCCTACTACCTACAACCTCATCCTAATCTAGCAGGGAGGAAAGAAGGAGGCAGAAAATGCAGGGGGGGGATGAGGATGATCTCCCCATGTATAGAGCTCTTAAAACTTATATAAATCATAATTTTATCTAAAACTCTCCCCTCTGTCCCCCCTCTGCGGGGGGGGGAGATACAGAAGCAAAACCCGAAGGGGAAGACAGAGGAGGAGGAAAAGAACAGGGATGATCTTAATTACTTTCCCTTCCGCTGCTATTTGGTTCATATTTCCCCATCCTGCTTAATATCATATCTAACGTTTTAGTGCTATTATATATTACATAATGTGTTATATAGTGTTAGCCATCTCAAATCGTACTAGCATCCTGTGAATACCTAGTAAGTGCCAAAAAAAGAAAAAAAAAAAAAAAAAATTTTTGTGAAACATCATTTTACAACATTGTGAACACCTATGTTATCAGTGTTCCATCCCCCCTCTTCAGCGCTCCCGCCCCACCCGTGTCCCACCAGCCTGGTCAAAAAAAAAAAAAAAATATATACCCTTTCCACCAAATACCCCACCCTCCTTTTGTTATATAATTTCCCCAGTCTTCAAGGTGTCATATCTAAAAAAGAATAATACAAGTTATATACTAACGTACCGTGTTATACAGTGCTATTTAAACCTCACAATAACCTACCAAAAACCTACAAATACCCTTTTGTGCAAAAAAAAAAAAAAAAAAAAAAATATATTCTTCCCTTCCTTCCTATTTCTTCCCCTATCAAAAAGAAAAATTAGACCCTTTCCACCATATACCCCTCCCCACTTTTAGTTCATTATTACACCAATTATGTGCTAACGTGTCGTGTTGTACAGTGCTAATAGCCCTCGCATTACCCCACAAACCATCTGTGAGTGCCCAGAAAAAAGAGAGAAAAAAAAAAAAAAAAAAAAAATCTTTAACCTTTTTCCCCCTTTTATTTTCCCATTTTTAATCCCCTTAATGCCCATTCCCACCCTCCCTCCTTCTCCCCTATCCCCCCCCTTTCCCCCCCCCCCGTCTTTAATTGTATCTACTTCTTAATCGCTAATTGTTCAGCATTTTTTTCCTCCAGTCCCCCCCCCCACCCCCAAACTGTTCTTCAAGCTTTTCTGGGTAACTTCATATAAGAAACAGGCCAGTCCGGCAGTTCTGTATCTGACAATTTAAGGATTGTAAGAAACTGTGGTAGATCTTCCAAATCGCTGAATGTAGCCGTCGATTCCTCTCTTTGAGCCTGTAGCTGAAATGGAAATTTCCATCTATATTGCAGATTATTCTTTCTGAGTTGCTCCACCAGAGGTTTTAGGGCCCTCCTCCGATCTAATGTGTATTTCGATAGGTCCTGGAAGAGTAGTAATGGATCTCCCTCATACTGGATATTTTTATTTTGACGAGCTGCTATAATAATTCGATCTTTTATATGTGCATAATGCATCTTACAGATGACGTCTCGCGGTTTGCTAGGATCTAATCTCCTTCTTCCTGTTGCTCTATGTGCCCGATCGATTATCAGATCTTTTATGTCCGTATCCTGTGCTATTTCCTGAAAAATTTTCTGTAGTGTTATTATAAGATCTTTGGGATTTACTTCTTCCTTTAAACCTCTGATTCTTATATTGGATCTTCTGGTTCTATTTTCTTGTTCGTCTAGGCTATTTATTAGTTGGTTTATTTGATTTCCCTGTTTCTGTATCCTTTCCTTTACCTTTATTAGTTCTTGTTCTGTTTTGACTACTCTGTTGTCTAATTTGACCGTTTTTTCCTGTATATCTTTTGTAGATGTCTTGAGTTCTTGGATTTCTGTTTTATATGTTTCCTCCAATCTGTGTACATATTGGTCCATATCTGCTCTGGTTGGGAGAGATTGAATATATGTTCTCATATCCCATTTTTCTGTATCCTCTTCCGTTTGTTCATTCGAAGCACCTGTTGTATTCATAGGTGAGCTGTTTCTGGGATGGACCATTAGTTCTTCCCCAGACGATCTGGATGTTGCCGATATCTCCGCGAGATTTAAAATTTCCTGTGATGTATGTGAGATTTGAGCCGTCCGGGGTGGTTGCATTTGTAATTGTTGAAAAATCTCTTTTATGTCCGCTGTCTGAGTAGATTGAGCCCCTGTAGGGTTTTTATTTTTACTTTCAGTTTTATCTTTCTTATTTTTTTGGGGCTGAGGTGTTTTATTTCCTTTCTTGGGTGCCATCTTTTTATTAGAACTTCTGTCTCCACTTTTTCCTTATCTCTTCCCGTTCTGCCTCTTCCCCTTTCTCCTCTCTTCTTCTTACCACTTTTGATCTTTCCCTTATTTTTTAAAGGTGAATGGAAGGGAGAGTGTGCAGGGATGAATGGGTGGCAGAAAATGCAAGACTAAGTGGCGGAGGGATGGCAGAGTATATAGGGATGGATGGGTAACAGAGAATGCCAGGATGGATGGCTGAGTAGGAGGAATGGCGGAGTATATAGGGATGGATGAGCAACAGAAAATGCGGGGATGGATGGTAATGTATGTCGGTATAGCAAGGGGTGAAAAGATGGCAAGAAACACCCTATTTATCCATGTGTTTTACTTTGAATCTTTGTTATATACCTTACCCTCAAACCGTTAATTAGCGTTGGGGAGGTAGTAAATATTTTTTATAAATTATTTCTTCCACACAATACTAAGTTGTCCATTTCACATATACTCTATTGTCCCATAAATGTTTTATGCATAAACAGAGTCCTTTTAGCTTCTCAATAAGACACATCCAAAAAAGAAAAATATGATGATATTTTGTCTTAGTTTTTTACAGTCTTACATGGTCTATGAAGGATGTATTATAGCTTTACATGTCTTCCATGGACATACCTGGTGCAGAGGTTATTGATTTCCTTCGTTACCTGGTGTGTTGTCTGTGTTGCTGAGATTTCCACTGTGTGGACTGTGGAGCCTGAGCGCCAGGAAATCAGCTGATATGTCTCCTCTCTGCTGTTTGTAATCTGAGAACCTCCACCGGAGTATGCGTCCTCCCAGCGAGCCGCCTCTGCTGCCTGTGTATTCAGACAGACAGAGACTCCCGCACGGCTTTGCGCTGTCTCCTGGTTCCGTCCTCGGTTACCGTTCCCAGCACTACCAGGTACCGATCCTTCCTTGGTCTCCCGGATCTTTATGTCTCACCCTCACCCTCCAGGTAAGTTATGGGGCGCTGATGGCTCAGTCTCTCACCATAGGTATCATGTAGCCAGGACATGTAAGCGTGTGTGGCAGTCAGCCTCCCTCTTCAGCAGCGTCTATAGCGTCTGCAGCGTGTCTGCCCCTCGATCTCCCTAGGCAGCCATCTTGGGCGTCAGCTCCTCCCTCCTCCATAAATGGACAATTTTGTGTAAAAATAAAAATACGTTTTAACTTTCTTTCCACGTTTTCCGAAGACTTGTGGAAAAAAATGAACCTTTCAAAAGACTCAATAGGCCTCATAGAATATACGTTGGGGTGTTTGTTTTCCAAAATTGGGTCATTTTGAGGGTAATTCAATTGTCCTGGTACTCCAGGGCCTTCAAAAGTGTAATAGGTTGTTAGGAAATTTTATGTGTAATTTAGGCTCCTAGAATACCTGACGGTGCTCCCTGCATGTTGGGCCTCTGTATGTGGCCAGGATGTGTAAAAGTCCCACACATGTGTTATTGCCATACTCGGGACGAGTAGTTGAATGTATTTTGGGGTATCATTTTTGCTATGTACATGCTGTGTGTTAGAAATATCTTATAAATTGGCCACTGTAAAAAAAATACATTTTCATTTTCTTTCCACATGTCTAGGAGCATAAATGTGCAATTTATGCTCCTAGAACGCCTGATGGTGCTCCCTACATGTTGGACCTCTCTGTGTGGCCAGGCTGTGTAAAAGTCATACACATGTGGTATTGCCATACTTGGGAGGAGTAGCTGAATGTATTTTGGGATGTAATTGAAAGTATGCATATGCTGTGTGTGAGAAATAACTTGTTTTTATGAAAATTTTGTGTAAAAAAAATAAATAAATAATAATTTCTTCATTTTCCCAAAAATTGTGGGAAAAAATTACAACGTAAAAAAACTCAGTATGCCTCTTACTAAATACCTTGGACTGTCTACTTTCCAAAAAGGGGTTATTTGGGGGGTATTTGTACTTTCCTGACATTTCCAGGCCTAAAGAGATGAGATAAGCCATCAGTACATCAGGTGTGATCAATTTTTAATAATTTGCACCATAGCTTGTAGACTCTATAACTTTCACACAGACTAAATAATATACACTTGTCTGGGTTATTTTTACCAAAGATATGTAGAAGTATAAAATGTATAAACAAAAATTACTTATTTGCAAAATTTTATTATAGAAACTAAAAAAAAAAGTGTTTTTTTTCAAAATGTTCGCACTTTTTTCACTTATGTTGCAAAAATAAAAAACCCATTGGTGATTAACCACCAAAAGAAAGCTCTGTTTGTGTGAAAAAAATGATAAAAATTTTGTTTGGGTACAGTGTTGCATGACTGAGTAATTGGCATTCAAAGTGCAAGAGTGCTGAAAGCTGAAAGTTGGTCTGGGCAGGAAGGGTATATAAGTGCCCTGTATTGAAGTGGTTAATCCATATGTATATACATGCCTCCTGCATGTATCCCTACCTTCGAAATGTCACCCCCTTCTGCAGATGGAGCCCTGCAAAACTCCGAAATCAGTGGGCGGGTCTATTTTCCGGCGCTTGGTGGGTGGAGTCGTGACATCACCAGACTCCCCACCCACCTCTACACTCCCCTTGGCCAGGCAGCATCACAAGGATGAACCTCGAGCCTGGGGAGTGAAAAGTGTGCGCACAGGAGAAGCAGAGCGTGTTCTGGGCAGAAGCAGAGCGCACTCACGGCCCCCGTCACTCCTGCACACATGGATGATTGTCCCTTGACAGTCGGGGATGATCGGTGCGGCAGGGGACAGGTGTAAGCACCGATCTCCCTGCATGGCTTTTTAGCTGACAGAGCTAAAAAGCCATAGGGGTAGAGAAGGAGAAGCGGCTGATGAAAAGCCATTCAGGGAGACTGGGGCGAGCAACTTTCCCCCCGCTGCACTGATCATCCCCGACTGTCCCCCATGTCTTCCTCCTCCTCCAGCCTTTGTGTTCTCCTCCACCCCCCTTCTTCTCTTGCCCCCCACTGTGTCCTCCTTATCTGGCCCGCTGTGTCTTCCTTCTCCGCCGCCCCCCCCCCCTCGTCCCCCGCAGCTGGCTTCCCTCCTCTCCCCTCCTGTGGGCTGCGGTGGGAGGGATACGTCAGGATGGAGAGCAGAGAAAGGGACTGTTAAATATGTCATTTACCGGCCCCTTCCTTTTCTGAATGGCACATAGAGAGTGTTCGCTACAGACCGCTCCTGTGTTCTGTGATTGTGATAACTGAGCAGAGTAAACTGTGTGTTTCTCTGCTTCAGTTTATGAATGAACGGGAGCCTCTGTCTCCTGTCCTTTCATCTTCAATGCTGAGGCTGCAGAGAAAGGGATTGGGGAATCTGAGGGGAATAATAAAATAAAAACACTGACACCCCCCCCCCACCTTACTGACATGGTCCAGAGCCCCAAGCCCCCCACCCAAAAAAGGATTGGGAACGAAAATGAAGAACAAATTAAATTGTAAAAAAAATACATAAACATTTTTTAAAATATTGACACCGTCTACTGCCCTACTGAAACCGGCCACTGCCCTATTGACACTGTCCACTGCTTTACTGATACCATCCACTGCCCTACTGACACCGTCCACTGCTCTACTGACACCGTCCACTGCCCTACTGACACCGTCCACTGCCCTACTGACACTGTCCACTGCTTTACTGACACCATCCACTGCCCTACTGACACCGTCCACTGCTTTACTGACACCATCCACTGCCCTACTGACACCGTCCACTGCCCTACTGACACCGTCCACTGCCCTACTGACACTGTCCACTGCTTTACTGACACCGTCCACTGTTCTACTGACACTGTCCACTGTCCTACTGACACAGTTCACTGCCCTACTGACACCGTCCACTGCTCTACTGACACCGTGCACTGTCCTACTGACACTGTCCACTGCCCTACTGACACCATCCACTGCCCTACTGACACCCTCCACTGCTCTACTGACACCGTCCACTGCTTTACTAACACCGTCCACTGCTCTACTGACATCGTCCACTGTCCTACTGACACCGTCCACTGCCCTACGATACCGTCCACTGACCTACTGACACCGTCCACTGCCCTACTGACACCGTCCACTGTCCTACTGACAACATCCACTGCCCTACTGACACCATCCACTCCCCTTCTGACACTGTCCACTGTGCTACTGACACCGTACACTGCCCTACTGACACTGTCCACTGCCCTACTGACACCATCCACTGCTCTACTGACACCGTCCACTGCCCTACTGACACCGTCCACTGTCCTACTGACGCCATCCACTGTCCTACTGTAGAGACTTGGTGGGAGCAGTCAGGTGACCCGGGTAGGGACTTGGTGGGAGCAGTGAGGTGACCCGGGTAGGGACTTGGTGGGAGCAGTCAGGTAACCCGGGTAGGGACTTGGTGGAAGCAGTCAGATGACCCAGGTAAGAACTTGGTGGGAGCAGTCAGATGACCCGGGTAGGGTCTTGGTGGGAGCAGTCACGTGACCCGGGTAGGGACTTGGTGGGAGCAGTCAGGTGACCCGGGTAGGCACTTGGTGGGGCAGTCAGGTTACCTGGATAGGGGCTTGGTGGGAGCAGTCAGGTGACCCGGGTAGGGACTTGGTGGAAGCAGTCAGGTGACCCGGGTAGGGACTTGGTGGGAGCAGTCAGGTGACCCCAGTAGGGACTTGGTGGGAGCAGTCAGGTGACCCTGGTAGGGACTCGGTGGGAGCAGTCGGATGACCTGGGTACGGACTCAGTGGGAGCAGTCAGGTGACCCAGGTACGGACTGGGTGGGAGCAGTCAGGTTACCCCGGTAGGTACTTGGTGGGAGCAGTCAGGTGACCCAGGTATGGACTTTGTGGGAGCAGTCAGGTTACCCCGGTAGGGACTTGGTGGGAGCAGTCAGGCGACCCAGGTACAGACTTGGTGGGAGCAGTCAGGTTACCCCGGTAGGGACTTGGTGGTGGCAGTCATATGATCTGGGTAGGGACTAGGTGGGAGCAGTCAGGTGACCTAGGTATGGACTTGGTGGGAGCAGTCAGGTGACCCAGGTACAGACTTGGTGGGAACAGTCAGGTGACCCCGGTAGGGACTTGGTGGAAGCAGTCAGATGACCCAGGTAGGGACTTGGTGGGAGCAGTCAGGTGACCTGGGTAGGGACTTGGTGGGAGCAGTTAGGTGACCCGGGTAGGGACTTGGTGGGAGCAGTCAGGTGACCCTGGTAGGGACTCGGTGGGAGCAGTCGGATGACCTGGGTACGGACTCAGTGGGAGCAGTCAGGTGACCCAGGTACGGACTTGATGGGAGCAGTCAGGTTACCCCGGTAGGGACTTGGTGGGAGCAGTCAGGTTACCCCAGTAGGGACTTGGTGGAAGCAGTCAGGTGACCCGGGTAGGGACTTGGTGGGAGCAGTCAGGTGAGGGACTTGGTGGGAGCAGTCAGGTGACCCTGGTAGGGACTCGGTGGGAGCAGTCGGATGACCTGGGTACGGACTCAGTGGGAGCAGTCAGGTGACCCAGGTATGGACTTGGTGGGAGCAGTCAGGTTACCCCGGTAGGGACTTGGTGGGAGCAGTCAGGTGACCCGGGTAGGGACTTGGTGGGAGCAGTCAGGTGACCCGGGTAGGGACTTGGTGGGAGCAGTCAGGTGACCCTGGTAGGGACTCGGTGGGAGCAGTCGGATGACCTGGGTACGAACTCAGTGGGAGCAGTCAGGTGACCCAGGTACGGACTTGGTGAGAGCAGTCAGGTTACCCCGGTAGGGACTTGGTGGGAGCAGTCAGGTGACCCAGTTATGGACTTTGTGGGAGCAGTCAGATTACCCCGGTAGGGACTTGGTGGGAGCAGTCAGGTGACCCAGGTACAGACTTGGTGGGAGCAGTCAGGTTACCCCGGTAGGGACTTGGTGGTGGCAGTCATATGATCTGGGTAGGGACTCGGTGGGAGCAGTCAGGTGACCTAGGTATGGACTTGGTGTGAGCAGTCAGGTGACCCAGGTACAGACTTGGTGGGAGCAGTCAGGTGACCCCTGTAGGGACTTGGTGGAAGCAGTCAGATGACCCAGGTAGGGACTTGGTGGGAGCAGTCAGGTGACCTGGGTAGGGACTTGGTGGGAGCAGTCAGGTGACCCGGGTACGGACTTGATGGGAGCAGTCAGGTTACCCCGGTAGGGACTTGGTGGGAGCAGTCAGGTTACCCCAGTAGGGACTTGGGGGAAGCAGTCAGGTGACCCGGGTAGGGACTTGGTGGGAGCAGTCAGGTGACCCGGGTAGGGACTTGGTGGGAGCAGTCAGGTGACCCTGGTAGGGACTCGGTGGGAGCAGTCGGATGACCTGGGTACGGACTCAGTGGGAGCAGTCAGGTGACCCAGGTATGGACTTGGTGGGAGCAGTCAGGTTACCCCGGTAGGGACTTGGTGGGAGCAGTCAGGTGACCCGGGTAGGGACTTGGTGGGAGCAGTCAGGTGACCCGGGTAGGGACTTGGTGGGAGCAGTCAGGTGACCCTGGTAGGGACTCGGTGGGAGCAGTCGGATGACCTGGGTACGGACTCAGTGGGAGCAGTCAGGTGACCCCGGTAGGGACTTGGTGGGAGCAGTCAGGTGACCCAGGTATGGACTTTGTGGGAGCAGTCAGGTTACCCCGGTAGGGGCTTGGTGGGAGCAGTCAGGCGACCCAGGTACAGACTTGGTGGGAGCAGTCAGGTTACCCCGGTAGGTAGGGACTTGGTGGTGGCAGTCATATGATCTGGGTAGGGACTCGGTGGGAGCAGTCAGGTGACCTAGGTATGGACTTGGTGGGAGCAGTCAGGTGACCCAGGTACGGACTTGGCGGGAGCAGTCAGGTGACCCCTGTAGGGACTTGGTGGAAGCAGTCAGATGACCCAGGTAGGGACTTGGTGGGAGCAGTCAGGTGACCTGAGTAGGGACTTGGTGGGAGCAGTCAGATGACCCAGGTAAGAACTTGGTGGGAGCAGTCAGATGACCCGGGTAGGGTCTTGGTGGGAGCAGTCACGTGACCCGGGTAGGGACTTGGTGGGAGCAGTCAGGTGACCCGGGTAGGCACTTGGTGGGGCAGTCAGGTTACCTGGATAGGGGCTTGGTGGGAGCAGTCGGGTGACCCGGGTAGGGACTTGGTGGAAGCAGTCAGATGACCCAGGTAGGGACTTGGTGGGAGCAGTCAGGTGACCCCAGTAGGGACTTGGTGGGAGCAGTCAGATGACCCAGGTAAGAACTTGGTGGGAGCAGTCAGATGACCCGGGTAGGGTCTTGGTGGGAGCAGTCACGTGACCCGGGTAGGGACTTGGTGGGAGCAGTCAGGTGACCCGGGTAGGCACTTGGTGGGGCAGTCAGGTTACCTGGATAGGGGCTTGGTGGGAGCAGTCAGGTGACCCGGGTAGGGACTTGGTGGAAGCAGTCAGGTGACCCGGGTAGGGACTTGGTGGGAGCAGTCAGGTGACCCCAGTAGGGACTTGGTGGGAGCAGTCAGGTGACCCTGGTAGGGACTCGGTGGGAGCAGTCGGATGACCTGGGTACGGACTCAGTGGGAGCAGTCAGGTGACCCAGGTACGGACTGGGTGGGAGCAGTCAGGTTACCCCGGTAGGTACTTGGTGGGAGCAGTCAGGTGACCCAGGTATGGACTTTGTGGGAGCAGTCAGGTTACCCCGGTAGGGACTTGGTGGGAGCAGTCAGGCGACCCAGGTACAGACTTGGTGGGAGCAGTCAGGTTACCCCGGTAGGGACTTGGTGGTGGCAGTCATATGATCTGGGTAGGGACTAGGTGGGAGCAGTCAGGTGACCTAGGTATGGACTTGGTGGGAGCAGTCAGGTGACCCAGGTACAGACTTGGTGGGAACAGTCAGGTGACCCCGGTAGGGACTTGGTGGAAGCAGTCAGATGACCCAGGTAGGGACTTGGTGGGAGCAGTCAGGTGACCTGGGTAGGGACTTGGTGGGAGCAGTTAGGTGACCCGGGTAGGGACTTGGTGGGAGCAGTCAGGTGACCCTGGTAGGGACTCGGTGGGAGCAGTCGGATGACCTGGGTACGGACTCAGTGGGAGCAGTCAGGTGACCCAGGTACGGACTTGATGGGAGCAGTCAGGTTACCCCGGTAGGGACTTGGTGGGAGCAGTCAGGTTACCCCAGTAGGGACTTGGTGGAAGCAGTCAGGTGACCCGGGTAGGGACTTGGTGGGAGCAGTCAGGTGAGGGACTTGGTGGGAGCAGTCAGGTGACCCTGGTAGGGACTCGGTGGGAGCAGTCGGATGACCTGGGTACGGACTCAGTGGGAGCAGTCAGGTGACCCAGGTATGGACTTGGTGGGAGCAGTCAGGTTACCCCGGTAGGGACTTGGTGGGAGCAGTCAGGTGACCCGGGTAGGGACTTGGTGGGAGCAGTCAGGTGACCCGGGTAGGGACTTGGTGGGAGCAGTCAGGTGACCCTGGTAGGGACTCGGTGGGAGCAGTCGGATGACCTGGGTACGAACTCAGTGGGAGCAGTCAGGTGACCCAGGTACGGACTTGGTGAGAGCAGTCAGGTTACCCCGGTAGGGACTTGGTGGGAGCAGTCAGGTGACCCAGTTATGGACTTTGTGGGAGCAGTCAGATTACCCCGGTAGGGACTTGGTGGGAGCAGTCAGGCGACCCAGGTACAGACTTGGTGGGAGCAGTCAGGTTACCCCGGTAGGGACTTGGTGGTGGCAGTCATATGATCTGGGTAGGGACTCGGTGGGAGCAGTCAGGTGACCTAGGTATGGACTTGGTGTGAGCAGTCAGGTGACCCAGGTACAGACTTGGTGGGAGCAGTCAGGTGACCCCTGTAGGGACTTGGTGGAAGCAGTCAGATGACCCAGGTAGGGACTTGGTGGGAGCAGTCAGGTGACCTGGGTAGGGACTTGGTGGGAGCAGTCAGGTGACCCGGGTACGGACTTGATGGGAGCAGTCAGGTTACCCCGGTAGGGACTTGGTGGGAGCAGTCAGGTTACCCCAGTAGGGACTTGGGGGAAGCAGTCAGGTGACCCGGGTAGGGACTTGGTGGGAGCAGTCAGGTGACCCGGGTAGGGACTTGGTGGGAGCAGTCAGGTGACCCTGGTAGGGACTCGGTGGGAGCAGTCGGATGACCTGGGTACGGACTCAGTGGGAGCAGTCAGGTGACCCAGGTATGGACTTGGTGGGAGCAGTCAGGTTACCCCGGTAGGGACTTGGTGGGAGCAGTCAGGTGACCCGGGTAGGGACTTGGTGGGAGCAGTCAGGTGACCCGGGTAGGGACTTGGTGGGAGCAGTCAGGTGACCCTGGTAGGGACTCGGTGGGAGCAGTCGGATGACCTGGGTACGGACTCAGTGGGAGCAGTCAGGTGACCCCGGTAGGGACTTGGTGGGAGCAGTCAGGTGACCCAGGTATGGACTTTGTGGGAGCAGTCAGGTTACCCCGGTAGGGGCTTGGTGGGAGCAGTCAGGCGACCCAGGTACAGACTTGGTGGGAGCAGTCAGGTTACCCCGGTAGGTAGGGACTTGGTGGTGGCAGTCATATGATCTGGGTAGGGACTCGGTGGGAGCAGTCAGGTGACCTAGGTATGGACTTGGTGGGAGCAGTCAGGTGACCCAGGTACGGACTTGGCGGGAGCAGTCAGGTGACCCCTGTAGGGACTTGGTGGAAGCAGTCAGATGACCCAGGTAGGGACTTGGTGGGAGCAGTCAGGTGACCTGAGTAGGGACTTGGTGGGAGCAGTCAGGTGACCCGGGTAGGGACTTGGTGGGAGCAGTCAGGTGACCCTGGAAGGGACTCGGTGGGAGCAGTCGGATGACCTGGGTACGGACTCAGTGGGAGCAGTCAGGTGACCCAGGTACGGACTTGGTGGGAGCAGTCAGGTGACCCCTGTAGGGACTTGGTAGAAGCAGTCAGATGACCCAGGTAGGGACTTGGTGGGAGCAGTCAGGTGACCTGGGTAGGGACTTGGTGGGAGCAGTCAGATGACCCAGGTAGGGGCTTGGTGGGAGCAGTCAGGTCACCCAGTAAGGCTGTAAGCTTTGAGCCCACCCAGCCTTACTGGGTCTAATCTATGAAAAGTGAGACATCCAACCCACCCCACATAACACATCCTTTTGATCAAAATGAATGCTGCAACTGTGAGCAGAATAGCTCAGACACGCACGCTGCACCATGGGAATAATCAAATCACTGCAGCTTCTCCTCTGCTCAGCTCTGACTAGATGCACCTCCCCTGGATCAGTTGTCTGTGTGCCTGCTTTCTGCTGGCTCTGGGAGTTGCACTATGTTTTTTCTCCTTTTCCTCCTCTGATGAATAACATCCAGTTAAAACTCAGGAAAGGCACCACATGACTTCTGCATGTCCAATCATGCTGAGGTGTGGAGCAGCCAATCCTGGGAGAGCTGGAGAAGAAAGGAGGAGGGCTGTGAAACTGAAATTGCCGAGACTCTGTCTGCTCTCTGCTTGTGCATGAGATAAGGAAATGAGATGTCACTCACAGCACAGGATAAGAAACCAGCACACATTTATCTCTGTGTTGTTTTTTATCTACTGAAAAAAGATAAGAGGATTGCTCAGAGCTGGATTAACTCTTTGTGGCAGGACTGGGCACAGGTGACTTGACATCCTCTACTGTACCAAGTAGAAGTCTTCATTTAAAAAAAAAATGGGGTTTACATCCACTTTAAGAAATACAATTTAACATTATCAAGGAATAAAAAGTGTTACAATATACGGTATTATCCAGTAAAATGTTACCAAGTAAACTACCTTCTGTGCCTCAGCAATAAAGTAAATGTGATTCATGTGTGAGCGTACTATGTCAGCAATGAAGACATTATAATTCAATTTTAATTATTAACATTGTTTGAAATGCTCCATGTGGTCATGGTGTGTATGTTGTTTATTAAATTTTATTCATTCCAGCTGCAGTTGCTAATCGCTGACAAAATACCTCCCTACAGTGAACCTCTTCTAATAGTTTCAATCATAAATTGTAATATTCCAACTTTGAGCATGATTCCAGAATAAATATAGCATAACCAAAATATCCTTTTCAGCTACCCTGTGTATTTGCTTTACATGTTTTCACACATCATAACTATATAGATAGATTTCCCTAGTTTTCCTTCTTTTGTCTACAACATGTCTGGATGCTGTCTGCAGATTTTAATTTAAATAATAATATACCGTTACCATACTGCTTCCAAACTATTTAAAATGGCAGACAAGATCACTTTGTAATGTAAATGTTAGGCAAATTACACTGCAATGACCAGAGAGTGTTTCTATCAGTAGTCTTGAACCTGCCCATTGGTTATGCCTTACCACAAGCCTTTTAAAAACTATAAGGCCTCATGCACACAGGACTATTTTTTTCCTCCCCTGGATACCTTTCCTCCGTTTTTGCCCAAACGCTCATCTCCTGAACACGCTGGTGGTCCATTTCTTTTTCTGCCTCTAAACGCTTCTAAATACCTACAGTGTGTGCATGCATATGAATTAACATAGAGGCAAAAAGAAAAAAAAAGTAAAACGTCTGTAAAAGCGGCATTTTTGATATCCTGTGTGCATGAGAGCTAAAAGGCAGTGACAAAGCTGTGTAGAACATAGCACAATGTACTCTGTTTATTAACATTTATTATATGTTTATTCTTTTTTTAAAGGTTAACTATTATATATTTATTCACTAGATTTTTACAGTTTCTTGTTGACCATCTGCATTGATTCAGTACTTACGTTTACACATTTGTAAAAATGTCATTAGTGAAAAGAATTTTCAGGATTTATATGTATCAATATATTGTATTATATGTATCAATATATTTCCAAAACTTCCAGATGTTTAGCAGCCTCCCTAAAGTAACATAAGGGCCACAGGCACCATACAGCGCCCTTGAAAATATTTTGTGTCTATTTTCTGTGCTCCTTAAAGGGTAACTCCACTTTTGTGAAAAAAAAATATATAGCAAAAAAAAACCCCATAATATAATATATAAATATGGTACAATAATGGAGGTTTCACCTCCCTCTTATTCTAAGACCAGTGGTGGCTGGATTATTTTTGCGGGGGGGGGGCAGTAAAGCGGTCAAATGGTTACCAGTCCAGCACTTACCCCATCTATGGTGCGGGCAGCGCTTCCCCTGCATCTCCTCCTTGGCATCACGCCGGCTTCCACTGTGTGTCTCCTCCCTCCTCCTCCTATGCCAATTGGAACGCTTCTCCTTTCAGGCCAATCGGGAAACGGGTCTCACGATCCACTTCCTGATTGGCCAGGAGGAGAATCAGGAAGACGATAGTGAAAATTAATTCGCTATTGTCACACACTCTTTTTTGAAGCCTATTAGACCCTCTGGCCCTAATCACGTACTTAAAAAAAAAAAACCCCAATTGGAATCTATGCGTCCGGCGCCCTGAATGTAGATTAGGGGGTTGGACGCATGAATAAGGGGGGCGGCACCCGTGTGTCCTGCATTACAGGCCGCCACTTTCTAAGCCACAGGCTGGAAGGGCGAGGCACAACCTGTGACCCACCCCATGTTATTGCCAAAAAATAATAAAGATTTGATTTCAAATATGTATTTGTATGATAATTTAAACAGTTAATTCATATTAATTGATTATTTTTACTTGTTATTCCAAAGGCAGTTTTTTTTTTATTATTTATTTTTTTTTTAACATGTGACCACCAGCAAAGGACTAGAAGCTCCTCCTGCTTATGATAAGAAAACAAGATATCGGAGAGATAGTTTGGAGTAGCAGGAAAATGTTTCTCATGGATTATCAGAATAAGGTGGTGTATGAAGGAATCCACCGACAATATCTGATTATTTATTTTAAAATGCTGGTCCTCAGGGAGATACAGGGAGGCAGCTGTTAACATCTTGCTGTTTGTGTGTGCAAAAGATAATGAATGGCTATTGGTTACTGTCCTGTATGGAGGTATATAGTTCAGAAGACTAGTTGCCTGACATATATTTCCTTTAAGTTTTGGTAACTTCCAAGGCTATGAAAATTGTGTTTCTTCTTAGAAAAAAAATCCAATGATGAACAGTAATTGTTAGGTTCTTTTGCCACCTAGTGGCTAATTATATTATTGCAGTATACATTCAGGGCAAGAACCAGAAAATTTAGATATTCAGAATAAATATGAGGCTAGTAAGATTATCAGCTGATAGTATAATGAAAAATTATTTCCAGAAATTTATTGTAATGTTTTCCCTCTAAAAATTCTATCCTTAGTAGTATGCTTATAGGTTTCTGTCGGGTGTACCTGTCTCCAAAGCTGTGTGGGGGAGAGACTGCAGCCTGCGTAAGTCCTTGAGGGTAGGGAATCGTGTGATCCTTAGAGATAGAAGGGGGAGGATGTCTCCTCAGATGGTGCTGGAGCCGTAGATGCCTGAAAACTGTCTCTCCGCCTGGGACATGGCAAGTGTTGGAAACAAGTTATTGGCAGGAGGTGAAAGAGATCTAAGACATTGCTTTTACACGCTCATTAGTGACAGAGGCGGCTCTAGGCTTTGTGAGGCCTTAGGCAAAACTTACACATGAGGCCCCACGGCCTGGGACGCTCCGTGATGAGGCAGCTATTCCTCAGGCTGTGGGCAGTATCTGATTTGTCTGTCAGCTCCTAAGCCACTGAGACCCAGTGGGGGTAGGCGGAGCCGCCGGCGTCAACTTGAGTGACTGAGAACAGGCAAATTAGGCGGCCGCGAGGCCCCTGTGAGTGCGAGGCCTTAGGCGACCGCCTAATTTGCCTAATTAGAGAGCCGCCTCTGATTAGTGATGTCTCTGCCACCACACGGTCGGATGGCTAGAGAACTGAAATCCTTAAATATGATGGCAAAGACTTATCCTATGGGCATCCAATATTCCTATCCCTATCCAAGTTGTACCCACCAATAGAACAACAAAAACAAAGCTCGCAAAAGACTGTTCATTGTCTCTGGAAAGGATTATGAAATCTGGCAGTGGGGTGATTTGGCGGATTGTTTGTTATCAGCTGCAACACATGGCTACATATATATAATACAAAATATATTTTGGTCAGGACATAGCACCATGCTTTTTGGGAAGAAACAAAGAATAGGGTTCATGCATCTTATTACTTGGATTCCTGACACCTTCCAACTGAATGGATCGTATTGGGAAAGATAATTTAAACATAAAATACTAAAGAAAACTTCTTTTAGTTTGTACAATAGGTGTAGAACGGAGGATAAGTCCCTTAGAAGGAACTAGCTTACTGTAGCCTTCACAAATTGAACTGCCATAGGATGCACAATCCAGGAAAGGTTGGTTAGGGCCTAAGATGCTAACTTTGATAGATTTGTGGCCTAGACCTTGCTCAACATCTATGTAAAGAACTGTAAAAAAGGAGAGGTATTTAGGATACGATTTCACTTTTCCAGTTCCTGCAATGGACAAAAATGTGTCCCAGATTCTGGAGGTAGTGTTTGTGGCTCTTAAGCCTTTTACAAAGTAGAAATGATCTAACCTATATTGGTCAATGGTTATACAATACACTAGTCAGGGCTTTTTTTTCAGCGGGAAAGCGGGGGAATGCAGTTCCATCACCTCCAGGACTGAATGTATGTACTGGAAAGGGATGTTGGAGGGTCTGTTGATGTTTGCTGCTGGGATATCTTTTATCGCTGGTGGGGATCTGTTTTGGGGTGGGTGTCTATTGTTGCTAGGTAAGTCTACTGTTGCTGGTGGGGGGGGGTCTTATCTTGCTGGGGGGTCAATTGTTGCTGGGTGAGATCTACTGTTGAGGGAGAGGTCTATTGTTGCTTGCTGCTGGAGAGTCTATTGATACTGGCTGATGAGAAGTCTGTTATTTCTGCTAGGGTTCTATTGTTGGTGGGGTGGTATTTTGTTGTGGGGGGTCCATTGTTGCTGGGGGAAAGTATTTTGTTATGTGGGGGGTCCATTGTTGCTGGGTGGAAAGTCTTTTGTTGTGTAGGGGATCTATTGTTTCTGGGGCATCTATTGTTGCTGCGGATGGTCTATTGTTTCTGGGGTGGAGTCTATTGTTGCTGGGGTGGGGTCTATTGTTGCTCATTGCAAGGAATGTTTTAATATCTTTCTTGTTTTCATTACCAAATTTCATAGAAATCACTGAGTAGCACAAAATACTCGGTTCTGTATTCTCTGAAAGGTGCTGGGAGGGGGTGGAACCAAGGGATGGTGCTCAGAGACGGGTAGGGTGCATAGATGAAGTGTGATTGAGAAGGGTGGAGTTCCTGCACCTATTCCCTGAGAAAAAAAGCCCTGACACTAGTAGATTAATTCGAAAATTCTCAGGACATTTGATTACTTGACAACCACTTGCCGACCGCCTCCTGTAAATATACATTGGCACTTTGAAGATGGATATCTCGGTAACGGCAGCAGCTGCTGCCACAACCGAGGTATCCATCTCTTCAGGAGCCGGTCATGTTTATGATAATGGTGGTCTCTGTGGTGGATTCACCACAAGATCACCGTTTTTGGCGGCGGGAGAGATGCCACCCGCCGCTCTTCCGCGCCCTCCGCCGTATACCGGAGCTGTCGGCAATGGCGGCGGCGATCGGGACCTGTCCTTGGCCGGGTATGGAGACGAGTGAGGGGAAGATGGCCTCCACCCGTCTCCATACCATAGCAGGGCGGAAGCGATGTAATAACGTCATTTACGCCCATACGTCTTAAAGGGCCATTTTTTCAAGTCATTTTTTCAAATGACAAAATTTTTCTTTTTTTTTATTGCATTTTAGTGTAAATATGAGATCTGAGGACTTTTTGACCCCAGATCTCATATTTAAGAGGACCTGTCATGCTTTTTTTCTATTACAAGGGATGTTTACATCCCTTGTAATAGGAATAAAAGTGACCCAATTTTTTTTTTTTTAAACTGTGAAAAAATAAATAAAATCAAGTAAAATAAATAAGAAAAATTTTTTTTTGAAAGCGCCCATCCCGACGAGCTCCTGCGCAGAAGTGAACGTGTGAGTAGCGCCCACGTATGAAAACGGTGGTCAAACCACACATTTGTGAGGTATCGCCACAATTGTTAGAGCGAGAGCAATAATTCTAGCCCTAGACCTCCTCTGTAACTCAAAACATGCAACCTGTATATTTTTTAAACATCGCCTATGAAGATTTTTAAGGGTAAAAGTTTGACGCCATTCCACAAGCAATTTTGAAGCGTGACATGTTGGGTATCCATTTACTTGGCGTAACATTATCTTTCACAATAGAAAAAAAAATGGGTTGATTTTACTGTTGTCTTAAAGTGAATTTCTTCCAAAAAAAGTGCGCTTGTAAGACCACTGCGCAAATATGGTGTGAAAAAAAGTATTGCAATGACCGCCATTTTATTCTCTAGTGTGTTAGAAAAAAAAATATATAATGTTTGGGGATTCTAAGTAATTTTCTAGCAAAAAAAACTGTTTTAAACTTGTAAACACCAAAATCTTAAAACGAGGCAAGTCCTTAAGTGGTTATACAATACACTAGTAGATTCATTCAAAAATTCTCAGGACATTTGATGACTTGATAAAGGTTATTCAAAAGAACTTCAAAATTTTGTTTGCACTCAAATGTTTTTATAAAAAAGGAAAACTTTTGAACAAAATTCTACTAGTGTATGGTAAGCTTAAAGTGGTTGTAAAGGCACAAGGTTTTTTACCTTCTGTGTGCAGCACCCCCTCTAATACTCACCTGAGCCATTGGCTCCCTCTGCTGTCAATCACAGCCCGTGAGCCAATCGGGGACAGAGGGGGCTAGGCCGACCCGCAGCTCCGTGTGTGAATAGACATATGGAGCCGTGGCCCAGGAGTGTGCCTGCTTGGGTGCACCCGGCAGGAAGGAGGAGCCAGAAGCGCTTCCGTGGGACCCGAGAAAAGGAGGATCGGGGCTGCTTTGTGCAAAACCACTGCACAGAGCAGGTAAGTATAACATGTTTGTTATTTAAAATATATATATATATTCCCTTCAACCCTTATGCCGCGTACACACAACCAGGGACGTCCCCTCTCGCCTCCCGTAAGAACGATCAAGCAGTGTAACAGCCGCTATGATCATTCTTATGGTGTAGGGAATCGCCGGCTGAAAAAGATGATATCTGAATGATGCCTGTAGCTGCACCAATCATTCAGATATCCCCGCACAAATTCAAGGACGTCGTATGACGGAAGGCGGGAAGTGGTTAAAACGCTTTTTTTTTTTTAACACAAATTTGTCCATTTATACAATATTTCTAACACATAGCATGTACATACCAAAAATGACACCCCAAAATAGATTCTTCTACTCCTCCTGAGTACGGCGATACCACATGTGTGAGAGTTCCACAGCCTGGCCACATACAGAGGCTGGGTATGGCTGAGCATGGCCGAGTATGGCTGAGCATGGCCGTTTATGGCTGAGCATGGCCGAGTATGGCTCAGCATGGCCGAGTATGGCTGAGCATGGCTGAGTATGGCTGAGCATGGCCAAGTATGACTGGGTATGGCAGAGTATGGCTGGGTATGCCAGAGTATGGCTGGGTATGGCAGAGTATGGCTGGGTATGGCAGAGTATGGCTGGGTATCACCGAGTATTGCAGAGTATGGCTGGGTATTGCGGGGTATTGCAGAGTATGGCTGGGTATGGCAGAGTATTGCGGGTTATGGCAGAGTATTGCAGATTTTTGCGGGGTATTGCAGAGCATGGCTGGGTATGGCAGAGTATGGCAGAGTATGGCTGGGTATCACTGAGTATTGCAGAGTATGGCTGGGTATTGCGGGGTATGGCAGAGTATGGCTGGGTATCACTGAGTATTGCAGAGTATGGCTGGGTATTGCGGGGTATGGCAGAGTATTGCGGGATATTTCGGGGTATTGCAGGGTATGGCAGAGTATTGCGGGGTATTTCAGGGTATGGCAGAGTATTGCGGGGTATTGCAGGGTATGGCAGAGTATTGCGGGGTATTGCAGGGTATGGCAGAGGGTATGGCAGGGTATGGCAGAGTATTGCGGGGTATTGCAGGGTATGGCAGAGTATGGCTGGGTATCACTGAGTATTGCAGAGTATGGCTGGGTATTGCGGGGTATGGCAGAGTATTGCGGGATATTTCGGGGTATTGCAGGGTATGGCAGAGTATTGCGGGGTATTTCAGGGTATGGCAGAGTATTGCAGGGTATGGCAGAGTATTGCGGGGTATTGCAGGGTATGGCAGAGTATTGCGGGGTATTGCAGGGTATGGCAGAGTATTGCGGGGTATTCCAGGGTATGGCAGAGTATTGCGGGGTATTCCAGGGTATGGCAGAGTATTGCGGGGTATTCCAGGGTATGGCAGAGTATTGCGGGGTATGGCAGAGTATTGTGGGGTATGGCAGATTATTGTGGGTTATTCCAGGGTATGGCAGAGTATTGCGGGGTATTGCAGGTTATGGCAGAGTATTGCGGGGTATTGCAGGGTATGGCAGAGTATTGCAGGGGTATTGCAGGGTATGGCAGAGTATTGCAGGGGTATTGCAGGGTATGGCAGAGTATTGCGGGGTATTGCAGGGTATGGCAGAGTATTGCAGGGGTATTGCAGGGTATGGCAGAGTATTGCAGGGGTATGGCAGAGTATGGCAGAGTATGGCTGGGTATCACTGAGTATTGCAGAGTATGGCTGGGTATTGCGGGGTATGGCAGAGTATGGCTGGGTATCACTGAGTATTGCAGAGTATGGCTGGGTATTGCAGGGTATGGCAGAGTATTGCGGGATATTTCGGGGTATTGCAGGGTATGGCAGAGTATTGCGGGGTATTTCAGGGTATGGCAGAGTATTGCGGGGTATTGCAGGGTATGGCAGAGTATTGCGGGGTATTGCAGGGTATGGCAGAGGGTATGGCAGGGTATGGCAGAGTATTGCGGGGTATTGCAGGGTATGGCAGAGTATGGCTGGGTATCACTGAGTATTGCAGAGTATGGCTGGGTATTGCGGGGTATGGCAGAGTATTGCGGGATATTTCGGGGTATTGCAGGGTATGGCAGAGTATTGCGGGGTATTTCAGGGTATGGCAGAGTATTGCAGGGTATGGCAGAGTATTGCGGGGTATTGCAGGGTATGGCAGAGTATTGCGGGGTATTCCAGGGTATGGCAGAGTATTGCGGGGTATTCCAGGGTATGGCAGAGTATTGCGGGGTATTCCAGGGTATGGCAGAGTATTGCGGGGTATGGCAGAGTATTGCGGGGTATGGCAGATTATTGCGGGTTATTCCAGGGTATGGCAGAGTATTGCGGGGTATTGCAGGGTATGGCAGAGTATTGCAGGGGTATTGCAGGGTATGGCAGAGTATTGCAGGGGTATTGCAGGGTATGGCAGAGTATTGCGGGGTATTGCAGGGTATGGCAGAGTATTGCAGGGTATGGCAGAGTATTGCGGGGTATTGCAGGGTATGGCAGAGTATTGCGGGGTATTCCAGGGTATGGCAGAGTATTGCGGGGTATTCCAGGGTATGGCAGAGTATTGCGGGGTATGGCAGAGTATTGCGGGGTATGGCAGATTATTGTGGGTTATTCCAGGGTATGGCAGAGTATTGCGGGGTATTGCAGGGTATGGCAGAGTATTGCAGGGGTATTGCAGGGTATGGCAGAGTATTGCAGGGGTATTGCAGGGTATGGCAGAGTATTGCAGGGGTATTGCAGGGTATGGCAGAGTATTACAGGGTATGGCAGAGTATTGCGGGGTATTGCAGGGTATGGCAGAGTATTGCGGGGTATTCCAGGGTATGGCAGAGTATTGCGGGGTATTCCAGGGTATGGCAGAGTATTGCGGGGTATTCCAGGGTATGGCAGAGTATTGCGGGGTATGGCAGAGTATTGCGGGGTATGGCAGATTATTGCGGGTTATTCCAGGGTATGGCAGAGTATTGCGGGGTATTGCAGGGTATGGCAGAGTATTGCAGGGGTATTGCAGGGTATGGCAGAGTATTGCAGGGGTATTGCAGGGTATGGCAGAGTATTGCGGGGTATTGCAGGGTATGGCAGAGTATTGCAGGGGTATTGCAGGGTATGGCAGAGTATTGCAGGGGTATTGCAGGGTATGGCAGAGTATTGCAGGGGTATTGCAGGGTATGGCAGAGTATTGCAGGGGTATTGTGGGCATAGCAGAGTATTGTGGGGCATTGCAGAGGTAATTGCAGAGTATTGCACAGCATTGCAGGGCATGCAGAGTAGTGGGGATGGCTGAGCATGGATGGATGGATGGCTGGATGTCTCTGTGCAGCGCTGTGGGCACTACACATGCAGCCCACAACGCTGCAGCCATCCATCCCCCTCTCCGCTCACAGTGTACCGATCAGTACACAGGAGGGGAGGAGAGGAACCGGCGTCATCAGATGACGCCGGTTTGTTTACATGTGATCGCTCAGTCATTTGACGGAGCGATCACATGGTAAACGGCCGCGATCAGCGGCCATTTACCGGGATCTGCGATGCGCCGGGTCCCCTGGACCCAGCAGGTCACGGATGCTCTCGAGTGCGCGCCCTAGGGGGCGCGCGAGAGCAGAATTCTGGGGGGACGTCCCTGGACGCCCTCCCAGAGTTAAACAACCGCCCTGTAGCCGTCATTTGGCTATGGGCCGGTTGTTAAGTGGTTAATAGCCAGTAGCCAATAGCTTCTGTCTTGTACTTCAGAGCATGCGTCGTTTTTGGCCTGTCGTAACAGCATACAGACGAGCGGTTTTCCCGATAGGAATTTGTTCCGTCTGAAATATTTAGAACATGTTCTATTTCTAGGTCCGTCAGAATTTTCGAAAAAAGAAGTCCGATGAGGCATACACATGATCGGAATTGATAATAAAAAAAATTTTTCTGGGGGACATTCCGCTCGTGTGTACGTGGCTTTAGGCTGAAAAAATGAAATCTAGTAGATCCCTCCATCAACCTTGCTGGATATTGTACTGGAACAGCGACTGCATCAGTGAACTGGCTTCTTTGATGTTTCAGTCTAAACTTGTTGAGCTGGGTGGTGCCAACAGGACTAAAAGCTTAGAACCCACACATGGACGTCTTTTTTATACATTTGCCTGATTTTCAATTAAATATTTTGGAAAGGAGCACCATGTGTGGGTTCTATGCTCTTACTTCTGGATATAGACAGGTGGAGGTCCTTCCATGCACCATCATCCCCCTGTAAAGTCCATTCAACAGTCAGGTTAAACATGTATGCTGTTTTTCTTTGTGGCAACATGAGCACCAACGACTTGAATTTTAAACTGCATATGGCTAGTATAAGAGCACCTAGAGACAATTTGAGATAATCTGTTTGTAAAAGTCTCAAAATGCAAAATACATTTTTAAAATGTATTTAACTCTGTTAGACTGTCTTATGGCACAAGAACTTAACAATTACATTTTTTGCATGTTATGGTGTTTTGCAGATTTCTCAGAATTTAAACAAGGACAACCAGTGGGAGAGAGGGCCTGGGTGTATGACATCATGGATAGGTGATGTATCATACCCAATTATATTCAGGGCTTTTTTTCAGCTGGAACTTTTTGGAACTCAGTTCCACCACCTATGGCTTAGGCCTTCTGCTCCCTGCTCACCACTATCATTTGTAAACACAAGTCCGACTCCTGTGTTTACAATGGACAGCTTGTCTCTCAACGATCTGTTCCGCTGAGCAGCTCCTACTGAGTGCAGGATGGGAACAAGGGAGATGCAGGTGCCCAGGGTGCAGTGCCAATGCCAACACCCCTGCTGGATGATCTTCCTGCAAGTGAGAGAGGCAGAGCAACCTACAGTGTTCAAGATGTACTAGGGTTGGCTGGGTGCTTCAGCTTAATAAAACAACAAAAGTAAGACATGTGGAAGTTAGTGGAGTTTTAAGGGGGAGAAGATGGGGGCAGTGGAGGAGGGTTGCATGCAGATGTCAGAGCTGAAGAGGAATGATAGTGAGATGTGGAAGAAGGCTGAACTCTGCATTCTATGCAGCGCACCCCAGAACTCTACACTATGGACATAGCACACCCCCAGCTCTGCACTTGGCACCTAATGCACTCCTGGTATTTAGTGCCCCTTTAATGATTTGATGCGGTTTGGAGGATGTGTGTAGGGGGGGGGGGGGGGGCGGTTTTGGAGATCATGGTTGAGTTCCTATACCTATTTTCTGAGAAAAAAAAACCTGATTATACTACTAATCCCAGTAGCCTTTGCAACCTAATGCAGTAGCCGCTTGTGTAGGCAGAAGGTTTTTCAACACTTTAACTGGAGCAAAACTAAGAGGGCTGTGCAGATAATGATCCTGATGTCCTTCAAGAGACACATAATGTATCTGATGTATTGGGGTGCACAATAAAAGTCCTAGGGTACAGAATGGCCAAAAAGGTAACACCAGAAGTCTAGTTAGTCAATCTTTGTTGGAGTCACACAGAGGATAAAATAAATAGTAACTGGCTTTTTATGGGGCAAAATAAGGTGAATATGGACAGATGGTAGCAGAATAATAGTAAGAAAACGGTTTGTGGATACCTAAAACAAGCATGGGATTTTACTTATGCCTGGAGGTCCATTATTATACAGAAATGGCAGGGTGGGTCTATACAGTGAAATGCTGTTATTTTATTGTGAGGAGTTGACTATTAGTGCCATTAATCTGCTGTAACATCTCTGATAGACTGAGTGGGATGGATTTTCTAAAAGCAAAAAGTCTGTTGACTTTTCATGGGGATTTCCCCTTGGCTCAAGTATGAGGGGGAAGCTGAAGTTTGGGAAAAAAATACCCTTGCTGTAAGATTTAAATGCTTGTTATGTGTAGGAGAAACGCTTACCATATTCCATGCTCCTGCAGGCTCCCGCTCTGCGGGACTGATCCACTGCAGCCCCCTCTCTAAGCTGCTCCAAGCCGTCGTTGCACACTTGCTCCCCCTGCACTGTATGTGATGATGGCAAGGGACCACAGACCAGAGCCTCAGGGAGAGGGCAGTGCTTGAGCCTGCTGGAAAGGGAAATAGGGTAAGTAATGCAGCCTCTTCCTCAATGTTCTAGAAATAATGAGGATATAACCCTTGCACTGCTATCATACCATTTTGTTCCAGCCCAAAGTTCAAGTTGAAGCTCTACTAACTTCCATCATCCAATCATGTGCAAGGACAAATTCAGTTTTTTTCTATCTTCCACATAATTGGGTATTCTTTGCAAAATGAATTTTCACCACATTCACTAACCTAAGGGAAATTTTCAAAGTGAACAACCTATATGCCTTAGTAAATCAACCCCAATGCGTTTATCACCAATGTGGGTCATGTAGGACAAAATATTATCATTCAAATTACATCCTCAGTTCCATCTGGCTCTCATTTTTCTTACTTAAACATGAAATATGGACATTTTTTTTCTGCAAATCAGAATCATTAATTATTCTGAAAAGATACATGAGAAACCTTGGGGGAATTATAGAGAAGGAGGGAAAGCTAATGAATAAACCTGGAGACAATTGCTCAACCTGTTCCCTTCTAACTGATGTGACAAAAAATCATTTAGATGCCAGCATCACAGAATGCTTAAAAAAGTTCTTACATGTATTTCCGCAAAGTCAACTCCAGTAGCGGCTCAGGGATGATACCATCTTAATTTTAAAAACTAACAAGGGATAATGCATAATCATCATTGTTAATAACATTTTCCTAATAATATTCTCTTCTTCTTGATTTTTGTACATTTTTATAGACCGAGACAATGTACAAATATAAACCAAGTGGACTGCGCTAGCAACTAAATGTGTATAAATATATAAGCAAAAAAAACACAAGACACCAAAAGGTATTGGTGAAGTGACACGTGAGTAAAGATATGGATGTGTCAGAGAACTGGACCTGCAGCCCGTGCATCCGAGTCAGCACTCAGTGTGCATGCACTACGCCGCAGCACCTGAGCTCCAAGACCCTCCACAGAAACAATATCAATTGGTGTAAAAATGACAGGATCATGGGACGATGCACTACTAGAACAGATGCATCTATCAAAGTCTTTGATAACGCCCTGGGGGAGGGGCGAAACGCGTCGACGCAACATCCTGTTCACGTTCTTTCGACCTGTACCAGTGACATCACTTCCTGGCGGTGGAACGCACGCCATGAGCGGCGAACCGACCGAAATATCTGAATGCCTGCTTTCCTTATTGGTCCCGTGAGTAGCGCATTTATGCGCAGGTGACCTCTGGTTTTAAAAGGTTTTATGCTATATACTTCTCTTCTCTCCTTCGGTGGAACGTGTGCTTCCATGGCTTTATGAGCAACCCTTTTTACATCACTACACCATTGGCCCAAGATGAAAAAGTGTGAAGCCCGTTCATCATGTTAATGTCTACCTTATGAAGGAGCATCTATATTGTAGATGACATTTTATGGTCTCTTTGTGCCATCTGGAATGTGCTGAGTGGTTCGCTCCATGCTATCCTATTTTCTGCACTATTGTCATGCTTTATTTTTATATTTATATTTTTGTTTATATTATTGTATGCTAATCTCTGAGATTTGATAGATGCATCTGTTCTAGTAGTGCATCGTCCCATGATCCTGTCATTTTTACACCAATTGATATTGTTTCTGTGGAGGGTCTTGGAGCTCAGGTGCTGCGGCGTAGTGCATGCACACTGAGTGCTGACTCGGATGCACGGGCTGCAGGTCCAGTTCTCTGACACATCCATATCTTTACTCACGTGTCACTTCACCAATACCTTTTGGTGTCTTGTGTTTTTTTTGCTTATATATTTATACACATTTAGTTGCTAGCGCAGTCCACTTGGTTTATATTTCTTCAAAGTACAGTACTTTCACTCTGCTGCTGCAACAAAGTTCTATTTTCTTTCTTTTTTGGTTTCACAAAAAGCTTTTGTTTGATACTATTTATTTGCAAGCGCTGTATTGTATGATTTTACGAGACAATGTACAGTTATTGTGAATCCTACACTCCATGCCATCTTTATTATGATTATTTGAAATAAATTCTCAGAAGAATACTGTTATGATGTAGAGTTATTAGCCCTATGCTATTTCCTTATACACCTCTAAGTAGGCTGCACTATCTAACAACTTTACCTACTGTATATACTTCTATCCACCCCATATGTTATACATCTTGGGAAGGGACCATTCCAATCCATTAAGGTTCAGCACTGTTCCATCTATTTTATTATTGCCAGAACTAGGACCAACTACAGCTCCTAACATTATTGTGCTGGTACGTAAAACCAATAAAATGGTTTTTAATATCCTTTATAAAATGTAAAGTTTATTTTCATAATCAAATGGATTATATACTGTATACTCACATATACAGTGCCTTGCAAAAGTATTCACCACCGTTGGCATTTTTTGTGTTTTGTTGCCTCACAACCTGGAATTAACCTGGATTGTTTGAGAATTTGCATCATTTAATTTACAGAACATGCTCACAACTTTGAAGATGTTTTTTTTTTTTTTTATTGAGGAGCAAACAACAAATAGGACAAAATAACAAAAAAAAATCAATGTTCATAACTATTCCCCCCCCTAAAGTCAATACTTTGTAGAGCCATCTTTTGCGGCTATCACAGCTCCAAGTCGCTTTGGATAAGTCTCTAAGAGCTTGCCACATCTTACCACTGTAATTTTTGCCCATTTCTCCTTGCAAAACTGCTCTAGCTCCTTCAAGCCTTCAAGTTGGATGGTTTGTGCTTGTGAACAGCAAAACATAGATTTTTTATTGGATTGAGGTCTGGGCTTTGACATTTACATGTTTCCCCTTAAACCACTCAAGTGTTGCTTTAGCAGTGTGTTTGAGGTCATTGTCCTGCTGGAAGGTGAACCTCCGTCCTAGCCTCAAATCACACACAGAGTGGTACAGGTTTTGCTCAAGAATATCCCTGTATTTAGCACATCCATCTTTCCCTCAACCCTAACCAGTTTCCCAGTTCCGACAGCTGAAAAACATCCCCACAGCATTATGCTGCCACCACCATGTGTTACTGTGGGGATGGTGTTCTTTGGGTGATGTGTTTGGGTTTGCACCAGACATAGCGTTTTCTTTGATGGCCAAAAAAGTTCAATTTTAGTCTCATCAGACCAGAGCACCTTCCTCCATACATTTTGTGAGTCTCCCACATGCCTTTTCGCAAACTCAAAACGTGCCATTTTGTTTTTTGCTGAAAGTAATGGCTTTCTTCTGACCACTGCCATAAAGCCCAACTCTATGGAGCGTACGGCTTATTGTCGTCCTATGTACAGATACTCCAGTCTCTGCTGTGGAACTCTGCAGCTCCTCCAGGGTTACCTTAGGTCTCTGTGCTGCCTCTCTGATTAATGCCCCCCTTTCCCGGTCCGTGAGTTTTGGTGGAAGGGAGAGGGAAGGGTGGGAAGGAAGTGGGGGCGGGGGAAGAAAGGATGAAAAAGAGGGGGGAAGAGGCCTAACTATGGCGGCCCAACTACTGTAGGCCACCATATTGGATTGTATCACCGTTTTGACATAACAGCGGTCAAATTTTTGATCCTTGAGGTTGTCAAACAGAGCCCAAGAGGAGGGATTGGGATAGGGTTAATTGTTGGAATGTTGGAAATCCCATATTGGTTCATTACATCCTCAGTCCACTGTCCATTATAGCTATCCACTTTTTGGGTCAGAATTCTTTCATTTATTTATTTTTTTATGATTTGTCTTTAATATTATGTCTATGTTCTTGTTTTTATGTAAATGGGAGAGATTTAGTCTCTGGTTACTATACTGTATCATTAAACTGTTACCCTTTTTGTATGTGACTGTTTACAAATGATGTTGTATTGAACTGTTGCTTGCTCTGTGTCCTTGGTCATATGGCCCTTGATTACCCCTTCTTTCCCTTTAATGGCGGCCATGTGACTTCCCTGGTGGGAGCGGCTCACCCTCGGGAGCGCTGCCTCCCACTTGTACTGCCTTTGTTCTGGGCCCACCCGCCCACTTGACAATAGGAGATGCATGCTTGCGCGTCAGAGTGGATCACGCACGCGCAGTGCAGGGAGCCAGACCCGGTGACGTCACGTGCCGCTGTCTTGGCAGCGTCTGAATGTCTCCCGGGTTGGGGAGCTCATTTAATGGGCCTCGGCCCGCTGATGAGCAACGCGGATAACTTCTCCAGGAGGTTGGAAGGTTATATGGACAAAGGTGAGTGTCAGAGAGGTTACCTGGTTGGGCGTCGGTGTGCGCTGGGGCACGTGTGTGCGCGTTCCTGTGTGTGCTGGGGCGCGTGCCTCTGGGGGCACTGGCGTGTCTGATCCAGCTGGCCATGGTGTGCGCGGTGGTGCCCGGGCATTAGTGCGCGTCCGCCTATGGACATTGGGATGCGTGTGCCTGGTGGTGCTGGTGTGCGCACTGGTGTCTGGGGGCGCGCTCAGGCGCGTGTGGATGCGCGGGCATCTGTGCGTATCGGCGCGCGCACGTGCGCGGCGTTTGGCGCCAATTAGCCTATTTAGGCTTGCTGCAATCTCTGCTCAGTGCTGCCTGATCAACAGCTCTTGTGCCAAGTTCCGTTACCCTCTCTGTGTTCCTGTGTTCCTGAGTTCTGATCTGTTACGACCCGGCTTGCCTATTGGACCTCCCTGACTGCTGCCTGAAATTGACCCCGGCTTGTTTGACCCCGCTTCTGCTCACTCCTCTTGTAATTCTGCTGCCAGCCCGTTGCCGACCTCTGCCTGTGTGTGACCAGTCTAACAGCTCCTGCTCAGCATCTGTTTCCAGTGTTCCTGAATACTACCTGCTGTTCGGAGGACCACCTCTCTTCCGGCATCCGGATCCCTACACCAGGCCCTCATACCACTCCGCACTTGTGGGCTCCCTGTCTACTCTATCAGGGGTCCTGAGTCGGATATGTAAGGGAGCTTACCCTCTGCCCAAGCAGACTCACCGATCTGGTAAGTGGGAGACCTGACAGTGAGACTCAGATTTTTTGACCATCTTTATGCCCAGCCCTTGGATCCTTACTAATCGACACCTGTTTGTTGTCCAATTTCAGACCTGACCAAAGCGATTGGGCTGTCTGCTGGCTGTATCAAACAGAGTGGCCAAAGGAACTCCTTACAAAGCTTTTCTTTCTTTTATGATATTTGAGCCGTTAACCTGTCATTGCCTAAGATACGCTGTTAAACCACTGCGCTCAGCTGGTACCACCATTGATGAGAAACCCTGTTTTCTTCCTGGTCTCTCCTTTGATTGTCTTTTGTCCCCTTCCTGGAATTAGAATTTCTCTGAACTCATGTTGCAGAGTGTTTTTATCAGGCAAGTTGGCAATTGTCAACCTGGATCACAAATCTGTATATATTCCCTTTTGCTTACTGTGGTAATTACACTATGACCATTTTTTCCCCTTCCTTCCCCTCCCTTCCTTCCCCCTTCCTTCCCTTTCCTCTTCCCCCCTTCTTTCCTTTCCTTTTTACCTTCCCCTTCCCTCTCCCCTTTATCACTGTGAAATTGCTTACCCAACAGGCCCAACACCAGCTACAGGACCACTGAAAGGTTTCCCCCCTGCGGTGGACATGGGGGATTGTGCGGATAATAAAGCTAGATAGGAATATATATATACACAATGGTTGGTGGAATGATAACAATAAAAATTGTATAGTGCACCAGGGAGTGGAAGGATAATGTGGAGGGAAGAGGAGGTGAGAAAGGGGGAGGGGAAAAAGACTGATGGGAAAAAAGGGGACGGGGAAGGGGTGAGGGAAGAGAAGGGAGGAACGAGGGGGTGGGAATAGGGAAAAAGGAAGGGGGGACCGGGACTAGGGAGGGAAGGGGGGGATGAGAAGGAAAAGTGGGGAAGATAAAGGGGGAAAAAAGGGGGGTGAAGGAGAAAAAAGGGGGGAGTTGTGGAGAAGTTTAAAGCAGGGTTAGGTTATAAACCTACCAAGAGATGGCCGTCCACCTAAACTGATAGACCGGGCAAGGAGAGCATTCATCAGAGGAGCAGCAATGAGGCCCATGGTGACTCTGGAGGAGCTGCAGAGATTCACAGCTCAGGTGTGAGAATCTGTTCACAGGACATGGTAAAATAATAATTATTTATGTGGGCTTAGTAAGCACCACATAAATAATTATTATTTTACCATATGCTTTTACATTGGTGTGTGAACACCCTTATGTTGGCAGCTACGGTGTTAGGTCTTTGATATTAATTGTTTCTCCCCTTGTGGTTTGCCCATTAGTTTCTTTTTTCCTTGTCCACAGGACAACTATTAGTCGGGCACTCCACAAATCTGGCCTTTATGAAAGAGTGGCAAGAAGAAAGCCATTGTTGAAAGAAAGCCATAAGAAGTCCCATTTGCAGAAGCCATGTGGGGGACACAGAATACATGTGAAAAGAAGCTGCTCTGGTCAGATTGAAATTGAAAAATTGAACTTTTTGGCCTAAAAGCAAAACGTTATGTGTGGTGGAAAACTAACACTGCACATCACCCTAAACACACTATCCCCACTGTGAAACATGGTGGTGGCAGCATCATGTTGAGGAGATACTTTTCTTCAGCAGGAACAGGAAAGCTAGTCAGAGTTGATGGGAAGATGGTTGAAGCCAAATACTGGGCAATCTTAGAAAAAAACCTGTTATGCCCTGAACACATGACCGGGTTTTCCCGTTGGAATAAACTCTGAAGGTTTTTCCTACAGAGTTCCAACGGAATTCCGCTCAAGCTATCTTGCATAAACATGGTCACACCAAATTCCAACCATCTAGAACGCGGTGACGTACAACACATAGGACAGGACTAGAAAACGGAAGTTCAATAGGCAGTAACCAATAGCTTCCGTCTCGTACTTGCTTCAGAGCATGCGTCGTTTTTGGTACATTGGAACAGCATACAGACGAGCGGTTTCCCGATAGGAATTGGTTCCGTTGGAAAAATTTAGAACATGTTCTCTTTCTAGGTCCGTCAGAATTTTCGACGTAAAAAATCCGATGGGGCATACACACATTCGGAATATATGATGAAAAGCTCCCATCGGACTTTTTCTGTCAGACATTCCGCTCGTATGTACACGGCATTAGAGTCTGCAAAAGACTTGAGACTGGGGTAGAGGTTCACCTTCCAGCAGGACAAGGAGCCTAAACATACAGCCAGAGCTACAATGGAATGGGTTAGATCAAAGCATATTCATGTGTTAGAATGGCCCAGTCAAAGTCCAGACCTAAATCCAATTGAGAATCTGTGGCAAGACTTGAAAATTGCTGTTCACAGACGCTCTCCAGTTGACAGAGCTTGAGCTATTTTGCAAAGAAGAATGGCAAAAATTTCACTCTCTAGATGTGCAAAGCTGGTAGAGACATCCCCAAAAAGACTTGCAGCTGCAATTGCAGCGAAAGGTGGTTCTGAAAAGTATTGACTCAGGGGAGCTGAATACAAATGCACACCACACTTTTCTCATATTTATTTGTAAAAAATTTTGAAAACCATTTATCATTTTCAATTCCACTTCACAATTATGTGCCACTTTGTGTTTGTCTATCACATAAAATCCCATTTACATTTACATTTTTGGTTGTAACATAATAAAATGTGGAAAATTTCAAGGGGTATGAATGCTTTTTTAAGGCACTGTATACTGAATAGTAAATATTATATAGGTTCAAGCAGGATCAGTTAAGCAGATACTGTCACCCGTCTGAATAAAAATGACCTTGAAATAGAAATACTATTAATATTCTAACTGATATTCTAAAGAACCATATACAGTCCTGATATGGTAGTAAAAGATGGTGATAATGCATAAATATACTCTTAAAGTGGAGTTCCACCCAAAAGTGGAACTTCCACTCATCAGATTCCTCCCCCCCTCCGGTGACACAGTTGGCACCTTTCAGGGGGGAGGGGGGTACAGATACCTGTATATTACAGGTATCTGTACCCACTTCCGGCATAGATAGCCGCAGAATCTGCGGTTATTTACGCCACTTCCTGCTCCCTTCCCGCTGCCTGCTGGGAAACACACGGGTCCCAGAGGCAGCAGGAACCATCTGTATTGCGCTGCGCAACTCGCGCATGCGCAGTAGGGAACCGGGAAGTGAAGCCGCATGGCTTCACTTCCTGATTCCCTTACCGAAGATGGAGGCGGCAGCACCCGAGGACGGTGCCGACATCGCGGGCGCCCTGGACAGGTAAGTGTCCATGTTTTAAAAGTCAGCAGCTGCAGTATTTGTAGCTGCTGACTTTTAAAAAAAAATTTTCGGCGGCGCTCCGCTTTAAGAAGATTGTGAACACAGTCACAAAAATGACTAGGGAGTGCCTGTATGTACATGTGCAATATTACAGTTGATTTAAAGCCTAAATTTAGCTAAATCTAAAAGCATAACAATCAGCACAAGGGACAAAACTTACAGTTATTACAATGTGTCCCTTGTCCAGATTCTTCTACTTCCAGTAGAAATCTTCATCTATCCAATCCTTAGGCTCTAAAATCATATAGTACAGTTGAAATTATTTATTTAAAATGGTCCCCACAATAGTTTTTTCCTTTTTCCAGCTCATCTAACAATACCTGCAGATCGAGAATGTTGTAAGTGCTTTTTAGCTCCCCCTCTCACGTCAATTCCCTTTAGCAATCCCTACACAGCAGCTGTGAAAAGCCTGTGTAAAAATCAGCATTACGTTTGTAAGTCTGATCTGTAGAGTCTATATATATTAAATCTGCCTAGATACAATGATATCATCCTCTCTTTCAAGATTGGCAGTTATTGGATTTTTTTTTCTATTGGCAGAGGTCCAGCAATACTTTGCAGTGTCTTTGTACTGTCCATCTCAGAACATGTGTGACAAGAGGGAGAACCTGGAAGAAAAGAGAGCAAGCATGGTGCCTCTTACCAGTTAATTGGCAGCTGAGCCAGATTGAGCTCCCAGTGGCATTGAGACCTGGTAATCAAACTGATTATCTTAAGTCCCTAGTTGGATGCCAGAGAGCTACCAGATATGCATTTTTTCAAGTAGTAAATGGCTATTAAGGTTAAGGGTTTTGCTGCCCTCATTGCTCTTATTGAGGCAATTTTTGGGGCAGGGTTTATTTAACAAATTTTCTCAAAGTGGGGTACAGAAAGTGTTAAAAAGAGAGAGGTCCAAAGCCTTAGGCTGGCCATAGATGGATCGAAATTCCGCTGGTTCAGCGGCGACCGGATGAATTTCAATCCAAATGGCGATTCTGGTTCAAGAGCACTTAATCTAATGAACAACTGCTCTCTAACGGGCATGGCTGATCAAAAAAATTGATACATGCATGGCCAGCTTTACTCATTCTATATAAAAAAAAACAATGCTTGGCTTGCAACAGTTCCAGTACATGTGCATAGATGCCAATTAATATATAGGACTAGGGCTTTTTTTATTTTTTATCCAGAACATGTCGGAACTCCTCTACCTCTGGGACTAGCCCTGTGCTCACTATTATCTACTGCCACTTGTAAAAATTGAACCACGGCTTCTGTGTTTACAACTGACAGTGCACCTCTGCCAGCAGCTCCCACTCAGGGCCAGAACTGCCCTACCCAGAATTGCACTTAGGTTTGCAACAAAGAAGGGGTGGATGTACGGGCGAAGTTTGTTCATGGGAAGGAGGGGGCATCATGTACTGAGTTGCAGTCCGGTACCTGGATGCTGACACCGCCACCTGATTATCCAGCTGCTGCTGCTTACTAATGAGTGGGGGGGGGGGCAGAGCCACAAGTGAGAGTGTATGCAAGCTGCGGGAGGTACTAGAGATAAGCGGCTGCAGGGTAGTGGTTTTTGCAGAGGAGGGGGGAAGTGTGCAAAGTTGAGGGCTGTGGGGGTGCAGAGATCAGAGGTGAGGAGGGGTAGAGCAGTGAGATATGGATGGAGGATGCAGTGGTGAGGAGACATGAAAGAGGGCTGCAGAGCGTAGCTGTTGGGAAAGGGGTGGGTGGGGCAGAGATAAGCTGTTGAAGAAAGGTACAGAGGTGAGCTTTGGACAGGGATTAGCTATGGCCAGAAGTGATTTATAGAAGGGGAGAAGTATGCGGTGGAAGGGGTGGGTGGGGCAGAGATAAGCTGTTGAAGAAAGGTACAGAGGTGAGCTTTGGACAGGGATTAGCTATGGCCAGAAGTGAGTTATAGAAGGGGAGAAGTATGCGGTGGTGAGCTGCGGTCAGACAGTGCAGAGGTGAGCTGTAGATGGAGGGGGTGCAGATGTGAGTTGCAGATAGAGGGAGGCAGAGGTGAATTTGGACAAGGGGTGCAGAGGTGAGTTGCGGACAGGGTTGTAAAGATGAGTTGTGGAGGGGTGCATAGGTGAACTGCAGATAGTTGTGGATGAGGGTGAAAAAGTAAGCTGCAGACCGGGGTGCAGAGGTGAGCTGTAGATGGGGGTGCAGAAGTGATTTGTTTATGGGAGGTGTAGACGTGAACAGTGGCTGGGGATGCAGAAGTGAGTTGTGGACAATGGGGTGCTGAGGTTAATGATGCCCCTTTAAGACCCGCTACACAGTTCATCCTATGACACGGAGAGCACAATGCGCCACCTCTCTATTCTTCCTTCCCCCCGGGGGGTGTGTTCCTGCACCTATTCTCGAACAAAATACACCCTGCATAGAACACACAAAGCTCTAGGCTGTAACTAGGACTGGGAGGAAGGAGACAATGCATGACTGCAGACATCATGTGACCAACTGGCCTACCAGAAAGAATGTAGGATTGTTTCTTCAGTAAATCAGAAAGAAATGAGAAATTGCAGTAAGCAAGATAGGGCTTTCTTCACCTCAAAAAAAAACACACATAAAGTTTTTGCATAGATTGGGAAGAGAGGTCAGTGGATTTGTAAGTGTCAATAGGACATCATCAACAAACTGTTTATTACTGATCTTGACAACCTTTATGCATCTGTTGTTATGAACTGAGGCTGCCAGTGGTTCAAAAAACAGGGCAAACAGCAACACAGAAGCGGACACTGTGTTTGATTCCATTCAAAATATCCAGCTCCTGAGAAACCAACTGAGGAAGCCTAAACACCACCATCGAGGTCAAATTTGCTGGCTTGTGCTCCTTAGGCATGAAGTTAACCAACTCAATCATATGCTGAGTTCAGCTTGCTCTAGCAGGGTGTGTCATAGATAACTCTGTGTTAAATCTATCTGGCCAATTGTCAGGCTTAGGGGAGACTGCTGTGCATGCTGGGAGAGATATTAACTATCGGAGTCACTTCTTGGCATAGGATCTTCCCCGATCTTCCCTCCAGAGTTTTACCCTGGGAGGATGCTGCTGTGCCAGTCTTGTTCATAGGTCTTGGGGCCTAAGGGTGTGGAGTGCTGCAGGGATCTTGGCTCCTGAGAGGCCTCCTTATATAAAATATTGGCTACAATGGTGTGCTTAGAGAACTGCCTAGAGAACTCAGACCAAAGAGATGGAGAACTGGAGGTGGCGAGAGACTTCTGAGTAAAAAAAGGAACACAAGAACCTTCCTCATTGCTGTCCTGCCTTGAATTTAAAACTCTTGAGTTACCATATAAACCTCAGATGCCATCTTTAAGTTTTATTGTTCAGTCAGTATAGTGTAGTGAAATATGGACCTAGAAAATTAGAGGGACAAAAAAAACATCAGAGACTGAGTTTTGTTAAGAGACTGACAGGTATCCTGTGCTCCCGCCATCCTCCTTCCAAAATTTTCATGTATATGTGACTAGCACCCATTATTCTAAAAAACTGAATACAAGACCTTCACTCTGAAAGGAATGTGTCATGGTCGATTTTCACAATAAAATAGGTTTGGGACATTTGTCATGTAGCTATTGGGTATCTAAAAATGAATTAAAAGGGGGCATGGCCGGGATGTGAGACGGAGAGGACGTGCAGAGACTGAGCTCTGCTCCCATGGTTATCCTGTCAACTATTGCTGGGCTAAAAATCCCATATATCTACCTTCCCACAGTCACCCTGGGGTCTAGAAGGACAGACGGCACTCCGCGGGCTCCTCTGCTGTCTATGGGTAAGCTGAGGTCTTTCTCCACTAACACCACCCGCTCCGCAGCAGCCATTTTGCCCACGAGGCTACCCTCTTCCAGGATGTCGGTCGGCACTCAAACTGCCCAGGAGACGGAGACTTCCTCCCATGCAGAAATTCTGGCTGCCATAAAAGCGGGCAACGACTCCATGATGCCGCCATGTTATGGACAAATTTAAGTCCCGGTTTGCTGAGGCGGAAGGCCGCATATCCCAACTAGAAGATACCAGATCCAACACCTGAGACCTCCGTGCACTGCAGATCCAGGTCACGGCCCTACAAGACAAAGCTATAGATACCGAAAATCGGCTCAGAAGGAACAACGTCCGCATCCTGGGCCTGCCAGAACAGATGGAGGGGTCTAGGCCTGCTGAATTCGCAGAATCCTTCCTTACCACGCTGCTAAACTTGCCTGACATGCCGCCCACCTTCGTGGTGGAGAGGGTACACAGAGTTCCTCCTACTCCTCATATCCACGGGAACCTGCCTTTCCTACTGAAGTTACTAAACTACAGAGACTGGGATCGTGTTCTGGCAGCCTAAACAGGACCTTCGTTTCAACAATGCAAAGATTCTGCTCTTCCCCGACTACTCCCCGGAGGTACAACAGCGACGCCGCTCCTTCACTGAGGTGAGACGTCGCCTCAGAGAAAAAGGCCTCAAGTTTAGCCTACTCTAACCTAGCAAGCTCTGAGTGATAGACAGAGATCAGGCAAGATTTTTTGAAGATCCGATGGCTGCATTATCCTGGCTGGATAGCCGTTGATTGTCCTCCCTGCACGGTGAGTATGAGAGCTGATCTTCCCCATTATTCTTTGCCTCCCAGCTGGCCCTGACCAGGGATCTGCTGTTGACATTCGCCAACCCCGTCCCCGCACATGTTAATGTATTTCAGCCAAACATTTCTGTGAGCATAATATTAGAGCAGGTTTGCTCAGTCCTAGGCTGTGAAGATACAACAACCAACTCTGAGGGACTGTCTCTGTGAGCTGGAATTGACTTGATCCCCCTTTCTTGAGACTGCCGCCCCCCCAATATTTCCCAGTTTCACACCGTAGTGGATTTCCAGGTACATAGCCTTAGGACCACTGAAAGACACATCCACATTCTGGCCTTCTTGATATCCACACCCCACACTCCCTCAAGAAATCAGGAGATGTAGCGATGTATGACAACATCATGCCGCACAGTATGTAGGCTGGTACGGACCTTGTAGAGACCTGAGTTGCAGGGTTCCCCTACAAGTTCCAGGTTTTTTGTTTTTGGGTGAATACTATTCCTATTCCCTTCCTCTGTTTTGCGAAGGCGATGGGTACTAGTAGGATAAGCACATTGTGCTTGAGCTGTTCAAATCAAGTTTCTTTGTTTAGTTTGTTTTTATTTTTAAGGTTATTAATGTGTTTAAGTGCTAACAATTACTGGTGTGACATAGCTGTGATTTTGCTGCTCATAACTTGTCTTCGGATACGCCCTCCCCGTTATCCTGTCCTACTGATGAGGTTTATACCTAAAGGCTGAACAGGTGGCTGACTCCTTTACCATTCTCTCGTGGAATGTTAGAGGCCTCAACTCCAAGTTTAAAAGAGCCCTTCTATTTTAATATCTGAAATCCAACTCTCCCCAACTCATCCTCCTCCAGGAGACCCACCTTATGGGCAGCAAAATCCTAACGCTAAAAAAGCCATGGATACAAAGGGCGGTACATGCCACATACTTCACATATGCAAGGGGGTCTCGGTCCTAATACACAAAAACTTTCCATGTGCGATCGAGGAGATTTGTACAGACCCTCAGGGCAAATTTGTTCTGGTGATGTTTACTCTATAGGCACATAGGTATATTGTTGTAAATATCTGTGTTCCTCCGCCCTTTTCCCCTGTAATACTGTACGCTGTTCTGAAGAGGATCACCCCTTTTTGCTCCGGGAAAATTCTAGTTATGGGGGACTTTAACGTTACCATGTCACCTCATTTAGATATATGGAAAAAGCAGTACAGCGCATAAAAAATCCTAAATAAAACAGTCAATAAATGTCCATTTAAAATAGATCCAATTCAAGTCCAGCAATTCCATCAGTGATAATCGTGACATGCAATAGTTGATTATGTAACTGTAGTGACATGGACCTCCACCTTCGGTAGCACAAGCCGCTCACCTCTACAGATGGACCCCTGAGTAAAATCAGTCAGGTCGAATCAGCAGTTCCCTCACAGGGATAAAAGCAGGGGGCGATATAAGCAGATCCCGGTCAAGCCTCAGCAATAAGATAATCTTGCAGTCATGACATGTAAATTATAAAGGAAATCTAGTGCTCTCTGTTGATGGCTAAAAAGTGGTTTATTTATAAGCAGATTAAAACACTCACAAGCATCGCACTGTACCCCAGTGCAAAGGAAAGCAGCATAAGTGAAAGGATGATCCACATCGGATGGACGAGCGGAGCGCGGGTGACGTCACAATACAGACCAGCATGTAGTTACATCTCCCAACGGTTCCAGATCCTGCAACACTGTAGACAAACCGGGAAATATCTTCTTTCCCCCAGTGACTGGGGGAAAGAAGATATTTCCCGGTTTGTCTACAGTGTTGCAGGATCTGGAACCATTGGGAGATGTAACTACATGCTGGTCTGGATTGTGACGTCACCCACGCTCCGCTCGTCCATCCGATGTGGATCATCCTTTCACTTATGCTGCTTTCCTTTGCACTGGAGTACAGTGCGATGCTTGTGAGTGTTTTTATCTGCTTATAAATAAACCACTTTTTAGCCATCAACAGAGAGCACTAGATTTCCTTTATATTTTACATGTCATGACTGCAAGATTATCTTATTGCTGAGGCATGACCGGGATCTGCTTATATCGCCCCCTGCTTTTATCCCTGTGAGGGAACTGCTGATTCGACCTGACTGATTTTACTCAGGGGTCCATCTGTAGAGGTGAGCGGCTTGTGCTACCGAAGGTGGAGGTCCATGTCACTACAGTCACATAATCAACTATTGCATGTCACGATTATCACTGAAGGAATTGCTGGACTTGAATTGGATCTATTTTAAATGGACATTTATTGACTGTTTTATTTAGGATTTTTTATGCGCTGTACTGCTTTTTCCATATATGTTTTCTGGGATTTGATACATTTTTTTCCCTCAGTACATTAGCTGCTTTTTGTTAGGTTGTAGGTTTGCGCTGGTCGATTCTGTTTTGTATTTACCTCATTTAGATAGACCCACTCCCCCTAAAAATCACTGTATGGAGGAAAACACCCTACTACCAGGTCTTACTCTTGTTTCTCAGCTTCCCATAAAACAGACTCATGTATAGACCTGGCGTTCTCTAATCCCTTAATGCTGGCAGATGTCCTAGAGGTGTCTTACCTACCTAGTGGACTGTCGGATCATAGCCCCTTAGCTGTTGTGTTCCGCTCTCCTGCCTTCTGCAGTGCAGCACTGTGGCAGATAGGTTCTCACCGGGTCTCTCATCCAGACCTCGCGGACAAATTACCACCATTGTTGACCAAATTCTGGGAGCGAAACACGGGGTCCTCCACTCCAGAAATCACATGGGACACCTTCAAAGCATACACTAGAGGGCAATATATCTCCTCCATCGCTGCTATTAAGAAGCAACAGGCGCTTGTAACCAAAACTTTGCAACGGTCGGTAACAGATCATACCACTACATATAACTCAGACCCCACCCCAGGTCATTTCGATCTTTTGACAGCTGCCCAAAGGGAACTACACCTTCACCTGACTGAAGTCACTAGACTAGAAACATATAAAAATAGGCAACGATTATTTTAGCAGGGTGAGAAGGAACGACCGTCTCCTAGCCATGATGGCTCAACATGGCCAGCTACTTACCCTTATTTCCACTTTAATTACCCCTGATGGTGAGAAGGTATCTTCCCCCATAGATATCTTAAAAGCGTTTAACAAATTTTGTGAAACTTTATATACCTCTGCTCTGCCCTCCGACTTTCGGCCTGAGAAGCTGCGAGATCTACTAGATCCCTTGGGCGCTTGGCTGGCTCTCAGACGCAGAGCGTGGGGCACTGGTACAACTTTTCACTGTCATAGAAGTTCTGAAGGCAATCCAATCCTTCCCCTCCGGGAAGGCACCGGGTCCAGATGGGTTGCCAATGGATTTCTATAAGACACATGGGGAGCTGTTGGCACCACTGCTGGCTTCGTTGTACACGAGTTGCCTATCAGAAGGGAAGCTACCAGATTCCATGTACCATGCTTACCTGACCTTGATATATAAATCCCTGAAGGATCCTACATCTTGTGCCTCCTACAGGCCCATTGCGCTGTTAAACACTGACTTCAAAATTTTAACAAAACTCCTTGCCATTAGACTATACCCCATGCTGCCTTCAGTGATAGACTCCGATCAAAGCGGTTTTATGCCCCATAGAGCCACAGACGTCAAGCTCTGCAGACTGTTTACCAATTTACACGCTCAACACATTAACAAGGGTACACGAGCTGTAGCCTCATTAGACACAGAGAAGGCCTTTGACACTGTCGAATGGCCCTTCTTGTGGGAAACATTATGCAAAATGGGATTCCCCCCATTTATTTATTAATTGGCTTCAGGCGATCTACAAATGCCCTACGTCCTCGTTGCATCTTGGGGGTTGACTGTCTGATCCCTTCAGACTCTTCAGGGGAACCAGACAGGGCTGCCCTCTCTCCCCGGCATTATTTGCTCTGGCCATTGAAACGGTAGTGGAGGCACTACGCACTTCCCCGCCCATCAGGGGTCTATGCATTGGTCTTCTGGAGGAGAGGGTGGCCCTGTACGCCGATGACATGTTGCTTTTTCTTGGAGACGCGGGCCCTTCACTGCAAGGTGCCCTAACAGTTTTGAACACCTTTGCCGCTGTCACTGGGCAATGATCCCCCCCCTGACAGCCCCCTGCAATGGGTGGACACTTTCAAATATCTAGGCATCATTGTTTCCACTCGAGCTACAGACTACATCTCCCTCCACCTAGACCCAGTTATTCTTGAAATAAAGACTAAACTTAAGTTGTGGGGAAATCTGCCACTGTCCTTGTGGGGTCGAGTTAACCTCCTCAAAATGAAAGTCATCCCCAGACTTACATACCTCTTCTGACACTCCCCACAATGGATGCCTAAATACTTTTTTTAAAAACGTAACCAGGTATTTTCGTCCTTCCTATGGGGCCCCTCACTGCCAAGATACAAGCTGAGCACCCTGATGAGACCAAAAACACAGGGTGGTATGGCATTTCCAGATTGTTACAAGTACGATTTAGCCACACAATTGGTGACTGCGGCCTGGTGGTTAGACCCAAATGGAACAAATTCATCCACGGTCTTGGAGGCAGTGGTGGTGGGATCATTGGAGGCACTTAAATTTCTGGTCTACAGGGGACCTTGTGCCCCATACCCCCTAACTCCCTCCATGTACACCACCCTTCAGGCATGGCGAGCGGGAATAGCAGTAGAGAATTATAAAACAAATTAAATCTCACCGAATGCTCTGATTTGGCTGAATCCCAACAACACTCACTTTTACAAAATGTTAGACCCGTACACGTGGACCAAATACGGTGTTAAATTCATATCACAGATAGTATCGCAAAACGCCTTTACCCCCCTTTTCCTAACTCTCATCAATAAACAATATACCAAATCGCTATCTCTTTTGCTATTTACAATTGTCTCATGCCTTCGCTGCACAATTCCCACAGTCCTCCTGCATGGTGGTCCAGTCGGGGCTAGAGAAGATGCTCATATCAAGATGTGCTGAAAAGCCTACCTCACATCCATATGAGCACCTGGTGTTTGTGTCTCTCCCACCCATGGATAAGCTATGGTCCTGTTGGCAACAAGACATCCTTACACTGGACAACGATGACTGGGATGATGTCTGGGATTTCCCCTATAGCTCCCTGGTATCACTGCGAGACAGACTTGTGCAGTTTAAAATAGTACATAGAGCATAGTACACGCCATATAGACTCCATAAGATGAAGCCTGAGCATTCCGCAGAATGCTGGAGGTGCGGCACCTCACTGGGTGATTTTTCACATATTTTTTGGCACTACCCAAAGATTCAGCAATACTGAACAGAGGTGCTAGATCCTCGGTCACACTGCCGTTGACATTGGAGGTCTGTCTCTTGGGGTTGATAGAAACAATAATACAGACTGTTGCAAAAAGGACATTGATTGGGTTGCTTCTCTTCTATGCCCAGAAAAATATTGCTATGCACTGGAAAAAACCCTCTGCACTATCTCTGGCTCAAAGGAAACATTTACTAAATGAAAGCCTTCCATTATATAAAGATACATATGCGAATAGAGGATGCCCCATGAAATATGAAAAATGAAATATGATAAAATATGGCGTACATGGCTAGCTGAACCAACTACGGCTTAAAAGATAAGGGGAGACTGTATGCTAGGTTTCTCTACCAGTTGTACTCATCTATCCTCAAGTGTATAGGTGGTGGGCACCGTGTCCGGCCGAGAACCGCTTCAGGTGACTGCGAGGCGAACCCAGTAACTCATGTCTCCTTGGTTTATCTTACTCAACACACACCTAAGGACATATAATGTTAAACCACATGGCGGTCTTACTGATATATTGTTAAGTACTTACAGGTTTGATGTATATGTGTTTATGTTCAAATTGTAATAAAAAAAAAAAAAATCATTAAAAAGTAAAGCTGATGAAATTTTACTTCACCTACTATTGTCATTGACATGGAGTATGGGGATGATTCTAAATAAATAGAACAGGTACCTGCATTCCCCACGCATTATACCGCAGCCATAAAACTAGTCCTAATAGAAAATGTCAACAGGTTTTCTAACGTAATTAGTCTAACAGTTAGTTCATTAGCTGGCACACAAGGACATTGTAAGCTTAGGAAAATTCCACAAATGTGTCAAACTGCTTCTCGGCTCTGTAACGAGGATCCACACACTAATTAGCAGCATGCCAAACATATCTATGGAACATTACCGCTTGTGACAATATGGTGACACCTACAAAACACTCTTCTGCTGCATTTCAACTTTACATAATTGTCCTGTTAAAAATATATATTCTTGTTTTCCCCAAAGAAGTAGGTGTTAGAAAGTAAAAAGTCAGAAAAATACACAGTAAAGTGAATACTCTGTCAAAATAACAAGTCAAAGCCCTGCTCTCCTTTCCTCTCCGCTTTCTATGAAGTCAGGCAGTAGCAGAGGCCTCTAGGTACTTATTATAGCTGAACAACATACACAGAGGCTGGACATGTGACTAAATGCTTAGTCATTTTGGACACAGGATCTCTGCTGAAAGGAGACAACTGGCAAGCAAACTGCCAGCTTCCCTTTCAGCATAGACCCTATTACAATTATAACACACAAGTCCATTATGGAGGACCCAAAGGAAATAGCCCTAATAATACCCCAAAATGAAATGCTGATTAGAGGCCAATATTGTATACTTCTTCAAGCTGAAAGTGCTTGTTGTAACACACACGTTTTCCATCTGTCCTCTCTGCTGCTTTCCTGCTCCTTCTCTCCTCCTCCCTTGCTCATCTCCAGCTCTTCTCCAGAGCCTCTCGCATCGTCTGGAACTACAGTATCTCACAAAGGTGAGTACACCCCTCACATTTTTGTAAATATTTTATTATATCTTTTCATGTGACAACACTGAAGAAATGACACTTTGCTACAATGTAAAGTACTGAGTGTACAGCTTGTATAACAGTGTAAATTTGCTGTCCCCACAAAACTCAACACACAGCCATTATTGTCTAAACCACTGGCAACAAAAGTGAGTACACCCCTAAGTGAAAATGTCCAAGCAGGTGTGTTAAATTTTGTGTTATCACTCTCACTCTCTCATTCTGGTCACTGGAAGTTCAACATGGCACCTCATGGCAAAGAACTCTCTGAGGATCTGAAAAAAATAATTGTTGTTCTACATAAAGATGGCCTAGGCTATAAGAAGATTGCTAAGTCCCTGAAACTGAGCTGCAGCATGTTGGCCAAGACCATGCAGCAGTTTAACAAGAAATGTTCCACAGGTCTTGTCATGGTTGACCAAAGGAGTTGAGTACACGTGCTTAGCGTCATATCCAGAGGTTGTCTTTGGGAAATAGACATATGAGTGCTGCCAGCATTGCTGCAGAGGTTGAAGTGGTGGGGGGTCAGCCTGTCAGTGCTCAGACCATACGCCGCACACTGCATCAAATTGGTCTGCATGACTTTCGTCCCAGAAGGAAGCCTTTTCTAAAGATGAAGCACAAGAAAGCCAGCAAAAAGTTTGCTGTAGACAAGCAGACTAAGGACATGGATTACTGGAACCATGTCCTGTGGTCTGATGGGACTAAGATAAACTTATTTGGTTCAGATGGTGTCAAGCGTGTGTGGCAGCAACTAGGTGAGGAGTACAAAGACAAGTGTGTCTTTCCTACAGTCAAGCATGGTGGTGTCATGGTCTGGGGCTGCATGAGTGCTGCATGAGTGCCCTTCGAAAACTGGGCCGCAGGGCAGTATTCCAACATGATAATGACCCCAAACACACCCCCAAGATGACCACTGCCTTGCTAAAGAAGCTGAGGGTAAAGGTGATGGACTGGCCAAGTATTTCTCCAGACCTAAACCCTATGGAGCATCTGTGAGGCATCTTCAAACGGAAGGTGGAAGAGCGCAAGGTCTCTAACATCTACCAGCTTTGTGATGTTGTCATGAAGGAGTGGAAGAGGACTCCAGTGGCAACATATAAAGCTCTGGTGACCTCTATGCCCAAGGGGGTTAAGGTAGTGCTGGAAAATAATGGTGGCCACACAAAATATTGACACTTTGGGCCCAATTTGGACATTTTCACCCTATTAGTGTACTCACTTTTGTTGCCAGCAGTTTAGACATTAATGACTGTGTGTTGAGTTATTTTGAGGGGACAGTAAATTTACACTGTTACACTGTTATACAAGCTGTGCACTCACTAATTTACAATGTAGCAAACTATAAGTTGTCACATGAAAAGATATAATAAAATATTTACAAAAATGTGAGGGGTGTACTCACTTTTGTGAGATACTGTATCTACCTCCATCTGTCTGGCTATCTCCTTCTCTGCCCACTTTTAGGCAATTCTCTATAACTCATCTCTTCAGGGAAGCCTATCCTGCCTTCACCTAACAACTGAATCTTTTAATTGTCCCATCAGCTCATCCCTCACAGTTATTACTTTTTGCTCCACTTGCCTCTCTCTATTAGATTGTAAGCTCCCAGGAAAGGGGCTCTCTTAACCCTCTTGTATTGAATTGTATTGTAACTGTACTGTTGCAGGCTGGCTGGCAAGTGAACTGGGAATTTTTGTTTGTTGTTTTTTGACATGCGTCACCCTTCCACGTGCTCCTTGCTGCAAAGGCCAGTTATAGGTTAGGGTGGTTCCTATTTGTTTGAACTGTACCATTTCCCTTTACAATATAAAGGGCTACGGAAACTGATGATGCTATATAAATCCTTATTATAATATTAATAATAATCTGTTCAATAGGGCCAATCCTTTACCTTTTCTTTTCATATCTGACCATGCATGTAGTAATTCCAGCCAGCACCCAAGTCACAGGACAAATTGTGGCAGGTAGAAGAGACAACTAGAACATGTTCCTATGCTTGCCCTTGTCATGGAGAAATGTACTTGCTAATAATTGCTTGAACAAAGTCATTTAGTTACCTAGGCGGAAAGACCAAAACGTCGACCCCACACACTATTTTGTCCAGTTCCAGGAATATATTACAGTATGTGTCTCCACAGGCTCCACTGTCTGCCATCAATCCCCATTTATATACAGCCTCTTCTTGTGAAGATTATTATTATTATACAGGATTTATATAGCACCAACAGTTTGCGCAGCGCTTTACATGAGGGTAGACATTACAGTTCAAATAACATTCAGGAATAAGGAGCCCCTGCTCGTTAGAGCTTGCAATCTAGAAGGGAGGGTCAAGTGAAACAAAAGGTAATAACTGTGGGGAATGAGCTGATGGAGAAAATTAAAATACAGTTGTTAGGTGTGGGTAAGATATGTTTCTCTGAAGAGGAGGGTTTTCAGAGATCATCTAAAAGCTAATAGAGTAGGAGATAATCAGACATATTGGGGTAAGGAGTTCCATAGGATGGGAAAGGCTCTGGAGAAGTCCTGGAGGCAAGCATAGGAGGAGGTGAAGAGGGAGCTAGAGAGCAGGTGGTCTTGAGAGGAATGAAGAGAACGACTAATCGAATATTTTTTGGCTAGGCTAGTGATGTAGCTGAGGGCTAAGTTGTGGATGGCTTTGTAAGTAATTGTTAGTATTTTGAATTTAATTAGTTGGGTGAACGGAAGCCAGTGGAGTAATTGACAGAAAGGAGTAGCAGACACAGAGTGATTGGTAAGGTGGATGAGTCTGGCAGCAGCATTCATGATGTATTGAAGGGGGGATAGACTATGTAGAGGTAAGCCAATGAGAAGAGAGTTGCAGTAGTCGTTGCAAGAGACAACCAGGGAGTGAATTAAGAGCTTTGTTGTGTCATTGGTTAGAAAGAGGCATATTTTGGAGATGTTAAAGAGGTTGAGGTGGCAAGATTTAGACAGTGATTGGACATGGTAAAGATACATAAATACAGCGCTCACAAACATAGACCCATCATAAGTGAAAACAACAAAAACACAAAGTCCATAAAAAACTGAGAGAATGCTTCACATCTGGTGTGCAAAAAATGCAAAGAAACTGTTGCAGAAAATTTTTTTCATGCATACCAAGACACACCCACATGTGTCCCCACTCACCAGATCACATCGACACCCAGCTTTTCAGTCTGGGGGTCAATACAGACTTATAACGATATCCAAAGGATGTCCACAGGATGGCAGATTCAATGATATGACTTGATGATAAATAATCCATCAAAATGATTTCTCAGCCATAAAAACCAGGTACCCAAAAGGAAAAGAAGTGACTGATAGTGAAGTACGCAGAACAGGTATTTATTGCGCATAAAAGGTGCATACTTACGACGTAAGTTAAAAACAGGCATGAAATATAAGAAGAAAATACAGCAAACGCCGTTGGTGGCGTTCTTTCCACGAGACCGGAAGTGACGTCAGTCATGCCGGAAGTAGTGTCGCGTCAATGCATTTCGCCCTCTTACAGGGCGTCATCAAAGGACCTGGTTTCCGATAAGAACTGGCTGCCTTTAATAACAAAAGAGAGAGAGTACACTCCCCTTACTCCCACCAATCGATAAGAGCACAGCAGCCATCTTGTTGGTTGGGAAAAACATGTCGCTCCTATGGATAGAGCACAATCCATAAGAGAGACTAAATGATATATTATTGGTTGGATAAACCTAAACACAACTTGACATCAATTCTGGTGACATGGTAAACAAATTAAAAGTTATGGAACCACATCAAAAGATTCCTAAATAAATGAAAATGAAATAAATATGAAACAAAAATGTATTAATTAGAATATAAGGATAAATAAACATAAAAATAAAAAATTTAAATAAAAAATAGAAAAAATGAAATAAAAATAAAAATAGAAAGAAAATTAAACATAAAAATAAAAATAAGACTGAAAATAAAAATAAAAATAAAAAATGAAAAAAAATGAAAAAAATAAACTATGTAAAACAAAATAAAATGAAAATAAAAAATAAAAATAAGAAAAATGAAAATAATAATTAAATAAAAATAAAATAAAATAGAAATGAAAAAATAAAAAATAAAAATGAAAATAAAATCAAATGAAGATAAACATGAAATTAACACACCTATAAAAACCAATAAAGGATATTGATATATATAAAATTGGATAAAAAGCAATTTAAATCAAATTCGATATTTAACCCCATAGGGTTCATTGTCCTCAATCGATGAATCCACTGGGTCTCATTGCGAGAGATAGCTCTCTTGAGGTTGCCTCCTCTCCAATGACCTTCAACTCTATCAATACCACAGAAAGTGAGACCACTAGGGTCCCTACCATGGAATAGCCTAAAGTGGTTGGACAAGCTATGATGTTTAAAGCCCTTTTTGATCTGGTTGACATGTTTACGTAGACGGACCCCCAATGCTCTGGTGGTCCTACCCATGTACTGTAGTCCACAAGGACAAGACAGAAGATACGTGACATGCGTAGTACCACATGTGATGAATTTATTGATCTTGTAGGACTCACCAGAGGAATGGGATGTGAACTCAAGTGTCTTTCTTACTCTATGTTTAGACATTCTAGACATTACACACCTCCCACAGCTGAAAAAAACAACTTGGTCTAGAAATGTGAAAGTCTTCTTAGGGGGGTCAACCACATTAGGTGGCAATTTCAGCCGTAGGGTGTGAGGTTTAGTGTAAATAAACAATGGTTTGTTGGGTAGAGTTTTGGCAAAATCATTGTCCTTCAACAATAAGTGCCAATGCTTGTGAATAATTTTTTCTACTTGTCTGTATTGCCGGGTAAAACCCGTAATAAAAGCAATTCCAAAATCTCTCTCATTTGACTCTCTTTTCTTAAACAAATCATCTCTATCCATATTACTTACTGAGAGCAAGGTTTTGTTAAGCTCTCGTGAAGTATAACCCTTTTCCATGAATCTGTTAAAAAGCACCCTCACCTGTGAGTCAAAATCCTCAATTCTGGCGCAATTGCACCTGACTCTCATTAATTGGCTCTTGGGGATTGAGCTAAGTCATCGAGGGTGACGGCAGCTCCCCAAGGGGATATAACCATTACGATCCACTTCCTTAAAATAAGTTTTTGTGGACAATTGATAGTTATCTTTAAAAATTACAAGACTGAGGAAGTTAATACTCTGATTGTCAGAAACTGTCGAGAAGGAAATACCATATCTGTTCTCACCAATTTTTGCCAAAAATTGTAAGAACGACTCTTTTGATCCTGCCCAAACAATGACAATGTCATCGATATAACGCTTGTAAAACTTAAGTTGAGGTGAGTTACACACTGAAAATAGCATCTTTTTCCCAGTGACTCATGAATATGTTTACCACTGAGGGGGCATATTTAGCCCCCATGGCCACTCCTCTTTTCTGCCTAAAAAACTGTTTGTCATGCCAGAAAAAATTATGACTCATGGCTAAATCTAAGGTATGTACCAAAAAATCCTTTTGTTTATTTTTCATTTTGGTGTTATTCAAAGCTCATACTACTGCCTCAATCACATGTTTCTGTTGAATATTGGTATACACTACAGGGAGTTGACATCAGTACTGGCCAAAAGATGCCCCTCATTGACCTCTATCCCCCGCAATAATTGCATGAGATCCTTGCAATCCTTAAGATAGGCTGGACAGCTCTGTGCCAATGGCTGTAAAAAGCTATCTAGGTATTCACCAATTCTAGCAAACAACAAGTCCACCCCACTCACAATGGGTCTCCCGGATGGTTTCTTATTAATTTTGGGCAATTGATAAATTGCAGGCCTAAAATCTTTAGAAAAAAATAAAACAGATTGTGATCAGAAGTGCTGACAAAGGGGGGGGGGGTCTGGTTATTCTCAATAAATAAAAGACTATTTAGCTGAACTTAATAGACTTGTCTATGATGCCGAAACCTATGAAAAATTGGGGGGTAATCCCATCAATAAATTTAAAGCTAAGCTGAAACGCCTGGTAAAAAATGTCCAGGGCGAGGGTATTGTTACTAAGAAAGAGGCTAGATACCTGATGCCTGATGCTCCAAGAGTACCTGTAATTTATCAATTGCCCAAAATTCATAGGAATCCATCCAAACCACCCAGGAGACCTGTTGTGAGTAGGGTGGACTTGTTGTTTGCTAGAATTGGTGAATACCTAGATAGCTTTTTACAGCCATTGGTACAGAGCTGTCCAGCCTATCTTAAGGATAGCAAGGATCTCATGCAATTATTGCGGGGGGATTGAGGTGAATGAGGGGCATCTTTTGGCCAGTATTGATGTCAACTCCCTGTATGCCAGCTTTATTTTCATTTTTTATTTTTTTCATTTCTATTTTATTTTATATTATTATTTTAATTTCTATTTTTATGTTCATTTTTTCTTATTTCTCATTTTATTTTGTTTTACATTGTTTAATTTTTTCATTTTTTTAATTTTTTAATTTTATTTTTAATTTTATTTTTATTTTCAGTCTTATTTTTATTTTTCTGTTTATTTTTATTTTTATTTCTATTTTTATTTTTATTTCAATTTTTCTATTTTTTATTTTAATTTTAATTTTATTTTTTACTTTTATGTTTATCCTTATATTCTAATTAATACTTTTTTTGTTTCATATTTATTTCATTTTTATTTATTTAGGAATCTTTTGGTGTGGTTCCATAACTTTTAATTTGTTTACCATGTCACCAGAATTGACGTCAAGTTGTGTTTAGGTTTATCCAACCAATAATATATTGTTTAGTCTCTCTTATGGATTGTGCTCTATCCATAGGAGTGACATGTTTTTCGCCACCAACAAGATAGCCACAGTGCTCTTATTGATTGATGGGAGTGAAGGGAGTGTGCTCTCTCTCTTGTTATTAAAGGCAGTCTGTTCTAATCGGAAACCAGGTCCTTTAAAGACGCCCTGTGGGAGGGCGAAATGCATTGACGCATCGCTACTTCCGGCACGACTGACGTCACTTCGGGTCTCATGGAAAGAACGCCCCCAACGGCGTTTGCTGTATTTTCTTCTTATATTTCATGCCTGTTTTTAACTTATGTCTGTAAGTATGCACCTTTTATGCTCATTAAATACCTGTTCTTAGCAAACTTCGCTGCGGTTGGATAAGTAGGAATAGAACCAGTGCAGTCACGGAGATCAAAGGCGTGGAGTTTTTTGAGATGGAGGGGGTTGTCAACCGTATCAAAGGCAGCAGAAAGGTCCAGTAGTAGATGTACAAATAGTGTTCATTGGTTTTGGCCGTTAGTAGATCGTTTGTTCGTTTTAGGAGAGCAGTTTCTGTGGAGTATTGAGGATGAAATTCAGACTGAAGGGGATCAAGAAGGCTCTTCTCAGCAAGGTGGTCCCTCAGTTGGTTGTAGATCAGACGTTCAAGGAGTTTGGATAAAAAGGGGAGCAAGGAGATGCGGCGTAGGTTGTTAAGATTGGTTGGGTCCAGTGAGGGCTTTTTAACTATGGGGCTGACTAGTGCATGTTTTAGAGAGTTGGGGAAGATGGCAGAAGAGAGGGTGAGATTGAAGATGTGGGTTAGAGAGTGTAGAATAGAGCCAGAGGGTGAACGTAGCATTTGCGAGGAAAGAGGATCCAGAGGGCAGGTGGTTAGCTGGACGTTAGCAAGTTGTTTAGCAGCCTCGTCTATAGTGGTGGGGTTGAAAGAGGGAAGTAATGATTGTACCTGTGGGCATGAAGTGTAAAGCATGGAGGGTATGTGAACAGCAGAGATCTCCTCATGAGTTGTATCAATCTTCTGTTTGAAGTGATTGGCGATCTCCTGGACAGTGAGTGAATTAGTGAATGGAGGACAAAGTAGAGAGTTGAAGGTAGAGAAGAGTTGACGGGGACAGGATGATAAGTTGTTAATGAGAGTGATAAAATAGGTCTTCTTGGCAGTGAGGAGGCTGGAATTGTATTTTTGGAGGGCAGATTTATATTGATTGAAATCTTTTTGAGACTTAGTATTACGCCACAGGCACTCATGAGCACAGCTATGTTTTTTCAGACTTCTAGTGTCATCTGTTTGCCAAGGTTGGAGGGGTCGGGGCCAAATTCTGTGTGTAATGAGGGGGGACCAGTGTATCCAGTGAGACTAGAAGTGCAGCGTTGTAGACAGAAGTAGCTAGGTTGGTGCAGGATAGGGGTGAGATTTTGTCATAGAGGTTGTCGGTAGCAGAGTAGAGAAGAGAAGGTTTGAGATGGCGTAGGTTTCTAGGTAACTGTTAGGTGGTTGGAGGGAGAGGAGGTGGAGGAGAGAGATGAAACTAATAAGGTAGTGATCAGAGAGAGGGAATGGATAGTTGGAGAGGCTGCACAGAGTGCATAGGTGGGAGAAAACAAGGTCAAGGGTATTGCCTTCAGAGTGAGTAGAAGTATGTATTCATTGCTTCAGGTCAAAGGAGGAGGTTAGACTGAGAAGTTTGGAAGTGGTAGGAGTGTTAGTATTAATAGGGATGTTGAAGTCACCGAGAATGATTGTGGGGATTTCAGAAGAGAGAAAGTAGGGTAGCCATGCAGAAAAGTCATCAAGAAAGGTTGATACGGTCCAGGTGGCCAGTAGATCAGAGCTATCTTTAGAGAAACTGGAGAGAAAAGACAAATACAGTGTGCCTTAAATGAGGAGTGTGACAGAGAGGGAGGTGGATGAAGTACCTGAAAGGTGCTATGTGTGGCTAGAAGGATTCCGACACCCCCTCCCTTGCGTCCACTGGATCTGGGGGAGTGAATCCAGAGAAGACCACCATGGGATAGGGCAGCAAAAGACGCAGTGTTGGATTCATGAAGCCAGGTTTTCGGTAATGGCGAGTAGATTAAATGAGTTAGCGATAAAGAGGTCATGGAGAGAGGTGAGTTTGTTACAGACAGAGCAGGCATTCCACAGGGCGCAAGAGAAAGGGAGCCTGGTCTGAAGATGGATTAATCCTCCCAAGTTTTGCAATTGCCTTTGTGCACTGGGACCTGGGGACAGGCTAGTGGCTGGGAGACACTGGGCTTTCCCTGGCAGTGAACTCAACTTCTTCAAAACAGAAGTCCAGACCAGGGCTGCAGCAGAAACATATGTGCGCTCAGGTTGGCCACAGGCAGCTCAATTAAATCAAGAGATTTTCCTGATTGTAAGTATCGCTTCCCATTTAAAGTCTGTTTCTGTACTGCAGGTGGGTAGGCAGTTTGCTACTGACTATGAGCTGTGAACTACCTCACCAGGATTTCAGATCTGGGCCTCCATGATTCCTTCACCCCACCAAACAATCAATATGCGTCCCAGCTAAGCGTACTGTGTAATGTTCTTGAAACTATCTTGCCACATCCACAGTAACACCTACTTTTTTGTGCATTCTGCTTTCTTTAATTGAAGTGTATACAGAATTTATTGTTTGCGTTGAAATTAATGAGATGCAAAGCCAAATGTGGTTCAGGGTAACCATATAAATGAATAATTAAGCATGTCCATTAAAAGCTTTTTTGAAGCCACAATCATTTTAATGACAAATGGAAGCTATGGCAATTTTTAACTCATTCACTAGTGCTGGTGGTTTGTTACCTTGATGAGTAAGTGTGCGTGCTATGCATGTAATTGTAGTTCCTTAAGCACAAGTATCCTTACAGCATATGAGCGCATAATAAAATAGCAGAACATTTGGCCTAATGTGTGCTCTTTATCACATGTTAAGGGTAACTGATTTATTTAGTTTTAGGTTCTAGGTTTTAGGTTGACTCTGAAACCAGCAAGAACAAACCAACAGCATTCATGTTATTAAGCCTAAAATATGTGCAATATGTACAGTATATGTGTTATTAACAGCATGGATAATGTAACTGCACTGATGACAATGAGCGCAAATTCTAAGATAATTACTGTTACTTATCACAGTCAAAATGGCTCTTTCTGCCATCTGCTTTGCAATTTTCATGACAGCGATATTAACTTTTCATTGTATGAAATTCATTGCAAGGAGCTTTATTAATGGATACACTTGGCTTGCAGCTTTCTGTTGGATGACAGCATCCAATATAAATGCATTATCCTCTGACACATGCAGCACAGCTCCCCACAATCACTGGAATCCAAAATACACAAATAAATCTAAATAACGATTGTCAAAATACCACAACCCGCCTCAATAAACATTGATTATTTTTATTTGGCATGAATATGACACCGATTATACCGCATGCTCACATGTCCAATTTTATGTGCTGCAATCAAATTGAAATATGATGTGCCATGTATACAATGAGATAGGATGAACGTAAAGAATAATACCAAATAAAATTGAATGTTCAGTTTTCTCTATTATCTCCCTATTACCCAAATCATGTAATTTACATAGTAGGAACCTAAAGTCGCCTCTACATATTTTTTTCCCACAATTTATAGAACACTAACAAAAACCACATACCCCATCCATGGTATGCTTTATTCTAATGTCTCTACTATGGTTACACGGTTAAACATAAAATTCTCAATCAACCTTCTGCACATATACTCTTACATACTTTATTTCTGGCTAGCTGTATCACAGTGATCTTGCCATTCTCTACTTTACTTTTTACTTTAATTCAGAGTACTTACTTGCTCATACAGTGAGGGAAAAAAGCATTTGATCCCCTGCTGATTTTATACATTTGCCAACTGACGAAGAAATGATCAGTCTATAATTTTAATGGTAGGTTTGATTTAACAGCGAGAGACAGAAAAACAACAAAAATATCCAGAAAAACGTATTTCAAAAAAGTTATAAATTGATTTGCATTTTAATGAGTGAAATAAGTATTTGATCCCTTTGCAAAACGTGACTTACTGTAGTACTTGGTGGCAAAACCCTTGTTGGCAATCACAAAGGTCTTCTGCAGGATTTCAGTCCTTCACGGCGTAATGTGTTACCAATTGTTTTCTTGGTGACTATGGTCCCAGCTGCCTAGGACAGTACAGCCGGCCCCCCTTTTGAACTGATGGGGCCCGGGCCCAGTACAGGAGCGCTGGCTGTGATGCCTTATCAGCAGCCCTGATCGCACCAACTGTTGTCACCCTCTCACCAAGCTGCTTGGCAATGGTCGTGTAGCCCATTCCAGCCTTGTGTAGGTCTGCAATCTTGTCCCTGACCTCCTTGGACAGCTCTTTGGTCTTAGCCACGTTGAAGAGATTGGAATCTGATTGATTGATTGTGGACAGGTGTCTTTTATACAGGTAACAAGCTGAGATTAGGAGCACTCCCTTTAAGAGAATGATCCTAATCTCAGCTCATTACCTGTATAGAAGACACCTGGGACCCAGAAATCTTGCTGATTGATAGGGGATGAAATACTTATTTCACTCATTAAATGCAAATCAATTTATAACTTTTTTGAAATGCGTTTTTCTGGATATTTTTGTTGTTATTCTTTCTCTCACTGTTACAATAAACCTACCATTAAAATTATAGGCAAATCATTTGTCAATAGGCAAACATACAAAATCAGCAGTGGATCAAATACTTTTTTCCCCCTCACTGTAGCATACATTGAATGTATATACAGTATAGTGGCAGCATAAAGTATATTGATACTGCTGTAAACCAGTCACTAGGGATGAGCCGAACACCCCCCTGTTCGGTTCGCACCAGAACATGCGAACAGGAAAAAAATTCGTTCGAACACGCGAACGCCGTTAAAGTCTATGGGACACGAACATGAATAATCAAAAGTGCTAATTTTAAAGGCTAATATGCAAGTTATTGTCAATAAAAGTGTTTGGGGACCCGGGTCCTCCCCCAGGGGACATGAATCAATGCAAAAAAAAGTTTTAAAAACGGCCGTTTTTTCAGGAGCAGTGATTTTAATAATGCTTAAAGTCAAACAATAAAAGTGTAATATCCCTTTAAATTTCATACCTGGGGGGTGTCTATAGTATGCCTGTAAAGGGGCGCATGTTTCCCGTGTTTAGAACAGTCTGACAGCAAAATGACATTTTGAAGGAAAAAACACATTTAAAACTACCGCGGCTATTGCATTGCCGACAATACACATAGAAGTTCATTGATAAAAACGGCATGGGAATTCCCCACAGGGCAACCCCGAACCAAAATTAAAAAAAAAAAATGATGTGGGAGTCCCCCTAAATTCCATACAAGGCCCTTCAGGTCTGGTATGGATATTAAGGGGAACCCCAGCCAAAATTTGAAAAAAAAATTGACGTGGGGTTCCCCCTAAATTCCATACCAGACCCTTCAGGTCTGGTATGGATTTTAAGGGGAACCCCGCGCCAAAAAAAAAAAAAAAAACGGCGTGGGGTCCCCCCAAAAATCCATACCAGACCCTTATCCGAGCACGCAACCTGGCAGGCCGCAGGAAAAGAGGGGGGGACGAGAGTGCGGCCCCCCCCTCCTGAACCGTACCAGGCCACATGCCCTCAACATTGGGAGGGTGCTTTGGGGTAGCCCCCCAAAACACCTTGTCCCCATGTTGATGAAGACAAGGGCCTCATCCCCACAACCCTGGCCGGTGGTTGTGGGGGTCTGCGGGCGGGGGGCTTATCGGAATCTGGAAGCCCCCTTTAACAAGGGGACCCCCAGATCCCGCCCCCCCCCTGTGTGAAATGGTAAGGGGGTACTTACCCCTACCATTTCACTAAAAAACTGTCAAAAATGTTAAAAATGACAAGAGACAGTTTTTGACAATTCCTTTATTTAAATGCTTCTTCTTTCTTCCTTCATCTTCTTCTTCTTCTGGTTCTTCTGGCTCTTCTGGTTCTTCCTCCGGCGTTCTCGTCCAGCATCTTCTCTGCGGCGTCTTCTATCTTCTTCTCCTCGGGCCGCTCCGCACCCATGGCATGGGGGGGGAGGCTCCCGCTCTTCTCTTCATCTTCTTCTCTTCTTCATCTTCTTCTTCATCTTCTTCTTCTCTTCTTCCTTCTTCTCTTCTTCATTTCTTCTCCGGGCCGCTCCGCAGCCATGCTGGCATGGTGGGAGGCTCCCGCTGTGTGACGGCGTCTCTTCGTCTGACGGTTCTTAAATCACGGGGGGCGGGGCCACCCGGTGACCCCGCCCCCCTCTGACGCACGGTGACATGACGGGACTTCCCTGTGGCATTCCCCGTGACGTCACAGGGAAGTCCCGTCAAGTCACCGTGCGTCAGAGGGGGGCGGGGTCACCGGGTGGCCCCGCCCCCCGTTATTTAAGAACCGTCAGACGAAGAGACGCCGTCACACAGCAGGAGCCTCCCACCATGCCAGCATGGCTGCGGAGCGGCCCGGAGAAGAAATGAAGAAGAGAAGAAGGAAGAAGAGAAGAAGAAGATGAAGAAGAAGAGAAGAAGATGAAGAGAAGAGCGGGAGCCTCCCCCCTCATGCCATGGGTGCGGAGCGGCCCGAGGAGAAGAAGATAGAAGACGCCGCGGAGGAGATGCTGGACGAGAACGCCGGAGGAAGAACCAGAAGAGCCAGAAGAACCAGAAGAAGAAGAAGATGAAGGAAGAAAGAAGAAGCATTTAAATAAAGGAATTGTCAAAAACTGTCTCTTGTCATTTTTAACATTTTTGACAGTTTTTTAGTGAAATGGTAGGGGTAAGTACCCCCTTACCATTTCACACAGGGGGGGGGCCGGGATCTGGGGGTCCCCTTGTTAAAGGGGGCTTCCAGATTTCGATAAGCCCCCCGCCCGCAGACCCCCACAACCACCGGCCAGGGTTGTGGGGATGAGGCCCTTGTCTTCATCAACATGGGGACAAGGAGTTTTGGGGGGCTACCCCAAAGCACCCTCCCAATGTTGAGGGCATGTGGCCTGGTACGGTTCAGGAGGGGGGGGGCCGCACTCTCGTCCCCCCCTCTTTTCCTGCGGCCTGCCAGGTTGCGTGCTCGGATAAGGGTCTGGTATGGATTTTTGGGGGGACCCCACGCCGTTTTTTTTTTTTTTTTTGGCGTGGGGTTCCCCTTAAAATCCATACCAGACCTGAAGGGTCTGGTATGGAATTTAGGGGGAACCCCACGTCAATTTTTTTTTAAAATTTTGGCTGGGGTTCCCCTTAATATCCATACCAGACCTGAAGGGCCTTGTATGGAATTTAGGGGGACCCCCACATCATTTTTTTTTTTTTTTTTGGTTCGGGGTTGCCCTGTGGGGAATTCCCATGCCGTTTTTATCAATGAACTTCTATGTGTATTGTCGGCAATGCAATAGCCGCGGGTAGTTTTAAATGAGTTTTTTCCTTCCAAATGTCATTTTGCTGTCAGACTGTTCTAAACACAGGAAACATGCGCCCCTTTACAGGCATACTATAGACACCCCCCAGGTACGAAATTTAAAGGGATATTACACTTTTATTGTTTGACTTTAAGCATTAATAAAATCGCTGCTCCTGAAAAAACGTCCGTTTTTAAAACTTTTTTTTGCATTGATCCATGTCCCCTGGGGCAGGACCCGGGTCCCCAAACACTTTTTATGACAATAACTTGCATATAAGCCTTTAAAATTAGCACTTTTGATTTCTCCCATAGACTTTTAAAGGGTGTTCCGCGGCATTCGAATTTGCCGCGAACACCCCAAATTGTTCGCTGTTCGGCGAACTTGCGAACAGCCAATGTTCGAGTAGAACATGAGTTCGACTCGAACTCGAAGCTCATCCCTACCAGTCACGTAACTGAAAACTGGGATGCGTACCAAGTGGGACTTTAAATGTACCAGAAAGAAGAAATCAAATATATAAATAAAAGTACATTTTATGGCTTATTTAAAAACCATATTATCATTAAAACACATCAGATTAGATTTAAAATGAATATAATTATCTAGCACTTCAAAATTGGCACCAATTTAGCAGGAGATGCATATATCATTATTATTATACAGGATTTATATAGAACCAACAGTTTGCGCAACACTTTACAATATAAAGGGAGACAATACAGCAACAATATAATTCAATACAAGAGGGTTACACTGGGTACACACGGGCTGAATGTGGGGAAACAACGGGCGGTTGAAAAAAAAATAACAACTGACATTCGGCTCGTGCGTACATCGGCCTCGGCTGGATTCCGTCGGATGTGCATGCTGGAAAACCAGGATCCAACCGACTCTCAATCAGCACTTTCAGCCAATGGCAGAGAGCACTGATCAGAGTGTTCTGGTGGGGGGAGTCCCCCTGTCAGAACACAACAGCTCAGCAGGACAGATCGCTGAACTAATCTTGCATGGTTAGTACAGCGGCTCCGACTGGAGCTGACAGATTTTTTTCGTTCTCCAAGGGGTTGGAACGAAAAAAAAAAACTAATAGTGTGTACCCCTGCTCCTGTGAGCTTACAATCTAAAAGGGAGGGGCTGGTGAAACAAAAGAGATGAGTTTTTAGGAATCGTCTAAAAGTGGACAGAGTAGGAGATATATATGCAGTGGTGGACCTATTCTTTATGTGCTAGACCAGGGGTAGGCAACCTCGGCCATCCAGCTGTTTTGAAACTACAAGTCCCATGAGACATTGCAAGACCCTGACAATCACAGGCAGGACTCCTAGAGGCAGAGGCATGATGGGATTTGTAGTTTCACCACAGCTGGGGGGCCGAGGTTGCCTACCCATGTGCTAGACGCTGTTGTTGGGCTAGCACTGATTGGGTAATACCTTTTTATCCACCTTCATTAATTTATGTGTTTTCTGGTATATTTTAGGACTGCATTTTCTTGGTCCACTGGACTGGACCGGTAGCAACATTCTCGCTATGGTATTAGCTCGCCTTAGGGGTATATAGGAGACTATTTCCACTTTGATCATCTGATGATACTGTTTTGCCAGACTGGGTATGATGAATAATAACTATATTATCACAAATCCTGAAGAATCAAATTTTAATTGCAAAACGCCTCTTTTTGAAGTACTAGATGATGATTTGAGAAAGGGATGGTACACATAGAAGCTTTATATGCTAACATGGTATGAACTCACCTTGTGCTATATGAACATCATATTGACATTGCTGGAGGACAGCTACAGATGAAATTACAAAGTCGAGGCAAACCAGGTATAAGCCACTTGATTATCTTCTGCTGCATGCGTGGAGAACCAACGACCTTGCATTATACGCAGTTTACACAGTTTATTTGTATACCTCCCAAAAAAAACTTTCCTTAATTTTAAACTGTGCAACAGTCAGGTCAACTTACATACAATTCACTCTGCCTGCCTAACATGCTAATCCCACTTAGTCTCCCTCCTATCTGTGACACTTCAGTAATTTCTTCTTATTCTGTCTAAATGATCAAGTGCTCGTCCTGATAGGCTGTCATGGCAGTGTGCTGATTTTAAGCCGGTCACTACTATTGCATCTTCAAGGTGGTTATGTCACATCATTATTATTCGGGCAGCGAATGGTGCTTCCATGGTCTGGTCATATGTTTACCCTTCCAGCAAGTTGCTGCATTAAACAAGGAAACTTCTGCTGTGTATTCTACTGAACCTTGTCATTGTCATCAACCTAACAAAAAAAAAAAATTCTCTCACTTGGCACCACCTTTCATAGAACACCTTGGTTTTTTTTTTCAATGAATACAAGGCGTTGTCTGAATTGACGACGTGAAAAATGTGATGTCACCACCCCTTCAACAATCAGAGAATTCTTTGTATAACCAGTCTGTGTGCAGAAGGGAAGATGCTTGCACAGAACCCCTGCAGGACCCAGAAGATCACCGCTATCACCGACCACTACAGTGATTTTCAGCTTCCTCAGCAGCTCATTAGGGATGAGATATGCACACATACATTGTGCCGAGCTGGAACAATGTAAATTGTCATATAGCTTTACCAACAGGGTGAACTCATACACTGGGTATAGAAAAGAATCACCCCCTTTAAAATGATCACATTTTGTTGCTTTGCAGCCTGAAATGAAGACAGTCAGAGTTTTTGTTTTATCCAGCTGTATTTACGAGTGCAACTTATAACATCCCAGTGAAAGATGTAACACCAACATGTCAGAAAAATAAAAAAAAATTCAAAAACAGAATCACTGAGTTGGAAAAAGGATCACCCCCCTTATGTCAGTATTTTGTTGAACCACCTTTTGATTTAATTACAGCCTTCAGTCTGTTGGGATATGTCTCTACTAACTTTGCACATCTAGACTTTGCAATATTTGCCCACTCTTCTTTGCAGAACTGCTCAAGTTCCATTAAATGTGATGGTGGTCATTTGTGGACTCTAGTCTTTAAGTCATTCCAGAGATACTCAATGGGGTTTAAATCTGGGTTCTGACTAAGCAATGCAAGGACATTCACCTTTTTTTCCTTCAATCACTGTGTGGTCATTTTTGCTGTGTGCTTTGGGTCATCGTCATGTTAGAGGGTAAACCTTGTTCCCATTGACAACTTTCTGGCAGAGGGCAGCAGATTTTCCTCAAGAATTTGACTTCTATCCTGACGAGTGCTCCAGTCCCTGCTGCAGAGAAACACCCCCATAACAGGATATTACCACCTCCATGCTTTACTGTAGGAATGGTGTTATTTGGATATTGAGATGTAATGGATTTCCAGCAGACATATCGTATGATGTTGAGGCCAAATAATTAAATTTTAGACTCATCTGGCCACCTTAAAAGCACCTTGAAGATGGTGAGACCACAAGGAAAAAGGTGTTCTGGTCAGATGAGACTAAATTTTAATTTTTTGGCCTCAGTGCCTGCAGTCAACAAACCATCACCATTACATTTAGCAGAACTTGAGCAGCTCTGCAAAGAAGAGTGTGCAAATACAGTTGTGCTCATAAGTTTACATACCCTGGCAGAATTTATGACTTCTTGGCCAATTTTCAGAGCATATGAATAATGCGGCGTACACACGGTCGGACTTTTCGTCTACAAAAGTCCGACGAACGCCGACGGACCAAAGCCGGCTGACAATCCGATCGTGTGTGAGCTTCCCCGGACTTTTGACTGACTTTTCCAGCCACAAATCTGACGGACTTTAGATTTGGAACATGCTTCAAATCTTTATGTCGTAACTCCGCCGGACCCAGAAATCCGCTCGTCTGTATGCTAGTCCGACGGACAAAAACCCACGCTAGGGCAGCTATTGGCTACTGGCTATCAACTTCCTTATTTTAGTCCGGTGTACGTCATCACGTACGAATCCCTCGGACTTTTGTGTGATCGTATGTAGGCAAGTCCGTTCGTTAGAAAGTTCGCCAAAAGTCCGTTGAAAGTCTGTCGGACGGGCTGTCGGACTTTTGTAGCCGAAAAGTCCGACCGTGTGTACGCGGCATAACACAAAAACTTTTTTCACTCATGGTTAGTGTTTTGCTGAAGCCATTTATTATCAATCAACTGTGTTTACTCTTTAAATCATAATGGCAACAGAAACTACCCAAATGACCCTGATCAAAAGTTTACATACCCCAGTTCTTAACATCAATGACAGCTGGAAGTCTTTTGTGGTATTTGTGGATGAGGCTCTTTATCTTCTCAGATGGTAAAGCTGCCCATTCCTCTTGGAAAAAAGCCTCCAGTTCCTGTAAATTCTTGGGCTGTCTTGCATGAACTGCACGTTTGAGATCTCCCCAGAGTGGCTCAATGATATTGAGGTCAGCAGACAGATGGCCACTCCAGAACCTTCATTATATTCTGCTGTAGCCAATGACAAGTTGACTTGGCCTTGTGTTTTGGATCATTTTCATGTTGGAATGTCCAAGTACGTCCCATGCACAGCTTCCTGGCTGATGAATTTTTTGAAAACATACTGCATTCATCTTGCCAACAATTTTGACCAAATTTCCTGTGCCTTTGTAGCTCACACATCACCAAAACATCAGCGACCCACCTCTGTGTTTCACAGTAAGAATGGTGTACCTTTCATCATAGGCCTTGTTGACTCCTCTCCAAATGTAGCGTTTATATTTGTGGCTAAAAAAGCTCAATTTTGGTCTCATCACTCCAAATGACTGTGCCAAAAGGTTTTAAGCTTGTCTCTGTACTGTTTGGCATATTATAAGCAGGATGCTTTGTGGCATTTGCGTAGTAATGGCTTTCTTCTGGCGACTCGACCATGCAGCCCATCTTTCATCAAGTGCTTCCTTATTGTGCATCTTGAAACAGCCACACCATGTTTTCAGAGAGTCCTGTATTTCACATTAAGTTATTGGTGGGTTTTTCTTTGAATCCCGAACAATTTTCCTGGCAGTTGTGGCTAAAATTTTAGTTGTCTACTTGACCGTGGTTTGGTTTTAACAGAACCCCTCGTTTTCCACTTCTTGATTAGAGTTTAAACACTGCTGATTGGCATTCTCAACTCCTTGGATATCTTTTTATACAGTTCAACTACCTTTTCCCGCAGATCCTTTGACAATTCTTTTGCTTTCCCCATGGCTCAGAATCCAGAACCGTCAGTGCAGAACTGGATGAAAGATGCAAGGATCTGTCAGGAGCCCAGAAACGCATTGACCTTTTATACACACACACACTAATTACAAGCAAACAGATCACAGGTGAGGCTAGCTACTTTTAATAGCCATTCAAACCCCTGTGTGCATGTTATCAGGCCAAAATCACAAGGGTATGTAAACTTTTGATCAAGGTCATTTGGGCAGTTTCTGTTGTCATTATGATTAAAAAGAGTAAACACAGTTGATTAATAACAAATGGCTTCAGCTAAATGCTAACCATGAGTGAAAGAAAAGTTTTTGTGTTATTCATATTCTCTGAAAAATGGCCAAGAAATCAGAAATTCTGCCAGGGTAAACTTTTTTTTTTTATTTATTTTTCAACATTTTTTTTTTTTTTTTCAACATTCAAACAAACAGAATTCAGTTACATGCGTCCCGCAAAATATATCTTTAGCACAGATCTATTCTATTTCCAACAGATATATAAAGTCCTAAAATGTCACATTCTTTGTATTTTATATATTACATGTGTAAGCGTTGTGCTTTCACCTCCTTCCTATATTCAACTGGTATAAAAAAAAAAAAAAAAAAACTCCTCCCTATAAAATTATCCTGCCTGCTCCCCCTCCACAAGTGCACAGCCATATTCCCTAGTACTAACAAAAAGAGACCATTGTATCCATTTGTTGTTGAATTTCTCCTCTTTACCTAGTAAGGTTGCGGTGGCTTTTTCCATAGCATATACGTCGGCTATTTTTTTAAGCTACAGCAAGATCGAGGGGGGTGATTCCTGCTTCCAAAGAGCTGGAATGCAGGCCTTAGCTGCATTAAGAAAATGAGGGATCATTGAGATTCTATACCTGCGCTTTGGGAGATCTGAAAGGTGAAGAAGATATCCCACCGGATCAGATCCCAAATCGTACTCAGTTAATCGTCTTATGGTGCCTCTTACTCTAGACCAGAAAACCTCTATTTTTCAACAAGACCAGAAAATATACAGCATATTGCCCTCCGCTTCTCACAGCACCAACAAACATTCGTCTTTTCCGAATAGATTTTTTGCAACAATGATGGAACTTTATACCACCGTGTAAGGATTTTATAACACAACTCTTGATATTTATTAGCTGTTGAGGAGTAGTGGGCAAAGTGCAGAACATAGTTCCGTTCTTGAGATTGTGGTTTCCAAGTCTCTTTCCCATTTTAAAAGAAAACTAGGAACATAGCCTGCCGGTGGATCCGTTAGTAATTTGTATACCTCGGATACCCCATGAGCAGAAGGTGTTTCTATCAGACATAGGTTTTCCATTGGTGTATTTATACGATCTGATCTCTCCCCACGAAGGAGGGAACTCAAAAAGTGTGTAAGCTGTTGCATCCACCACGGATCCAATGGCGGTTAAACAACTGTATTTCCGCCCTGGTCTTCAGCCTTGATTCTTCAAGGAAATCACCTAGGCGAAATTTACCTTGTCTTAAAGTTTGTTTAAAATGGCTATCTATATTACCTGGGGGGGAATGCCGGATTTTCCAAAACTGGGTAAAGCCGTGTGATTTCCCCAACGGTCTTTGAGAAAAGATGGCTTTGTTGAATTACCCTTAGGGTTGCCCCTATGAGGGGGTGAGATTTCAAAGTTCTCAGTACCCTTGGAGGCAGCCATGGCAAACATTGGAGTGGGATCTCAGTACACGATTGTTCCAGTGCTACCCAGGCTTTATTTCCCCCATCTCTGCACCAAGCTAATATCCTAGCGAGGTGCACTGCCTTATGGTATCTGATTGGGTGTGGGAAGGCCATACCTCCCTGAGTTTTTGGCATGGCGAGATAGTGATAGGACAGATGTGGATGCTTTTTTGCCCAGATAAATCTAATAAAAGCACTACGTAGTGATTTCAAGAAAGATTCTGGAATGACTATAGGTAAAGTCCGAAAGAGATACAATAGTCTAGGTAGTATGTTCATTTTAAGAATAGCATTCCTACCCATCCATGTGTAAGGTGCTTTATTCTATCTTTCCAGATCGGAGGAAAGTTCCTGCAGTAACTGTGTTCAATTAACTTGAAAAACTATCAATCGAAGAGGTCAATTTGACTCCAAGGTATGTCAGGTATGAAAATGCCCATGAGAAGGAAAATGACACTTGAGGAGCTTGAACTGGTGCAGGTGCAAACAAAATGTTGAGTAATTCCGATTTATGAATATTAATTTTGAAATTCAAAAGAGAAGTATACTGTTTAAACTCACTTAATAGGTTTGGCAATGTGGTTTCAGGTGATGTAATAAAGGGTATGTAAACTTATGAGCACAACTGTATTGCAAAGTCTAGATGTGTGTTTTTTTTTTTTTTTGTTGGTGTTATATCATTTACTTGGATGATATAGGTTGCACTAGTAAATACAGCTGAATAAAACAAAAACTGTGCCTGTCTTCATTTCAGGCTGCAAAGCAACAAAATGTGATTTCGGGGGGGGAGGGATATTTTCTATACCCACTGTATGCATACCACTGAACCTATCCCTTCATAATTAGGATTTGGATTTATCACCAGTAGGTGTTTTATTATTTAAAGCGGGGGTCCACCTAAACCGCCAAAAAAAAAAAAATATTAAAAGCCAGCAGCTACAAATACTGCAGCTGCTGATTTTTAATACATGGCCACTTACCTGTCCCAGGGTCCAGCGATGTTGGCAGGGGACGCCGAGAACCCGCTCGGTTCTCGGCAGCTGCTGCCGCCATCCTGGGTGAGGGAATCAGGAAGTGAAGTGTTGCGGCTTCATTTGCCGGTTCCCTACTGCGCATGCGCGAGTTGCGCTGCGCTTCCTAACTGGTCCCCGCTGTCTCTGGGACCCGTGTGTGTCCCAGCAGACAGCGCGGTGGGTACGGGAAGAGGCATAGACTTCCATGGAAGTCTATGCCGGAAGTGGGTGCAAATACCTGTCTTAGACAGGTATCTGCACCCCCCTCCCCCCTGAAAGGTGCCAAATGTGACACCGGAGGGGGGGGGGGGAGGGTTCCGAAAAGCGGAAGTTCCATTTTTGTGTAGAACTCCGCTTTAAACAAAAAAACACCAAAAATTTAGAAAAATGATTCAGCTATATTTCTTTGGCAAAAATAACCCAAATCAGTGATTTAGTCTGTAGGAAAGTTATGGGGTAAAATAATATACAGGTACATACATAAGTATAGCCATGGCCAAAAGTTTTGAGAATGACACAAATACTAGTTTTCACAAAGTCTGCTGCTTCAGTTTTTATGATGCCAATTTGCATATACTCCAGAATGCTATGAAGAGTGATCAGGTGAATTGCGACGTCCCTCTTTGCCATGAAATTGAACTTAATCTCAGGAAAAAACATTTTACCTGCATTTGTGAAGAAGACTTCAGGGCACCCAAGAAAGTACAGAAGGCGCCAGGGCCATGTCCTACAGTTGATTCTGCTGCGGGATTGGGGCAGAGCTTGCTCAGGAATGGCAGCAGGCAGGTGTGAGTGCACCTGCATGCAGTGAGGCAGACTTTGAGGATGGCCTGGTGTCAAGAAGGGCAGCAAAGCCGCCACTTCTTCCCAGGAAAATCATCAGGGGCAGACTGATATTCTGCAAAAGGTACAGTGATTGGACTGCTGAGGACTGGGGCAAAGTCATTTTCTCTGATGAATCCCCTTTCCGATTGTTTGGGGCATCCAGAAAAAACCTTGTCCGGAAAAGAAAAGGTGAGCGCTACCATCAGTCCTGTGTCATGCTAACAGTAAAGCATCCTGAGACCAATCATGTGTGGGGTTGTTTCTCAGCCAAGGGAGTGGGGCTCACTCACAAAGAACACAGCCATGAATAAAGAATGGTACAAAAACATCTTCCAACTTCTCCCAACCATCCAAGAGCAGTTTGGTAATTACCAATGCCTTTCCAGCATGATGGAGCACCTTTTCAAGTAGGTTGGGGAACAAAACCTTGACATTTTGGGTCCATGGCCAATTAACTACAAAGATCTTAATCCCATTGAGGACTTATGGTCAATCCTCAAGAGCCAGGTGACCAAAAAACCCCACAAGTTCTGACAAACACCAAGCATTGATTATACAATAGGCTGCCATCAGTCTGGATGTTGTCCAGAAGTTGATTGACAGCATGCCAGGGCAAATTGCAGAGGTCTTGAAAGAGAGTCAACACTGCAAATATTGACTCTTTGCATAAACTTCATGTAATTGTTAATAAAAGCCTTTGACGCTTATGATATGTTTGTGATTATACTTCAGTATGCCATTAAAACATCTGACAAAAAGATCTAAAAACACTGAGGCAGCAGACTTTGTGAAAATTAATATTTATGTCACTCAAAACTTTTGGCCACAGATTATATATATATATATTTACAATATTATTTTTTTACATACTGTCACCAAAGCAGTATTCTGCAGTGTGATCAGGATTTTGTTTTGTTTTACACAAAAAAAATCGCCTTGAGGCGATTCAGTTCGCATTTGCAGCGCTCTATAAATTTTTCATTCATTCATTCAGATTGCTTATTGATCACTGTAATAAGCAATCAACGACTGTGTAAAGCAGGGGTAGGCAACCTGGGGCCCTCCAGCTGTTGCAGAACTACAAGTCCCAGTCCCATTATGCCTCTGGGAGTAATTGTAACTGCCAGCCTTGCAATGCCTCATGGGTAATGTAGTTCCACAACAGCTGGGTTGCCTACCCCTGGTGTAAAGGTTTCATCTACAAAATTCACTACAGTGATTGGTCACAGCAAGCACATAGTACAAAGCTGCTGTGATTGGCCTTGGTACCATGTGATCACTATGACCAGTTACAGAGCTCACACAGCAGTAAACAATGACAATATTGTTTACTACTGTTCATGTGCTCACTGCGTTTGGCCACAGCGATCACATGGTACCGGGACTGCTCACAGCAGCCCAGTACAACGATCAGTGATCAGCTGTGTTCAGTGGATACAGCGAGTCACAGAGCGTGCATAAGCTGGTGAAGTGGGCGGACATAGGAGGTGTGTCCACCTGCATTGGTGCTGCTCCTTTCCAGTAATAGCACATAAATGTCCGTACGGGAGTGGTTAAAAGAAAAACTGTACCAATATTCTGCAGTAGTGCAGCAAGGAAAATATGACAGGGGCAGCTCCCTTATCTTGTTGTATTGCAGGTCAGTGACCAGACCTAAGCCTAGTAGTTCTCCCGCATTTTGTGTCCGTTTGCTTCATGTTGGCATTGTGACCACAGAAGCATTTCTGTTTGCAGAGTAGGACTGGCCATGGAGGGATTACTTAGATCATGTTTGTAAGCTTAAACATATTGCAAGTTTGATAGAAAGGGTATACATCGGTGTGCAGAGGGTTCATCCAGAATTTATCATTGTGTGTGCCGCAGCCCCCTAATACATACCTGAGCCCATCTTTATCCAGCGAAGTTGCATGAGTGTCTTAGCTGCCCAGGTCTCAACACCTCATTGGCTAAGACAGCAGCACGGCACGATTGGCTCCCGCTGCTATCAAAGTCAATCAGCCAAACAGGAGGGGGGGGTGCCGGGTTGCTAAAACCATGAAAAAGGCTTTCAAGTTTATATTTTCAAATTGTGACCCTCAATAAAGACTCATGGAAACATAACATGCCAATAACTTAAGTTTATTAGTCAGTCAACAATATTACAAATATTTAAAAATTACTTAATATAAATAGTTGGCAGCAAACTATTTCATTACAGAGTTAAATTACCAGTACAACAGACAGACTGGAGATTTAGACACCTGGAAGATGAAAGTAAAATTTGAATCAATATATCTAAAAAAAATAAAATAAAAAAAAAAATAAAAAAAAAATAAAAATAAAAAATCAAGCTGAAGGCAATCACCTAGTGTCCTTAAGCGTGGGCTTATAATTATACAGAATACCCAAAAAATATAAATCAACTAAATTTGCATATCAAATAACCTTTAATAATTACAATCCAAACACTCCATAAGCCACTTGTGCCATTCTATACAGAAACTCTGAATTAGAAACTAGTTGCTTTAATAGTACAAAGATTTCAGCTCCAAAAATAATTCAAAATAAAATAAAACTTTAGCAATTAGCGTCATAAAATTATATTTTTTCCCACATAAAAATACAAAAATGATATTAATGACAAGAATATTAATTCTAAAAAAAAAAAAAAAAAAACAAAAAGAAAAAAAAAGAAAAAAAAACAAACACAAAACCAACAAAATAGAAATATGCATGAAAAAAGTCTCTCCTTTTGTTAGCAAAACACTATCCAAAATAACTACAATCATTTACATCAGTACAAAGATTTCTGGATTTTAAAAAATAGTTGCAATGACAAAAGGGGTATTTTTTGACAGTAAAAAATGACACTGTGGATAAAATCTGCAAAATATGCAATGAAAAAAATAAATTTGCATTAAAAAGGTTTACACTGTTTTTATACAAATATTAGAAACAGTATTGCACATCACAACACAGAATCGAGGTTAGTCAGCCTTCCAAAATGTGTTATATTCAAGTTTTTTTTTTTTTTTTTTAGCATCTTTGAGGAGAGGCTTTGTGCAGCCAGATGCAACAGGGATACAATATCAAGTGTTGTCCATACACAAATATATAAATGCTAAATGTTTCCTTCTTAACAAAAAGTGTGGATTTTAAAGTTTTTTTTTTTCCTCCATAGTCATACACTTGGGCAGCAATATGCACACTGGGGGAACAAAAGTGAAGCTTTAAAAATATAAAAATACAATCAAAATCAACTAGCAATCTTCTACAAAAATAGTAAAATAAATATGATTTATAAAAAATCTAATACAGTGTTCAACAATTAGAAAAAAAAGAGTTTACTACATACAAATACACACACAAAAAGCAGGACTGGAACTGGAGGCAGTATCAGATGCCTCACTCAGAAGTGAAATGACAATAAAAATTACTTTCTGCCAATCTCTCCTTTAGAATACTTTTATATCATATTCTATTTTTTCTTCTTTTAAATTTAGTAGGAAGGGGTCATTTCTACTTCATTTTAAATAGATTTGTTTTCTCACTTCAGATGCGCCTCTCAATTTAGTTTAAATTATTGGTAAGTTTCTTTAGATTTTCTTGGTCATCCAAAAAAAAAAAAAAAAAAAAAAAATCAAGGTATTGCAAAAGGGATGTTAATTAAAACAAACGTGTCAAAACAGCTGACGTTCAAAGATTTCTCTCCAAGATATAAAATATAGTGCATAACATAGTCAGAATTGTTTTGGGGTTAGGTGAGAAGAGTGAAGGTTGATAAAATACTATTAATAACACAGACCCAGGGAAAAGGAAGGAAATCCCTTCAAGAAATGGGTAAGGGGGTATCAACAAATAAATTAGAGACATTCTTCAGAACAGCAACAATTTTAAACATTTAAACGTGAACTACAACCACAACAAAAAACAGCAAGGTGAGACGAGTCACATATTGTACAGTACAAAAAAAAGCACGTTGCTGACAACCAGTAATAACGCATTTTTTCTTTTATCGTACACAGAAGATTGTCCCATGGTTTTAGCAAGAAAACCCTTTTTTATCTCTATTCTTTCTGTGTTAAATTGGTAAAATTTGTGGCGTGAAAATTGTCAAGTCAATTTTTTTTTTTTAGACTGACATATCTGTCATAGGCTAGTTGCATAACATCATGGCTTAATGAGATTTTTTTTTTTTTTATATTCGAAGACTAAACTATTATCTTTGACTGTTGGCTTCTTAAATAAATACATATTTATTATGTGTATACTAAAAAAATAAAAACAGAATGTGCGATCATTTAGCAGCCTTGCTCCACTAAAAAAAATAAATTATTACAAAGATAAAAAAAATAGAAAAGCTACAAAAAGTTGCGTGCAGACAAAACCAATTTCAAAATAACGTTTTAGCCACTGTTGTCTTGAAGGTACAGAGGAGCCCTTATGCAACTAGCCATCTGTGTTCTACCATCTCCATTTTGACTTTTAATCTTTTTCTAAAGCACAAAAGCAGTTTTTTTTTTTATTATCATTAATAGCAATATTAATTATACCTACTAAGTTTCAATAAATAGCTTGCGTGATATACATTTGGTGGCAGATTACAAGTGTGCTGGCCATCTTTGGTTTGAAAGAAAGTTTTAAACCAAGTTTAAATTTAAAAATGATTTAAATTGGAAAAAGAGTAAGCTACGTATTTCCAAAGCAATTTCATATTTTGTTTTTGTTTTTTTTTGTGTTCCAGTTTTTTCGCTACACTACTTCACGTCACGAAAGTCAGAACCACACATCACGATGGGGACTGCACAGGGATTACAATATTACATCCAATCCTTGTAAACTGAAGTCCACTACCGACCAGGACAATAAATGGCTGCACTTACTAATCTAAAACAAATCTTCATATTGTACACATTTAAGGACATTTGTTTTACTTTGAGTCACAAGTCATGCAAATATGCTTTGTTACAAAAAAAGGTTTCTGTAATTTTGCTCATGCTACTGTACCTAGTTTCAAAAAGAGCTGTGTTTTTCTGCTTTTTTGTTTTATTTTTTTAACGTTTTTTTTTTTATCTGCAATACCGTATCTGTGGTTAGTTAATATTTCTAGTGCATGCATATGGTGTAGACAGGTAGGTAAACATGCATATTTCACATTCTAAAACTATGGCAGTTTTAGCCATATTGTGCTGCCTGCATTTTTCCCACAATGCAGTTTCTGAAAACGTTTCAATCCTGTATAAATAGGTGGCATTACACACAACACCTATATAGCAGCAAAGCTAATACAGCTTATGATTAAAAATGTTTAAAAATAGCTAATAAAAATCAGATTATCTTGAGGTATTATTTCTTGCAAGTCAAAATGGAGAGCGAAAAAAATCAACCCTATATTTTTTTTTCAAATTTACATACACACTTAAAATAGCAACAATAAAAATAATCTTTTAGTAGCAGACATTTTCCATTTTCACTATTAATTGCTACCTTTGGTAAATAACTGGGGCTGATCTGATAAGTTAAAAATCCACGTCTAGAAATAAGTGCACACTTCATCCATATAGATAGATATAGATATATAGATATATATATATTTATAGCAGCAGACTGTGTTGCCCCTATGCAGAACATTCTCATATTCTAATTTCAGCATTACATATAAAAAGAACTTGGAAAAAAAATATAAAAAAAATTTAACATGAAAATATCACAAAGAATTAGTAAGCCTGAGATGTGGGGTTGTTTTGTGAAAAAACGAGAGGCTTTTAGTGTTTTGGCTGCTGATACAGATGCACGTATAGAGGTTGGGGGGAGGCAGAAGAATGCACTTATTCCTTCTGCACGTCAGTATCTTTAAACACAGTAAGCCGCATGCACCCTTCTCTCAGTGATTGACGGGGTTAAGCCGAGTTTAGTTCCAGCGGAAGTGGATTTGACGGGGCCGGTCAGCTCCTTCCTTCACCAGCGGCTTGTGGAATTCACGACCGGCCCGAGAGTGGATGTTTGCCCAGCAGAACTCGCAGTAATACTGCAGGCATGTGACATTGGCACAGAAGAACGGAGCAAATTTCCCACTGCAGCGGGCTCCCTGGCATTCATCGCACATCTGGTCATCCAACACGTATGGCTTCACCTCTACCTGCATCACATGATAAAGACAATTACAACATCATTACTTTACTTGTTTTCTCATTCATACAATTGCATAAAAAATTCGGCAGTGCTTTACAAAAAAATACTAAACTATTCACATCACCAAGGACCCCTCCTTAGAGCAGCTGTAAAGATGAGGTTGGCCGGGGGGGTACAGAGGTGAGATGTGGATAGGAGAGCTCAGTGGTAAGCTGTGAACAGGAGGGTACATTAAGGTGAGCTGTTGAGGTGAGAGTGCATAGGTAATCTGTGGAAGAAGGGTGCAGATGTGAGCAGTGGATGGTTACCAGTCACAGCCAGCGTCCCACAAGCAAGATGGCGGCCCCAGGGACCCGAAGCCTGGGCGATGAAAGTGCTGGATCCCTGGGCTGGTAACTGTAGGGTAAAAGTAAGCTACAGTATTTCTAGCTGCTGACTGAATTTTTATTTTATACCCGACTGAAGATCCTCCTTTAAAGAGGTTGTAAAGGCAGAAGGTTTTTTAATCTTCATGCATTAATATAAAAAGCCTTCTGTGTGCAGCAGCCCCCCCTCTTACCGGAGCCCCATCTCTATCCAGCGATGTCCATGAGTTTCTTAGCCGTCCGTGACTCTCCCTCCTGATTGGCTGAAACACAGCAGCGGCGCCATTGGCTCCCGCTGCTGTCAAAGTCAGTTAGCCAACCGGGAGAGAGAGGGGGCAGGGCTGAAACCGCAGCTCCCTGTCTGAATGGACACACAGAGCTGGAGCTCGGCTTGGGTGCCCCCATAGCAAGCTGCTTGCTGTGGGGGCACTCAACAGGAGGGAGGGGCCAGGAGCACAGAAGAGGCAGCCGAGAAGAGGATCTACACAGAGTAGATAAGTAGAACATGTTTATTATTTTTATAAAAAAATAAAAAACTTTATTTTGTGGGTATAACATCTGTAGGATGTGTGTTGCTGTGCATACAGTGAGCAGGCTCAGGTTCTATTGTATGCCCCTTTCAGCTCCTCCTGCTGTCAGTGCATAAGGCCACAGCCACTCTAGAGTGCCCAGGTCTTTCAGAGTCCTAGCAACACCCCTGCACTTAAGATTACATAAAGGTGAAGTTGAACTTGAAGATAGATTTGCGTTCCTAATAAAATTGCATGCATTAAATGTGACTGCAGTGACTGAGTGCTGTCTGGTCCCGGTAAGTTCCATCAATGAAAGGAAGCTTCTCCCTTCATTTATAAATCATCTTGTTTTACTCTTGATGACACATCTTCTGCAGCTTTCCTCTCTCACACAAACTCTGATGCTCGGATTGGTTACTGGCTAGTCATTTAGAGCTCTATTCATGTGTAATGCAGGGCTATAATTTATCATAAAACAACTGTGAGCCCATGCCATAAGCTTGGTACACAATTAGTTTTATTCCTGGGTTGAATGAAAAAAAACTGAGCTCCGGTCGGAGCCGCTGTACTCACTATGTGAAGTATAGCAATCTCCCCCCGCTGAGCTATTGTGTTCAGACAGAGGGAGGCCCCTCCGCCAGAACACTCCAATCTGCGCTGCCATTGGTTGAGAGTGCTGATCGGGAGTAGGTTGGCTGCTGGTTTTCCAGCATGCTTGACTGACAGACTGTCATACACACAGGTCGAACGTCGGCAGTTTTTAAAAAAAATTGAACCGGCAATTGTCTCTCGACATTCGGCCCGTGTGTACTCGGCTTTAGGCAAGACAGTTACAGCAGGCAGCCCCAAGCTGGAAAAGTATAGAATGTGGTTACTTTTCTTAATTCTTTTTAAGTTTTTGGACAGCCATGGCTGTACATTTGTATGAAAATTCAGAAAAATAACTCTTGTGGGAGAAGGAATCACAAGATTCTGCAGGTCGGGAAAACTGCTGACATCTCTGCTTTGTTTGGTGGACTGTACACTTCTATACTACAGTGGTTGTGCATCCCACAGGATGCTGCCTCCAATGTCACATTCTTTGAATTTTCACAAACATACTGATTTGTCAAGGGTGGATTTTATAAGAAAGGTCACCATTTGTATAAATACAGGACAGAATCGAAAGTGTTCACTTATGGCATGATTTAGACTCTGCCAACACTAGAGAGGGGATAGGGCAGCATTTTATAGGAGCAAATTAAAAGGAGTTTGACAATTTCTGCAATTCTGATCTTTTTCTTATACAGGCTCTGATTTTTTTTCCCAGCAGGCAAATAATGGCTAATTCCAATTTTACTTACTATAGGAAACTGAAGACACCTTTTAGATGACTTCGATGCACTTCCTCTCAAGTGTCATTTCCTGTGGGGTTACTTCCAGTTGTGGGCAGAATGCTACAGCTGAGGGCAGGGCCAGAACACTTAAAATGGCTGACTCTGTGGACCATTTCGAAACTGACCCTGTCAGATACCACATCATCCACCTGCCTCGCAGTTCCTGTGCTTCAGGACTGCTCTAAAGTAGGCTAGAGGTCTCCATCACAAAACTTCTGTTTTCTTACCTACCCACTACTCATTTTTTCTATCGTGTGGGAATGGCATCCCCCATAGGTTCTCTTTAATGGGTCCTTGTTTCTTTTTCTGCAGACCAATGCTCCAGAAGACAAGAAGCCTAGAAGCAGTAGCTCTCATTCTCACCTCAAGCAACACACTTCTTGTGAGACTAAGACCATTATGCCAGAAGTGCATAAACAAACTTGTTATGAAAGAATCTTGGGGAACTTTAAAGAGGTTAGTCCTTTTGGGTAAAGAGGAGATGTCTGCCACCTTCCTTTCCTTCCAGTCCTTAGTAAAAAACATGCAAATGCAATCTACTACAGGCACTGCACAAACCAGGAGTCTACAGGAGAGGAAGAAAAATTACAAAAGTTCTTCTTCTGCACAGAGGATACTGATGAGTAGGGATGAGCTGAACACCCCCCGATTCGGTTCACAGCAGAACATGCGAACAGGCAAAAAATTTGCTCAAACACGCGAACACCGTTAAAGTCTATGGGACACGAACATGAATAATCAAAAGTGCTAATTTTAAAGGCTTATATGCTAGTTGTTGTCATAAAAAGTGTTTGGGGACCCGGGTCCTGACCCAGAGGACATATATCAATGAAAAAAAGTTTTAAAAACGGCCGTTTTTTTCGGGAGCAGTGATTTTAATAATGCTTAAAGTGAAACAATCAAAGTGAAATATTCCTTTAAATTTTGTACCTGGGGGGTGTCTATAGTATGCCTGTAAAGTGGCACATGTTTCTCGTGTTTAGAACAGTCCGAGAGCAAAATGACATTTCTAAAGGAAAAAAAGTCATTTCAAACTACTCGCAGCTATAATGAATTGTCAGGCCCGGCAATACCAATAAAAACGGCATGGGATCCCCCCAGTCCATTACCAGTCCCTTTGGGTCTGGTATGAATATTAAGGGGAACCCCGAACCAAGATTTAAAAAAAAAAAAAAAAATTGCGTGGGGGTCCCCCCAAATTCCATACCAGGCCCTTCAGGTCTGGTATGGATTTTAAAGGGGAACCCCGCGCCAATTTTTTTTTAAAAATAAGGGACGGGGCCACCCGGTTATGGAAACGGATGGCCCTGCCCCCCTTATGGCCCGGAAAAGCCATAGGGATGTCCCCGTGTGTCAGAGGGGGCAGAGTCACCCGGGAACGTGACGGTGTGGCCCCGCCCTCAGTTATAAAAGAACTGTCAAAGCGAAGACGCGTCATACGTCGGGGGCCTCTCATGAAGGCAGGTCGACCGTTTTTTTTTTGGTCCGCCGGCGGAGCAAGAGAAGATGACTTCGTGGGACATTATTTTTAATTTTTTTATAAAGGACTTGTCCCAAGCCATGTCTTGTCATTTTTACCATTTTGACACTTTTTTGTGAAATGGTGGGGGTACATTTGTACCCCGTTACCATATCACACAGGGGGGAGGCCGGGATCTGGGGGTCCCCTTGTTAAAGGGGGCTTCCAGATTCCAATAAGCCCCCCGCCCACAGACCCCCACAACCACCGGGCAAGGGTTGTGGGGATGAGGCCCTTGTCCCCATCAACATGGGGACAAGGTGCTTTGGGGGAGCTACCCCACTACCCCAAAGCACCCTCCCCATGTTGAGGGCATGTGGCCTGGTACGGTTAAGGAGGGGGGGTGCTCTCTCCTCCCCCCCTCTTTTCCTGCGGCCTGCCAGGTTGCGTGCTCTGATAAGGGTCTGGTATGGATTTTTGGGGTGACCCCCATGCCATGTTTTTTTAAATTTTGCCGCGGGGTTCCCCTTAAAATCCATACCAGACCTGAAGGGTCTGGTATAGATTTTGAGGGGGACACCCACGTCATTTTTTTTTAATTTTGGCACAGGGTTCCCCTTAATATCCATACCAGACCTGAAGGGCCTGGTATGGAATTTGGGGGGAACCCCCACACAATTTTTTAATAAATTATGGTTCGGGGTTCCCCTTAATAGTCATACCAGACTCAAAGAGACTGGTAATGGACTGGGGTGGATCCCATGCCATTTTTTTCAATGACTTCTTTTATCTGTATTGCCGGAGCCGACAATTCATTATATATCATCATCCCTACTGATGAGATTCTGAAAGCTATATCAGAGACCTTAGGCTTCAGGGAAGAACACACCAAACTATCTACATGACAAAATGTACAAGGGCTTACAACCCAAAAAAACTTGTACATTTTCAGTCCATCAATCTTTAAAAGATATCATAAAGACAGAAAGAGCGGACTCAGAGAAATAGGGGTTTACCCCAACCTCTCTAAAATGCAGATTCCCATTTTCAGAAAAGGACATGGATCCTTGGGCAACTGTCCTATCATTCAAAAAGACAGGCACACAGAGAGCCAATGAACAAAAATGCAGAGGTACTGCTAAAAAGGGCCAGGGAAGTGGGGTCGGCTAACTTCAAACTGGCTATAGCTACCAGGTGTCTCGCCCGTAAACGTATCCTCTGGCTGAACCAGTTCCAATCTCATCTGGAATCTGAAACATCCGGAAAAACTCAGAGGGGAACTATTGAAAACTTTACCAACACGTTCTCACATTACACAAAGAGAAAGCCCTCAGGAAAAGTCCAACATATTTGAAATCTCAAACCTTTCAACAAGACCATATGATTATAGAATTTCTGTATGGAATCAATATACTTCATCAGGAACCTACTGCCACTGGAAGCATTCATGGCAATAGTAAGATCTCAAAGATGCCTATTTACATGTCCCCAAACACAGCCACCAATGGTATCTGGGGTTCATGATAAAGGGGTCCTCAGGGCACTGTACATCTTCAATACATCGCCCTACCATCTGGTCTCTCCTAAGCACCAAGGATATTCACAAAATTATTGGCGGAAGACTACATAGAATATATGTGATACCCAGAGATCTCCTTTTCTTCTCCAACAGAGAACACAACCTGCAGATAGCCATCCAGTATCTCACAAATGTAGTAAATAATAAAAAAAAAAAAAAAAAAAAAGAAGGTAGGAAAGAATGGAAGATATAATATCCCTCTACCTATCAACAACAGTCAGAACCATAACGATGATATTGGGCCTCATGACCTCATCTATTCCGGCTGTAACATGGGCCAAATTTCATACATGATCCCTGCAGAACTGCCTCCTCTGCCAATCAGATGGAAGTCCAGCAACACTAGAAAACTTGGTCAATATCACCCCACAGCTCAAAAGATTCTATGGCGGCTGAACACCAAAACATACAGCCTGGGCATCTGTGGGCACAAACCAGCATAATTAGAATACCCACTGATGTAAGTAGGTGGGGGTGGGGCACGCACCTGGTAGACCAATTAGCACAAGACAGGTGGGGAAAGACCTGGGCGCAGAAATCCTCCAACATGTGAGAATTGAAGGCAGTGGAACAAGCTGTACACCAGATCGAGCACCAGATCATAGGCAGCCATGTTCAAATTTGGTCGGACAATGTCGCCACTTAACGTCCACAGACAGGGGGTACCCGATCTCACAATTTGATGGCCTTAGCAGACACCCTGCTAGCCTGATCGAAATCTACTTTCCCTGCCAGTTATACATCTGAAGAGGGCTCAAATTCATTGGCAGACTAAGCTTGAAAATTCTGATACAAACAGAGTGGTCCCTAGACTAGGGAACATACAACTGGCTTACAATAACATGGGGAACACTAGCATTAGAACTCCGCTTTAAGCATAAATACCAAGATGCCAAAGTTCTTCTTTCTAACAGAGAAAAGATAGCAATTCAGGTTTGGGTGCGTTTGCGCAAAGTTCATCATTGCCTTTTGCTTACGCGTTCCCTCTAATCACAAAAAAACCCCAAAAAATCAAGAAAGGAAAAGCAACAGTCATTCTGATCGTACCCTGCTGGCCACACTGGCTCTCACCTACAAAGCATGAACGTGCAATGCAACCTTACATCCTGCTACCACTCAAGATCAACTAAAGCAGAGGTCATCAACATGCCCTCATCAGAAGACACCAAAACTTTCAGCTTGGCTACTTGTAGGATATTAAAAAACAAAGGGATTTTCAGACAAAGTCAGCAACACACTACTCACTATTAGGAAAAAGGTAACATTTACAATAAAGTCCAAAAAAAATGTCAATCCTGGAACAAAGAACAAAGTCACGAGAGCAGACCACTTATCCCTACCATTATAGAGTTCCTAAGAAGGAATGGTAAAGAAACTCTCGCACAGCGCCCTCAAAGTACAGGTTTCAGCATTGCCCTGTTTTATAGATGTCAAATTGGCAGAAGAACCACTAGGAAGAAGATTTTTGTTCCATTGACAGGGCAAGACCTCCCTTCTCTGGGAACTTCATGCACTGGGACCTATCCACAGTCTTAAGAGTTTTCTCGTGAAAATAAAGTGTAGCGCTAAAAAGTGGAAAGTGAAAAAAATAGAAAATATATATACATGGGTGAAATGAACACACTAATTTAACGTGTCTTATAATAACATGAAAGAGTTCATCTTTGTAGTCCATAGGTATATATAACCATTATGACCATTAACTGTGAAGCCAGTGAGAAACCGTCACCAAAATAGGCGGAAATAGTCTGGGCTATCCAGCGCCCAAAATAACATAAATAAAATGTGATGATTATTGATCATTTATCCAAAAAAAAGGGGATTCCCAGAAATCCAACAAAACTGAATGAAATCCACCTCAGTGTCTTATATGGGGATGTGTAAATTTCCCACAACCAGTGAAGTTGGAGGCTTACCGGAGGGTTTGAACCCGAAACATTATATACTGTAGGGGTCAAACCGGCTTGTATTGCCCACCGGCAATGGGGGGGGATCTTGGTAACCAGGAGAAACAGAGGTCCCAAACGTTTTCACGGAAATATCCTCTCCACACAGTTGATCATATATCCCAGAGTATGGCCCATATAGGATGAAAAAAAGGGCCACATAGTGTCCATAAACAAAATAAATTTATTTAAAAGAGAAATACACTTACATTTAAGAAGTTTAAAAAGCGCTTGTGTATAAAAGAAGGTGGCAGTGGTGTCCTCCCGACGCGTTTCTACCAAGACTTCATCTAGAAGTCTTGGTAGAAACACTATATGGGCCATACTCTGGGATATATGATCAACTGTGTGGAGAGGATATTTCCGTATAGGATGAAAATATAAGACGAAGGGTCAGTTGGTTCATCCGCATGGTTGGGAGATTTACCAACCATGGAGTTCTATACGGTTACTAGATTATGAGTCCATGGGTATGCAGGAGGGCATTGCTAAAGAATGAGAAGGGGAGGGGGGAAGAAAAAGAGAGGAAGGAGGAGGAAGGGAAGGGGGGGGAAGAAGAGGGAAGGGAGGAGAAGGGGAAGGGGAAGGCATGTGAGGAAATAGTGGAAAGAAAGAGAAAGAAAAAAGTGAACAAAGAATAAGTGAGTGAGACAGAAATCAACTGGAAAATAGCAAATGCCCTGCTGCCAATTAATCACCATGCGACATAAGAATATATGAAAGAATTGATGGGGTAGAAGTGCCAACAGACCACAAGTGAATGGCAAGGTGAAAAAAGGGGGGAGGGAGGGAAAAAGGGAGACCAGCAGCGCTAGATGGGACATGGTGAAAAGAGAGAGGGAGGGGTTATTTGGGGGGGGAAAGGAGGAAAGAAAGGGGGACAAAAGGAAGGGAAAGGAAAGAGGGGGAAGGGAAAGGAAAGAGGGGGAAGGGAAAGAAGGGGGGGGGGGGAAAGAAGGGGAAGGGGAAAAGGAGGGGGGGAGAGAAACAGGGGAAGGGGAAAAAGATGGGGAGGGAAAGGTGCAAGGGAAGAAAAGGGAAGGAAAGAAGAGCAGGGGGAAAGGATGGGAAGAAGGGGAGGGGAAAAGAAAAAAGCAAAGGAAAAAGGGAAAAAGAGGGGAAAAAAAAGGAAAGATAGAAGGGAAAAGGATAAGGAAGTGGGGGAAAAGGGAGGGAGGAAAAAAGAAAACTGGAAAACGCGGGAGGGGGGGGGGGGGTTAGGTGGTGAGTGAGTGGAGTGTGGTTAACATATAGGATGAAAAAAGGGCCACATAATGTAATTCCATAAACAAAATAAATTTATTTAAAAGAGAAATGCACTTACATTTAAGAAGTTTAAAAAGCGCTTGTGTATAAAAGAAGGCGGCAGTGGTGTCCTCCCGACGCGTTTCTACCAAGACTTCGTCTAGAAGTCTTGGTAGAAACGCTATATGGGCCATACTCTGGGATATATGATCAACTGTGTGGAGAGGATATTTCCGTGAAAACGTTTGGGACCTCTGTTTCTCCTGGTTACCAAGATCCCCCCCATTGCCGGTCGGCAATACAAGCTGGTTTGACCCCTACAGTATATACTGTTTTGGGTTCAAACCCTCCGGTAAGCCTCCAACTTCACTGGTTGTGGGAAATTTACACATCCCCATATAAGACACTGAGGTGGATTTCGTTCAGTTTTGTTGGATTTCTGGGAATCCCCTTTTTTTTTGGATAAATGATCAATAATCATCATCACATTTTATTTATGTTATTTTGGGCGCTGGATAGCCCAGACTATTTCCGCCTATTTTGCTGACGGTTTCTCACTGGCTTCACAGTTAATGGTCATAATGGTTATATATACCTATGGACTACGAAGATGAACTCTTTCACGTTATTATAAGACACGTTAAATTAGTGTGTTCATTTCACCCATGTATATATATTTTCTATTTTTTTCACTTTCCACTTTTTAGCGCTACACTTTATTTTCACTTGTTTATTTAACAAAAATTCTGTTTGTTGTGTTAGCTGCTCATTTGGAGTAAGCGCAAGATATACCATTTCTTTCTGTTTGGCCTATATTAAGAGTTTTCTCAACCCACCATTTAAACCTATTGAAGGCTGTTCTCGAAAAAAAATGCTCACCCTCAAAACAGTTCTGTTGGTATCCTTGGTAACATCATAATAGCAAAGCGAGATCCAAGCTCTCTCCATTTTAGAACCTTATTGCACCATCTTCATGGACAGGATAGTTCTGAAACTGGAACTAGCTTTCTTGCCTGAAGTAACCTCAATGTTCCACAGATGGCGAGACTATCATACTGTAATTCTATTATTTGCGGTATGTGTCACTTTAACAGTGCATTATGTGTTTCCTGTTTTCAGGTTGGAGAAGCCTCCTCTCAGATCCTGTCTTGGATAATTCCCAGAAAGAGAGTTAACCAGGTACCTAACTTTGTTTCACTTTTCCTTAAGCACCACACTGCCCATCACACCATTGTTGTGGAATGAATGGGGCACATAGTAAACTGAATTTTTCTTATGAAGAAAAACACAGGTCACTACATGTAGTGTGAACATACAATAAAAGAAAAAGGCGAGACTTGACTTTTGTTCAAGGATTTTGCAGATGGTTAGACCTAGCCAATAAAATCCTATAATCACTTACTCGTTTATCAATATCGCCATGCTGAAGCTGGACAAATCTAGCACTGATGGCTGCAATGTAGCTCTGCTGATTGGAGAACGCGACACGTCCAGCGCCTTTTGGGTATTTCAACTCTGGATCTGTATCAATGCCTGCGTAACAAACTCCCCCATAAAGACGATCCATAATCATGGCAAGCTCCACTAAAAACAAAAAGAGAAGTAATGTATCAACTTTGTTTACCACAGGGACAAATCTAAAAAGTTAAAAGCAAACCTTCCTTAATATTAAATCAAATTTTGGGCTAAAAACGGAAAGTCTACTCGATTACTCTCAACTCCCCATCCCCCCACCACCCAAACCCCCAAAGCTAGAACACTGCAATAAATGAAAACTAACCACATCTGTAGAAACACAAGTTCACCTTTGGTAGCATGTTACACCCATATCTGGTGTGTCAAATGCTACAATGAATGTACTACAACTACCATCTTCCATTGCAGCAGATGGCTTGCAGTTCATTGATCTTCCTGCTGTCTGCCTATACAGAGGGTAGGAGCAGACAGCTATACTGAGAGTCTGCAAGAGCCTGGTATTGCACCCGTGATCTACTGCTCTAGGTGCAATGATTTTTTTCCTGCAGAAATACGCACATTTATTATTTTTTCCCCAAAAGGTGAACTTAGCCTTTAAATAGATCTCCATTACACTGGCTCCTAGACCAGGGTGGCATCATGCTTCTTCTGGAAAGATTCTTCTTAATGCCAAACAGTAAAAAAGCTTGCAAGACAATGCTCCTGCACTGAGCTTAAGAATCATTTTATGACATTTGGGTAACTGAGCTTTCCCTGGTATCTTGTTGGAACATAAAAAGTTACCTCCTGCAGTATGGAAGCCCCCACACACATATGCACACACCCGCATAAGCTATTACCAGCTCTCAGTGGTCTGGGGACTCCTCCAACAAATATAGTTTTCCGGGGGTCAAGGGGTTGAGACCCATCCATCACAAAGTCACTGTCGCTTAAGTTCCAAGGACGAATCTGAACCTGTATCAGAAATAATAAAATAAGCCAAAGTTACCAATAGGCATAATTTTCAACAATATCCTGGATGGACCCACCATTTAATGGGGAGCTTCAGAAAATACAACTTGAAAAGAACAGTGCAAGGTGAGTATAACGTGCAAATTATAATTTGCTTGCTGTCCAAATATTTCTCTCCAAGAATTTTGCCAGAAGCGCAGTGGTAAGTTTAATGCTTCCGATCTGTGAAAACTTCCTGTCCCAGATAACGCAATGGAATAAGCTGCAGTGTCTGTCCCATGGACTTCCAATGCAGCAACTAATGATGGGACAGAAGTAGAAGGTGCACAGACCAAAAGCACTGAAGACATATATGAAAAGACAACACCAAGCCAAAAGGTTAGTAACACATTGGATTTGATTTACCAAAACTGGAGGAGTGTGCAAAATCTGGTGCAACTCTGCATAGAAACCAATCAGCTTCCAAGTTTTTTTTTTTTTTAAAGCTTAAAACGAACAAGCTGAATTTAGAAGCCGATTGGATACCATGCACATCTGCATCAGATTTTTCACTCTCCAGTTCTAGTTAATCAACCCCATTGGGTTTACCTCCTGCTGTTCTTTCCAGTTAAAATTCCTGGAGCTCTTCTTTATTCACCTTAAATTTAAGACCTAGACTCAGCCAACCTTATTCTTAAAATCCACACAAGGCATCAGTAGTGATTGATATAGCATTTAGAGGTTATTTTGCAGCTGCTCTTTTGTTTAGGACATTTTTTTCACCAATTCTCCAGCACTGTGTTGCTGTGGAGGTGGCAATATATCTGTTCTCTTTAGGAATGACTAAGGATAGGCAGGCCTGGCAGGGAAGATTTGACAGGGGGGAGCAGGTATAAACCTGGCCATACACAGAAGTTTTTTGGTTCAACCTTTGGCCTGAACGGAAAAAATGTAACAGATTTCTCAGCCCTTGCTACATAGCCCTTGCTACATAATTACACCCTGGATATTCCTATTGGTATAGGTGTTCTTTAAGCATGGGAAGGCTAGTAAATAAGAATGAGACAGATCTCAAAGCAAGGGGAAGAAAAGCAGAGGTGAGAGATTATAGCCGTCAAGGTTGCCAATACATTTAAAAGTGCAATTCTCTTTTAAGACTAGACTACATTTTCCCATTGAAGGGTTAGTCCATATTTTGTGGTTGGCAGATTGTGTACAATGCATGCTATAAAGAGCTTTGCAAAGTTTACCCTGGCCCACTGATACTCACCTTGCCAATGGGCAAGGTGACAAGGGTCTCATATGGGCAAGGTGACTGAGTGTCTCAGTGCATATGGAATAAAAATATATAATTTGTTCATTTCTGTTTTAGATGTAGTGAGAGAAGTATTAGAACCCCTGTCAGGTTCAGGGATATACAAGGTAATACTGACATATAATCACACACATAGGTTGGACTTGTGTCTTTTTTCGACCTCACCTACTATGTAACTATGTAAGGTTATCACCAACATTGGCCCCATTATTGAACCTCTGTTGGGGGATATGCCCTATGTCCAGGGTAAACAAGGGTTTATAATTGACACGTGACCATTACCATTGGTGCTTTTTAAGCCCTATTAAATGGAAACAATCTTCTTTGATGCTTGTCCTGTCCTTCACAAGTGTATTATTGCATTTTTTTAAATCAATCACCTTCTACAATGCTCCATGAAACGCAATGAACTATGACTGTGATTTGGTGTAAAACAGTGGTAATCAAAAGGGTCCGCTATATACAGTACATACTTTTTTATATATTTAAAGTCTGCCTGCATTTTAAATCATTTGATGCTAAACCATGTATATGTAATAACAATATAAAGCTTTAAGGTTTTCTCATACTCTAATATAAAAGCATTTTTATTTCTGTCTGTGTTGATGGTGCAGATATTCCCTAATTTTATGTATGGAGAATCAGTTGTCTGCAGGACAGTAAGAGAGGGGAGATCTCTCTAAAAGGGAGCTCTGGATACCATTAAAAATCTAAAAAAATATATAAAATATAAAGATTTGGCTGGGCATAAATGTGTTGATTTACTAAAAGGTAAATAGACTTGTGCATTTAGCAAGTGCAGCTACGCTCATTTTCCCCAAATTTTTTTTTTCCCCGTTGCACCTAATTTAGTATTCTTTACAAAGTGAATCTTCACCACATTCACTAAGCTCTGGGAAAAATTAGTGCAACTGCACTTGCAAAGTGCGCAGTCCATTTGCCTTTAGTAAATCAACCCCTAAGAATCTGTACAGGCAATGATACACAATGTCTACTTACAGGCTTGTCTTTGATGGTTGGGCTAGAAACACACAGATAGAGTTTAGAGTCTTCTTCAATGCAGGCTTCAATTAGAGCCTGAACTGAGCTTTCTTCTTGAAAGAGAAGAAACGCGTAACCTACAGCAAAGGAGAAAAACATATAACCTTAGGAAAAGTAGTAATGCACCCATAAAACACAAAAAAGGAGAGCTATTATGCAAAACGTACAAAACATAAATCCATCAGTATACACAGCATGTGTTCCTTTAAATTGTCCTCATTTACATAGCACCAACATTTTCATTAAAGTGGTTGTTAAGCCACTATATTCAATTCATACTATCCTCGTCGTTTAATAATGCTGTGTGCCCCAGTGTCTGTGCCTTATAAAAATAAGCCGTTCTATACCCGTTTTCAGAGCGCTGTTCACGTGACTGGCCACCTCTCTCAACCTGACAGCTGCAGCGGGTGGGGCCAAGAAACCCCCGCTGATGTCAGTCAGGAGGAGAGAGGCGGCCCGGTCACGTGAGTGCTGCTCTGAAATCAGGTATAGAACGGCTTATTTTTATAAGGCACAGAGCACACAGCATTAAACAGAGAGGATAGTGTGAAACTTTAAATGCAACTTCAGCAGCAGGAGGGGAGGAGGCAGGCACAGGAGAGCTGCGGATGTCGGAGGCATGTAAACGGACCATGGAGTCAGGGCTCAGCAGCAATGATAAACTGTGGTCAGTTAACAGGATCGAGGGCAGAACCAGGCAGGATCAGCCAGGTATTTTAGGCGTTACAAAAAGCCAAAATTACACAGCACAAGCACTGTGCTGTTATTCATGCTTTAAAGGAACAGAATCAATTTTTTTTTTTTTTTTTTTAGGGTAACACTTTAATGTCAGTCTCAACAACAAAGCTTGACCTGTCCTTAATAGCCAATACACATTGACTCATAAAAATACACTCAAAGATGGATGGAGAGGGTAGTTGATGGTGCTCCCACCCCATTCTTTGTCTTTTGCTCTATGCTTCCCCTTTCCTTTTCCTTCTCCTCCCCCTCCTTTTTTTTCTCCCTTTCCTTTGCCCCCCCACTGTGGCTCGGCACTGGTGAGTGTGAGTAGCAGAATTGAGAAGGGCCGGAGATAGCTACTCATTTTATTCAGGTACTTTACATTTTATGTAGTGGTCATTCTGATCTATCTCAGGTATTGCTCTCAGTAATACGGGTCAAATGTTCTCTAGTTTTATAGACATTTTCCATATGCTTACTGTGGGGTCTTCTTGGTATGAGACCCTACTCTTACCCTATGACAGATATTGTTAATTTCTTGCCTTATCTGGTTTATCATCTTCCATTTACATGACTGTGCAATGTATGTGGCATTTTTTTTAAGTGTTGTACTTCTTACAAAAACATTGAATAAAATGTTTATGCAAAAAAAAAAAAAACTCAAGGATGCGATAGTAGAAATTGGGCTCTCTAATTTAAGGACTTCTCTGGTGAATTTAAGTGAACATGTGAGAACTAAAAAAAACGACTTCTGAAAAGCGCTTAAACCTTTAATTTTACTAGTGCAGCCCACAGCCTTCCTGAAAACTCACCACAATCTCTTCTACAAGAGAAAACCTAGGTCTACCAACATATTGGGGGTTATTTAGAAAAGGCAAATACACTTTGCACTACAAGTGCACTGAAAGTGCAGTCGCTGTAGATCTGAGGGGGACATGCAAGGAAAATAAAAAACAGCATTTTAGTCTGCAACTGATTGGATGATAAAATCAGCAGAGCTCCCCCTCATTTCAGATCTTCCCCTCAGATCTACAGCGACTGCACTTCCGAGTGCACCTTCAAGTGCACTTGTAATGCAGAGTGGATTCGCCTTTGGTAAATCAACCCCATTGTGTAGGAACTTTGTACTGCACTATGGGATGCAGGCAGGGCAGGCAAGCTTATAGTCCCCTATGAAAAGTGCAGTGATAATGATTAGAGAGAATTCAGAACTGTTACACGCACCCTGTCAATGTGCATTATGTCCCTTATTTATGTGCAATGATACACAATGGAGCCTTTAACAGACCACAACTTTTTTTTTTTTCCCAGGTCAAGTTAAGTTGGTTTTGCTTATCAATTACCAATGTGTTTTATGCCAAGAATCTGGATCTAGAGAAGATGCTTGAGCTAATCATAAGGATTTTGGGCAAGTTAGAAAACACGCAGGACCGATTGGTGACTAAACAACAGCGTTTTTGTTTTTTTCCCCCCTTTTGATTTTTATAAAGAAGCCCTAATAAAGCATTTTGGCACGACAATCTAAAACTGAGTTTAGGTCACCTTTGTACTGGACTACAAAACTATTACAATAAATATCAGTTCTACTAAAAATATTTCTTCAATGTTGTTTTGAGTCCCTAAGGCTGAGCTGAATGTCTTCACTGGTCATAGTTCTACAGACTCTGCAGCTGTCCAGTACGCAGCAGCTTGAAAAGGCAACATGTATTGGTTATTTTTAACTTGAGAGCTCAAAATAAGCAGTAAGCCAGCCGACTGCAGGTTTGCACGGATTATTCAAATACTGTCACACAGCCACACCAATGGGCATTTCCTGGATGCAAAACACAGGATTACTTTCCAGGATGAAATTATAGCTGTGGTGGGGTTTGCACCTAGGATCAACTTTGCAGACTAACCTGGTTGGATACTTTGTTTAAAATAAATAAATCTCTATCTATATAAAAAAATAAAAAAAATGGAGCTTTACTATAATTATATAACCAAGGAAGTTGCTATTGGGCACACTATTCCCCCCCCCTGAATTGTAATAAAAGGGCATATTTTCTAATCAATGAGCATATTTTTTATATTTTGCAAGGAAAATAATAAGCAAAGTGTGTATTTCCGTTACAGTTCAGAAACGACCTGGTTTTTGAACCTAAAAGGTTTTAGCAATTGCGCTCTCTAGACTTATGTAATAATGTCTCGCACACTGGGGTGAGGGGGATGGGTTCAGTGAAGCAGTGTTCATTTTAAACACCCAATGACAAGTTGCGGAATTTATAAGATATGACTGTTTGCTGTACACAATTGGATGTTTGCAGCAGTAAACATTTTGAGCTCATTCATGCCAGCAAGCCACGCTGAAAACGCACAACACTGGGAAGAAACCATGGCAATACGCTGATCGTGGCACATTGTATAATTTATTTTTTCAAAGAACTTTATTGAAATGTTACTGGTGACATTTTTATTTTGTTCTATTGCCTGCAGTGGTGAATTGGTGGATGGTGAACTAGCCTCATATTGAACAAGGCTTTTTGCCTTGTCCTAGGCAAGGTAGCCCAGTGCATCTGGTGTGAAATAACCCTTGACAGTGCTATGGACTTGCATTGAAAAAGAAATTTAAAAAAGAAAAAAGAAAAATGCTATAAATAAGCCTCTTTAATTCTAATATAATAGGAGATGCCTTTACAAGATGAAATAAAGAATGGTTTAACCAGTTCTTTGGAAGTTCCCCATGACTATATATTATTAGCTCCAGGTTAAAATTAGATTTAGAAATTCAGATAAAAGCATATTTTTGCAGAGCATGACGTAGAGCATTCAGTAAATTCCCTACAGCATCCGCAGAGTAGACAAATTATTGTCATTCATCTAACTTACCTTTTGGTGGAAAGTAAGATTTGCTTTCTGCCTTGTGTGGCCAGTCTACCACCAGGGGGCCAAAGCGACGGAAACTGGCAGTGATCTCGTCTGAACAAACACAGATGGGAAAAAAAAAAAGCTTTTGTTATTTCAGACTCTAACCTATTATTGAATTTAACAAGGCTTCCATTGTAGAAACTGCAGGTGGTGACAACGATGCAGGGATCTTGCAAACAGGCCACTACATCCTTATTAAAAGCTTTAAAAAATCTATGCAATCTTCAGACATCACTCTAATGACATGCCAATAACCGCCTGTAACTTTTGCTAAATGGACAGTTTAAAATGGTATGTTATACTCCAATATACATACGATAGGGGAGAGTTAATGATGGGCAATATAAAGTTCTGTTTACTGTCATGGAAAGTCCAGCATGGTAATACCATTCTGTTCAACACAAAGTCAAGGGATTTTGGGACAGATCTGCAAATTAGGATTTTGCCTGCAGTGTCCTCTTTTCAGATAAATTTTGGTATCACAAAGTAACTACAAAATACAATGGTTTTCTATTGCAGATAACGAATTTCATTGGCCTGACACCAGTTAGTACAGCAAGGCTGGCCATACATAATACAATTTTCTTATTCAAATTCCTTTGGATTTACCTTCAACTATGTAGTGCAAGGGCCTGCCTGATCGTATACAAATTGAAAGGGTTTAGGTTTGACCTAATTATTTGGTTTTGGTAAATCTAAAGGGAAATTGTACAAGAGAATTGTATAAAAGTATGGCCAGCCTAATGGAATATCTGGATGGAGTTTTGCGGTTTACAAAAAAGGTATGTGGAATGTGGGATCACTCCCATCGTACTACCCAAACAGGGATTTCTAGTTTTCTTAAGGCCATGTTACACTAGCAATTTTGTAGCAGAAACAAATATCTCAACTTTTTTTTTTTAATTTGTAGTTGGATAAGGAGTTGCTGTTGTATCAGACTACAATTCTCAGCACCGTGTGCCATGGCCATCTGCAAATGCATTGGAGAACAAGGGCTACTGTGGCAATTCTGTCTCTAGCCTCAAATGCTGGAAAAAAAAAAACAAAAAAAAAAAAAAACAGTCTCTCAGTGGCTGAGTTACAAACCACATAGAATTTCAGCAACACAGACTGTTCGCTGACTACAATTTATATTTTCCTAGCAACAAGAATGGAAAGTAGAACAATTATGTAGCTGCTACAAAATCTCCACTGTGAAATGGGCCTTTAAAATCATGCTTCAAAGCTACAGCAATACTCAGGAGACAAGATCTCAAGAGGTAAAATTGCTCAGAAGCACAAAATTTTTTTGCTGACTTGCACTTTAATAATATTAATTAAAATATTGTGATAGGTCACATCAGAATGGCCGCTACTGTACTGGTATAATGAACATCATATTCAGCCAGCTGACTTACCCTCATCTATATCCGGTGGAAGGCCACCGACAAATACTTTCCTTGAGAAACGCTCAATTCTCTCCCCATTCTGATGTCCAGAATAGCAGTTTGGAGAATTCAGAACACCCACTTGGTCATTATGGCCATCATCAAGCAAGCTGTCATCGATTGGGAACAGGGAGGAGCGACCTGGCAAAAAACAAGGAAAAGTGATGAGGTTACCACCAAGAAACATCCAATTAGCATAGGTTGATTAGGTTGATCCAATGTTGATCTTCTATGAAAGATCAGGATATCATCATAGTCATTTTTTTAACAAACATTTGACTGATTTTCTAGATGGTTAAAATTATATATATATGAGCTGATCACAATGAATTGGGGTTGCCACACAAGGTGAAACCTCAGAAAAGCAAAGGAAACCCCTTCCGGCAGATGGCAAGTAGATGCTCGTTCAAATGAGCAATAGCTTTTACAAAAAAAAAAAAAACCCTTCATATTGATATTTTATAAAATGTGTGCATGTAACCACCAAAAACTTATACTGTTCTTTTACTCTCTGACCAGTTGGTGGGGAATGCTGATCTAGCTGCATTGGAGGCAGTATCAGCTAAATCTCCAAGCCAACAACTAGACTAGAGTTTGGGAGCCAGTGTGGTGATGAACCAGTGCAATGCCGAAACTTGCACTGGAGGGTCAACAACGCTGCTGCACATTCAGCAACACAGCGTTTCTGTTCACTGCCCTTTGCAGAAAGCCCAGGATTCCAAAAAGCATTTCAGGTACACGAGGCAAACTAAACGGGAGTTTTTATGATCAACTGTTGCTGCTTGCAAAATCAAAGGAGTATAAATATGAAGATAAATCTTGTTTTTTAATGTACCACTGTTCATAAATATGTAAAAAAGATCATATCATTACCAAAACACTTTCCGTGAGGAGGCAGAAATATGAAAACAGGCTACACCATTGGGGTCCTTTCACATGGGCGATTCACCGACGGACTCCGCTGATCCCTGCTGAGCAGGCGGATGACTGGTCTGTCTTCGCTGACTGTGCTGAGACAGACCTGTCAGAGCCCCGCTGTCCTCTGGGGAGATCGGATGAAAAGGTATTGCCTGTCCGTTTTCATCTGATCCCAATCTGCCAGACGGATTGAAAATAGGGTCTCCATCTATCTGGATTTTACAGACCGGATCGGATAGCGGCGGGTGTCAGCGGACATGTCACCACTGACATCCGCCGCTCCATAGGGCTGAATGGAGCATCTGATCAGGTTCACCTAAAAAAGGCGGTCCTGATCGGAAAGCCTGTATGAGAGGGGCCTTAGACTGCTGGAAAAGAAAGCCGTACTGGCAGCAAAGTGGCTAAGTGTTTAGCACTTCAACCCAGCCATGGCACTTACTGCCTGGAGTTTGCATGTTCTCCCTGAGCCTGCTTGGGTTTTCTCCGGGTATTCTGGTTTCCTCCCACACTCCAAAGACATGCTGGTAGGTTAATTGGCTGACTAAATTGGCCCTAGTATGTATAAATGCGAGTGAGATTGTAAGCTCCTTTAGGACAGAGACTGATGTGAATGTTCAATATATATGTAGAGCGCTACATAAATTGACAGCGCTATATAAGTACCTGTAATAAGTATTGTACAATAAAATGTAAAGTATGAAGATCTGAGCATTATAGTCACAGGCTTGGCTAAGCATGTTTAAAAGGTATCCAAGCAATGCCATATTACAAAAAATGTAATACTTGGTTAGGATTTCAATGTCTTCTCTCAGAATTTGCATAGTAGTTTTAAGTGGGACTTTAGTCTATAGTTTGAGAAAAGTATTTGATCAAGACAAAAGTTCAGGTACTTGAAAAGGTAATTAAAAACAGTCTGTCCAGAGTACAAATAGATATGAGACTGAAAACAGCAAAGGGTTCCATTTCTCATATGCTGTAGTGAGCAATACATTACACATCACTCCTTGAAAAGGTTAATGAACCACTTAAGAAAATGCAACAGCAGAACCCAGTTTTACAGCTTTCAATTACATTTCAGCTGAAACCTCCATTACACTAAATCAAAAGGGATGCTTTTACTACAAAAGGCGGCCATAAATCACAGCTTCCCAACGGTGTGAGGTTGAAGCAGTCAGCATTCTAATAAATGCCAAGATATAATTTTAACAAGATATTAAACACCATCAGATGTTTGCATGGGACTTTGAACTGCTTGATTAAAAAAGGAGGAAATAAGCTTTGGTAAATAATAACAAAAAAGTATTTTCTTTGAGGACACACCAAGCAAATCCCTTTCAATAACCTCTTCACCATCTAAGCTTTGGGAGCCATCATAGCGCCACCCTAGGTACCAGCTGAGTCACTGGAAAAAAAGATGCACTCCAGCCATACCGGATGTCTTCATAGAAACCATCCTACCAATGGAGTAAATGACGAGATCAATGGCAGTGTAACAAGCATAACCATGCATGGTGTGCCTAGTGCAGAGACCATTTTGTCCTTGACTGAAAGCTTTTTGTTAGAAAATATATGATATTGAAAACATGTTGCCTTCAATGGGAACTGTCACTAGTTGCCTACTTAAAAAAGGAAACGAGTTGCCCGAGTGGCTCTTATTTCAAATCCTTCTACTGTTGGTCTATGACCTGGCACAAGCATTCAGGTTGGAAAGTCAGAAAGGCTCCATGCACATTGGCTTAAAAATCACTGCTTCTACAGGAGTTTTCACTGTAGAAGCAACTCTAAGTTATCCTATGTGTCCATGCACATTAGTACGATTAGAGGCATATTTTAAGCTCTGTGTTTAGAGAAAGGAAAAAAAAAACCTTCTGGTTTGCGTTTTTGATTGGGGCTTTCTGGCAGAAAAAAAATGCTAAACTCACCTAAACTGTGTACAAAAACGCTCTATATGAGCGTTTTTTTTTTTTCTCTACCAAGGGAACTGGCATTTTTTTAAAGCCCAGTGTGCATGGAGCCTAAAAGTCAGACCTCCTAATCTTCATACCTAACCCAGTCAGTCCCTCAAAATTACCAGTACCACTGAAACAGTAATAAGCATCCAATACAGACAGCACCATACCCATAAGCTCAATGCTGGGATGTCTTGGCTTATGGCGACAGCATTTAGCTAAATTAAAAGAAATAGCCATGTATCTAAAAAAAATGTCAAAATGCTAATGTGGTCACATAAAAAAAGGGCCATGGGGCCAGGGTGATAGTAGAGCATCAGTCACCCTGCCCTCACCTTGAAAAAGGGGTCCCTTGGGCTAGGAAATGTAGATAGGTACAATTGGAGGGGGGGGGGGGGGATTTATCAAAACTGGAGCAGACAGTATCTGGAGAAATCCGCTTCTTAAGTTTGTTATCTTAGACTTTGAAAATGAAAGACTGAAACTGATTAGTTGCCAAGCACAACTGCTCTAGATTCTGGCTGCTCCAGTTTTGATATATTCTTCTCTGTGCCTTCTTAACTTTCTCATGTGACCACTTTTGCATTTTGACCTCAATACATGTTTATGGTATATGAGCAGTGTGCCATTTCATGTAACTTGAGTTTCAATTTCATGCCTGGAGAGGGATCCATACAAGAGAATCTTCTCCCTAAGAACATGTGTGAAAAGATCAGAATGTTTCCTGCAGAGTTTGATTAGAGAATAGAGTGGTCATTAGCTTTGTTGAGGGTTGGTCACGGATTTAAAATCTCATAAAATAAAAAGCTCTTTAAATTGTTCTACCAGAAGAATGCTATCAACAAAATACACATGGTGCCATCAACTGCCCTCTTCTTAACAAGCCGGTACACTGCAAGGCTGTTAACGTTCAACATTGCATAGTAACTTACTATAAAGACAGATTTCGGTACACTGCTTGAATTGGGAAATTATTTTATAAGTAAAACCAGATGCAACTTTCTTCCACTGAAAATAAAACACTTCCAAAGGATTCCAACAGCTAAAGCTGATGTAAAGTTAGAGAAGAATTTGAAGCGTTGCACTCATCCGAACCTAGGACAAGTATTTTATGTAGCCATTTGTTGGGCAGCTTTAGCTGAAGCAGGTGGGGCTAGAATTTCACAAATCCCTGACCCCACAACGTACACCCTGGCTGTAAGCGACTAACCAGCTGCACTGGGGTTACCAAACAAGAATGTCTTCACTAGCAAATGCTTAATGTCAGAAAAACATGTTCTGCTAAATTTACAACCCAGAAGGTGTTGTAAGCACACAGCCTGCAAGTGGGGACTGGAATAGCAATCCCACAATAGCAAGACATCAGACATTGTGGTTTCTGCGGTTCGCTGAACTGTTGTACAGCAAAGGGATAAGGCCTTTCTATGAACTGCTGCTAAGGACATCTAAACAAACTATGGTAAGGAAAGTACACAATCATATTCATAATCATTTTGTTCTACAATGACAACCTTAAGGTGGATATACATAGATAGATAGATAGATAGATAGATAGATAGATAGATAGATAGATAGATAGATAGATAGATAGATAGATAGATACGTAGCAATGATGTGATCAATTTAAGCTGGCCATGGAATGTTTAAATCTCGGCCGGATCAGCAGGAACCGGCTGAGATTTGAACCATGTATGGGCTTGATCAACCAGCCTGTCGGATTTTACATGCGATTATTGCTAGCGGCTGTTCTCCCGGCAGGGACAGCTCTGCGGGAGGGGTTCCCCCATCAACACTGACGGTAAAGGAAATCAAGTGATTTTCATTCTTGCAACCCGTGGTTGCAGGGGAAAAAAAAAATAAAAAATCACTCCATCTGTGGCTGGTTTTAGGTACAGGCAATTGCAAATGAGCAATTTATGATTGCCTAAAATATCGTACTGTAAAACACACAGTACTGCCCTACACTCAATGATGGGCTAAAAATATTAATTGAAAGTATGATATATTCACTATAAAAGTAAATGGTTAAAAACTGATAATTTAATCAATCTGAATTCCAAAATGGTTCACCAACACACAGCAGACATTTTATCGATCAATCAGAAGCAACAGAGTCTAAATTAATCGAAAGCTCATTATGGCTCCATTTGCATATTATTCCACCATTCAGCGAATCCCAGCCGCATGAATCTACCGATTACTCTGGCTGGGATTGAGAGCAAAGGTCCCCAAACCTGTACACTTTACATGGCTGTTAACTCGCAGGAATCAGTAGATTGTTGCCGCTGGAACTCGCAGCATGGCTAAATAGTATCAGCCACCGAGCCTGTACAGTGCAATAACAGGCTGTCATCCGCCACTGCTATTCATGAATGTTCGCACAGCCAGTGATTACCTGTGGCTGTACAAACATTTACAAATAGCTGCAGACGTCAACAGCCCACATTGTAGTGTATGGGTTTGGCGGCCACTGCTATGCGCACACAGCTGTCAATCCAAGCCGCAGGAATTGGTAGATTCTTACAGCTGGGATTCGCAGCGTGGCTAAACGCCCGTGCAAATGTTTTTCCTAATAAAATGGATTTTTGATGGTTTTTGCATTAAGCTATAATGCTGATCAAAATAACTGAACAGATTTCCCCATCCACACAAGCTAGGTGGATGGAGGAATCCTCCCCATTGCGCTATTGTATTCTGACTGTCAGAATTCACTGACCAGTGACCAATTGGCTGCAGGCACTGATTGAAACCAATTCATCAAAAAAGAAATGTGGGAGCCGCTATTGCTGGTTTGGATAGGACTATGCAAGCAGAAGAACAACTGTACTGCTAAAGCTTGTTCAAGGCCAATGACTCACCAAGTGGTGAAGCATGGACAGGGATGACAGCCCTGGATTTATACTTTGGGAAAAAGTCTGATGGCAGCTTTCATATACAGTGGATATAAAAACTCTACACACCTATAAGCTGTACAACTCAATTGAAAAAACAGAGTGCACACCCTCTTATAACTGGAGATGTAGCTGTGTTAAGCAATCACATTCAAATTCCTTTTAAATAGGAGTCAATACACACCTGCCATTATTTAAAGTGCCTCAGATTACCCCAAATAAAGTTCAGCTGTTCTAGTAGGTCTTTTCTGACATTTTTCTTTGTTGCATCCTACAGCAAAAGCCATGCTCCACAGAAAGCTTCCAAAGCATCAGAAGGATCTCATTGTTAAAAGGTATCACTCAGAAGGGTACAAAAGAATTTCCAAGGCATTAAATATACCATGGAACACAGTGAAGACAGTCATCATCATCAAGTGGAGAAAATATGGCACAACAGTGACATTACCAAGAACTGGACATCCCTCCAAAATTGGTGGAGAGACAAGAAGAAAACTGGTCAGGGAGGCTGCCAAGAGGCCTACAGCAACATTAAAGGAGCTACAGGAATATCTGGCAAGTACTGAACTTTTTAGGCCATAATTCCTAAAGATATGTTTGGTGCAAAAACAACACTGCACATCACCAAAAGAACACCATACCCATCATCAAGCATGGTGGTGGCAGCATTATGCTTTGGGGCTGTTTTTCTTTAGCTGGAACAGGGGCCTTAGTCAAGGTAGAGGGAATTATGAACAGTTCCAAACACCAGTCAACATTGGCACAAAACCTTCAGGCTCTGCTAGAAAGCTGAACATGAAGAGGAACTTCACCTTTCAGCATACCGACCCAAAGCATACATCCAAATCAACCAAAGGAATGGCTTCACCAGAAAAAAATTAAAGTTTTGGAATGGTCCAGCCAGAGCCCAGACCTGAATCCGATTGAAAATCTGTGGGGTGATCTGAAGAGGGCTGTTCACAGGAAATGCCCTCGCAATCTGACAAATGTGGCATGTTTTTGCAAAGAAGAGTGGGCAAATATTGCCAAGTAAAGATGTGCCATGCTGAATAAAATCAAAAGGTGCTTCAACATAGTATTAGTTTTGTTTTTATTTATTTTTTCCTCCGCCTAAAATATTTCAGTTTGTTGTTCAACTGAGTTGTACAGTTTATAGGTCAAATTAAAGGTGGAAAAAGTTGTGAATGGATTTATCTTTCTCTCGTTTTTGTTACATCACAGAAACCTGACATTTTTACAGAGGTATGTAGACTTTTTATATCCACTGTACCTAACCCGACAGGTTCCTTTCAAGAACATTAGACTATAAACTCTTCTGCTCCATGCACTTGGATAGGAGCTGTGAGTAGGGTTAATGCTATGTAAATAAAAGGAACACAATCTGTGCCAGGTCACTGTGGATTTTAGTTACGCCCTGTTGGAAGCAATACATTTATTTGTGATTTTAATGGAGGAAGCAGCATAATACAAGAGCCCAATTCTGCAGGCTCTCACATCACTCTGCTATAATCATGGCACATACGTAATACACTGATAATCAAGACTGAATTTATAATACATCTATACATATTCGTCATAACAATGGAGAATCACACAGGTAAGTCATTTGACGTGAAACAAGATAAAGTATAATCAAATGTGCAAGGATCAGAGTTGATAAAACATTCTATTAGTAACCAATCTGTATATATTAATACAAGCATACGATTTAAAGAAGTCTTGTCTAGGGAATTTTGATTGAAGGAAAGGGAGGGGACAAAATGGAATCGATCAGGTAGAACAATTGTTAATTAAGCTTTAGTAATAAATAGATAAATTGATTACCTCGTCTTCTCCCATAACTCCTTGCTGCATGTAAACAAAGGACAAAATAATCAACGTTTCATAGAATCCTTTATCCTAATAGACTATCAGCTCTAAACTGGCATTGTGGGTGGCACCAGATATGCAGAGGAGGATTTCCAGCATGAACGTATACATTTTAATACTACCAACTGCTTGGAAAAAAAAAGAAAATAATCGGAAAGAGCTTTTGAAATAAAATCAGTAAAGACGCTCAATTTTGATTTTTTTTTTAAAATGTCAGTCCACCCAAACTGATATTTTTTGTGGCAATCTTGCAGCAGCTCCAGTACCAAAAATGTGGGGTTTGCCATGCTTTGCCCATGCAGGGCAACACAACAGGCTCATCTGCCTGAGTACGGAGAAATACCTGGCACTTCCAGATACAGGGGAAGTGAGATCAAACCTGTGTAAGCTCCAAACTACTAAAACTCTAAGCTTACCCAGAGTTCTTTTACTAGCTCCTGGAAGGTAAATGGAGTGGCGGGCAGAGAAATGAAGTAGAGCATGTGCTGCTGAGGAAATGGACATTGGTTTGGACCTTTTGCTTTGCCCTGCGTGGGCAAAATACAGATTCACTTTAAGATCCCAGGCCCACTTGTCACAATCTTGCTTTGGTTGCTTTGGTTTCAATACTTAAAGTGGAGTTCCACCAAAAAAAAAATAAAAAAAAAAAAATACAAAAAACATTTGGATATTTTTTTTTTTTTTTACTCGCCTCTAAATGCCTGTTGCTAGGGGGTCCCTCGTAGTCTGCCTCTTTCAGTGCCTGGGCTGGTGACATCACTTCCGTCTCGGCACAGGAAGGGTCTGCTCCCTCCCTCCTGTGACCCATTACAGGTCCCAGGTGACTGAGCGGCCAATCACGGCGCTCGGCGCCGCTCACGCATGCGCAGTGGGTGCCAGGCTGTGAAGCCACAGCCCGGCGCCCACAGTTGCAATGCCGGCGCCGCTGAACAGAGTAGGAGACAAGCGGGGCTTCGATCCCACGCATCGCTGGACCCAGGTCAGCAGCTGCAGTATTTGTAGCTGCTGACTTTTACTTATTTTTTTTTTTTTTAGTGGCCCTCCTCTTTAAGGCCTCATGCACACGGGACGTTTTTACAGCTTCTATTTTTGACTTTAGGTGTTTTTTTTCTGCAGGCATTAACCACTTGCCGACCAGCCGCCATCATTATACTGCGGCAGGTCGACTCGTTCCCACAAATCGTCGTAGCTGTAAGCTGGCCCCTTTAAGAGCCATAGTAGGCGCACTCCGGGCGACCTTATGCGCGTGGCCGTGATGTCTACCGGCCACCCGCGATCACGGGAAAGAGCCAGAACGGAGATCTGTCAATTTAAACAGACAGGTCCCCTTTTTGACAGGGGAGGAGAAAGATCTGCTGTTCCTCGTGATTAGGAGCAGCGATCTCTCTCCTCCTCCAATCAGTCTCACCCCCCCAGTAAGGAAAACAGCTCCCAAGGAACACATTTGACCCCTTGATCGCCCCCTAGTGTTAACCCCTGCCAGTGACATTTACACAGTAATCAGTGCATTTCTCTGGCACTAATTGCTGTATAAATGTCAATGGTCCCTAAAAAAGTGTCAGAAGTGTCCGATCTGTCTGCCGCAATTGCAGATCGCCGCCATTACAAGTAAAAAAAAAAATGCCATAAATCTATCCCCTATTTTGTATAAGCTTTAACTTTTGCGCAAACCAATCGATATACGCCAATTACAATTTTTTTTTACCAAAAATATGTAGACTACATTTTGACCTAAACTCAAGAATTTTTTTTTTGTTTTTTTTTTTTGGCTATTATAGCAAAAAGTAAATAGTTTTCAAAATTGTCGCTCTTTTGTTTATAGCACAAAAAATAAGAGGGATGGTATTATTCCTGAACGGTTTTGATTATCTGCACCAAGAACCCAAATGTCAAAGTATTTCCTCCAAATACCTCTTAAAAACTTTGACCAGACATACTTTACCTAGCTCAAATATTAAAAGGAATGAACTGAAAACTGAAAAAAAAAACCTAACCCCCTATACTTAACCTATCTCCAAGTGCTAAATTCATCCATTAACACCAGTCCTTTCTTACCAGGCACAGTGGCTAAAGCCCTGTACACATGGGCCGAATGTTGGCAGACATCAGCCGGTTAAATAAAAACAAAAACAGGCCGACATTCAGCCCGTGTCTACGCCAGTCGGTCTGACAGGGCCAGCTTCTGTCGGATGAGCATGCTGGAAAACCAGCAGCCCACAGGCTCCCAATAAGCGCTCTCAGCCAATGTCTAAGAGCAATGATTGGAGCGTTCTGGCAGGGGGCCGTCCCCCTTGTTAGAACACAATAGCCCAGTGGAGCTGTCAGGTTTTTTTCTTTTTTATTCAACCCAGCAAAAAACTGTTATGCCCCGTACACACGATCAGACATTATGACAACAAAACCCATGGATTTTTTCCGACGGCTTGGCTCAAACTTGTCTTGCATACACACTGTCACACAAATCTTGTCGAAAATTCCGAACGTCAAGAACGCGGTGATGTACAACACGTACGACAAGCCGAGAAAAAGGAAGTTCAATAGCCAGTGCGGCTCTTCTGCTTGATTCCGAGCATGCGTGGAACTTTGTGCATCGGAATTTCCGACAACGGATGTTGTTGTCTGAAAATTTGAGATCCAGATCTCAAATTTTGTGTGCCGGAAATTCCGATGGAAAATGTTCGATGGAGCCTACACACGGTGGGAATTTCCGACAACAAGCTCCCATAGAACATTTTCCGTCAGAAAATCCTATCGTGTGTACAGGGCATTAGTGTGTAGACTTTAGTGGTTAGCACTTCCACATAGCAGCACTAGGGCCGTCAGTTAGAATCCCAATCCCAGCACTTACTGCCTGGAGTTTGCATGTTCTCCCTGTGCCTGCATGGGTTTCCCCCGGGTACTCTCGTTTCCTCCCATACTCTAAAAGACATGCTGGTAGGTTATTTGTCTCCTGTCTAAATTGGCCCTAGGATGTATACAATATGTACGAATGTGAGTTAGGAACCTTATGAGAAAAAAAATAAAATAATATAAAATATATATATATATATATATATATATATATACATATACACATACACACACATATATATATATATATATATATATATATATATATATATATATATATATATATATATATATATATAAAAATATAAATTGATGGTGTTATGGGAGTAATGAAGTAAATGAAAATTTTAAAAAATCAGGCACCAGTACCATCAGTGTTAAAGTACAAATTTGCACCGACTTCTGACAGCCTATAAAACATTGTTTTTCTTTCCCTGGTCTGGTTCATCCAGAGTGGAGGCACTCTAATACACTCTAATACCGGTGTGCTACAGGCCAGATCACCAGGTGAAAACCAAGAGCAAAAAGCCTAAAGAAAATAAATGCAGCCACCACATTTAATGATTGGCAATATATATTACATTTTTGATTTGGGGTTTAATACCGCTTTAACCTTTGGGTGGACTGTACTGTTATGATAGTTAGGAGTTAGAGTACAAAATGTAATGAGCATTCATTAGTATTAGGATCCCTTTTTGATGACACTTGCATTAAAAAAATTAAAAAAAAATAGCTTGTACACAGAAGGCTTGCTTGAAGTTATTATCCACTTCTATAAATAGGATCAGAGGAAGGGTACATACAACACGCGAAAAATAAATCTGATTCATCTAATTTGTAGGGAAGCTAATGGTTTAATCAGCCTTAAGTTTGTTTGTTAACTACTGGATACTGCTTATAAACGGTTTTGATCTATTCTGTAATAAGACATAACCATTAGGACAACATTACAGTTTACCAATTGTGCTTTATATTTAATGACAAAACAAATCCTGTGGGTCAAGTTCAGGCCCAAAATGATTCACTGAATGGTAAAAATTATGGGTGGCTTATCAGAAAAATGAATATACCGTATATCTGCAAGGGTGTTGATTGCATTGCTTAAAAACACAACAGGATATCCCACAAATTCATATGATAAAGCACCATGAAAAAGAGCACCTGACAATAAAATCAATTAAAAAATTACTTTCAGGTATATTTAAAACAATGAACCAATGACTCCATTTCTACCGATCGATTTTATGGCAGACTCAATTTAAAAAGTACTCATACCCAACAATTCCCTCAATTTCTGAACCAAGTGCACATAGTCACATGTATTTTTTTTTTTATGGCTAGGAAACATCACATTCTACACGTCACAAGACTGACCCCCATGACAAGACTGGCTTTTTGTTATTTTGTCAATTCCACAAAAGCCCCTTTGTAGAAATAATCAAATATTCAGCAAAATCCAAAAAAATGATATTTCAAAGAAATGCCTTTGTGAATAAGAGGGGCTGGATTATAGCCCAATTGATAAAACAAAGGTTTGTTTTGGAAACATTATGTATGAGTGTTTTGGAATGCTTCATGGAGCTTGACACCCTCAAATCTGGGGCCAGTCCAAGAATTCTGGGCTCTTCTGCATGTTCATTATCAAGTTAAAAAAAAAAAAAAAAGTGATGTACGGTGTTTATAGGTAGGGAAGGCAAAAATGTTGGTTTCCTTTTAGTGGCCAGTTATAACTACTATAAGGATACAAGCTTACAGAGATCTCAAACCTCTCCTTGTATATTAGACATGAAGGAGGAGCTTTAGAGCAATGAACTTTTTTTTTTCTTTTTTAAGTTAAAAGATATCACATGCATGTCAGCTGTTAGAACATTCCGATTTTTGTTTTCATTTGCTTCATCTGGAAAAGAGAATACCATGTATAATTTATCGGGTGCCAACAGAATAGGCAGTGTTCCTGCAGATTATAAAACAGGGAGTAGATCACATGGGAAGAGACACGCAAATAGCTTGTTCTTACAAACAGGAGACACCTCCCTTACAGTCACATGCTGCTCATAGAACAGTGGGTAGCGTTAGCACATCCATTTATCTACTACCTTGTTTCCCTGAAAATAAGCCCGGTTCTTATATTCATTTTGGCAACAAAAGGCACAGTAGGGTTCATTTTCGGGGTAGGTTTGTACTATTTAATGTGCCGTCTTCTCTCCCCCTCTCCCTCCCTGCCTGTCAGGACTCCCCAGTGTGAACCGAGTTAAAATGCTTGTAAAATCCTATAATCCACTTTATTACAGTAGTATATAATGTACAATATGAGCGTTTCTGTAATATAATTGTACCAAAGACCATTGTTATAGCGCCTCCGTGACCCGCCAGAGCTGTCTTCCACGCTCCGAGAACTACAGAAGAGGGGCATATATACCCCGCTGACAGCTGGGGGAACAAGAGGAGAACAACGGGAGGTCAGCTGAGCGTCGAGCAGTTCTGTAACAAAGGTATTTGGCACAATTGTATTACTGTACATTATATACTACAATAATAGAGTGGATTATAGGATTTTACAAGCATTTTAAACTAGGCATTTTTTTCGGGGTAGGGCTTATATTGCAGCCCTCCTGGAAAAGAACGCTAGGTCTTTTTTTGGGGAAACACGGTACTTCTTTTTAGAAATCATTTGTATATCTGAAATACTATTTCCTGTAGGGCTCATAAGCCAACTGGAAATCTAATTATAACAATGCCTATTATAGCCATGCGTGTCTCCACCTTGCATATATAAAATGCTGTATATACGTAAACAACCAACTTTATGTTGCCACTGGTTATTGCTGAGCTGCACAGACCTAAATAGCAAGATCTCAGGTTTACCCCCAGCTGAACGACTCAGAGGAAGGACCCTGTGTGCTCTCTCATTAATGTATTAAAGTGTATCCAAAACCCAGGTATTGAAAACATTAGCTACGGTAGTTCACATTTAAAGTCTAAGTTCACCTTTGTTCACTTTTTTTTTTCTAAATTCCAGCTCACCAATGTACCAATATAGCATTAATGTACTTATTTTACAAAAATAAAACAGCTTTCATTAATTCTACACCTGGATACCCAACTCTCTTCATAGCGGTTTAAAAACACTGCTTAATTAGTTCTGCCTTATTTCTTGGTCAGACTTTAGGCCGTGACACAGGAAGGAAGGAGTAGATAAAAGGTAGATAATGTAGGTTGTGTGCTAATGAGCTCAGCAGTTCAACTCCTTCCTGTGTCATCACCTAAGGTCCAACCAGGAAGTAAGGCAGAAGTAATGGAGCAGTGTGTTTAAAAAGCTATGAAGAGAGTTAGGTATGCAGGTGAAGAATTAATGGAAAGCTGTTTTTTATTTTGTAAAATAAGTACATTAATCCTTTATTGGTACATAGGGGAGCTGGAATTTAGGGGGGGAAAAAGTGAACTTAGCCTTTAAGCGTAATAAATATTAGTGTGCAGCCCTTCTTTAACCACTTGCCGACCAGCCGCCGGCATACTGCACAGGGTCAGCACATTCCCCACAAGCTTTCGTAGCTATACATTGGCTCCTTTAAGCGGGATAGCAGGAGTGCGTGTGTTCTCGCTGCACTGCAGGGGTGCCGATGCTTGTAAACCGGTGGTCGCAATAACCGCCGGTCACGAGCGATCATGGACATGAGAGGCAGAACAGGGACGTGTGTGTGTGTGTATATACACACACACAAATCCCTGTTCTGTTCTGAGAGGAGATGCAGATCGTGAGTTCCTAATAGCTAGGAACCAGAATCTGTCATCTCCTATAGTCAGTCCCCTCCCCCTACATTTAGAACACAGTCAGGGAACACAGCTAACCCCTTGATCACCCCTAGTGTTAACCCCTATAATTGTCAATCGTCCCAAAAATGTGTCAAAAGTGTCCGATGCTCCCTAGGCTTTCCCTACTTGTCAGGAACCTTTCCCTGTGCTGTTCTCTTTTCCTAAGCAGTAGGTACCTGTCCTTGGCCTACCACTCACTTCGGGTGTGCCCAAATGACTTGGGTCACGCCATTTATAAAAGGTTCCTCGTCAAGATGGCTGCCTGAAAATCGCAAAGGATTTCAGCATCCAATCAGACAGCTGTCTTTCCTGAGAAGACAGATGGAATTCCCTCCAACCTGTAGATGCCACAGTGTCATTGTTACAGGTGGAGAGAACAACTGTACCTGCCTACATGTCATTGCACATGCGCTTTAAGGTGCACTTGAAGTTGCTGCAAAGCAATAAAGTTCAAAAGGCCAAAACATTTTCAAAAAAACAAGAACAGGTGATTGTTCTAAAAAAAATAAATAAATAAAAAATAAAAAAAATGTACCAGTGTGTGGCGATCTACGCAGCTTATAGTCCAATTCCAGCTTTGCCATCACTTGAAATAGTTTGCTTGGGCCATGTTTGCCCATACAAACCATCTCCTTTACTGTGTGCCCACTGTCGGCACTGCATCAGCTACATACATTACAAAGTTTTTTTGTTTCAGCAGCAGTATAGGGACTTCTGGAACAAGTCAGGCTGTTCGATACTCAGCCATTACCAGGAAGCCTTGTATTTTATCAATGAATACAAGGCTTCCTCTGATTGGCTGAGGTGGAGATCTTGGCACCATGCACCCTGCCTCTCCACCTTAGCCAGCTAAAGCTCAAATTTACACAGCTGAATGAATGAGGAAGGACACTGCCTCTTTGATGTGTGCAAAGATGATGAGAGTTTCAATTAAAATACCACTTTAGCTGTGAACATTCTTTAGAAATCACAAAATACTTTTAACACTGTCAAAAAAAAAAAAAGTTTTTGGATCTAGCAGCATTTTTAAGGACATCTATTTTAGCCAGAAAAGAAATGTTGTTCATAAAAGCACATCAGCCTTCAAAGCTTGCACAATATTTTTCTGTTCTGTTCTGCAGAATCAGAGGGATTAGGAAAGATTATGAGGAAATTAAACTGCATCAGAGTACCACTTATAAAGCTTTGATGTTTCACACATTAAAAAGACTCACAAGCCTTTAGTGGCCCACATTTCTGTATGCTTCAGGACTAGAAATTCATGGTTTACATTTCTTCCTCCCAAAGATTTGTAAAGGTTTCTAGTCTCAAAATCACTTGTCATTTTTTGAGGCCAGAACTGATTAAACCTCAAATTAAACACACCAACAAATTTTCCCTTCTAAAGCCAGCCATAGACAAAGCGATTTGCTTTCCTGCAACCGACTGTGTTGATGGGGAAATCCCTACAGTGGAGCCATTGTGTCCTCCCGCTGTGGGGGGGTTGGCTATACAGGGAGCTGTTTAAGAGAACACAGTGATTACTGTGAGTGGCTATAAAAGCTACTCGCAATAATCACATGTAAAAATCAGACAGGCTAGTACATTCAACCTGCCCATGCATTGTTCAAATTTCGGGCAGTCCCTGCTGAACCAGCCAAGATTCGAAAAGTCTGTGTCCGACTTAAGGCCTCATGCACAGGAGACGCTGTTAAACGCGCGTTCAGAGGCAGTTGGACACTTTTTTCAACTGCCCCTGAACCCATTCAATGTTATCTTATGTGTCCATGTACACAGTCTTGTTTTTTTGGCGTTTTTAAGAAGTTGCGTTTAACCTCGTTTTTCCAGAAGCAAAAAAATGGGTTCAGACGCAAAAGTTTTCCACGTTTCAGACACCAAACGCCGGTACCGCGTTTAGATTTATTTGGTTTTTCAAAGGAACATTTTATGACCCTTGCTTGACATTTTTGACCCGACTTTGGGGCCCCATATCTGGAGGCCACCTGGTGCTAGGAACCCCAAATTTGGTGTGCTAACACAGTTGGGCTAGCACTATAACATATCCAAATTTGGGGTCGGAAAATGTAATTCTCTGCTGCAGAAGTGCTTGACATTTTGCGACCCAAATTTGGGGCCCCGTATCTCGGGGCCACTTGGTGCTAGGAACCCCAAATTCGGATATGTTGTAGTTCCACTGTGTTAGCACACCAAATTTGGAGTTTCTAGCACCAAGTGGCCCCGAGATACGGGGCCCCAAAGTTGGGTCGCAAAATGTCATTCTCTGCTCTGCAGATGCTTCTAGATGCAAACGCGGTAAAACGCGGCAAAACGCGGCATGCAAACGTGGCAAAATTAGCGTTTCTAAACACCGGTTTCAGCTTTTAAAAACATGTGTTCAGCAGAGTTTGCACCGGCGTCTCGTGTGCATGAGGCCTAAGGCTGTGAGAACTAATATGTAAATGAACAAATATTTAAATCCAATACTGAATTATTGATCAGTTGGAGCATGCCTCATCTATCTCTTTACCCTCACTATTGCCAACTATGATGTTCTGATAAGAAGTTGTCACCTGTAGCTCCTAACTAAAAATTCTTCCATGTGCGTAAAGCTGTAAAAAAAATTGAACAGATTCCTCTATCCATGGAAAACAGGATGGCTGGATGAATCTCCAATGTGGCTATTGTATTCTGACAAAATACCTGCATCTGATTGGATGCTGGCGCTGTTGGGCAAACAAATTCCCTCCCTGCTCCTTCAAATTTTTCAAAAGAACAATGGATGGAAGGACGCTGAAAGGGCCACCCACAGAACAAATATGGGGTGGTTCATCGGCAACCAGCCAGAATTCGTTCCATGTATGGTCCAGTTTAAGACTATTGGTAGACAATGGATGAGGCAGAATTAAAAAAAAACAAAAAAAACAACAATCTTTGTGCTTACATAATTCTGTAAGTATAAAGGTCAGTTGACACACAAATAGCAGTAAAGTTCCTCCTTAAAACTTTAAGTCCATTAAGTCTGAGCCGTTCCTTTGTATCCAGTAAAACGAATCCTGACATCAGCTAGTCTAGAAAAAGAAATCTGTACTGACCTGCAGTGTTGAACCAGCCCATTAAGCAGTAGCTGTGCTGCAGGCAATACTGCATTAAAGATATTTGCATGAACATTGCCTGGACTCAATTGTGCCCTCAATTATGGAACACCGTTTGTTTTCACAACGGAAGCCCACATCCCCTGATAGGTGAAAAATTTCAAGGCTGATACGCGGAGAGCGGGTGAGGAAAGGTTTATAATCCCCCTTGGCCCCAGAGGCCTGTTAGCTCGCTGAGTGTGTTAAACAACTGGAGTCTAATTGGAGATTTCACACTGGATCTGAAAAGAGATTTTCAAGAAGAGAAACAAACCTACATTGCTTCTACGTCAATCATCTGCTCACAGGGAGAACCTACCAAAGCTTAAAGCCGGTAGCAAAATGAGAACATGAATTTATCTACTAGCGCATACGGCAAAAATTAGAAAAAAAAAAGGGGGGGGGCGGCTTTTGAAGTGCCTTTCTGCTGAGCTACGGACAAATAAAATAAAAATATAAAATGCATGCAAAAATATGTAATAAGACCAACAATTAAAGTATGGTCGAAGCTTTTCCCCTATGGGTGACAAGAGTTCTGCACTCCTGTGTCCCAGTTTCAGTCCACTATCGGCTGACATCACAGAGCCAGCTCAGGCCCTGCAGTGATCCCCACAATGTTGGGACCTATCCAGATGCCTGACAGGTAGCTGGCTCAGCCTCTCAGCGCACTATTGAGAGCCTGAGCCAGCTGCTCCCGCCCCCTCCACAGCCCAGCACTCCAGTGAGCGCCGGAGGGGCAGAGTCACCGGCTCACCGAAGAAGCGATTAGCTGATCGCTCAGTTCTCAGTGTACAGCTGGCGGGGGATCGATGCAGCAACCATCTAGGTGAGTATTATGTGTTTTGTAAACCCGCACTTTTCTTTTAATGAAAACTGAACTCTAAAACGGCTAAAAACACAGATGATAAACTTATAGGGACACGTTTTATTTTCCACAACTCTGTCACAAAGCACAGTTCTGTCTTGGCAGCTGAGGGGACCTGATCTTTCTCTGCTGCAGTTTCTCTTTCACTTACATGCCTCCTCCTCACCCCCACCTTGTGACTAGACAGAGGAGACATTTCACACTGCTGAGTTCATCTCTCTGTCACTCTGCTTTCTCAGAATGCTCCTTGCACTGCATCACACAAGGCTGGCTCCTTGGGACTGCTTTCAGTCTGGCAAATAACCAAAATATTTAATGATGCATCAATTATTACAGTGCTGCAGGAAAGAGGAATTTTGGGATATCAATAAACTAATCATAAAACTGCGCCCACCCCCCCTTCTGACACCTATACCCACCGTGTTTAAAGAGGAAGTAAACTTCCTCTGCAAACTTTTACCTGTAGGTAAGCCTATAATAAGGCTTACTTATAGATAGTGAAAAGATCTCCTAAACCTGTACAGTTTAGGAGATATATACAATGCATGCAGCCAGTGACATCGCTGGCGCATGCACACTGAAGGAAAAGCCCACGGGTGCTGTTCCTTCCGAGCCTGTGTCATGAACGACGGCTCCCGACTGACATCGCAGCTCCGGCCAATCACAGCCCCGGAGCCTGCAAACCCAGAAAAAGCTCCGGGAAACATGTTGGCCGTGACAGTGGTGTGCTGGGACCGCTGCAACAGATTCGTTCTAAGGCAAGTATGTCATAATGAGCTAGTACGCAATGCATACTAGCTCATTATTATTATTGTCTTGCAGGGTTTTTTTTGTGGGTTTTTTTTTCTGAGGTTTGCAATCTCTTTAACCACTTCAATACCAGGCACTTATACACCTTCCTGCCCAAGCCAATTTTCAGCTTTCAGCGCTGTCGCAATTTGAATGACAATTTCGCGGTCATGCAACACTGTACCCAAATTTTTTATCACTTTGTTCCCACAAATAGAGCTTTCTTTTGGTGGTATTAGATCACCTCTGTGATTTTTATTTTTTGCGCAACAAATAAAAAAAGACAGAAAATTTAGAAAAAAAAAAAGTTTTTCTTTGTTTCTGTTAAAAATTTTTTTGTAAATAAGTACGATTTCTTCAATGACAGGTACTGATATGGCTGCACTGACGGGCTCTGATGAGGTGGCACCAATGAGGTGGCACTGGTATGCGTCACTGATGGGCACTCATAGGCGGCACGGATGGGCACTGATAGGTGGAATTGCTGGGCATCACTTGTCTGTACTGAACCATAATGTTGCCAGTCAGTGCAAATTTGTGGGCACCGATTGGCATGTATTGGGCATTTTTTTTATATGTGGATGGCCTTGGGGTACATACCTGGCCATCCACATGCTGGGGGCTTCCCTGGTGGTCCAGTGTGGGCATCTGCGGGGGGGCTGCGCTGATAAACAATCAGCACAGACCCCCCTTCAGGAGAGCCGCCGATCGGCTCTCCTCTACTTGTGTCTGTCAGACGGGAGCGAGGGAAAGCCGATCAACGGCTCTTCCTGTGTACATCGTGATCGGCTGTGATTGGACACGGCTGATCACGTGGTAAAAAGCCTCCATCGGAGGCTCTTTACAGAGATCGGTGTAGCGGTGTGTCAGACTGAAACACCGCACCACCGATCACCGCGATGCGCGCCCCCACGGGCACGCGAAGGCTGTTATCCTGCTGGAAGTCATATGACGCCCAGTCAGCATAACTGAACCACCACCCAGTCATCATTTTGCTATAGGCTGGGCGGGAAGTTAAGAAAGATGTGTATACTTACCTATTATCAGGCCATTGTGGTCCAGTCAAGTGATCTCCCTTGTCAGCCAGCACTGGCAACGGGGAGAGGAGAGTGCTCCAACAGCTGGAATGCCTGAGTGGTGACAGCACCCACAGGCTTACTATGGGCCATCCATTGTCGGCACTCCCTTCTCTCCTCTGAAGCAGCTGCTAGCTGACAGAGGGGAGAAGATCATGTGACTAGACCAGGCCAGCCTGAAAATAGGCAAGTATATACATCTTTCTTCTACAGGTTAGTAAAAGGGGCTGGGGGGTTTGATATCCAAAAATTCCACTTCAAAGTGGTTTTAAAGGCAGAAGGTTTTATATCTTAATTCATTCTATGCTTAAACCTTCAGTATGCAGCAGCCCCCCCTCATACTTACCTGAGCCCCATCTCGACCCAGCGAAGTTGCACAAGAGCCTCGGTTGTCTGCCGATTGGCTGAAACACAGCAGCAGGTGCCATTGGCTCCGACTACTGTCAAAGTCAGTGATTCATTGAGGAGAGAGAGGAGAAAGAGGAGAGAGAGGAGAGAGAGGAGAGAGGAGAGGAGAGAGAAGAGAGAGGAGAGAGGAGAGGAGAGAGAAGAGAGAGGAGAGGAGAGAGAAGAGAGAGGAGAGGAGAGAGAAGAGAGAGGAGAGGAGAGAGAAGAGAGAGGAGAGGAGAGAGAAGAGAGAGGAGAGGAGAGAGAAGAGAGAGGAGAGGAGAGAGAAGAGAGAGGAGAGGAGAGAGAAGAGAGAGGAGAGGAGAGAGAAGAGAGAGGAGAGGAGAGAGAAGAGAGAGGAGAGGAGAGAGAAGAGAAAGGAGAGGAGAGAGAAGAGAGAGGAGAGGAGAGAGAAGAGAGAGGAGAGGAGAGAGAGGAGAGAGGAGAGGAGAGAGAAGAGAGAGGAGAGGAGAGAGGAGAGAGAGGAGAGGAGAGAGAGGAGAGGGAGGAGAGGAGAGAGAGGAGAGGAGAGAGAGGGGGCGGGGCCGAGCCACGGCTCCGTGTCTGAATGGACAGAGAGTAGCGGCTCGGCTACCCCCATAGCACGCTGCTTGCTGTGGGGGCAATCAACAGGAGAGAGGGGCTAGGAGTGTCAGAGAGGGGCCCGAGAAGGAGGGAGGATCTGGTCTCCTCTGTGCAAAACCATTGCACAGAGCAGGTAAGTATGACATGTTTGTCATTTTTAAACAAAAAAAAAAAACAAACAAGACTTTAATATCACTTTAAGGCTGAATCCCTGACACAAGATACTAGCTACATCATCATTGTGCTATACATAGTTACATAGTTTGTGCAGAGAGCAGAGCTGTGGGAGGGGCCCAGCAGGCCCCACCCACAACCGGCTGCCTGCAGAAAACTGCAGGTGTGGGTGGAGGAAAGACCAGTCACCCTGCACAGGGAGAGAGGAGGAGGAGAGACTGGTCTTTATTACCAGAAGCTCCTGCACATAGAGGCAAAGCCTCCCAACTGGATTACCGTATATACTCAAGCATAAGCCGAGTTTTTCAGCACATTTTTTTATGCTGAAAGTGCCCCCTTCGGCTTATACTCAAGTCAAGCACTTTTCTGCAGCAAAAAATGTCATTTTCTGAACCGACTTTGGGGCCCCATATCTCGGGGCTCCTTAGTGCTAGGAAACCCAGTGGAACTAGTACCACAACATATCAAAAGCTGGGGTTCCTAGCACCAAGTGGCCCCAAAGTCGGTTCGGAAAATGTCATTCTCTGCTGCAGAAAAGTGCTTGACATTTTCTGAACCGACTTTGGGGCCCCGTATGTTGGGGCCACTTGGTGCTAGGATCCCCAGCTTTGGATATATTGTGGTTTGCACACCAAATTTGGGGTGCCTAGCACTAAGTGGCTCCAAGATACGGGGCCCCAAAGTCGGTCAACTGTGTCCATCTGCAGCAATGTCATTTCCGGACCCTTTGGGTCCAGAGACCCCAAATTTTGTCTGTAGCTAGGGGACATCTAGGAACCCTTAACTACCGAGTTTGAAGTTCGGGGGACCTATGGCTGCAAATGGGCACAGTGAGGCTGCAAATGGGCATTGTTGCCCCTCTTTTCCACTGCGCATTTCTCACCCTAGGCTTATACTCGAGTCAATAAGTTTTCCCAGTTTTTTGTGGTAAAATTAGGTGCCTCGGCTTATATTCGGGTCGACTTATACTCGAGTATATACGGTACTTCACAGATCTTGACAAACACCACAAAGCACACCAAGATTTAAGAATACGCATGACAAATATATTTAAGTAATATTTGCTTATCCTGAAATTCAGATTTAATTTGTGTCTTTTACATCTGCCTGGTGTTCAGCTTTAAATTTTGCCCAGAGGCATGATAGAAGACAGCCCAACCATGCAATATAGATGACATACTGCAGCTGCGAATAATTCCCAAAAGGCAAGCAAGACATTTTTGTAAATTGTGTCGTTACAGTTCTATATGTTATTGGGAAGTACTCTGGGTGATGCTTTGTCAATCTTCCCCATTACCAGTGAATAGTGAGTTTCCATGACCAGATTTAGCACAGTGAACAAGACTCTTTTCCAGTCTGGTAGAGGTGGCCATACATAATGATAATGTAAATCCGGAAAGGCACAGACATGTAGGGCTTGTGTTAGCTGCAATTATTTTCCTAGATCTCATAAACCAAAACATTTTTCAGGGCACGCGGCACCTGATTATACTCCATGTCATCATAAACCATTTTTTATGTCCTCTCCATATGACACCATCATTGGAAGAGTCGTCCTGTTGTAAATTAAGCACCAAATAAATTGTTGCAGAGGGGAACATCTCGCAGAACAATTCATCTTGGTATGCTCAGTAGTCATTCATTAGATCAATAGTTATGCGCAGGGGTAATTATTCTCCGAGGGCTAGAGGTCAAGCCATCCATGGCCTCAGTTTATTAACCTCTGGAGCCAAAGGTCACGATTTACAACTAACAAAGTGCTTTGCTATTTGGTGCGAAAGTAAAAGCCAACTGCTAAAGACAAACTCGCACTCCAGCCAATACAAAATTAGCACATTGGCAGATTTCTTTTCCAATATAGATTTTAGTCTAGATGATGCACTTTAATTGGGCAATTGTACAAACTGGAATTAATTTACAAAAAAAAAAAAAGAGAGTGAATGTTCAGTTGGTAAACACTTCTTCACCTTGGGGTTCATGCACACGGGGCTTTTACAGACATTTTCTATGGCTTGCATAGTTTACTTGCACTTTCCCATGCCCACTGAGTCACATATGATGCGTACACAGCCTGCCATACATGTGGTTGTATGTGGTTGTTCTCTTATAAGCATCAATGATTCTTTGCATCAGCATTTATTAACGTTCCCTCATCTGAGGTATTACCTGAACACAGCTCTTTTGCTCTCTGTTGTGTATGCAAACCACATTAATGTGTGATGGAAATCATGGTTTATAAAAGGAATTGCTCATTTGGTGAGGTCACAATTTTTTAAACCATGATTGCAATGTTTCATGAAGCTAATTAATCTCAGTTTAAGGGGGAAGAGAAGGAGCTGCTTATCTGAATAATAGCCAATTTTCATGCATTGTGCTTTTTTTTTTAATGTTTTCCATGCATGCCCATGGAAGTCAATGGGGCCATAAATGCACTATGTTGCACCAAAAAAAAAAAAAAAAAGCCGGCATCATTTTCATAGGTGCACAAAAGCGTGTTGCACAGGTGTGACCTGGCTCCATAGACAATAATGGGATTGCTTATGTCCTGCACGGTCGTGTGAGAAAATGCAGAGGTGTGAAGTGGAACTAACCAGTCAGAATAATTGTTTGCTATTGCCTGTACCTTTACCAGTGGGAAGAGCAAAATGAGGTTGATTTGCTAAAAGGCAAAAACTGAACTTTTCAAGTGTAGTTGCACTTATTTTCCCCAGAACTTAAAGTGGTAAAGCTTTTCTGATTTCCATCACCCAATCATGTGCAAGCAGAAATGCTGTCCCCCCCCATTTTCTTTGCACCTGATTGGGTATTTTTTACAGTGATGCTTCATCTCATTCATTAAGCTCTGGGAAAATGAGTGCAACTGCAATTGCAAAGTTCACAGTTCGTTTGCCTTTAGTACTGTAAATCTAAATGCACAGTGTCTATGCCTTTACCCCATCAGTGCATCTTCAAAACCATCTCGTAGGAAAGCACCTTACTGGCTCCTATTGGTAATATTTTTTTTTGTTCCCAGCTGGGTAATGTTGCTGGGGCCACTGGCAAGACATGGGGCCCCTGGCAAGACATGGGGCCCCTGGCAAGACAAGGGGCTCTGGTATTTTAAGATGCAGAAAAGGTTGTTTTTGGAAATGGCCTTTGTGATCTGTAAAAGAGTGAAAGCTGAAGTTCTTCAAACACTGTATCTCATGCTTTTACAGGACTCTTCCATTTTAAAAAGATGGAGATAACCACTCGCTGATATCTTAAAATCCCTATCAGCCTTCGCAGCACACGTTTAGAGTCATTTTCAATCCTGAGAGTGATACTGTGATACAGCTTCTACAGCTTCAAGTAAGGCTGGTTCTGGGCCTCCAAACAATGAGCTACAATTTCCAATGTGCCTTGTTAGATCAAAGCTGTCACAGTATACTGGGGCTTGTAGAACGGCCAGAGCTCCGCAGGTCACCCATAGCTGTACTACAGCTGATGTGTTTGAGTTCCCCCTCATCACTCGTTAATATCTGACCAAACTGTTTCTTGTCACAAAGGTGCACTGCAGCAAGTCGAGGCTACGCTTCACTGGTCTTAATGGAAAATGCTCTGCTGGCAGGGGAATGTTTGTCTTAGTTAAATACACCTAGAAGTATCTCTGAAGGTCAGAGGGAGGTGAGAGGAAAACTGAGCCATGCTTGAAAAAGGCCATTAATAATCTTTGGGCTGAGGCAAAGCTTACAGAGGTCACAATAAATCATACAGCGAAAAAATACAGTGTCCTTACTTCATCATCTAGTGGAACACTAAAAGGATTCAGGACTGGCTTTATGCACCTTACAGTTCCCAGATTTTACTGAAGATGAGGGATTGGACTGGAAACATGTTAAAATTTGTTGAACTGACTTCGTAAAAGTGACCAATAAAATCTTTCCATCAGTCATGCAAATATCGCCAGTCTACTGGGTTTAGTTAAAGAGATTGGCGTTAGCCCACCAATTATTTCAAGATATAATTAAATTCCAGCTTAAAATTTTGTGGTATTTACTAGCCAAACCCAACTGGGAATGTCTTGCATTAGACAAAAAGTTAAACGGTCAATATACTGCAAGCAAAGTAGGTAATGCCCTCTTACATCAATGTAAGAGCTGGCCATGCCCCAAAGATACAATTTCACATCGATGCAAGGTGCAAATTGATTTATTTTTTAATAACAAAAGAAAGTAAAATCCACTATGTAGTCGACAGGCTTCTAAGTAGTAGCACAGGCAATTTCCTATGTCCCACAGCCCTCTACTAAACAGAGCAATCCATGTCCTGCTGCTTTAGTCAATTGCCAGATCAGAACTTCAAACTATTACTATGTTTAAAGCAGGGGGTCTCAAACTGATTACCCCCCCCCCCATTGCAGGACTACAAGTCCCATGAGGCATTGCAAGGCTGACAGTTACAAGCATGACTCCCACAAGTAGAGAAATGATGGGCTTTGTAGTTCCGCAACAGCTGGAGGGCCGCCAGCTTGAGACCCTTGGATTAAAGGATAAGTTCACTTTAAAAAAAAAATGCACATTTTTTGCAGGAAAAAAAAAAAAAGTGCATTTACATTTTTTTTCTTTTTTTGTTAGGAGCCTAGAAACCATTGCACCAGTGATCAGCCGATCACTGATGCCATGCAAGTCTCCTGCACACCGTCAGTGTGAGAAGTCTGTCACATACATCGTACGGCCAGGCATTTTCACACTGACAGGAAGACTCCCTAAACAGTGCCGTGGTAGTTCATTGAAAACTACAAGCCGCCAGATGCAAAGGATGTCGGTATTTGCAGTTTAGTCAGAAGTCTGTGAATAAAGGATGCGGGCGGAGCTGGTAAGGGGAAATTCTCCCTGTACTGCTATCACTGGGAGAGAGGGCAACAGGGAGCAGCTGCAGCAGTGGGAACAGTTTACACCCTAAAAATGGTTGGAACCTGTAACATGTTCCCAAAGGTGAGATTAGCCTTGGTATAATGGTCATGTGGCAATACCAAGTTTTACCAGCAGGGAGATGGGGAAAACACCCCTTAAAGCTCAAATGAACATTTTGCAATAATGGGGATTGGCTCACAGTAAACACATAGGGCACTTATTGAGTCTTTTGATATGCAGATGAAACCTGGAGTAATTTTAAAGTTTTTTAATATATGTGAATGAAATTCACTATGTAATTAACTTTATCAAAAGCTTTTTTTTTTTTTAAAGATAAAATAAATACAGTATATGTACATAGAGCAACTATTTGCTCAGTACATATGCAGGCTGAGATTCATGATTAGTAGGCTGCACATGGCTTCTAATTACTGTTCCTGCAGTGAAGCATGTCTATCATACTGATTGCAAAAGGCAGCTTTTCCTAGTGGCTTGTCCTGCAATCTCAGCAGTTTTTTTTTGTGGGGATGGCAAATTTGATAGCGATAGCCACTGGGCGCATACTCACACCATGTTATGTTAGAGTATGGAAAGCAAGAATGCAAAAGCCACACCAGAATATACTTCAAATATTTTTCAATAATAACTCCACTAGTAATTGTGTACTTAATGACAATACACCGTAGATCAGGGGTGCTCAACCGATGGCCCATGGGCTGAGCCCTCTAATGTGGCTCATGACCTCCTGCTCTGGGATAGCGGGTCAGCAAGGCCCAGATGGCAGGTTGCCGACCCACCATCCCATAGCATCGGAGAGGATGGAGCCGGCACTGAAGGAAGCAAGTGGCTGCGGAGGGAGCAGAAGCCACATAAGCCGAATGTTTCTTCTATAGCGGCCACTCCTGTCCTAGGCGAAGTGCATTTTTTGGTAGCACTTCTCCCTGGACAGGAACCTAACAGCTAGTGATGCCAGCAGAAATTGAAAGATAAGAGGTCAGTTTATTAAACCCCACAGTTTAGCAATGGACATACTATGTATTAAACATCATCGTTTTGCAATAGGCATATATGAGCACTTTTAAATAAAAGTGTTATTAGGCTGTTTTCACACTGATCCACAGGTGCAGTGCACCTGCGGCTTTCCTGCGGGTTAACTGCACTGAGCCATAGACTATTTTATCCTGTAGGTTTGGTGCGCCTTCTGAAGTCTATGGCAAAGGGCAGCTAATCTGCGGGAAAGCTGCAGGTGTACTGTGCCAGCAGTGCAGGTAAACCACAGCACATCATTGTTAAAAAAACAGCCTTGTAGGGGGCTCAGGGCAGTAAGAGCCTATTTAGTTGAGATGTATTTAAGCTCCACTCCCACCCACTGGTGTAGCATCAGGGGTTGCAATGGTGGCCCTGGGCCATGCTTCAGGAGGCTTGTGTGGCCTCCCTGTCACATTTGGTTTTACACTTGGACAGGAAAAGGCAGCATATACAGGAACCAATACTCTCCATTTTCCTCCTTCCGGCTTCTCCCTCTACCTCTTGCAGGCATTCAGAGGGCGCAGAAGGAAAAATGTTCATTATGCTATTCAAAATAAAAAAAATGAAATTCTGAACCATTTCATTGTGGCCAACGACTGGTTATCAAATCAAGTAGCCCTCACACTTCAAAAGGTTGAGCACCCCTGCTGTAAATTGTTTATGAAGCTTAATAGGATTGTAGCCCTAGGGCACTTGCAAAAACACAGTTGAATGTGGTCTGTGATTAACTTTAGTTAACCGAAAATTAAAGCGTTCCCCCCCTTTTTAAAGTTTTGTATGCAGTGGCCAACACAGTAAAATCAGTCTGTATATGCAGTAAAGCATGCTGGTTATACTCCATGAACCTAAGGGGTTAATCCTGCACATTGTTTTGGGAGGGTGCATGTGATCGCACAGGGCCAATCAGCACTGTCCAGACAGAGGGTCAGCAGTCATGCAGCCCATAGGACAGTCAGAGGAAAAAATGAAAACTCCTCCTACAAGCTTTCACCAAACACGGATAGAAGTCACAAGACTGCTACATACTGCTGATGAGAAAAGGTATTTAGAAGAGCTTCAGTCTGGCTAAAATGAGAACAATTTGTTTGCTTAGAATAAAGATCACAACCCTCACAGCGTAACATCACTCACATTATACAAAAAAATTGGGCTAACTTTACTATTTATTTTTTTTTAAATTCATTGGAGTGTATTTCTTTCCCAAAAATTGCGTTTAAAGGACCGCTGCGCAAATACAATGTCACAAAATATTGCAGCGACCGCCATTTTATTCCCTAGGGTCTGGGCTAATACTATCTATCTATCTATCTATCTATATATATAATGTTTGGGGGTCCTAAGTAATTTTCTAGCAAAAAACAATTATTTTAACTTGTAAGCAACTGCAACAAGTATCAGAAAAAGGTCTTTAAGTGGCTAAACTGACCTCGTTTACAGACCGAAGTTCATGAAATAAAAGAACTACATGTTACAATGTTTCTCTGTTTCCAATGTTGTGATAAACTTGGCAGGCTGCCTGGATTTTATATTTTTTTTTTGTCAGCTGTCAGAAGTGAGCAGAATCGGGGAAATGCTATTTTAAGATCGTGAGGAAAGTTGAATTGCAATTCTTTATCGATTAATTGTGCAGCTCCAGTATTTAGCAGTTTATATTTACTAAAAATTGTTGCATTTCCACGCTCTGTACTGTGGGAGACCAGATATAGTGAATGTAGGGTCCTAGGTTTAGTAACACCAAGTTGTACCCAGAACAAGAGGGAACAGCAGGGAGGGAAATCACTTCACTTTGGGAGATTTACAAACCCTTTTGTATTTGCTGTGCGCTATTTAATGTAAGTCAAGAGCAAGACCTCAAAATCCAGTACTTGAAAGCTACCTGGCAGTGGGGTATAGATATACAGATATACCCACCCACAAGGTCAGGGTCTCCATCCCAGGGGCCCAGCACATGTCCAGTTACCACCTTCAAGCTTCTGCAGTAAAGCCGGGCGAAAGAGCAATTGTTTAAAGTTGTGCACCTGCCTGTCCCTTCAGGTGGGAGGAGATCATTGAAGGTAATGGGTGCCTGATGCAGCTTGCCGTGTCAGTACAGACAATGCAAATGAAGCAGTTTTTCAGTGTCTATTGCAATTCTTATCAATGTCAGGCGAAAGCATGAAGGGGGGCAAATCCGCTACTTTGCCTTGGGCCCCATTCTTCCTTAATCCATCTCTGACATGGGGTGCTGCAGAGCTGTAGGCTCTGAATGAAATTATCTTTTGGCTATAAAAACCTTACCGGGACGTGTGAAATCTAAAAGATTGAGCAGAATTAGTCGTCAGCCTAGTAAAATAATTCACAGATACATTTAATCTGCTTAGTTGGATTTTTGCATTAATTATACCCAAAGTCACCCACAAGGGAAGACATTTTAAGCCCAGACCTAACGCTCCACAGAGGAATCCTGATAATTGGCATGGACGTACCCTTAAAATTAACTAGTGCAGCGGTTTTTAATTATGATGCTCCCTTCTGACAATTAATAATCCAAAACGTTGCGATTCACATTGCCCACCATTATATAAGCAAACTCACAAAAAGACAGCATATAGAACGTTGCATTTTTTTTTTACTCAACTTTATTTCAAAAAAGAAAAACCACGACTTACCATTTAACATGAGAAGACTATCTGTTCCTGGATGGGGGTAGTTCAAGCGACCTAAAAAAAAAAAGGGAGTTAATGTTTGTTATTCAAAGCTCATTATCTAACACACAGATGTAAGTTGTGGTTTATATTAGAGGAAGTGAGGGAGTTAAGCAATGATCCCGACAACGCCTCGGAGTCTGCTCCAATGGGATAAGCAGTTTCTTGCTACACTATGTCCAGAAATGTGCTGACCTCTCAAGAACTCCCTCCCACTTCCAGGGGCTCTATAACCTCTCTATACTCCAAACAGCAGGCACCTTTCTGCTTCTGCCAATAAACCAACAGGCAGAAACATAATCCGCACTGAACAATCGTGTCTTCATGTTGTGTCACAAAATAAACAGGATTCTGTATATTCCACCCCACTGAAAATAGAATCAGGGCATCCATTAAGTGCTTAGGGCAAATAAAACAAAGGCTTACTTGTTTAAAAAGGAAAGCTAAAGTATATATTAAAAAAAAAAAAAATGTTGATTCAGAAAGCATATTAAACAAGCATTCCATTCTTAAAATTGCTACCTATTAGGACTAAAAACACATGTAAATGCTGCAGCAGTAAAGGAAATAAAAAATCCTCTAGAACACCAACATAGGAATTCATAACCATCAAGGTAACAAGGAAATGTTTGCTGACATTCACAATCAAAACTGTGACAATCAGCAGTCTGACAGAGCAATGTGGGCTGAGAAATCTCAAAAATAAAACCACATTTCGCAAAAAAAAAAAAAACAAAAAAAAAAAAAAAAACACACACTTTCACTTAGCATTAAAGCCCACATTTGTAATAAGCCAAATTAATCTCTGCCATACGGCATGTGAGGTGACTTTTAGCAATAACAGAAAGACCTTTGGCACGCTTCTGCTTAACTAATGGTCTGACACCATGGTAACCCCTCCGTCTTACCATATACCGTCACAGTGGCTGACTCTCATTATGTAGGCGACATTAGTCTTTGTAAACTGAACTGTTCGTTCCCAAATAGTTTATTTTTTCATACATTTTCTTAGATTTTTCGGCTGCTGATGAAAAATAAAAAGAAACCAAAAAAGTATAATAAATAAAAATAAAAAAATGTATGTATAATACAGTGCCTTGAAAAAGTATTCGCACCCCTTGAAATTTTCCACATTTTGTCATGTTACAACCAAAAACGTAAAGGTATTTTAATGGGATTTTATGTGATAGACAAACACAAAGTGTCACATAATTGTGATTAAAGAATCCCCCTGATGAAGATACGTGACAAGGCCTGAGTCAAATACGTGTAGGGGAGGGGCCAGGACGGAGGAGAAGCCTGCAGAGACGCTGCTCTCTCGGTGAGGCGATTTGTGGAAAAAACAAAACACCGATCAGATTGGGATTGTTCGTTTTTTTTCATGTTCTGCATAGAGTGGTGCGCTGGTAGCACCTCTAAGATGTGAGTACAATTTATAAATTATTCTAAATAAATTTAAATGGTATTACACTATTGGAGCTTTTCTTTGCACATACATATACACATATCTCTCTAGCTATCTATCCATCCATCTATCCAACATCCACAGTGGAGGGATTGGTGTTCCACAGAGGCCACTAAGCCTGAACCCAGTGTTGGTTCTACTGCATAAATGTCTGAGGTGAGCATGTGTGTGGAATCACTGAAAGTCACTGAAAATTTCCAACTGTGAAGTAAAGACACTGCGGATTCTGTTTTGGAGCACTGGATATATATTATTATACTTATATGGACTTCATTTACATCTATGATATTAGCACTAATCATATCAAATTATTTATGGTTTATATAACACTGCACTTTACAATTATGTGCCACTTTGTGTTGGTCTGTCACATAAAATACATTTATGCTTTTGGTTGTATCATGACAAAATGTGGAAAATTTTAAAGGAGTATGAATACTTTTTCAAGGGACTGTACGTAGGTTATAGAATATATATATATATATATATATATATATATATATATATATATATATATATATATATATAAAATTTTAAATTGAATTTAATACAAACTAATACTTTCTATTTGTAAGCAGGTGGCAGTCTCCAAATACAAGGTTGCCACATTCTGGAAGCTAATACCAGCTATTGCCCAGAAGCACCAGCTACTCCGAGTGGGGGGATTCTTACATTAGTGATGGGCACAATGTAACCTGCTGAAAGAGCCATATGATATGTAGAGGGTAGTGCCCCCCTTGGTCATGAAGCTGAGCTTTACACTGATGATCTATGGGTGCTGGGTACAGAGGCAGCACTGCTATAGAAGTGAAGTAAACACACCCCTCAGGTGGGATATACAGGGTATAATAAACAAATTGTTACTTGTGTCACTTGTGTAATTGTGTCACATCTGAGACAATTCTGCAACAAAATGTGTTCCTCAGGAACTGATATCCGATACATTTCTACCACTCTCTCAACTTCACCTCTGCCACTACAACTCCATCACCTCACAGGAAAGATACACGCCATCATTCTGTCAAGAGTTGCGAGAGATTCATATACATTTCACAGCCACGTACACAAATCTAACGCAAGCATCTCTATTTGTCGCACTACCATGAGACCGATATCTAAAGAGTATGTACAACACTCTTAATAAATCCCCTAAAGTGGGAGTAAACTCCCTTTGTTGTTTTGGGCCTTTAATAAGGCTTACCTGAAGATACAGTAAATATCTCCTAGAAGTGCATCTTTGAGGCTCCATGCACACTAGCGTTTTTCAGAAACCCCCCAAAAAAAGGCTACAAAAAAAGAAACGCTGGATGAAAAATGCTGATAATCGCATTTTTGTGCCAGCTTCTCGTAGCATTTTAGTAGCTTTTAGCCTAAATTCACATTGATGCGATTTGGCATGTGATTTGACATGTCAAATCGCATGCCAAATCAGCAGTTACTGCCGGCAATGGCACTGTCCAAATCCCAAAATTCGTTTCTGTACTACTTTTGGCAACTTTGGGGTGCGATTTGTATGAACATTTATGCAGGAACCTGCACAGATGTCTCTGAAATCTCTCCTGAATTCGGACTGACATGCGAGTATAAGATCGTGCCGAACTTGCACGATTTCAATCCCGCTGTCAGTGTGAACTTAGGCTTAGGAGCATTCGAATTTTATTAGCGTTTATTCAGTACATGAAGAAAAAAAATGCTCAAAAAAAGCTGTTAGGAGCATTAAGCATTTTTTTCTGCTGGAAAAAAGCTCAAAAAAACAAAAACAAAACATTTCTGCTCCTAGATGCTGAAACTTAAAAAAAAAAATGCTAATAGCCTAAAGTAGTGTGCATGGGCATATAGGATAACACTATTTAGCTTCTAGGAGCAGAAAAAATGCTAATACCAGCTTTTAGGCTGCTGGTGTGCATGGCGCCTTAGGAGATATTTACGTGTAGCAGCCGGTCACGTCACCAGCGCATGCGCACAGAGCTCTTAATGGATGGCACGCTTTGAGAGCACAGTGCTCATGTGCAAAAAAAAAAAAAAAAAAAAACCTGAAAGCCGATTGGTTTCTAAGCAGAGCTGCCGTCCATTGAGAGAGTTGTGCCGCGGGAGTGACATCATCGCGGCTCAAGCCCGCACACCCAGAGGGGAGACGGGGGGGGGGGGGGTGGGTTAGATTGATTCCATCAGCGATGACAGGGCGCCGCTAGAGGGATCTGTCTTTTAGGCAAGTCTATCATAATGCGCTGGTATGAGGCACATACTAGCACATTAAGACATTACCCTGCAGGTTTTTAAATGTAGTCTACTATTGCTTTAACACTCTTAATGAATTGACTGCTGGGTAATATACTAGTAGAATTTACAGTGTAGTCATTCTTATAAAATACATAAAAGGCTATTCTGCTTTAATGTTTTTTTTTTGGAGTGGAAATCCCCAGCAGAGCGAGCACAATATTGTCCTTCACACTCTCATTCACTCCAACTAAATATAGATAGAAGTATTAGAGGCCATCCCTGTAAATAACACATCCAACACTCTTTCAGGCTGTTGTGTCCTATTAACGTTCTGGTGTGAACTGGACAGAAATTCCGCAGGGAGCACAATAAATCTCCAGTGGAGCCATAATGCCTATGAAAAGTACACCAGAATCGGATTTTCCATGGTTCTAATCCTCATTAGGGCAGACAGAGAGCCAGCAGGGAAATGAAGGGAGGTAAAGGGCAGCCAGCGGGGTTAGGCCTACTCACAATAGAATAATAGAATCTAAGGAGCTGCATGCAGGAATCAAATGATATCCAGACTTTGATATCATTCTAAGGATCCCTACAGATACAGCTTATACTGTAAATGTTTAAGGACCCGTTCACTCCACATGCATTGGGCTACATTTAATCAAAAAAAGGTAAACAGAAAAAGCAATGGGGTTGATTTACCATGCAGCTGTGCATGGTAGCCAATCCGCTTCTAACTTCAGCTTGTTCAATTAATCTTTGAAAAAAAAAAACTTGAAGCCGTTTCTATTAGATATGCACCGATACCCTGAATCACCAACAAGCCTGAGTTCACACAGGACTAGTGGGGAATCCGCATGAGATTCAGACACGAATCGCATTACATTCCCATTCAAATTGCATGCAATTCTTTGCAGTGCGATTTATGCCCATTCATTTTATATAGATGCAAATCGCACAGAGTAACGATACTTTGCGGTACAATTTGTGTCCATACAAAATGAATGGGCAAAAAATGTACTGCAAAGAATTGCATGCGACTTGAACAGGAATGTGGTGCGATTTCTGTCCGAATCCCCTGTGTAAACCCAGGCATGTCAGTGATTTTGAGTTCACACAGGAGCAGGGAAACCTTCCTGCCTGATGGGTTCCACGAGCTCCGGCTCCCAACTGACTGAGGACATCTTTGGTTGCGGATTGATCTCCTGCCTCCCTCTCTGGCTTTTTTCCCCCCAGCAGTTTGATCCATCCACTGGACCCTCTTTCCCATTCCTTCCCACCCTCGCTGTACCAGACTGCTACGATCCCCCACTATCAGACGCCGAAAAGCCGCTTTACCAGTCCGGGGAATTGAAATCCCTGCGGCTTTCTCCCCTCTCCTGACTGTATGGGCTGTATGTCTTCTAATTGGTCAGCGCGGTCTATGCTGACTAATTAGAATCCCTGTAGGCAGTACAGTCAGCACTAGAGGGCTTGGACTGCTGGAGGCGAGGGGGGGGGGGGGGACAAAGGCCATGGGAGAGTTAGGAGGAGCTGCAGATCTCCAGTCGTCAGTCGGATGGGAGCTGGAGCTGGTGGAACCCGTCATGCAGGGAGATTTCCTGCACCACTCCTTTGGGAATTTCACTATGACAAGCCTGGGTTCACATAGGAGCGATGCGGGAAAACACATGCTATTTGGACAGGAATCGCATTCCGGTTCAAATCGCCTGCAGTCCTTTGTGCATGTACGCAAACCGCAACGCAAACTATCGGCTTTGAAATCGGGAGCATTTCCATCAGTACTCGTGAAAATACTCGGTATCGGTGCACCCCTAGTTTCTATGCACAGCTGCACCAGATTTTACACTCTCCAGTTTAAGTAAATCAACCCCAATGTGTCTTAAAAAAAAAAAAAAAACCATAATGCACTGAAAAACGCACATCTTCAACTCCTATGCACTGTGGTGTGAATGCCCACAGAAGAAGCTGCTGTGGACTGGTGGTTGGGCACTGACAGCCCATTGATCACTACTGTTCAAGGCATTCAGCATGTCAGACTAGTGTTTCTAGCCAGGCAGATTATATATTTTGCAAACCTTTAATTACTTTAAGGGGGCAGGGTGATGGGTGGTGGGTGTGTGTATTTTAGTAGAGGTCTGCTTTCATTACACTGCATTCAGCAGATCTATGTCATAAACCAACACATATGACCCGATGTATGTATAAGGCACTGCTTTTTGGGTAAGGGCATCCCACTGCGCAATTGAGGTTGTGTCAGTCACTTGGGGTCTGAGCCAGTTATTGAAGTCCCTGTTTAGGAGACTACATTAAACAATAAGTGTTCACAAAAAAAAAAAAAAAAAAAAAAAAAGGAAAAAAAGTCTCCCATCATATAAAATGTAATCCTGTATTCAGCTCCATTCTCTTATCTCTCAGATCAGTCGGAAATGAAAAAAATAAAACCATCATTTGTGGAACCAAGAAACAAAATCAGATGCTGCCTAGGTCATCTTAAAAAAAAAAAAAAAAGTGTGGGCCGTACAAAAAAACAAACAAAAAAAAAAACACAACATTTATGACCATATTTCTCCTAAAAAAAATCTGCTACAGTACAGGACATCACTTTTAAGTGTAATAAAGTCTCAAAAAAAAAAAAATAAGGTTCAGTTACAAGGATTAAAAACAACCAACGGTAATGAATAAACCTGACAGCACGCTAAGGCCCCCTTTCGCACTTGTGCGACCTGAAAGTCTCGCAAACTTTTCCGCGACTTGAAGCAATGCCTGTGTAATCTTGAGGTCTATGGACCTCAAGTTTCAGCAAAGTCAGACCAAAGTAGTGCGGGGACAGGGGCCTTAGACTGCATTCACACTTAAGCGTTTTGAATTGCGAGCAGATTTGCCACGATTCTGCTGCGATTTAAAAGCGTTGATGTGTGAATGACAAATCGCGGGGCTCACATTTGAGATGCCTGTTATTTGAACAACACCTAAAATTGTGGTGCAGGTCTGCCGCAATATATCGCGCTGCAATCGTGGCAACCCGTATCACCCAAAAGTAGCTCCTTAAATCTTTTTGGATGACATGCTTCAAACTATGCGTGTTGTTGTGATTGCAGTGCAATTTATCAGGCGAAAATCACGGCAGACCCGCACCACGATTTTAGGTGTCATTCAAATGAATGGCATCTCAAATGCGAGTCCCGCAATTCGTCATTCACACATCGGTACTTTCAAATCGTGGGCAGAATTGCGGCAAATCTGCCCCCGATTCAAACCGCTGAAGTGTGAATGCAGCCTGACAGAGAAGAACAGACTAAAATTTACATTTCTGCCTTTATGAGGTATATAGAATAGTATTGTTAACAGTGCAGGACAGAATAGACTAAGCCCAACGCCAAGTTAAGAGCCAAACTTTATACTGGGGCTCCCAGGGCACGCTGGAAGAGAACTAAAGTAGGTAGCAGTGGATGGCGGCATTCACATCCTGCTGGCTAACTTATTGAAAATGGGAAATTATCATCTAGCGTCACCAAGTCGCACAACATGCCGATAGGTGATTCAGTCCAATGGCATAGCTACGGTCTGTCACCAATTTTCAGGGATGACGCCATATTAGGAACTTTTAGCTTAGAAATTCTAGTACATACCCTGTTTCCCCAAAAATAAGACCTAGTGTGATTGTCGGTGATGGCTGCAATATAAGCCCTACCCCCCTACCCCCCAAATAAGCCCTAGTTAAAGTCCTTGTAGGTCTTATTTTCAGGGTAGGGCTTATATTGCAGCCATCACTGACAATCACACTAGGTCTTATTTTTGGGTAAACAGGGTAGAAGTAACCCCGATTTCCAAGAAATCCAGCCTTTTTTTCTGTGAGGTATATTCAATATTACAGTCGAAGCCCACGTTCACAGCGGAGCTACTTGCCATGCGATTTGACAGTTCCAAGTTGCATGACAAGTCGCACCCCATTGCCAGAAGTGGAACTGTTGATATCGTCTTAACTCACGTCACCGTGATTATGAAAAAGGTTTCTGTGCTACTTTTTACCAATTTCATTGTGACTTGCATAGACATCTGTTAAATGAAGTCACAAGTCAAAATGAAATCGGCAGTGCAAATTGCACTGATGTGCGGCTTTGAAATAACGCTGAAGTAGCGCAATTTCAAAGGCACACAGGTGTGAACCAAGGCTAAGTGTTTTATGTACCTCTGAACCTGATACAAGTAACAGAAAGTATTGATAGATCAAATTATTAAGAACATGGCACCCCAAGATACTCCAAAACCACAGTGCATGAAAATCTTCACACAGATATACACTAATTCAACAACAGCGCACATTTGGAACTTTTAACCCTGGTTCACACTAGAATTCTCATGTTAATTGAACAGGAACCATGCTGCATTCCACTGAAATTCACATGCGATTTAGTGGGTTGCTATTTGAGCCCATTCATCGCACCAAAAAAGCGAGGGCACCTTTTTTGGAGACGCTCTTTGTACCATGCGATAAGGTGCGGGCAAACTGCACTGCATTTGCAGTCCTTTTACAGTGTCATTATCTACGTATTGACAGCCGCAGTGGATTGCAAACTCAGCGAGATTTCAATGCAGGGATTGTTGCATTTCCTGCACTGCATACGTGTGAACTGGGGCTAAAGTGTTTCCAACTGCATACTGACATTTGCCTAAATATCAATATCGGTTCATAGTAAATGTCGTCTTGACCCTGGCTTGGCAAAACTCAAAGAAGCCAGTTAAACAAATGAAAGTCAAACTAAAAGCAATACTCTTTTTTTTCTCTTCATTTTGTGTCAGTTTTTTTTGTCATCAGTGTCCCATGGGGGAGAGTTCCCTTCACTTCCTGCCCCATGGCCAAAACGTGAAGTGAGAGAAAATCATCCCAATGTGAGGGAAACCAGGGGTGTCACCAGGGTGAGCAGAACTAGTGCCCTCTTTAGAAGTACTATTCCTGTACTGGCATCAACCAAACATTTGGGATTATCTTTTACTTTCGATGACAATGGTAAATACGACAAATAAAGTGGGTGAATCTCCCTAACAGACACAGAGCCCCGATCCTCCTCTTCTCGGGTCCCCCGATGGTGCTCCAGGCCATTTCCTCTTGTCAAGTGCCCCCCCAGAGCAAGCAGCTTGCAATAGTGGCACCCAAGCAGGCTTGCTCCCGAGCCGCTGCTCTTTATGTCCATTCAGACACGGAGATGCTGAATGGACACAAAGCCACCCTCTCTCTCCTCATTGGCTCACTGGCTGTGATTGACAGCAGTCGGAGAAAATGGCTCCTGCAGCTGTCTCAGCCAAGGGAGAGTCCCCAGAGAGCCGATCCTCTCCTGCACATCGAGAGGGAGCTCGGGTAAATATTGGGAGGGCTGCTGCACACTTAAAGCGGTTGTATAGTCTTTATTTTGACTTTTACCTACAGGTAAGCCTATAATAAGGCTTACCTGTAGGTAAAAAAAATATCTCCTAAACCTTTACGGTTTAGGAGATATTCCCCTTGCTATGCGCCGCTGACTGCAGCGGCGCATGCGCACAGGGGATTCTCGGCTGAAGCCCGGCAGCTGCCGGACCTTGCCGAGTAAGAAATCTCCCGCGCGCATGCGCGGGAGTGATGACATCGCGGCTCCAGCCACTCACAGCGCTGGAACCGCGATACCCGGAAGACACGCCGAGGCAACATGACAGCTCCCTCGGCGTGGACCAGGTAAGATACTGACGCCTCGTTCTAAGGTAAGTATTTCATAATGAGCTAGTATGCGGTGCATACTAGCTTATTATGCCTTTTGCTTTACAGGGTTAAAAAAAAAAAAAATTGCGGGTATACAACCGCTTTAAGGTTTTTTATTACATGAAGGTAAAAAACCTTAATGCCTGTATAACCACTTTAACCACTTCAGCCCCGGAAGAATTGGCTGCTCAATGACCAGGCTTTTTATGCAATACAGCACTGCGTCGTTTAACTGACAATTGCGTGGCCGTGCGACGCTATACCCAAACAAAATTGATGTCTTTTTCCCCACAAATAGAGCTTTCTTTTGGTGGTATTTGATAATCTCTGTAAGTTTTAATTTTTTGTGCTATAAACAAAAAAAGCAACAATTTTGAAAAAAAAAAAAAAAAAAAAAAAACACAATATTTTGTACTTTTTGCTGTAATAAATAGCTCCAATTTATTTTTTTCCTCAGTTTAGGTCGATATGTATTCTTCTACATATTTTTGGTAATAAAAAAAAACCCACAAATAGCGTATATTGATTGGTTTGCGCAAAAGTTATAGCGTCTACAAAATAGGGGATAGATTTATGGCATTTTCATTATTTTTTTTTTTTTACTAGTAATGGCAGCGATCTGCGATTTTTAATCCAGACTGCAACATCATGGCGGACACATCGGACACTTGACACATTTTTGGGTTGATTGACTATTATAGAGCAATCAGTGCTATAAAAATGCATTGATTACTGTATAAATGTCACTGGCAGCGAAGGGGTTAACACTAGGGGGCAATCATAGTGTTAACTGTGTTCCCTAGGTGTGTGTTCTAACTGTTATCAATGGGAATGCCTAGGAGAAGGGAGAGATCGTGGTTCCCAGCTCGTAGGACCTCACGATCTCTCTCCCCTCTCCGAACTGGGATGTGTTTATACACACACGTCCCTGTTCTGCCTCTCGTGCCCGTGATCGCTCATGGCCAGCAGTCATCGCGACCGCCGGTCACGAGCATCGGCACCCCCGCTGTGCAGCCTGCTATCCCACTTAAAAGGGACCGACATATAGCTACGACTGTTCGTGGGAACATGCTGACCTGCCGCAGTATAATGACAGCGGCTGGTCAGCAAGTGGTTAAGCTTTGACAAAAAGAAAACCCTGGAAGCGAATTTGTTTCTATGCAGAGATGCACAAGATTTCGTGCTAGTTTTAGTAAATCAACCCCAAAGTCTACTATATCATTTAGAAAACAAAACATTTTTTGTAATGAACATCATAGTGACAACTACAACTTAAAAGGATATTCTTGAGAAAGGGCCCATAACACATAATTACAAAAGGATAAGTAGCCGTAATCCATGGGAGAACAGCCTAGGGCCTATTAGACTTAAAGCGTTTGTAAAGGTAATTTAAAAAAAAAAAAAAAAAACAACAAACATGTTATACTTACCTTCACTGTGCAGCTCGTTCTGCACAGAGTGGCCCCGAACCTGGTCTTCTGGTGTCCCTCGGCGGCTGTTTCAGCTCCTCCCCGCAAGCATTCACCACCTTAATGCGAGCTCCCTCGCATGGTGGTGAGTGCTTGCGGGCGCGCTCCCGTGATACAGCCGGCGGCTATAGCCGCTCGCTGTATCACTCGGCCCCGCCCCCCGGCGCGCCGCGTCATCGGATGTGATTGACAGCAGCGCGAGCCAATGGCTGCGCTGCTTTCAATCCATCCACTGCAGCCAATCAGCGACCAGGCTGAGCTGCAATGAAGATGACGAGAACGAGCAGCGAAGATTCGAGGCGTCAGGTAAGTAAAACGGGGGGGGGCTGGGGGCGGCGGTTCTGTCAGAAGTTTTTTCACCTTAATGCATAGAATGCATTAAGGTGAAAAATTTTTTACCTTTACAACCCCTTTAAATCCCTAAACGGACTGAGAGCCACAAAGAAGGAAAGAAAGGGCCAAATGCTTCCCTAAAATCCCCAGTCTGATATGTCTGCTTTAAGCACTTACAAGAAATCCAGCATGGAGCAAGTGACGTGTGTAGGGTGGTGTATACCATGGATGAGGTTGTGAAGAATGAGGAGGAGGCATTGAGGTTCCGAGCACAAGAGTGTTCTGTTTGTGCCAAAACATACTCAAGATGCTTAGTCATAGCAGAGAGGGGAAACACGTGCCCGACCTTCCAATCACTTTCTCCTGGGCCGGCTGTACTGTGCACACAACATGCACTGTCCTTGCTTGTTTTCATTAAGTTCACTTTTCAAAAGGGAGTCCTTATTAGACACAAAAGCTGGCTTTCTTCTAGCAGAAGAATGTGTTTAGGAGTAACACATATACACATTCCCTGCTAAACAAGGCTGGCCTCTTGGCATGTAAATGTCAGCATTTATGAATCTGCATCCCTTAGCTTTCTGCAGGACAGAAGGTCTTCTCAATGGCTGGACAACTTGTCCAACCACCAAGAACAGACCCAGCCTTTCTAGGTCCGCCTGCCAGTGGTAGGAAGGCAATGCCACTTGGAGGCTTCATTGGAATACAGAAAAGGAGAATTAGCTCAAATTGTTCAAACCTATGTGCAAATGTAAGCATCATTTTGTGATTGTTGGCACTACTGGATGCACAGTAAGGCTCTGCACACATAGGTGCCGGATACAGAAGTGATCCCCAGGCCTACCCTTCATTCAAAACTTCTCCAGCCAGGAAAAGGCTAAATTAAGCTTGTAGCATCAAGTACAACTTAGGCTGCATTCACACCTGAGCGTTTCAAAGTTGCGCATTTTTACAGCGTTTTTTCCATGATTTTGTGCAGGTCACCAATGTAAAAAGCAGAAAAATGCCTGTAATCAGCCCCAAAGAAGCTCATGTTCTTTTTTGAGCTTTAGGCTCCATGCACACTGGCGTAAAAAACGTTGCTTCTACAAGAGTTTTGTGTTCTGCCTGTAGAAGCAGCTCAATCTTATCCTAGGTGTCCATGCACATTAGGACGTTTACAGGCATATTTTGAGATCAACGTTTAGAGGAAGGAAAGAAGACCTTCTCATTTGCGTTTCTGATTGGAGTTCAGTTGCAGAAAAAAAAACTTAAAACTCTCCTAAACGCGTCTAAACTTTGTACAAAAAATTCTCTATATGAGCGTTATTTTACTCCAAAGAGAACAGACGTTTAAGCCCATTGTGCATGGAGCCTAAGGCGTTTTTCAGGCCTTTCGCTTCAGGTGACAAAACACTCAGATGTGAACAAGTGCCATTGAAATGAATGTGATTTTGCTTGTTGGGCGTCTTTCAGGCGTTTTTCGAGCCGAAAACGCTCAGGTATGAATGCACCCTTAACGCAAAGAAGCAAAAGCTTTGCCAAACACTCATGTATATGAGCTCTTTTTCAAGAGTTTCACTTTGATGGGTGCTCAGCAGGTGTCAGGAACACACCGGGTGGCCCCTGTGGCTGCCTGCCTGCATGCACTGGATATCTAACTCAGTAGAAGTAGCTTAATGTGGTGAAGCCTCATTATTTATTCCTTTGGATATAGAGATAAGATCTGCAAGTACCAGCCAAGGCAATCAGTTTAAGGTACCCAACCAAAGAAAGTCTCTAGCCTACATGAAGGATAGCACCAATGCCTCCTGTTTATGTTGTCCCAGTAGAACCTTATAAAATGCAGCACAGCCAGTAGTAGTCTGTCACAGAAAATTGCACACAGAACAGTAGCTTGCTAGCCTTAGGCTTAATGAACACGGGATGTTTTACAACCCCCCCTGAACGATTTAACTTGACAGATAGTAACCGACGTTTAAAAACGTTCGTTTTGCCGCTCCCCCCCCCCCCCCCAAATAGTCAAAAAAATTAAAAATGCCTGTAAATGAAACGTGGCTAAAGGCCAGTTACCGATTTTACAAGCTGTTACAAGGTCTTTGCTTTCCAAAAAATGCTTCTAAACTCAACTGCCTAAGGCTTCATGCACACGAGACGCCAGTGCAAACTCTGCTGAATACGTTTTTAAAAGCTTAAACCGGCCTTTAGAAACATCTATTTTGCCACGTTTGCATGCGGCCTTTTACCACGTTTGCGTCTAGAAGTGTTTAGTTAATATAACAAAGACCCTCCCCAAGCACTTTTCTGCAGCAGAGAATGACATTTTGTGACCCGATTTTGGGGGCCCATATCTCGGGGGCCACTTGGTGCTAGGATATGTTGTAGTGCTAGTTCCACTGTGTTTGCACACCAAATTTGGGGTTCCTAGCACCAAGTGGCCCCGAGATACTGGCCCCCAAAGTCGGGTCGCAAAATGTCATTCTCTGCTGCAGTTTACCATCATATTTCTGTGTTTTCTGGTCCAAAAAATAGGGTTCCTTTAAAAACACTTATAAACGCAAACGCGGCTAAACGTGGTACCGGCATATAGCCGTGTTTAGCGTCTGAAACATGGAAAACTTTTGCGTCTGAACTCATTTTTTTGCTTCTGGAAAAACGAGGTTAAACGCAACTGCCAAAAAAACGAGACTGTGTACATGGACACATAGGATAACATTGAATGAGTTCAGGGGCAGTTGAAAAAAGTGTCCAACTGCCTCTGAACGTGCGTTTAACAGAGTCTCGTGTACATGAGGCCTAAAAGCGACTATAAACGACCCTGTGTACATGTACTAATAAATAACAGAGGCAAGCTCAGGGGCAGCTGAAAAAAAACGTCCAACTGCTCCTAAACGTCCGTTTACCAGCAGCAGTGTACATGAGGCCAAGCACCATTAAAAAAAAATAAAATAAATAAGTATTCCACAGCTTGCAACAAAAGAAGACTGTAGAGGGCGCAACCATCCAAATGTAGAAACGTATTGCACAAAGGGTTAAAAAGAATAAATGCACTCACATATAAACGGTAAAAGTATAGGCTCATCATAAAAACACTCCAAAAGGAACCCCGCTATGGGGACCCGATGTTAGTATTGAGGATGCACGGAGGAAGTGGCCAGATGCTGCAGAGTAACGCCTGGAAGTGGATAAGAATACAGCAGAGTAGCGCTATTCTGGCGGTGTTGTTTTGGAGTGTTTTTATGATCTGCCTATACCATTACATGCGAGTGTATTTTTTAACCCTTTGTGCAATAAATATTTACACTTAGATGATCACGCCCTCTGCATTCATCATTTTTTGCAGATCCTAAAGTTAAGACTGCTGTATAAATTCCCATCTCCGATTCTGATATCACTATTTGCGAATTTCAGAAGTTAACGCGTGTTGCGGCAACACATGGTAAAATGGGCATGTTACCTCAACACAACTGCAGTGCATAGTTACGTAGTATATAGGGTAGGAAAAAGTCCATCTGGTCCAAACTAGTACATTACAGTTCCTATTTATTATGAATGCCATCCTCCCAACATACTGTAGAGTAAAGAGAAATGCACAAAACACACCATGGCACACCACAAAAATCAAACCGTGGTGTTGTGTTGTGTTGTGGCATTGCTTAATAAAGTTTTGGCAATGAATGGGCTGCCTCAACGCAAGTAAACGCATATGAACCACGACAGGACACAAATGTAAATGGGCCCTAAAAATTTCACATATGCCGGGGATTGATCTTTAATTGCTGTACCTTTATAAAGAATACTTTACACAAAGAAACCTGGAATGTGACTTTGCCAAGTGGCTGTAAGGTCCCAGTACTGTTCTGACATTCAGAAGTAACTGAAGCCAGACAGCCAGTATTTTATTGTTTTATTTCCTACTTAACCCAAAAACACAAATAAAAAGATTTTAGCTTAAGGTATACTTTAATACTATTGGCATAGAAAAAAAAGCTAAGCGAAGACTCACCCTTCAGTGGATCATGCTCTGCTCTCATTATTTCGATAAGGGAGTTTTCTAAGGAGTGCATATTTAAACTGTCGTACATTCTGCTCCGATCCTATAAGAGAAAACAGCTTTGTGTTAAGACTAATACTCTTCTGAAAATCAGGTTTCATTTTCAGTAAAATAAAAATCCCTCTCTAGATGTTTGTTTTTTTTAAACAGTCATGCATTTGGAACAATTGCAGACACACTGCCATTTTGAATATTCGTGGCAGAGCGACAGTGACCGCACATAGCCCATCAGCCCCATTATGTATACTTAAGCTGGCCATACTCTCATCAAAATTCTGTCAACTGGGGTAGGCCGCACACTAATCAAAATTAGGCTGGTCCCTTGTAGACCAGTGTATGGCCTGCCCTACTCAACAGAAATCTTTTAATCAAATTGTTGGAGTATTTTCAGACAAAATCAGTGGCTGCAGGGTCCTATGGAGTCACCCTTGCATGCACGCTCCTGCCAGGACTATAGGTGAATGTCCTACTTTGTGTACATCAAACAGAGCATTGGACGGCATGTCACTCTCCGGCTTCTGCCTCCATAAAGCTTTTTGATGGACGGCTGCAATGTCCCATGTCAACTGTGCACATACCGTATATACTCAAGTATAAGTCGAATTTTTCAGCACATTTTTTTGTGCTGAAAGTGCCCCCCTCGACTTATACTCGAGTCAAGCACTTTTCTGCAGCAAAAAATTTCAGGGCCACGTAGTCCTAGGAACCCCAAATTTGGTGTGCAAACCTAGTGGAACTGGTACCACATTATATCCAAAGCTGAAGTTCCTAGCACTAAGTGGCCCCGAGATACGGGGCCCCAAATTCGGTTTGGAAAATGTCATTCTCTGCTGCAGAAAAGTGCTTGACATTTTCTGAACCAACTTTAGGGCCCCATATCTCAGGGCCATTTGGTGCTAGGAACCCCAAATTTGGTGTGCAAACCCAATGGAACTGGTTCAATAACATATCCAAAGCTGGTTCGGAAAATGTCATTCCCTGCTGCAAAAAAGTGCTTGACATTTTCTGAACTGATTTTTGGGGCCCTGTATCTCGGGGCCACTTGGTGCTAGAAACCACAGCTTTGGAAATTTTATGGTGCTAGTTTCACTGGGTTTGCACACCAAATTTGGGGTTCTTAGCACTAAGTGGCCCCGAGATACAGGGCCCCAAATTCGGTCAACTGTGTCCATCTGCAGCAATGTCATTTCGGGACCCTTTGGGTTCAGAGACCCCAAATTTTGGCTGCAGCTAGGGGGCATCTAGGAACCCTTAACTACCGAGTTTGAAGTTCAGGGGACCTATGGCTGCAAATGGGCACAGTGAGGCATGCAAATGGGAACAGTGATGCTGCAAATGGGCATTGTTGACCCTCTTTTCCACTTACAGTAGCTGTGCCTTTCTCACTCTCGTCTTATACTCGGGTCAATAAGTTTTTCCCATTTTTTGTGGTAAATTAGGGCCTCGACTTATACTCGGAACGACTTATACTCGAGTATATACGGTAACTTGCTATGGGGGGCACTCAGAAGAGGGAAAGAGCCAGGAGCGCCGTCAGGGAACCCAAGAAAAAGGAGAATTGGGGCTGCTCTCTGAAAAAACATTATAGAGCAGGTAAGTATGACAAACTTATTTAAAAAAAAAAAAAAAAAAAAAAATTCCCTTTACAATCACTTTAGGGAGTACAGCACCGATACGATGTTTGCATGATAAACAACTTCATTTTAGCAGATTACATTATGCGTTTCTAAAGATAGCACATTTCAATTTATATTCTCACATGCATTACTTGCTTTAACGACCTTTCCCATTTATGTTTTGATTTGATCATCTGCTGAAGACTAACAATCCTAGATCTTTTTTCAAACATTTGCAAACTTGATACTGCCCATAAAAGCCATTTTTAAACCTGCTGATATAATAAAGCGTCAGCAATCAGCCATTTGGCAGTTGACTTGGGTACAGAGTTTGTAAGCCAGAGTCCTGGTAGATGTTATATTTGGGGTTTCAGTCACCATTGACCGGTTTAAATCCGTATGCCACTCACATCAGTAAATAGATAGGAAAGTAGATCATATTTACTGGTTTTAATTTTTTTTATATTTCTTCATTTACTTCCTGGTTTCCAGGCCTAGGCAAATGATGTCATACATCCTAGGAGCCTTCAGGAGGAGAAGAGAGGTTTTTTCAGCTAAGCACACCCTTCTGTCGGCATGCCTAAACTAAGGGCAGATGGATTCCAGTAAAATGCTGCATGAATAATTTACCCGTACGCAAGATGGCCCCAGCCAGGAATCCTGGGGGGTGTTTTTCAGTGATTTCTAAGCAAAATAAATAGTGGAGACTTAGATGGATGGGGGTGTTTGCGTTGAAGAATAAAAACGAATTGAAAAGCATTTTTGGTGTGTAGTGCTCAGATGAAGTGTAGTTCTGCTTTAATAAAGCTGTAACATTTTGATTATTCATAAATGTAACAATCATGCAGTATTATAGCCTACATAATATGGTTACTTCAGTGGCTACTCCAGATATTAAACACTTTTTAAATCTTATGGCCAACGTAAAGAAATACAGTAAATATTTATGGACGGAGTAAGGAAGGGTTCGAAATTTGCTCATTCTTTTTTAATGGCTTTTCATCAACATCTATATCACTGCAGTGATTATTTTCTTTCAATTACATTCCTAGAGACACAATAAGAAGTGAGAGAAAATATCCCTAAAGTAAAGTGACATCCCATCTGTCACCAGAGGAGGCGTTCTCAGACAATTTCCCATCGCCTTCGGTTTCAGAGGCAACTGTCAGAATTGGATTCCCTCACTTTGTCACCAGAAGGGAATCTGAAATCAATGAAAATAAAAAGGTTCTAACTCTTACTCTCAATGCAAATGTTGTAGATCTCAGTCTGAGCACAGGTCTACTGATGCCTTAAACCAAACACCCTGATACTCATCACATCCAGGCTCCAATAAAGTGATGGAACCATTCCCCAACTTCGGGAAGCAGTAGGAGTTTCAGGGCAGCTATGTATATGATGTTGCAGGGGAAAGCAATGTCCAGGCACTGGCAGCCTAGCGTTTTGTATGGGAGCCCAAACTCTGACAAAAGAAAGACCTCCCGATCAGTCCTTTTTTAATCGCTTAGCAGTTTCCTACATCATTCAGTGATCCCAACGGTACGACTATCTGCACTTGAGTTTGCAGGTCTCTAAACCAATTACAGCTGCTAGGAGAGGTTCCAATTTTCCTGTTGAGAAGAATGGAACAATCTTGAAGTAGGTGAGATTTTAGGATAGATGGGAACACAGCCTAGAACAGAGGAACCCACTGATGGTGACCCCAACAAGATATGTCAGCACACTAGGTTCCCTCTATAACCAAAATGATCACCCTAGGATGGGCTGACCCTATAAAAAAAAGAGAAAAATCATCATTTAGGGCTCGAGGGGAGGAAGAAAAGAAATAGGAACGTGGTCTGTAAGAGGGACCAAAAACTGATCTAAAAACTCCAAAACTGATACTTGGGAGTTCTACAACTTAAAACCAAACTGAAGGAATGTATATATACTGGAGACAGCAGAAGAAGGCTACACCAATTTTGAACAAGCATCTAAAATGTTCTGTATGTGCATCCCCCAGTTCTGAACGCGGGCAACTGGCCAACAGCAGGATTGCTAAAAAGGCTGCCTGTGTGACCCTATTAAGTTGCTCCCCTCTGAAGCCACACGCAGTGAGATGTCGCTCTGTTGCTGGCTGAAATGCTGGTCATCGATGGTAATAGGAGCAACATCTCACTGGCTCAGCTACAGAGGCAGCAATCCCAAAGGGACGAAACAAGCAGCCTCATAGCGATCATGCCACAGCCGATTTTGTCAGGGGCAGGATCGCTGGTGGCAGAGTCTCTTAAAGTTTGCTCATAAAGCGTAAAAACATGTTAAAATGATGTAAAAAAGCCAAAACTCACAAGGGATGGTTAAAAGTGGATGTTGAGTGGAAACGGTAAATCAAACTTGAAGGGAACAATTTCTGAGCAAGAATCGTATTTCAAAAGAAAGATAATCAGATTATCCTTATTAACTCTGCTCCGTGCAGCACACGGCTGTTTTTAATACAGAGGGCCATTGTAGTGTAAGATTAGAAGCCTTGAGACAAGAGTCCTATATTATGTATGCTAAGGTCATTCCTTATACACAGCCATCCAATTAGAAACCATTCAACACGTAATTGGGCTTCTTGAAATGAAAGAAAGACATTGCTACAGCATTTGCCATGTGTGAACTTTTCTAGAAATTACTTGACGAGTCTCAGGACAGTTCAGTCATAGTCCAACTTCACATTTGACATCACTACAGTCTAAAACTTAGATATGCTAGTTGGTGGAAATGCACTACATGCCTGGCTACTGTATGTAAGGCCTCATTCACACGAGGCGCACTCCGCTTCCACGGAGCCCGCCTGAGTCCCCCGGAGATCTCTCCGTTAATCTGCGCTGAGCCGGCGGATGACAGGTCCCTCTCTGCTCACTGAACGGGGAGAGGCTTGTCAGGCGCCGCTGCTGCCTATGGAGAGATCGGATGAAAACGGACAGCATGTCCGTTTTCGCCAGATCTCGGGGAGTTCAGCTGGGGCAAAAAAACAAATGGATAAACACACAGCTCTTAAAAATAAAAATATAATAAAGTAGCTGCTCCTATATTCTCCCCTTCTCCAGCACTGTCCCCTGCAGACTCAGCAATCCATTGCCTCTCCTCATGCAGGTTGAATAATGCCAAGCATTTCTACATCCTTTGAGCCCATGGCATCATGTCTTTACACGGCTCTACTCTCCACTGCAGCTTTCAACATCCACCAACTTTCAGAGGAAAAAGAGGTTGCAAAGGGGACTATCACCAAACCTGAAATAAAAAAAAAAAAAAAGAAAGAAAAAAAAAAGAAAAAAAAAAAAAGAAAAAAGAATGCATATTGATTTTTTTTTTGTAAAGGGTGCCAGACAAGCTGGAGCTCTCAGGATGGAACTTGGCCTAAATAAAAAGGTGCTGAAGCACGCTTAAACATCCCTGTCCTCCTCCGTGCCACCAGTTTAAAAAAACAGGATGTGTCAGTCTTTTCCAGGTGTTTGGGAGCTGACAGACAAGCGGTGGGTTTCTGCACATGCGTTTAATTGTCAACAGCTTCTAGAACAGGGACATTATAGCACCTGCAGCACTTGTGCGCATGCATGTAAATTAGCCATGAGTGTGCAGATGTGCTGTAAAGATAGTTTAGTAATATGCTGCCTCCTGGGACAGCTGTGCAGGAGCCAACCCAAGACACAGCAGGGCCCAGCCTAGACTGAAAGCCAGGAAGTGCCGAACAAAGGTAGACATTTTAATACCTGTTAGCATTTAAGAGGGAAGGGAAAGGACAAATAAGAAAATCCTGTTTTACAGATTTTTTTTTCCTGCTTTAAAGCAAAGTCCCACCCAAATGTAGACTCTGCTTATCTGCTTCCATCCCCCCCTCCGGTGCCACATTTGGTACTTTTCGGGGGGGGGGGGGTAGCTGTCAAAAGCAGGTATCCACTTCCATGCAAGGGCACCGCAGCGACCTATGTCATTTGCGGCCCCTTCTCCTCGCCCCCCCCCCTTCTGAGAAACACACACCGGTCCCAGAAGTCAGCGGGACCACTCAAAGCACAGCGCAACCTGCATATGCGCAGTAGGAAACAGGCTGTGAAGCCACGAGGCATTACTTCTGGTTTCCCTTAGTAAGGATGCCGGCGCTTGCACCCGGAGCCGATGGACGGGTGCCAATATTGTGGGCTCCCTGTAAAGGCAAGTGTCCTTATATTAAAAGTCAGCAGCTACAGTATTTGTAACTGCTGACTTTACATTTTTTCTCCCTCAGGCTGGAACTCCGCTTTAATGTCTTTACAACCTGTAGGCACCATTAAGATCCCCTAAACTTGCACCATTTAAGAGATATTCACAATGGCTTATAAGCTTGATCCTATGTACTGTATAGCTTGTAATTGAATATATACACGATAAACAACCATATTTGCACATTACATACGCAAGGTTTGATAGGCAGCGATTTGCCTTTGGGTTTGATCTTGAAGCACACAACCCCAATTATGGCAAATTCCTGCTGATTCAGCTAAAGTCAAGCTGGAGGTGGCCCTGCCAGCATCACCCAGCCTGACATTTCCACAAAAAATAAAATAAAAGGGGGAGGGAGCCAGGTAGAACACTATTGATCAGTGACTGCATCCTACCAGTCACTATTCAGGTATTCAAGTCAAGGCAAGGCATAACACCTGCAGCAGAGACTTCTCACATTAATGCTGTTTAGCCTGGATGGAGTAATCTATTGGATTTCTCTTCTTTAACCCCTGGAAGAATGAGAATGTTCATTTCCTAGCTGTCTTGTTGAGGTTGTGGATTAAACAGTTTGGATGGAGTCCGGTAATATTAAGAAAAATGGCAGCCTCCGGCCTTCGTTTTTGATGAGTGCACTTTAAAAGCAGTGTGCTGCCCCAAAGAAAACCGAGATCTAACACCTAACTAGTGACTTCTTTAGGCTCACCTTACCTGCACGGGCAGTTGTAAAGGTGAACTAACCCTTTAAATATTCACTTCCACATTCACTCCATCTTTTTTTATATGGTTAGTCACAGTGGAGAAACAATGGCATTTCTTAGCAAGTGAAAATAAAACACGCACGCCCATCATGCTGAGGGGTCAAGTTGGCAGAAGCATGCCACCCTGAGAGATGATACACAGGTAATCAGATCTGGGTGAGAGGGGGAGGGCCGGGTATTTGTTTAACACACAAAATAGCTGCCTACGCTGCGGAAATGACAGGTATGCTTTATTCTATCGAACAAAATGGCAGGCACAATCATCTCCGGGCTCCTAGCAAGTTTAATCCTATTGTTTAAGCGTGTGGAAAAGCTGAATTAAATCTGGCCAGCACCATGTGAATAACTTCTTTATTAAAGCCTCCCGCTATATTAGCGAGGGACATCCGGGTTTAAGGACAAGCTTAAGCACAAATTTGTGCTGTGTTAATGGTTGCACAGAGACATTTTCCAATTCACAGACTGAACATTTACATAACAAAATATCCACGTAGCAGCATCCCTGAGCAGTACGGGCAGCGAGCTGACAGCGGGGGGCGGAGCCAGCATGAGCTGAATGAACCATGTGAGAAGGACAGCTCAAGGTGAACGTCACAGGCAGCTCCACAAGCATCCGTCATTACTTACCAGGCCAAAAATAGCATGCACACTGCAGCACAGGGAGGCCGCTCTCTGCTTTCCCACAAACAACGATCATTTCGATTCAATATTTAGGTGATATCCAAGTTTAAAATAGAGAAAATTGTAAAGTCTTACTGTGAAAAAAAAAAAAAAAAAAACCTAAAAGATATATAATTTTTTTAACAAATATGACCTGCTGAGGCAAAGATGCCTATACTGCACAACACAAACCATTAAAATGAAAGCTTTTGTATCTCTTGCCCCTCCCTTATAGATTGTAAGCTCTCAAGAACAGGGCCCTCCTAACCCTCCCATCTTGTAGATGTACAGTCTCCCTTTATTTTGTAAGGTCATGTGCAAACTGTTGGCACATTTTAAAACCTGCATAATAATGTCTGTTTAAAGGTTCCATTCACAATACCAATCAATGACAGCAGTTCACCCCAACACGCTGGAGCGGACCTACACCCTAAAGGATATGTTGTGCTGCTCTGCCTCCTCCCTTCTCCCCCTCTTACAAACGCAATTTTTTATTATTTAGGCTGCACAGCAGAACTTCCATGATGCTTACCTAGGTGAGAATTTCTCCACCCCCTGCCCTTGTGCAGATGTGCCACATGGCTTGGGTCCTGAAAGAGCCCTGTGGCACATCTGTGCATGTGCTGGTCTCCATGGCCATCTGCGCATGCGCAGGGCTTCCCCACGCTAACAATGCCACCAAAGGAAGGCTTGCCAGGGAAACTTTGATACCCTGGACTTGATAGTGCAGGGGTCATGGGTACATCAGTGCAGGGTCAAGAGTAGGGACACCTGGTAGGCAGACTTGGTGATATTAAAGTCCCACTGACTTTGATTGACAGCAAGTGCAAATGGCACCCACTGCTGTGTCTCAGCCAATCAGGAGGGAGAGTCCTGGACAGCCAAGGCCCCCCGTGCAACATGGCTGGATAGAGATGGGGCTGAGGGTGGCTGCTGCACACAGGTTTTCTTTATCTTAAAGCGGGGGTCCACCTATCTATATTTTTTTTTTTTTTAGTTCATTCACAAACTTTTCTTTTCAGCATTACATACTCACATATTGTGTGTAATATGTCCGCCTGTGTCAGATTTAGTCGGAAAGAATAACTTATATTATTCACTGCAGGCGGTTTCCATCTTCATTGTGGGCATTTGAAGCCCACAAGCATTTCCTGGATGTGGTGAATGCTGTGCTCCCAGCATTCACTGCTCGTTCCCGCACATGCTCAGTGGCATCCTGGGAAGCCTGAGACTAGCTCCCAGGAGTCTGGGAGAGGCTAGAAACACGCCTACTCCCACGGGAGGAGAACCAGGAAGTGCAAAAGAAGAATAGAAAAATAAAAGGTAATTACGGCGATTTAAATTTTTTTAAAAGGCATGTCAGCATCTAGGCAAGGAAGAGAATACATACAGATATTGTTCAAAATTTGGGAGGAACCCCGCTTTAATTAACAGAATGCACTAAGAAAAAAAAAAAAAAAAAAACCCCTTCTGCCTTTACAACCACTTTAAGTTTATGGCATGCTGCATTTTTACACATCACTTTGCACTCGTTTTCATGCAACACAACTCATTGTAAAGTGATGTGTAAAAATGCAGCATGCCCTAAACTTAAAGTGGTTGTAAAGGCAGAAGGGTTTTTTTTTTTTTAAATGACATTGCACTCATTTTCATGCAACATAACTCATTGTAATGTCAACAATAAAATAAAAAATAAATTTAAAAAAAGTAAACAACGCATCGCACTCACTGTTGTACATTGTAAATGTGTCTGGGTTTTTATTAATTCGATCTTAAGCAGTGGTATAGCCCCGATAAGGTCATACAATAGTTTTAATTGGGCTCCCTTGTATCCCAACATTATATTTAAATCTAGACTTTTCCTATAATGCCCCGTACACACGGTCGGATTTTCCGACGCAAAATGTGTGATAGGACCTTGTTGTCGGAAATTCCGACCGTGTGTAGGCTCCATCACACATTTTCCAATCGGAATTTCCAACACACAAAGTTTGAGAGCTTGCTATAAGACTTTCCGACAACAAAATCCGCTGTCGGAAATTCCAATCGTGTGTACACAATTCCGACGCACAAAGTGCCACGCATGCTCAGAATAAATTAAGAGACGAAAGCTATTGGCTACTGCCCCGTTTATAGTCCTGATGTACGTGTTTTACGTCACCGCGTTCAGAACAATCGGATTTTCTGACAACTTTGTGTGACCGTGTGTATGCAAGACAAGTTTGAGCCAACATCCGTCGGAAAAAATCCATGGATTTTGTTGTCGGAATGTCCGATCGTGTGTACAGGGCATAAGGCCTCATTTACACGGCTAACCATTCCTGGCTGGCTGTGGATTCTTGCTGGTGGAGAAGAGCTGCATGCACACTGTGTGACCAGCAACGGTGCCGGTGTCTTGCCGAGAAAGTTCCCTCGGCGGATAAGGTCCCCCCCTGTGCTGCGCTTGCACAGCACGAATGACCAGGAGCCGCCGAAAATAGCCGAAGATGAAAATCTTCAATCAGCTGTACACAGCGCCTGCGCCCTAGGTCCAGGCTGAAGCCGCACCATCCAAGTGGACCTAGAGGGGGAATAAAAAAAGTGCTGAGTAAAGCGAGGCCGTGCCCGAAGCGTGGCGAGCGAAGCGAGCCCGCAAGGGGCCCTCTTACAGGCTCCGTGTACAGCTGATTTCTTATCTATTACGCTTCGGCTATTTTCGACGACTCCTACTGCGCAGGTGCTGCGCCTGCGCAGTAGAGGGGGGTCCTTATCCGCCGAGAGGAACTTTCTCGCAGAACACCGTCACCTGTACAAATGAACAGCCGCTGTTCACTTATCTGGGTGCTTACATGCGAATAGAGCCTCTGACCAGCCCAGCATTGGCTTTTCTGACAGCAGCCAATATGTATGTGGCCACAGCATGTAGACATTTAACGCCTCGACCCTCATTTGTGTTCTCTAAATAAAGCCCAAAACTCAACCTTGGCACTGCCAATTCCTATTATGTGTTATGTGGGCAGCCTGCATGACAAAAAGCAAGGTTTGGAGGGCAAGAGAAGGATAGGGCTAGCCTCATATTAAAAATAAAGACTTACAACTTCAGCTTTTTATCTCTCTAGATCTAGGGAACATTTTCACATACCGTCTGCACTGAAGGTAACCCTTCCTATGCATTTTTAATTTAAACGCTTTCCTTTTGAATTTCCCAGCATGGACAAAGCACATGTTTGCTTTCATCTGAGTTTTTACATAACAATTTGCTTCCAGATTCAATATGTTTATCATGGTGCCTTTGAGCCTCTCCACACATGATGCTACGCTGCAGAGGTCCCTCTTGTGCTCTCAGCAAGTAAACCGTCTCTCCTGATCGCGTTTAAAAGCGAATCCTCTTACGTTTCACTGGAGCGTAGCTTAAAAACAGCAGCTAATGTTTGTTTGAACCAGATTTCCCCTGAAACTACTGATATTCCTACTTTCATGGCAGTAAAACAAATGAATGAAAAGTCCAGCCAAAAAAACTCTCTCAGTCTGGAAACACAACACATCATGTATAAATAGTTTGAACAATGTGGATGCAAATTGTTTCCATTCAATTAATTGCACACCTGCCACCTTTCCTGACTATGGCCAGAAGAGACAGCTGTCCTCACTGGCAGCCAGAAGGTTAATGGGGCAGAACTCACATCCCCCTCCAACACAACTTTATTCTTAAAGTATTCGTAAAGCCTCACATTTTTTATTAACTTTTATATAGAGGAAAATAAATGCTTCAAGTCCAGAAACGCTTGCATTTAGTGTCTTCACCACTGCAGCCTCCAGGTTCCTGTGCACCACTTCCCTGAACTTATATTATCCTTATAAGAAACATGCACTCATCACCTCATCAAAAAAAGTCCCAATGTTCCCTTCCCCTGGAATACATGTCCCCTAAATACCTTCTCGACTGTATGGCGCCCCATCTATTCCTCCTTGGCTGAACTCCCCTTGCTTGGGACTATAGGTCTCAAATTCTACCACCACCATGTCTGACCCATCTTTTCCTCTTTGGCTGAACTCCCCTTCCTTGGGACTATAGGTCTCAAATTCTACCACCACCATGTGTGCTCCATCTTTTCCTCTTTGGCTGCATTCCTCTTCCTTGGGACTATAGGTCTCAAATTCTACCACCACCATGTGTGCTCCATCTTTTCCTCTTTGGCTGCATTCCTCTTCCTTGGGACTATAGGTCTCAAATTCTACCACCACCAAGTGAGCGACCCATCCTTTTTTCCCTGGCTGCATTCCCCCTTCTCAGGACTATATATCCCATAATTTTACCTGTGCATGAGTGCCCATCTATGGCTCACTGGCTGTGATCCCTCTCCGCAGGCACTACATGTCCCAAAGCTCCACTGCACTGTGCGCATGCATGCCTGCCTACCTCTCCCTTGCTGTGTTCCCCTTCCTCGGCACGTCTCATAAGTCCACTATCACTATGCTTGCATGCACATCTACTTCCCCCTATTTGGCATTTCGTGTCCCATAATTCCACTGAGCACGTGTGCCCAACTACTCCTCACTGGCTATGTTCCGCCTCCTTGGCACAACATGTCCCATAACTCCACTGCACATGCATGCACCATCTATTTCTTCCTTACTGTCTGTGCATGTTGGCACAGGCGGTGTCATAGCATTGGCTTGTAGTTTCTCACCCAGAAGCACGTTCAAAATGGTGGCTCCACAGGACCTTGGATGGCAGCAGAGCCATCCAAAAGCTGGGAACCTGGGGCAGCAATCTTTGGACAGGCTTAACTAAGAAGAAAGGTTCTAAAGATACAGCAGCAACAGCAAAAAAGGCAAGTATTGAAGGAAGCTGCTAAACCATGTAACTTTTAGCATTTAATAACACCTGAAGAATGTTTTCAGCCACCTTTGAGCTCCCTTCCATGTACAGGCATTCACCAGGTTACACACAAGGTTCTGCAGGTTTGTTCTTCAGCTGAATTTGTATGCAAGTGGAAACAGGTACATTTTTTAAGTGCAACTCCAGCCAAAAAATTTTTTTTTACGTTTTTGGGATAGCATAGGGAAGGGTTGTAGCATTTGTTTTGCTGTCTGTGCCTCTTTTCAGAAGATTTCACCTCACTTTCTGTCCCTGTGACATTTGGATTTTGAAAATGTTGGGTTGTTGTGGAAACAAGGATTGGTCATAAAGCTTCAGCGGAGACCCCTTTTCCCATATAATCTTGCAGGAGTGATTTTCCTTTCCTAGGGATAGATTTCCTCTCCATTCCTGTTGTGTTCCCCCCCTATTTGTAAGTCAGATGTATGTAACCCGGGACTGCCTGTAAAGCAAAGGCACTGCTGCTGCAGCTTCCAGCAGTTTGTGTTGCCCAACAAAAGTCCCCCCGGGTTCACATGGGTATCAGGATTGTGAAATCTCCATCATACCACAACTGCGCACATAAAACACAGCCATGAGCACAGCTCATCCTACCATGAAATTTCATCTTTCTGCTCCTCTGGAAACAAAAAGATTTACTGCAAATTTAAATCATTCAAGCAAAAGATGTGTACGTTTTACCAAACTAGACGGATAGCTAAACTAAAAAGAGAATTAAACAGACCGTCCCTAATACACATTCACCTAATTGACTTCACTTGCGTTATTTATATCCCTTAGTGCAGAATTAGAATGGCTTCTTCTTTAAAAAGGACTCTGGTATTTTTTATTTCTAAAAGACACGCAGTATATGAAGCGTGCAGCTTCAATGTGTGGGAAGAAAGCCGTTTCCCTGCATGAAATTTCTTATGTTCACAGGGGCGGTCATGCTTCTGTTACACGTATGGCGGGTAGCCATAACTACCCAATACACTCGGTATTGATGCAAAAAAAAAAAAAAAGGGGAAAGTGCACCAAAAATAAGCCACATCCATAAATCATTGAGGATACAAAATAAGGTAGTACTGAGTATTACTAGGGAGGCGGACTTTTTAGGCTAAGGAACAGTGAAGATATAGCAGTATAAAAAATATACATTTATTGAAAAATACAATATCTAAAAAACAATGACAATTGTAACATATAGCATCTATGATTATTGTGCAGTGAGCCCTTGTATGTCTACGCATTTCACCGTTAGGCTTCCTCAGGACACGGCCATGGTTCACAGATGAGAGACAGAGAAGGGAATATGTCTCTCTATCTTAAATTGGAATGCAAAATCATGCAAGTCACGGTAGCATGAGAAAGTTCAATCAGCAGTAAGAAAGTATATTAGATATAGCTAAATATCTCAGCAGGGGCATGTAAACAATATTCCTAATTAAGGGAGCAGCCATTAGAGGGATGCACCACTTAGATCCTGGATTTAGTATCAGCAATGCTGAAGGCTCAATACAATCCCATCGCTGCATATTCAGGATAAAAATAATCCAGCATGCCCCTGGGAGACAGCAATACACTGCACCTGCACTCGGTATTGATGCACATTTAAAACCGTGCAACTTAGCTGCTTAACCTGCAAATGCCTTAGTTGAACCCCCTTCCCCATAGTTGCTTTGAGTGGAAAATGCTGCATGCACACCATCACATATCACATGCAGCTCCAGCATGCATCCAGGGATGCTCATTCTTAAAGGGACCATGACCTCTTTGAAAAGAGGTTTAACCTTAAACTACGTAGAGGGTTCTTTACTGTAAGAGCGGCAAGAATGTGGAATTCCCTTCCACAGGTGGTGGTCTCAGCGGGGAGCATTGATAGCTTCAAGAAACTATTAGATAAGCACCTGAATGACCACAACATACAGGGATATACAATGCAATACTGACACAATCACATACATAGGTTGGACTTGATGGACCTGTGTCTTTTTTCAACCTCACCTACTATGTAGCTATGTAATCACTATTATTGTTGCTACACTGGATGTTACAAGTACACTATATTTGTGAGTGATTTTATCTTTTTTTAATAAATTTCGATACCTTTTGATACTGCACCATAATAGTCTCCCCATTTTTTTCATGCATTTATGGTGATTGGAGAACACATTATGCCAGTGGGTCTGAAGATACCTGTGGAATAATCCCTAATTACTGGGACAAGTGTTTTAGACCATACCTTGTGTAGGTCTGATTGTGAACTAAGGGGCCACAGTGTGAGGTGGTGGTACACCGTGGTGTAAGACATTGTTTGTAGCACTTTCTTCATGCAAGACCATTTTTGTATATATAACTGAGAACCCAAGCATAATGGACACCAATAGCCCCTGTTCATATTGGAGAGACTTATGCGATTTGAAAGGTCAAAAATCGCATGACATGTCAGTCTATTGTTAGCAATCGCTCTGTTCAAATCGGTGCGACGCCGGTGAAAAAGTATCCCCTACTTTTGAAGATTTTAGGTGCAACTTGCGTAGACATTTGTGCATGAAGCCGCATGTGTCTTCCAAGTCACACTAACATGCGGCTTTGAAATCGTGCAATTTCAGATAAAGTCGCACAATTTCAAAGCCGCAGTCAATCTGAACCAGGGCTTACTGGGAGATTGTATACACTTCTTTGTTTATATTAATGTTTTTTATATATGCATATGGACCATTTGCACTTTATAGCGTGTTAAAGCCTTATATGTATGTTTTACATTGTTTTATTTATTTATAAGTGCACTATTAGTTTTAGGTTTTAACATACTTCAGTTGTTGTAGATTTGCTGTGGTTGTGCTGAACTTTATTCAAGCTTTTAATTTGTATTGGTGATTGAACACACTTCAGTGTCAGGCTGCACCACCTGTGATTGTCATTTGCTTTTTTTGGGCAAAAAACTCCCCAAAAAAACACACAACTCAAAAAAAAAAAAAAAAGAAGATAAAACTGCATAGAGGTCGCACTAAACCAATATATGCTATGGGGCTATTCCTTGCTGGGAGGACAGCTGGAAATGTGTAAAAACACCCTTGCACTGGCCAGAAACGGAGGGATAAATCAAAGAATATGCAGGAAATATCCATCTGTCCATAACTCCTATAAGAGCGGTGGCCTGCCACCATGCTCGCCTGATGCTCACAGGAGCTGACACGTGGTATATCTGACCTCCTCTATTGAGAGCAGAGAGACATCAGGCTCTACCCAAAGGGAGATTTTACAACAGGTTGGAAAATGTTCCTGTACAATAACAAGCACTTCCGACCGCCCGAGGCACTCGTTAATCGCCCTCCAACATATGGGAAGCGGACCAATAATCATAAGTAATGCTCAGAATAGGTTTGCTTTTATTGAGCGGCTTATGGCCAGCCTAATTTATAGGTTTGACGCAATAAGATAGCTAGGTGTAAACAAATGAAACAACGTAACAATCCAGATTCACTTCAATGCACCAGAACAATAAAGTCTTTCTGGTGTTTTATCCCGTTTCCAGCATCAGTCACCCGCAGTGGAAAATGGGATAATTATATAGACACACATTAAAGAAGAACCTAAAATAAAAAAAAGCAAAATAAATAAAAATCACACGACTCCCACCATAATTGCACAAGAGCTTACAGAAACATGTTGAGAGAGCAAGAGAAGAAGAAAGAGTGCCTTATTGGGGTGCTCCTGATCTCACTGTCCAATCAGCAGACTGGGGGATAAGGAGGTAGACAATGTGTATTAAAACTATACAGGCGGTCTCCGATAGGGTCTGTAGGTTTGTTCTTAAAGCGGAGTTCCACACAAAAATGGAACTTCCGCTTTTCGGAACCCTCCCTCCGGTATCACATTTGACACCTTTCAGGGGGGAGGGGGGTGCAGATACCTGTCCAAGACAGGTATTTGCACCCACTTCCGGCATAGACTCCCATGGGAGTCTACGCATCTTCCTCTCCCCACCGCGCTGTCTCCTGGGAACACACAGCTCCCAGGAGCGAGCGGGGACCACTTGGGACGCGCAGCGCGACTTGCGCATGCGCAGTAGGGAACCGGGAAGTGAAGCCGCAAAAACTATTTTTTTTTTTTGGCGGTGTGGGTGGACCCTCGCTTTAAGTTGAATTTGTATGAAAGTCGGAACAGGTACATTTTTTAAGTGTAGCTCCAGCCTAAAAAACAATTAAGCTTTTTGGATAGCATAGGGAAGGGTTAATATCCCTGTAACGTTTGTTTTGCTGTCTGTGCCCCTGTTCAGGAGATTTGATCTCACTTTCTGTCCCAATGACAGCTGGATTTTGAAAATTTTGGGTTGTTTGGAAACAAGGATTGGTGATAAAGCTTTAGCAGAGACCCATTTTCCCCATGATAACTCATACAGGAGTGAATTTCCCTTCCTAAGGGTAGATTTGCTCTCACTTCCTGTTGTCTCCCTCCATTTGTAAGTAGTAGTGGTTTGTAAGTTGGGTGTTTGTAACTCAGGGACCACCTGTACTGTGTATATCATCCCTGCAGTCACATTTCTGGCCAGAAACACCCGTGCTAGCATCCCAGACCAGTTGAGACTTGGGGTCCAAAATTAACGACCAAGAAACCGTTGTATGACCATTTGTAATAGGGGGTCTTAGGGAGTTGGTAAGCAAGAATTTCCTCTACTACACTTGGTGAAGGATGGTGCTGTTTATATCACAAGATCTTAGAAGAAATTTCACAAGTGGACTACACATTTTTGGACTTATTTTACAGTTTAGCTTATCCCCAGATTTTTTTGTATGGTATTCCAAAATTGTGGTTAATCTATGATTAGGTTTCAGCACAGTCACTTTATTTCACTATTAAGATAAGGTTCTATGCACAGTCACTTTATACTTCATTTGTTTACATTTGATTTTTATGGCCATCTATGGTTTATGCAGTCACTTTGTGCTTATGAATTTTGGTTGAGTGCAACAGAGTATTACTACCCCAATTGGCCAAAATGTATTGATCAACTGCAGCCGAGAAAAGTCATGTCATCAACCTATCTGGCAAGGCTATATAAATCTCTGAACAAAATCTCACAAGGTCACATCTTTTGTTGGGTTAAAACTCAGATACTGTATGGATATATATATACACACACATACACACACACACATACTGCTAAGCATAAATGAGTACACCCCAACAGATTTGTCAGGAAACCTTTACTTTCCTTTCAGAATCAACATTTTCTAAGGGACACTATACTATAAAATACTCCCACAAATGAGGGCCATTGATTGCAACCAAGATTTGTTTATTTTCACACACAAAAAGAGTATTTTTTCTAACAAAATTTATTCAAGACCATGATGAAAAATGAAAACGCCGCAATGTAAGTCTAAAGGCCCGTACACACGCTTTGATTTTCCGACATTAATTATGTTACGATGACCTATCGTCCGCAAATCTTACTGTTAGTACGGTGCTTTCGACAGCCGACTTTTTCGTTAGACAAAAGTTGGATGTGCAGACTATAAAATTTTTGGCGGATGTGAACTTAACGTCTGATTTTCGTTTCATTAGTATGGTTTTGTATGAAAAAAATCTAAGAGCAAGACTACGCATGCTCAGAAATGAAAGAATACATACAAAACTATTCAACACGTTACGTCACTTTTGACGTATTTTGTCAAACGAAAATTCTCTTATTGTTAGTAACCTCTTCACGTTCGACATGAGACTAGCATGCCACAAAAATCAGACGTTCTATCGTCCGAAAATTAAAGCGTGTGTTCGAGGCTTTAAGAGCAAAGCTAAATTTTAGGCAACAAAATCCTAACTAACAAGAATTCAACTACAGGTGAGTGTAATTATTCATTGAACAGGTGTCCAGCAGACATTCGATTACAAAAGGGCGTTACTTAACCACTTCCGGACCACCGCACGCCGATATACATCCTCATTTTGAAGAGGGATGTCTTTCTTATGGCAGCATCTAGCTGCCATAACCCTGGTATCCTCTTCATCGGCGGGCCGTCCGGTTTCCGATAATAGTGGTCTCTGTGGCAGATTCAGCGTGATATCTCTTTTATCGACGGCGGGAGAAGGCCGCCTTCCGCCGCTCTTCGGTGCCCTCCGTCGCTTACCCTTCCTGGGTATGGAGACGAGTGAGGGGAAGATGGCCCCCACCCGTCTCCATCCCCCTTCAAAACATCACTTCTGCCCATAGCTCTTAAAAGGAATTTTTTTTTTTTACTTTTTCAAATGACAAAATTTATTTTTTTTATTGCATTTTAGTGCAAATATGAGATCTGAGGTCTAAGAGCTCCTGTCATGCTTTTATTCCTATTACAAGGGAGGTTTACATTCCTTGAAATTGGAATAAAAGTGAATTTTTTTTTTAAAAGAACAGTGTAAAAATAAAAAAAAAGGTAAAATAAAATAAGAAAAAAAAAAATTTAAAAACGCGCCCCATCCCACAGAGCTCGTGCGCAGAAGCGAACGCATATGTGAGTAGCGCCCACATATGAAAACTGTGTTCAAACCACACATGTGAGGTATCGCCACAATTGGTAGAGCGAGAGCAATAATTCTAGCCCTAGACCACCTCTGTAAACTCAAAACATGCAACCTGCAGAATTTTTTAAATGTCGCCTAAGGAGATTTTTAAGGGTAAAAGTTTATCGCCATTCCACAAGCGGGCGCAATTTTGAAGCGTGACATGTTGGGTTATCAATTTACTCGCCGTAACATTATCTTTCACAATATAACACAAAAATTGGGCTAACTTTAATGTCCTCTTATTTTTTTATTTAAAAATGTATTTTTTCCAAATAAAGTGCGCTTGTAAGACTGCTGCGCAAATACGGTGTGACAGAAAATGTTGCAACGACCGCCATTTTATTCTCTAGGGCGTTAGGAAAAAAAAAAAAAAAGTATAATGTTTGGGGCTTCCAAGTAATTTTCTAGCAAAAAAACCTGTTTTTAATTTGTAAACAACAAATCTCAGAAAGAGGCTCGGTCCTTAAGTGGTTAAGAAAACCCCTTCCCATTTCATGCTGTCAGCAATGTTACCACGTGGAAGAGAAATGTCACAAGGCCTGAGAAAGAAAATTTTACACAAAAAAGGTAAAGGCTACAAGAAGATCAGCAAAGTTTTACTTAGTCAGAATACTATAGCAAAAGAGTGATACAAAAATTTAACAAAGATGGAACCACAACCATATCACAGAGGTTCAGGCCTTCCACGGAAGTTATCACTTTGAAACAGGAGCATCTTCTAATGAGAAGAGTTGAAGAAAAATCGCCATGCAAGTTCACTGCAGTTCATTAGAGAAGTAGAAAGCCAAACTGGGGTGATTGTTTCCCTGACACAATACGGTGTACACTGCAGAAGAATGGCATGCATGGTGTCACCCATGAAGGAAGCCTCTCCTAAACCCCATGCACAAAAAAAGCCTGCCTACAATTTGCCAGGGCCCATGCTGAAAAAGAAGACTACTACTGGGACTCTGTACTCTGGAGTGATGAAACCAAGATAAATGTTTTTGGAACTGATGGCTTCAAAACTGTATGGCATCGCAAATGAGAGGCGTACAAAGAAAAATGCATGGTGCCTACAGTGAAACATGGTGGTGGCAGTGTCCTTCTGTGGGGCTGCAAGAGTGCTGCTGGTGTCAGGGAGCTGCATTGAAGATGCTACTATGATGACCCTTAGTCGTCATGCACTTTTCCAACATGACAATGATCCAAAACACACATCTAAAGGCCACTGTTACATTTCTGAAAAAGAAGAGGGTGAAAGGAATTCAGTGGCAAAGTATGTCTCCTGATCTGAAAACAATCGGGGGAACACCCATGGGGAATTCTGGAGAGACAAGTTGAGCATCACTCCATTCAGCATTCAGGCTCTAAAAGAGGTCGTTCTTGAAGAATGGAAAAAGATATGATGTTGCAATATGTTGCCAACTTGTTCATTCCATGCCTAGAAGACTTGGTGCTGTCCTTTCAAATCACGGAGGTCATACAAAATACTAGAGTAGTTGTTTTTGTTGTGAGGTGTATTCATTTTTGCATCAACTAATTTGAGTAAAACTGAAGATTTGTAATCCAAGTTATATTATTAACCTTACTTTCATGTAATGAAGTTAAACAAAAGTTCTATAAAACTCAGTTTTGTTAACATTTTGGAAATTGTTCTGGTGTTCATTGAGGGATCAATTAAAATCTTACTTTTCAAAAGGTGTGTACTCATTTATGCTGAGCACTGTGTATATTTATTTTATATCTATATTTCTCCATCTATATAGTTGTGCTCATAAGTTTACAAACTCTGGCAGAATGTATGATTTCTTGGCAATTTTTCAGAGAATATGGATAACACAAAAACTTTTCTTTCACTCATGGTTAGTGTTTTCCCGAATCAATTTATTATCAATCAACTGCCTTTACTCTTGTTAAAATCATAATCACAACCTGAAACTACCCAAATGACCCTGAACAAAAGTTTGCATACCCCAGTTCTTAATACCGTGTATTGCCCCTTTTAACATCAATGACAGCTTGAAGTCTTTGTGGTATTTGTGGATGGGGCTCTTTATCTTCTCAGATGGTAAAGCTGCCCATCCCTCTTGGCAAAAAGCCTCCAGTTCCTGTAAATTCTTGGGCTGTCTTGCATGAACTGCACGTTTGAGATCTCCCCAGAGTGGCTCAATGATATTGAGGTCTGGAGACTTAGATGGCCACTCCAGAACCTTCACTTTATTCTGCTGTAGCCAATGACAGGCAGACTTGGTCTTGTGTTTTGGATCATTGTCATGTTGGAATGTCCAAGTACGCCCCATGTGCAGCTTCCTGGCTGATGAATGCAAATGTTCCTAAAGTATTTTTTGATAACATACTGCATTCATTTTGCTAACAATTTTGGCCAAATTTCCTGTGCCTTTGTAGCTCACACATCCCCAAAACATCAGTGATCCACCTCCGGGTTTCACAGTAGGAATGGTGTACCTTTCATCATAGGCCTTGTTAACTCCTCTCCAAATGTAGTGTTAATGGTTGTTGCCAAAAAGCTCAATTTTGGTCTCATCACTCCAAATAACTTTGTGCCAGAAGGTTTGAGGCTTGTCTCTGTGCTGTTTGGCATATTGTAAGCTGGATACTTTGTGGCATTCGCGTAGTAATGGCTTTCTTCTGGCAACTCGACCATGCAGCCCATCTTTCTTCAAGTGCCTCCTTATTGTGCACCTTGAAACAGCCACACCACATGTTTTCAGAGAGTCCTGTATTTCACATGAAGTTATTTGTGGGTCCTTCTTTGCATCCCGAACAATTTCCCCGGCAGTTGTGGCTGAAATTTAGTTGGTCTAGCACGGTTTGGTTTTAACTAGTGGTGCACCGAAATTTTAGCCGCCGAAACATATTGGCCGAAAATGGCGTTTTCAGCAGGCAGCCAAAAGAAAAAAGCACCGATAATGGAGCCGAAAAAAGGGCGGGGCGGGGCGGTCTGGCCAGGTGCCGCACATTATCCCCGCGCGCCCCTGTCCGTCTCCCCTCCCTCCTGCTGTTCACTCAAGTGTCATGAGATGCAACCTCCCCAGTGCCTAGTAGCGTGATCTCACGCTGTGTGCCAGAGATCTGAATCACTGGATCTGAACAGCCCTGCAGCCACAGTAACGATGTCCTGCCTCCTAGACCGCCTCTTGTGATAGACGGCACACTGATCCAATGCTAGTAATTATTGTGCCGTGTGTCATGGGAGGCAGGACAACGTTACAGCGGCTGCTTGGCGATCCAGATCCAGCTCTGACACACAGCGTGACATCGCATTATCAGGCACTGGTAGGCTGTACATGATGGGCACTGGCGGCCTGCATGTCATGGGCACAGGCGAGGCTGCATCTGATGGGCACAGGCAGGCTGCTGCACCTGACTGGTAGGCTGCATCTGACAGGCACTGGTGAAGCTGCATTGGTCTCCTGTATCATGTCTGCTAGAGGTGCACCAAATGGAAATTTTTTGCCAATACTATTAGCAGTGTGTTTAAGTAGGAGATTGCAGACATGATACAAGAGCTGGTTAGAGACTGGGGACATGATTCAAGAAATGGTTAGAGACTGGGGACATGATACAAGAGATGGTTAGAGACTGGGGACATGATACAAGAGATGGTTAGAGACTGCATTTTTTCTTGACCTTTCGTGCACTAAAAGGTGCCAAAAATGGCCAACAAATTATTAAACTGATGATATTAATTAAAAGTTTAATACAATACAATTGTATATAAAAATATAAATATTTTTTAAAAACTGTCATTTTTGGTATCTGTTTTTGGCCTAGTGCATCCTTCATTTTCGGTACCAAAATTTTCATTGGTGCACCCCTAGTTTCAACAGAACCCGTCATTTTCCACTTCTTGATTAGAGTTTGAACACTGCTGATTGGCATTCTCATTTCCTTGGATATCTTTTTATATCCCTTTCCTATTTTATACAGTTCAACTACCTTTTCCTGCAGATCCTTTCACAATTCTTTTGCTTTCCCCATGACTCAGAATCCAGAAAAGTCAGTGCAACACTGGATGAAAGATGCAAGGGTCTGTCGGGAGTCCAAAAACTCATTGACCTTTCATACACACACACGAATTACAAGCAAACAGGTCACAGGTGAGGATGGTTACATTTAATAGCCATTCAAACCCCTTTGTGTCAACTTGTGTGCATGTTATCAGGCCAAAATCACCAGGGTATGTAAACTTTTGATCAGGGTCATTTGGGTAGTTTCTGTTGTCATTATGATTTAAAAAGTAGACACAGTTGATAATAAATGGCTTCAGCCAAACACTAACCATGAGTGAAAGAAAAGTTTGTGGTATTCATATTCTCTGAAAAATCATAAATTCTGCCAGGGTATGTAAACTTATGAGCACAACTGTACATTTTGTGTCTGTGTATGATAAAATAATAGCGCAAAATGAATATCAAATCCAGGTATGTGGACTAAGAAACAAAATGGTTTCTAAAACTAGACAGTGCTCTGGGTGGGAAGACAGATGTGAACTGGTTAAAAGGGATACATATAAACATATACATTCAAAAAAAAAAAATCCATACATGGTAAAAGCAACGCACCAGCCACACAGAGAGACATGCCTGATATATTCAGAGAATTAAACCAACACCGTGACATCCAATTCCCAGGAAAAAAACAAAGCTTCAGTTGTAGGTGCTGAATGAGAGAAGAGAACGTGCCTGTTTCTCCCTCAAATACCCGGCCTTGTAGGGGAAAAGGAACAAAGAACAAGTAGAGAACATTATCCCGTGAGTGTCACCAGCAACCTCCAAGATCCCCTTCTATGTCCTGAAAACCACCAGAGACTAGATGAAGAATTATGATCTTATGTAATGGCCGAATGTTGTTGGGTCACTGAACTGCACAGCCACAATACTCCTTTTCTCATCTAAATGCCATTTCATTTGTAGTGAACCTGAAAAGGGTACAGTCCTCCTGGAAAAGTGCCAAAGCCACAAGAAGCTCTGTCACAATTATTCAAAAGGTATTTTGGGGACCTAAAATAATAATATATAATATGTTATATATACATACATACAGTGCATCCGGAAAGTATTCACAGCGCTTCACTTTTTACACATTTTGTTATGTTACAGCTTTATTCCAAAATGGATACATTCATTATTTTCCTCAAACTTCTACAATCCCCCATATTGACAACGTGAAAGAAGTTTGGAATCTTCGCAAATTTATTAAAAATAAACAAAAAAATAAAAATAAAAATCACATGTACATAAGTATTCACAACCTTTGCCATGACACTCAAAACTGAGCTTAGGTGCATCCTGTTTCCACTGATCACCCTTGAGATGTTTCTACAACTTGATTGGAGTCCACCTGTGGCAAATTCAGTTGATTGGACATGATTTGGAAAGGCACACACCTGTCTATATAAAAAGGTCCCACAGTTAACAGTGCTTGTCAGAGCACAAACTAAGCCATGAAGTCCCAGGAAATGTATGTAGACCTCAGAGACAGGATTGTATCGAGGCACAGATCTGGGGAAGAGTACACAAAAATTTCTGCAGCATTGAAGGTCCCATTGAGCACAGTGGCCTCCATTATCCATAAATGGAAGAAGTTTGGAACCACCAGGACTCTTCCTAGAGCGAGCCGCCTAGCCAAACCGAGGGATCAGGGGAGAAGGGCCTTAGTCAGGGAGGTGACCAAGAACCTGTTGGGTCACTGACAGAGCTCCAACGTTTCTCTGTGGAAAGAGGAGGACCTTTTTAGAATCAAAACCATCTCTGCAGCACTCCACCAATCAGGCCTGTATAGTAGAGTGGCCAGATGGAAGCCACTCCTCAATAAAAAGCACATGACAGCCCGCCTGGAGTTTGCCAAAAGGCACCTGAAGGACTTTGACCATGAAAAAACAAAAAATTCTCTGGTCTGATGAAACAAAGATTGAACTCTTTGGCCTGAATGGTAAGAATCATGTCTGGAGGAAACCAGGCACTGCTCATCACCTGGCCAATACCATCCTTACAATTAAGCATGGTGGTGGCAGCATCTTGCTGTGGGGAAGTTTTTCAGCGGCAGGAACTGGAAGACCAGGATCAAGGCGAAGATGGGGAAAGGCGAAGATGGGGAAAGGCGAAGATGGGGAAAGGCGAAGATGGGGAAAGGCGAAGATGGGGAAAGGCGAAGATGAAAAGGGGGAAGATGAATGTAGCAATGTACAGAGACATCCTTGATGAAAAGCTGCTCCAGAGTGTGGTGAAGGTTCATCTTCCAACAGGACAATGACCCCAAGCATACAGCCAAGATAACAAAGGAGTGGCTACAGGACAACTCTATGAATGTCCTTAGGTGGCCCAGCCAGAGCCCAGACATGACCCAGATTGAACATCTCTGTAGAGATCTTAAAATGGCTGTGCACCAACGCTCCCCATCCAACCTGATGGAGCTTGAGAGGTCCTGCAATAAAGAATGAGAGAAACTGCCCAAAAATAGGTGTGCCAAGTGTGTAGCATCATACTCTAAAAGACTTGAGGCTGCAATTGGTGCCAATGGTGCAACAAAAGTATTGAGCAAAGGCTGTGAATACATATATAGCTAAAAGGGGTGTAATTTGCGCTAACCATGTGAAACAGAAAAAAAAAATGGTGCAGCTGCTAGTGTTAGCCTAAATACAAAAGACTCAAAACATAAATCAAAAAAGAAACAAGCACGCATCCCATAGGTGATTCCCTAATATTAAAGGACATAAAACGTGAAAACGATATTCCTAAAATAAGAATGTGATTGTATAAAACCATCAACAACTAAAAATAAACACAACATAAAAACGACCATGTGAGCAAAAGTGCTATAAATTGAAAAAAAAACTATAAATAAAAATGTGAATGTGTGTAACAACCAAATTCAAAATAAACATGAAGAAAAAATATATATGATAAAATATATATATATATATATATATATATATATATATATATATATATATATATATATATATATATATAATCAAAAAACGCCACTCAAAAACACCACCCAAAATGTCCATGTGAACTAGAAGTGCACACAATGAAGGTAGTGATCAATGGTGGTATAAAGCAAAATCCATGTATACAGCGATATAAGTATCAGCAGACTTCTCAACACTTGGAAAGGCACTGAATAGTCTTCCAGCCCAAAAGTATGTCACCAAAAACTGCTTACCAGATTTGTTGGACCTCAAGTTGTAGAGATCATATGAGCCTGGTGCATCAGCCTACCGGCAGCAATGGCTTTCACCTGTTCTCTAATCCAGGAAAATACGCTCTCATCTAGTTTCAACGACCAGGAGGTAAGCGCTCTCTATCCCATAGACTTGGATCCCAAGGTGAAGGAAATAAAAACACCCTAAACAGGGTTTCCTCGCTCAAGTCAATCCTGGAAGTTTACCCCTTGGTTCTTCTCCAGGTGTCACAGATTTCATCCAATCTAGTGCAGTGTGAGTATGTGGGCCTACACGCGCGCGCGCGCACACACACACACACACACACATATATATATACATATACACACACACATACACATATATATATATATATATATATATATATATATATATATATATATATATATATATATATATATATATATATATATATATATATATATATATATATATATATATATATATACACACACACACTTACTATTAGAATAGAATATTAATTATAGAACAGATTATATTCTATTATATTTTTTTTAGAGGCATCTCCAGCTCCCACTTCCTCCCAGGGCTTCACGGCGCCGGAAGGAAGTTCACCTCTCCCCCCTCCCCCCTCCCTCCAATCTCCTGGGACACGTCACAGGTAAGAATGAGCTCCGGCGTGTTTGCACACTCTATGTGCAGAGCCCGCCAGGAAGTCGGCACTGCACTGTGCTAAATACAGGCAGTGAGACATTTCCCGATCTCTGCAGCTGCACATCAGGAAAATGTCTCACTGCCTGTGATTAGCGCAGCGCTGTGCCAACTTCCTGGCGGGCTCTGCACATGGAGTGTGCGAACACACCCGAGCCCATCCTTAGTCACAGGTCCCAGAAGACTGCCCGGCAATTCGCAGTGTGTGCCCGGCCACAGTAAGAGTGCCGGCGCCATGGAAAGGAGGGGGAGAGGAGCGGGGCTTCATACGCCCGCATCGCTGGACCGTGGGGCAGGTGAGTGTCTGATTATTAAAAGTCAGTCAGCAGCTACACTTTTTGTAGCTGCTGACTTTTAATTTTTTTTTTCGACGGAACTCCGCTTTAATACATAATGTTTATTTCCAGCTTTGGTAATCAATCATGACATTCTACAGTTCACTATAGGCTACCCCTGCTTGCATGCTTATCTAGTTAATGAATTATAAAAATAAAAAACATGTAAACTAAAAAGGAAACACTTCTATATTGTTACCTATTCATTTTTTATTGTGTGGTATTTTTTAATTTTTTTTTTACAAGGCTACCCCCCACTTATATGAAAACAAAAACTGAAAAACATGCTCGTCCTTCACAGCAGAACAGCCTTGTAAGGCATTGCAGTCTTCTGGCTCATATGGCCCTTTGCCAGAGAGCAGAGACAGGCCACACTCAGCTTACACCTGCTACAGAGATTGACTGTAGAATTCCTAAAGCTGGCCACACACTGATATGTTTTCATTTTAAATCAGCCTGTGCCAAAGGTGCAACTGGAGTAATCCCCCCTGCTGGACTATTGTATTCTGACAGCCAGTAACAGCCGCTGTCAGAATACCCAAGCGGCGCCAGCCACTGCTTCACCAACAGATTTCTACCACGTAAGTATCTGGACGTACCATGGCCTTCCCATTTCCACTAATACGTAAATGCAGGGCAAGCTAAAAAAATCTGGATGACGACAAGATTAAGCAACAAATCTTATATCCAGGGGTTGAATCCAGGTTATGTTTCAAGGGCTTTCATCAAGCTATAAAACTGCATTTTAGCTGTTAGTGGCTACCAAGCGATCATTTCATTAAATCTGAACTCCAGGATAAGTAAAGATTGTATAAGCCCATTTGTCATGTGTATTCTTAATTTAATCTTTGTGTCCTTTGTATAGTCTTCCAGATCTGTGCAGTAATCCAGTGAAACTTTTCCTCCTTGCAGACACTTCCTGTAAAAATAGGACCGGTCAGTGCCACTCTCTCCTTTTGCAGGATGACTGGTCTGGTATCCGCCCCCTCCTCTAGACACTACAGAGGCAGGCTGTAGTGGGTGGAGCTTGCTGGGTCCCTCCCACAGCTCTGCTAAGGTTGTGTACAGCACAGTGATGATGTCACTACTACGTTCACAAGGTATTAACTGGGTTTGTAAAAGATATTTGAGGTACACAAAGTAGCTGTATATCCTATGGCTAATAAGGAAGATATTTAAATGAAAATGGTTGTGCTAGAGTTCTGCTTTAACATGGCTCATCTAAAGGGCATGTGCCAAAAGTGTATCTACAGCCACATTTTTCCCAGTTCTGGGTATATACAGTCAGATTTATACAGTCCGCAACAGGAGGAAAAAATCTATAAAATAGATCTAGAATTACAATTTTCCTTTCGTTCTTTTTCTTTTTATAATATACTTCTATCAGTATCATCTGGTAGGACTATTATAGTTTTCCTATATTTAGACCTAATGTGGATAATTTATATAAATTTATCATTAAGCTTTCCAGCCGACTCTCTGCTCGGCATATTCGGACACTATTTCATTTCCCCACATTGGTGGACATGTGACCTCCCTGGCAAGCGGGGCCCATCTATGACAGGCCTTCCCTTGTTTGCACTGTCATGGTTTAGGGCACCCTGCCCATTTGACTCACGCGGCGTGCGCTGCACTTCAGCGTGGTCTACACATGCGCAGTGCGGGTGGTCTGACCCGGTGATGTCACGCGCCGTCATCCCAGCGAAAATTTGCATCACCTGACGCCTTCCAGGTTGGGGTGCTCATAGGCGGGCTCAAGCCCATTTGCGAGCAGTGCAGATGTCTTTGCCCAGTGGGGAAGCTTAAGACCAAAACAAGGAAGGTTTGTATCCAACTCTTGCACGGCCGTGTGCCGACTTTTAAACAGCTGAGAAGTTGCTCTATTGACATGCAACTTTTGCCTTGCATTACAGACTACAAGGCTGTAATACCGCCCCTTTTCGATGGATTGAGCGATAACCATTTAGCAAGTTTACCAAGGCGATTCACCGGCAGTGCTATTTCAACAAACTGCTTCTGGTCTCTGGTTTTCTTTGGTTTTTATTGTGACACGATTGGTATGTATTTTTCTATATGACTGAACCTATGACTGAACCTTCTTTCACCCCTATCTTTTTCTGCCTTTTCTCTACCCCTTCTTCCTCCCCCCTACCCTCATTCTACACTTGCCCAGAACCCACCTTCTTCTCTTTTCTTTTCTTTTTTCCCCTCCCCCTTCCCTCCACCTTTTCTTTTCCTCCCCCTCCCTTTCCAATCTTTCCCTCCCCTTTTCCTCCCATCTTCCTGTCTCTTGCCCCCCCACCTCTTTCTTTCCCTCTTCTCCCCCTTTTTTTCACCTTTAGTCTTTATCTGTACGTACATACCATACATATTGTCCAGACATAATACTCTCTGCATAAATCCCCCTTGTCCGCCGCGAGGGGAACTCTTGGCGGATGAAATTATTGCTTGGCTATTGAGTTACTGGTAAGTAGTTATGCTCTTTTTTGCGGTTTTATACTTATTATTTGATACATTAGATTTTTTATGACTGTTGATCTATATCATCTATTTTATAGATTTTTTCCTCTTGAAGAAGCGGTCCTATGATCGCGAAACTGTTGAAGACTGTGTAAATCTGTGAATATACTCTTTAACCAGTTTTCAGCCTGGAAGTCTTCAAGTATTGCTGTATTGATCTTCCTATTGCTTTCATAACCAATGTTATGTTTAATATTTTTATGAAATAAATTATTTTATGATAATCAAACTTTGTGGCCGGTGCCAAGAAAGTCCATTTTTTTGGAGGTTATAGCTGACAGCCTAAGCAACTATCTCTCTCCTCCCTCTCTATATACATTTACTGTTTTGGATGATGGTACCTTTTAAGTCTAATCAAATTTTGATAATGATTGAGGCTAACCTATAAAATGTTCCTTTCTGGCAAAAAAGGTTGACCCAAGGACATGAAGTGAGGGAAATCTCCAATGATGTCCTGTGAACAATGAGTGAGGGGTGTGCACTGTACTCAATAGTCACTCAGTGCAGCCCCCAATTGTAAAGTTTTAGGCACCATGAGTTCCAGGAATCTGTAAAACCTCAGATCTAATCTCATATACAATGGAAATGAAGGAGTGTCCCATGCACATTTCTCAAAATAAAGTTACAGTACCTCCAATGCCCAGTAAAACAGACAGGTAAGAGGTGCATTCACTTTATATAGTGCTTTTCTGAAACTAAACAAGGGTCGTTGCACTCCCCAAATATTAATTTCATTGTATGCACCCCCCCCCCCATGCTATGCAGAGCTTTAGGTTGGTGCTCATCATCCATAGCTTTTGGTGCCTCCACAGCTGTTTTATACAGGGTGTGGCATCACTAATGTTCTCATCAGTCTGCATATACCTTTCATTGATACCACTGCCTGACCACACCTGAAGGAGTGTTGTCCTTCCCGCTACACACCCATGGATTAAATGCTGGCTTCTTTCTTTGCATCACAACCAAGTCTCCCTGCCCTTTTCCGATTCAACTTCACTGTACTGAGATGGATCAAACACCAGCCTCAGCCAGGTTCCCTCAGTTCAAATTTCCAAATAAAAAGAAACCAGTCATGAGAGAAACCCGTAGACTACCACATCTATCCTCCTAAACATGCTAACTGCTTCTGGCTTCAATACTCTGGGTCACTTATCTGGAACACACATGTAGTTAAAGTGGTTGTAAACCATTCACATATACCCAGTGAAGTGACTGGCCTCAAGTGATAAACAGAGATGAAATATCATCCTATACAAAGTTGTACTGGTTTATCTGCAGTCTTCTCTTCTTCTACATTCCTTCAAAGTGCTGAATTTGTAAGCTTGTCTGAGAGTTCAGAAAAAAGGGGGCAGAGAGCTAAAAATACTCTGCAGGGCTCAGAGGAAAGCTCTGAATGCTGATTGGAGTGAAAGGGCACACCCCATTCACACAGCTCACAGGCACAGAGCTGAGGCTGTCAGTCACAGGAGGTGTGCTGGAGCTCTCTGTCACCTTTTTTCGCTTGGTATCATGAAAAATTGTCAGAAGTGATTCATGCTGATACCAGAGTAACAAAGCAGCAGACAGAAATGTCACTTAGTGCTAATTGAGGCAAGTACACACTATAGAAGGATAAGCATTGTTCATATTTCATGTCTGAAGCCTACAACCAGGACTTGCATACCTATTTAAGGTCATCAGATGACACATGAGTAATGATACCGGTGGGTCAGAAAACTATACTCCTAAAGAAAACCACTAGGACTTTCTCAGCTTTAGCATAGACTTAATTATATCTACAGTACCAGAATATGCGATGGTCCAAAAACATCCAGTGGAAATAATCCGTATAGAGAACAGCAGTGGACCATACTGAATGCAGGAGACATCTAGAACTCAAAAAGAGTGGTAAGGAGATCAGAGCTGCAAAGTTTTTAAATTAAAAAAGGGTTATCCTCAACTGAATATAGGTACTATAGATACAAATAAGTGTACATAGTGGTTGCAGGAGCCGAGGAAGGGCCAGTGGGTTCATTTAGGAGCATTAGAGTTTTTGAATAATGGAAACATTTCCATTATCTATTGTGCAGCCAACAGCAGCAAATCCTAAATAGGAGATTTAGTCCCATTCTAGCCAAACCAGTACAAGAGATGACAGGAGCGTTTTTTAAAAATGGATAAAAAGTTTGTGCAGCACACAGTGTTAAACGCATCAACAGGCCGGCAAATGCCATTTTTAAAAGGTGGCCGGCAATGTAGGTCCCATATTTCCCTCATGACGAGTTTTATTTATTTTTTACTGTGTTTTCTGGGGGGTAAAAAAAGTGTCTTTACAATTAGGAAAACAAACTAGAGTTATAAAAATGTAACTTTCAAAAAAAAAAACAAAAAAAAAACATATTGTCTGCAAACCGTAAAAAGTGGTCAAATATCTCATTACCAGACATGCAATTCACTTTTTTTTTTTTTACTGTCGTTAACCAGAAATCTCTAGAGAATATAGCATGCAAGTCTGTATAATAAAATACTTCATCAGCATTTAACAAATAAAAAGAGTGAAATATGCACAAGGTGGAGTGTACTACATACCATTCTTACCTGTAAGGGTAAGAGAGAATTGCTGTTGTTGTCTGTCCTGAACACGTTGTCATCAATCCAGGATTTGGGAGTTAGGGATGAAGTGGAGCGTGTGAACTTCGGTGGAGCAATGACGTTTCCGGAGAAGGGTTTCTTTAAAGGGGAGATTTGATTCATTGTTCCGGGCATTCCCATGTTGGAGGTTCGGCGATCGCGCCCGTGCATACCACCCCAGGACATGCTGCCTGTGCTCCAGCCGCTTCCTTGGTGGCTGCTCCATGGAGACTGCTTCACAATAGGCTGCAATGGAAACCAGAGTAATTATTAAAACTAGTGCATAGGATGCAGGCAACATAATAAGTATACATTTAAACAAAATATCAGTGTAAAGACATGTAAAGCCATGGGAGTTCTGCAAGGGCTGCACACAGTATACTGGATCATCGATCAGCTTCCTATCAAGAAAATGGAAAAAGGGGTCCTTTGAATACCACAGCAAGGTCACAAAAGTCACCCCTACAATCTGTACTCCTACGAAAGACAACTTTCCTACTTAGAGGACAGTCATGAATAGCCAAGGTAATAATGCAATTATTAGTATATATTGGATAAAGTTAAATATGCACCCATTTTACATTAGGGGGGGCAAGTATTTGTGCAGTCGTCGATCTTTAACCTGAGCTAAACAGGTTGTGAAGCACTGGCATAATGCCTCATTCTTGCTCCACACACACTGTTTTGTATACAAATATTTCATTGTAATCACACAGAGTGGGTCTCAACTGCAACCAAATTTTAGCTTTTACTGTGCGCAAATTTTTTTTTTCCCTTAATCAGCCCCTAAAGGCTCTTTCAGACTTGTGTTGCCCTCTAAAGAGCTTTTCAGAGGGCATTTGACATGTGGTTAGGGTGCGTTATAACACCTCATCACCTGATTTAACCCTATAATGCCATGCTACCTTGCCGCAATTGACTGCATTACAGAGGGTTGTGGTCCGACCTCATTAAACTTAATAGGCGAGTTTGACAGGTGGCATTACCTGTCAAACTTTGTACCCAGAGTTTTAAATGCAGCGGCATCTGTACAGCCCTGTCCAGCTGTTTTGGGACAGTTTAGGTGGCTGAGCAGCTGGAGGTAAGTGAAATCACAGCTCAACCACCTGTCTTTACTGCCCTCCATCTGAAAGAGCACCTAATCTGCCCTGGAAAATGACAGGTAATGTTTTTTTTCTTCTTCCATATATCGATCATCTCTATCTAAACATATCCTAAAAAACAGCTTTGTAACCAATACCAACAAATGTACCACAAGTAATTAGTGTATTTAAGCATTTGAACAATTGACTAGTAGCTCCTCATCTAGACTGACTAGCTCCATACCAAATCACTCTAGCACAGTTAGGCGAGGAAGGAAAGGGCTATGTGAAGCTTGACATCCTCCAAAAAAAAAAAAAAGGCTCCGACTTGCTGCAGCTTATAATGCACACAGTGAGAAGCTTACAGAGTGCAGTGAAATTAGAGTAAGCATTTTTCAGCACAGGAGGGAAGCCTGTGCCAGACTGAAGGTAAAGCTGGAGTTCAGCTTTACATTGAAGGAGGCAAAACGCAGAGACCTTCCTCCAATATTGGATTACAACATAGGAAACATCTATCAGATGAAGAGGAAATAACACAAGGAATTTAAAGGATGTGCATTACACATCTCAGAAGTGAAGAGGGAATTTTATGCTCCATGTTTGGAAATTCACGTGTGTTAAATAAATACGAAGCTCTATTAAAAGCAGTGAACTAATGCCAACCACCAAAATCACATTACATCCCACCATTTACGTCATTTTATCCACATGATGCAAAGCTAAACCCATGATGTCTGAGGTCAGAAAATCAATAACATCCTGGGGAAAAAAAAGAAAAAAAAAAAAAAAAAAATTCGACAAACCTGCTCATTAGAATGAAGCAACTTTTATAAAGGTCGTATAACTGAAGATTTGGCAAAGGGTCCCCCTATTTTTCCACCATCCAAAAGATCACGGAGCCCATTGCAAACAGGCATGTCTTCAGACCTCAATTCCCACCACTTACACGCAAAACAGACGCAAAACATTCATTTTGAACCAATGCTCAACCCCGGACAATCCAGGACTGAGCATATTAGGAATACATAAAAGGGTGAAATCCGCATATACAAAGGATTAGTAGATTCAGGAGGTATAATCAGGACAATATACCAGCAGAAATTTTTTGAACTCCTGTACAGAAATTCATAAAATTGTTGTTTAGAGCATTCCATAGTATAATGGGATTGGCAGATTTCATAAGAAAACCCTGAAAAATGTGTTTGATTTAGATGCTAATGTTTTGAATTCTACGTTTGATTTTCGGGATGCACACGCATTGCTACAAATGAAAACCAAATTCAAAGTTAAAATTTTGTTTGAGAAATTTTTTTCCGTCCTTCTGTCAATTTTTTTTGCCATTACAATTAAAAACGTTTTAAGCTGGTGATGATTTCCCTCCATTTAGGTTTTTGGATATGTTTTTATGGACTTGCTGATATAAAAAGGGTATTTTACTAGACATGCGGCCAACCAGAATTCTTGTTGCAGTCAAAAACGATTGTCGATTGGATCACCTCAACTTTTAGAAACTTAAAAGGCAGGTTCGGACTTGGACTTTAACAGACCAAGCTGTCCAGCAATAGTGGCAGTTAGGAGGGTTGAGAAAAAACATTTAACACTAAAAGGGGTGGGTAGAATTCTCAGATTTTTTTTATGCAAAACTTCATCTCAATAGGGGAAACTGCTTAAAAAAGGGTTAGCTAAAGTTAGACATTCATTTGTCAGTCACTTATTTAAAGTCCATCTAAATCTATTAGCCCATCTAAGGCTGGTCATACATGGTGCAAATTTCTTTCCTGCAACCCAGGCAGTGCTGACAGGGGAATCAGGAATGGTCTTCTCCCGGCGGGGAGGAAGGGGCAGCCGTCCCTGCTGGGAGAAGACAGCAATTTTCACTAGCTGCTATAACAGCCGCTAGCATTAATCCCAAGAGAATCCAGTAGGCTGGTTGTACCCAAGTTGATCGATCAACTTGGTACATTTAGCCTGCCCATGAACGGTTTGAATCTGTGTATGGCTGGCCTAAACCTCTATAAAAGCATGACAATACTGCTGTCTAGGGGTTGCTACACTGCTCTTCCATAGTACAGTGAGGAATTGAGCGTAGAAGTCCTAATACAAAAGAGCATCAACAGATGGATCACCAGGTGAAAGAAAAAAAAAAAAATAGTTTAAAAAAATTCAGTTCAACTATGAACTATAGGTGGGAACATACCTAATGCAGCCATCACATCCAAGGACTGGTAATCTAATAATATACCCTTTTCCACATTTTGTCATGTTACAACCAAAAACGTTAATGTATTTTATTGGGATTGTATGTGATAGACCAACACAAAGTGGCACAAATTGTGAAGTGGAAGGAAAATTATAAATAGTTTTCAATTTTTTTTTACAAATTAATGTGTGAAAAGTGTGGTGTGCATTTGTATTCAGCCCCCTTTACTCTGATACCCCTAACTAAAATCTAGAGCAACCAATTGCCTTCAGAAGTCACCTAATTATTAAATAGAGTCCACCTGTGTGATATCTCAGTATAACAGCTGTTCTGCAAAGCCCTCAGAGGTTTGTTAGAGAACCTTAGTGAACAAACAGCATCATGAAGTCCAAGGAACACACCAGACAGGTCAGGGATAAAGTTACCGAGAAGTTTAAAGCGGTGTTAGGTTATAAAAAAAATATCCCAAGCTTTGAACATCTCATGGAGCACTGTTCAATTCATCATCTGAAAATGGAAAGAGTATGGCACAACTTCAAACCTACCAAGACATGGCCGTCCACCTAAACTGACAGACCGGGCAAGGAGAGCATTAAATTAGAGAAGCAGCCAAGAGGCCCATGGAGACTCTGGAGGAGCTGGAGAGATCCACAGCTCAGGTGGGAGAATCCGTTCACAGGACAAGTCCTGCACTCCACAAATCTGGCAAAATCTGGCCAAGAGTAGCAAGAAGAAAGCCATAAGAAGTCCCATTTGAAGTTTGTGAAAAGCCATGTGGGGGAAACAGCAAACATATTGGAAGAAGGTGCTCTGGTCAGAGGAGACCAAAATTGAACTTCTTGGCCTGAAAGCAAAACACTATGTGTGGCGGAAAATGAACACTGCACATCACCCTGAACACACTATCGCCACTGTGAAACATGGTGGTGGCAGCATCATGTTGTGGGGATGCTTTTCTTCAGCAGCGACAGGGAAGCTGGTCAGAGTTGATGGGAAGATGATTGGAGCCAAACACCTCTTGGAGTCTGCAAAAAGACTTGAGAATGGGGCAGAGGTTCGCCTTCCAGCAGGACAACAACCCTAAACATACAGCCAGAGCTACAATGGAATGGTTTAGATCAAAGCATTATCATGTGTAAGAATGTCATAGTCAAAGTCCAGACCTAAATCCAATTGAGAGTCTGTGGCAAGACTTGAAAATTGCTGTTCACAGACTCTCTCCATCCAATCTGACAGAGCTTGAGATATTTTTCAAAGAAGAATGGGCAAAAATGTCAATCTAGATGTGCAAAGCTGGTAGAGACATACCCAAAACTTGCAGCTGTAATTGCAGTGAAAGGTGGTTCTAAAGTACTGACTCAGAGGGGCTGAATACAAATGCACGCCATACCTTTCACGTATTTGGGTAAAAAAAAAATTGAAAACCATTTATCATTTTCCTTCCACTTCACAATTATGTGCCACTTTGTGTTGGTCTATCACATAAAATCCCAATAAATTACATTTACATTTTGGGTTGTAACATGACAAAATCTAGAACATGTCAAGGGGTACTTTTTCAAGGCACTGTATTACATTTTTGTGTTTAGATACATTTTAAAAAGGTACACAAATAAAGGCTTGCTCAGTGTGCTTTTTTCCATCTGATCAAAACAAAATATCAAATATAGTAAACTATGCTTGTAATGTGACATATTTGTGTCAATAGAAAAAGAAAAAAAAAGAAAACTTGCTCACTACAAGAAACAAACAAGTAACTAATAGAAAAGTGTCTGAAGAACCATTGTAACAGAGTGCTATTATTCAGGTTAGAAAAGAAGTCTATGGCTATAGTGGAAAATTCTGTTATGTATGGTTGGTTCAGTACTCTGCAAAAAAAAAAAAAAACAAAAAAAACCCCAAACCTTTGAAAATAGCAACAGCAAGGCCTAGCCTATAACTGCAGCAAGAACCGTGTTGGGCTGTGCTGTGCAAACATATATTTTATGATCTCATATTTAGACATGCATAAATAAAGTTCTTATGAGGCGTAGCAGATTGTATCCTTATAATTGCTTCTAAATAAAATTACACAAAGTCATAACACCCAACTCAACCCTAACCATCTGAAGCCTCACCTAACCTTTAAATATCCTGCTTTCATGTAAAGCAGCAGAAAATATTTCAACCCACAGGAGTTAGAAGTCTGAATGTGTAATGTGTGGGTTCAAAACCAAAACTATTGGTATATTTATAAAGAGTATGTTTTTGTTGTTTGGAGAAAAAGAGGCCAGAACAGGAGGTGAGGGAAAGTCTTCCATTAGGGGCAACTCCGGTCAGAGATTTCCACTCACTTCCTGTTGCATTACTAAGGCAGTAAGTGAAGTGGGATCTCACATGGACACCAACAGCAGAAAAAATAAATGATGGATCTGACTGGGGTTTTAACCATTACAAATCCTTGGGTAGAGATGCATAGATTTATGGAAAGGATATGCAAACCGTGCTCAACAGGCCACAAGATAAAAGTTAAGCATCTGTAGTCCAGCCAAGGACGTTCTCACAGGGTTATAAGTAGTCGTGGAAAATAGCCCAACACTGGCTCAGAATTACTTCAAATATACCCCTTGTAGGCCCAAATGATAAAACAGATCTCCAGATCTCATTTACTAGAAGTACACCGAAAGAAGTATTAACATACTATTGTATACAATACAAAAATATGAAAAAATGCTATATTTAGAGTACTGACAACCAACACAGGGGTCTAAGATGATCACATTTCTTACACAACCACAAGATGTTCCAAAAATGCTGAGCATCTTTTCAAACTCAAGTATCAGGCAACTTGTGGCTCTGCAACTGTTGCAGAGCTTCAGGTTCCAGGAAGGATAGAAGATGTACCCAGGCCTCAAAGCACTTGTATACGTCTCTCTACTGGGAGGAGTCACCATGCCGAAATAGTCAACCATATCACCAGTGTGGGCCCTCTGGCAGCTATACAAGGCAGTGGTCACAGGGTGGACCCAATTTAGTATTTATGTTTTTTCGTCAAGTAAATTACAAAATTAAATGCAATTCCTTTACATAAAAGAATCCAGAGATGAGGGAATAGACTAGGTTGAAATAGAGACACTATCTAGAAACAATGTGGTGCACACAAATTTGCCTTGGGTACTGGTTCACAAATGCCTTATTCTGATACACTCATGGTGGTCACCCTCCAGGCCCATGTACTATTGTAAACTCATGAACCATTGTCTTTGGTTGCCAGAGTTCCTTTATTCTACTGACAGAACATACAAGAGAGAAAGCCATCTCTGGAAAGGGAAATGCACATTAGAAGCACGGGTCCCATCTCCCAGAGAATGGTTTCTTTATGACAGCTACACAAAATAATTCTCAGGGAGTATTCTGTCCGCTGCAGCAGTGGGAGATTTGTCCATTTACATTGTATAGCATGGATGGGGGAACCCACATGTATGCCCAGCTTGCTTGGTTTGCTCGCTTTATAAAAGCAGCCACAACCTAGGTAGAAAAGTCTGTTCCCTGCCAGTATGCTGCAGACAAGAGATCCTTATCCCGGATACAGTGGTTTATCTGCGAAAGTCTGACAGCTCCTGCCATGTCAGACCTATAGTACTGCAAATTAACTAAACTCCAAACTCCCGTTTGATTGTAGATCTCTAGCTGTGATGAATCAATAGGCTTTCTGTATCAGAAGTTTAATACGCATTAATGAACACAATAATAAAAAACAAAAACAAGCCTCAAACCCTTTCAAGCCGAAGCAAAATAAATAAATAAAGCACACACAATCCTAAAATAGAACAACATGTGACTAGGCCTCTAATTTAGAGAAAGCCTTTGACTGAACCGGAAAGTACAGCAAAGCATTAACCAATGGTCATCATCTAAGAATTTCCAGAGGCTTTCTGCAAAAAACATATAAACAATGGCTTCCAGCTTACCAACAGTCAAGAATAAAACTACAACAATGTGACTAAACCGGCTAAACAGAATGGGATAGTCTAATAACAACCCTTAATGAGAACAGCATGCTATTCCATTCAAGACACCAAGCCATAAACACTTATTAGCAACAAAGAGATCTCTTTCAGAATGAACACACACAGCCAGAACAGCAAGAATGACTCAAAATATTTGTGGCGGGGTGTACTGTACAACAACCGGAGTACATAGCTACTGTGTTGTGGTTGTCACTTTCCTAACAAAGTACTCATTTCACCACTTGTCTCATTTTAAAAAATCTAATTCTCTGAAATAAGTGCTGCCCGTATTGTATAAAAGAAACCAATTTGATTATAGAATCATTCACTATACCATTATAACAAATTTGAAAAACCCAAACATTAAAAAAGTCATACTTTATGTGAATCACTATGGAGTAAATAATTATATAATGTTACTGGGCATCCCAAATTGTACAATCTTGTCCTGTTTGAGAAAGCCATTCTGGAAGATCTTTTCCTCCCAGTTATAGATCACCATACAGTTTGTCATCATTAACATAGGGGGAAAAAAGTACCCTTTCTTTCATGAATAATCAATGCGGTTCCCGAGACCCCTCATATGACCTAAGGGCCCTTTCACATGGGCATTCAGTCTAGATCCATCTGTCAGTTTTTTTTTAGACTGATACAGACTGAAATCACAATTTATGTCTAGGGCAGGCGGATGTAAGCTGATAATCATCCGTTTACATCCACTTATAGCCATGTACGTTAAGGTCAGTTTTTTTTTTCTTAAACGAAAAAAGCCTGTCTTTTTTCCATTTGAACGCATCTAAATGGATTTCATCCATTTAGATCTGTTCCGTTTATGTTCATAGATGATAAAAAAGGATGTAGACTGATGATGTAAACTGAACTGACGAAAGATAGAAGTGTAAACTGATCTAACCTGAATCAGTAGTCATCTGTTTTTTTCTTTTCACCTATGTGAGAGGACCCCAAAGCCTAGACATAGATCACATTATTAGAGACTGTTTTTTTGGAGGGGTAAAAAAAAAAAACTCATCTAGTAGAAGTGCCTTACAAAAAGACTAGCAGGAAGTAAAGTCTACATATGTAATGAGCAAATATGGCCACCCCAAATACAGATGGTATTATATAAAAACATTTTTAAACCACTAACACTTTAATAAAAATCTAGATTAAAGAGGCCCTTCCTGCATCTGAAATTATCCTCCTGCCGCTCCTCTTCCACACCGGGACCTAGCAGAGACTTGTGGCATATCTGCACATGAGAAGGGACCTCCCTTGTATGTGTACAAACATTGCTGCTTTTGGGTATCTGGGGCCTTGTAAAGACCTGCGTTGTGTGCATGCACGGAAATACACGGGAAATCCTAGAAGGTCCTACATCATTCCCACCTAGGTGGGGGAAGCAGAAAGTTCTGGAGCACAAAAAAGTACTAAAAACTTTCCAAAAATGATGAAAACATTTTGCTATTGTGTAGGAGGGAGTGTGAAAGAAACAAGAAAGAAAACTTTTTTTAATGGGCGAAGGTCTATTTTAGGGCTTGCTCACGTAGGCGATGTGGCCTATACAGTGTGAATTTGTTTATGCAGCTGAACCTGCCTGGAGCTGCATACAGGCAGCCTACGTTAAGCTGGATACACACTATACAATTTACTTTGGATTAACCAAAACTAAACAACATGAGGTCAAACCTTTCAATTTGTTTGCAATCAAGGTAAAATCTAAAAGAAATCGAACAACAAAAGTTGTATAGGGTGTATCCAGCTTTACTCTATGGGGATGAAGCGGCTGTATGGACAGGTGTGCAGAGGCAGGTGAGCGGCCCTGAACGCTGCTGATCTTCCACATGCACATTAAAAAAAAAATAATAATAAATTGGACATACTAGCTCTTTAAATGCAGTTCACTCACAGGCTTATTTAACGTGTGTGTCATTACTAATTGTGGACATGCCTTCTGTCAGCAGACATGTTTGCCAAGAAATGACAGCTTTGCTATGAGTAGCATTGTGGCTGCAACAGGAGTGAATGATAGTAAAGCTACCTCAACAGTATAGAGACACTTGTGATACACAAGCAGTCTGACAGAGTATATAAAAAAAAACTAAGACAAGTCTATATACTGAAATTTGATTGAATAAGGCATTGTTCAGAAACTTGACTGAAAAATCACAGGTTAAAAAGATCAGATTTAGGTCCAGTTGTATATAAGCATCCTTGGATGATTCTTATCACCACTCATTTTATTTAAAATATGTAAAATATTCAGATGAAACATAACTGCACATTCCCCAACTGGAGCAATGTTAGTCCTTCCACCCTGGGATCTTGAGCTCAGTTTCTACATATAGACCCCTTTCACACTGAGGCAGTTTTCAGGCGCTTGAGCCAAAAAAAAAAAAAAAAAAAAAAAAAAAGCACCTGAAAACTGCCTCCCATTCCATTTCAATGGATGCTTTCACACTGGGGGGGGGGTCAGAAAAAGGCCTGCATTTTTAGGGTGTGTTTGGAGCGCTGAAAAAAGCACTCCAAAAACACCCCTGCCCATTGAAATGAATGGGCAGTGCTTCCAAAGCGCTGCCCATTGTCACGTGACCTTAAAAAAAAAAAAAAAAAGCAAAACTGCTAAAGCCTGAAAAGCGCTGTTAAAACGTTGCAAAAATGACCGGCGGCTGTTTTAGCCACATTTCAGTGTGAAAGATGTCATAACGTCCCCTACAAGAGACAGGGAGCATGAAATCTTCTATACAAAGTGAACGCCAACATGTCCACATAGGGCAAAGGCATTTTCTTAATGCGCTGGGCCTGTGCACAAGATCATAAGTTGGGCCTCCTTCTTCAAAACTTCGAGCCATGACATTTAATGCATTGCCCAGTGTGTATGCAATCAGAGATGGCAACCCAGGACACAAGCCATCTGTGTCCGGTCAGAGGCGTGGATCGTATGTAGCCACTTATGCGAGGGGTTACCTGCAATCAACGGCAGCAATTAATTTGCACCCAATGTGACCCTCATCTCTCAAATCTTTAGACTGCAGACTATTACTTGTTTTTACAAATCCCTTTTATTTGGAACGGTTTGTGGAGACTGGTGAGTAGAGATGAGTTTGGCATCCTCTAAACTCATCTCCAACATGAACTCCTGCTTTTTTTGTACACCAATGAGCTGCAGGCAAGGTTATCCTCTACCCTACAAGCTCATGTGAGCTGCAGGGCATGGAATGACCACTCCTTCAGCTCACTGGAGTACAAAAAAAAGAGCGTTCAGAGGACGCCTAAGCTTATCTCCACTGGTGAGGGAAAGCCTAGCCTATGCATCCTCTGGCACTAATCTGGATGTGTTGGCAGGCCAGAGTATGTACCTATTACATATATACTTGGTCAACATTATGGTGGCACTGCACCCACCACCTTTAGAAGGCAGGTGTAGTGCTGGCATAAATGTAGCTCCTTTCTGCAAGTGAAAGGATCAGCTATGGTTCAAATAGAAGAGTCACGTCAAGGAGCGCTCCCCGAAACAAATCTCTAATGTGTGCAGTGATAGCACATTGGGCCCTTGCTCCCACCCTTCCACTGCACATATTGGGACATGCCAGTGGTATAGGGCTAATATATGAAAACTAGTTTACCCAAGTTTCTGGTTCGATAGCAACCATATTACAGATCCATGGCATTTCTCTGAAGTGTCGGCAATGGGCAAAAAGGGACACTTTTTTTGTTAGTACACATTTCATACCTGAACCTGTTAATAAACGGCAGCCAGCTACTTAGATCTTGATCAACGTAACAATGCCGCTTCTCCTCTAAACTGGAACGTGAGCTGGAGCACATGAAGATTTTGGTGGTTAAATAATTATAAATTAACTTCAGCGTTCTCTCTTCCAGCTGATGTACCACAGTTGACTTATTGTGGCTATTCATAGTGGCATGAACTTGGAATCATTTCAAAGATTTTTATGGTTATAAAAACAGCCAGTGTACCTGTCAGTGGGGATCAGCAAATATATTATGTGGCACTTTGGCTCAGTACGTATGGCCAGGATGGATCTACAGCATCAGACACCCTAACCTCCGCACCCTATAAAACAACGTTTTAGTTGACCTGCATGTAAAAACCCTCAAATACCCTGCTGCTGTTCCTTGGGAAATAAAGGCTGCATTTTCTCAGATGTGAGAACTGTTACTGAAATATTAACAAGGATTCAACCCATAAAACAATTAACTAAATTAAGATGTAGATAATTTATAGCACAATGGATATACATGAAGACTAAAGAGCCTTAAGATGGTAATGATAAAAGGAGAAACACTGGATGCTGTCCAAAGGTAATAAGGAAGCTTGTGTGAGAACATGTTCAGAAAACCAAGAATGAAACAATGGTGTTGATTTACTAAAGGAGTAGAGCATTGTCACACTTTGCTTAGTGAATGAGGGCATGTTTACTTTGCTGTTCACCTCAGACTTATGAAAGCCTGTGTTTTATATGCCGCATCAAAGCCTCAAAAACACTTGCCAAGCACCCTTTAAAAAAAAACTACTAATAAGCTGACCCCAGCTCGTTCAGCCAGTGTCCTTCAATAGAAGGCAATCAACCAATTGATTTCTGTTGAGCAGGCACAGCCACAAACCAATTGAAATTCAGCTGGTACCTGCTGAAGTAACCAAATTTCAGTCTGTTTATGGCCGCTCCAGCGTAAAAGCACCCAATGCACAATATGGAGCTGCTCTGTGGGCTTGATTTACTAAAGGATTAGACTTTTCACTTAGTAAAGTGATTTTTCGGGATTTGTGCTTGCACATGATTGAAGTTCGCAAACCTTCACCTTTTTCGCCAAACTGGTTTTATTTTATTTTTTAAAAATGTTAATTGCAATGTAAAATTTTCACTAGGGTTGCTAGCATTGTGTGCTGCAAGCAATATTCAGGCTGCAGTAGTCATGGAAGTCCACTGCTACTCCAAGTGGGCCCTTCTACCGGGATGCAGTTTTTCATCTATTTGTACAAGCCATATAGTGCAACTCCAGCCAAAAATATGTTTTGGCTAGAGCAAGGAACAGATTTTCTATCCTCCCCTGCTCTATCCAAAATCTACTGTATGGATCTTTGTGAAGTTTACATTTCCTTTCTCTCTAGATGGCAATGCTGTCAACTAAGATAGGAAATGAGGAAACATCTTCAATGGGGGGAGAAATAGCCAAATAAAACCTTTATCCCTTATACATCCTTTATTTCTTCAACCCATATACTGTTAACATTCTACATACAGATGTTTAGTGAAATGGTCACAGATGAAGCACGTTCTGTATTTTATGTCTAGAGGCTATGTTTATTGTCCACAGCCCTCAAACCCATGGCGTTCTAAAATACAACAAGAGTCTGGTTAGTGTTGCTGCCATTGCAAAATTTCTACATTAAAAATGTAGAAATGGTTGCATAACAGTCCCTGCCATTCCAAAGTACTAATCTGAACAAGCTGGCTTAATGTGGTGGTGGTACTCGGGTATACGTTGATGCTTACAAACATTATTACAGGTACTTATATAGCACTATATATACACACACACACATATACACATACACACACACACATACCGTATTTATCGGCGTATAACACGCACATTCATTTTAAGGAGGGAAGTTTCAGGAAAAAAAACTTATTTTAAATAAGGAACTTTGAAGCAAAATAAGGGTCAGTGTCCATCTGCAGCCTCACAAGTGCCATCACTGCAGCCTCATCAGTCCACATGAATGCAGCCTCACCATTTCCATCAGTGCAGCCTAAACGATGCCCATCTGCAGCCTAAAGGGGGGGGGGGAGCGCCGACAGATTACATACAGTGAGAATCTCCTATGATAGACAGAACAGTGGTCCAATGGCAGCCCAGGAGACGGGACTTCTCATTACAGAGGCCGCCAAGTAAACAGGAGATTCTCACTGTATATAATCTGATGGCGCTCGTCCGGCCCCCCCTCCCTGTCCCCTACAAGGCAGCTAAAATTGAAGTATTGGCGTATAACACGCACACAATATTTGCACCCAATTTTCATGGTGAAAAAGTGAGTGTTATACCCCAATAAATACAGTATATGTATATATATATATTATATCTATATATATATATATATATATATATCTCATTCTAATCATATGGCATATTCCCTGAACAAAGAATTTCCACATTAAGGGATATGTCATACGTGCATTAGCATATACCCAAGTACAGATGCATACGGTCATTCACTTAACCAGCTGTACGTACCATCCACAGCACCCCAGGGAAAAAAACACTAGGTTTTTACTCTAGAGCAGGAATATGCAATTAGCGGACCTCCATCTGTTGCAGAACTACAAGTCCCATGAGGCATAGCAAGACTCTGACAGCCACAAGCATGACACCCAGAGGCAGAGGCATGATGGGACTTGTAGTTTTGCAACAGCTGGAGGTCCGCTAATTGCATATCCCTGCTCTAGAGCATATTTTAAACCTCAAACCATGCATGTCCATGAGGCCTACATATCGTAGAGTAGAAAAAAAAGACAAGTTTTAGTGTTCACAGTAATTAGGACAAGCAACCCAATCACACCAAGTAGTATTATATTTAGCAGGACATACTCAAGCTTCAAAAGGTGATCCTATAAAGAAGGGTCACCTTATTCACTAAACTAATCCAGTATATTTAGGGCCTCAGTGGACATCCAATTTAACTCTTGTATTCTAGATATAAGATTGGTTAGACTTACAAGTGTTTTTTTGGCTGTACCGTACTCTGCAGTTCCCCAAAAACACTAAAACATCACAAAACTGGTTTATATACGTTAGACATAAGAAAGGTGTGGGAAATATAATTCAGTATCCTGCGATCAAAATGTTCCAACATTAGGACAATCCCAGGCCATATGCAGAAAATCTCCATCTGATTGGCATTGACGACAGATCGAGGTGTGCCTGAGATACTGAGGTCTCTGTGTTTTTAGTTCTCTTGGGACACACAGAACAAGCTCTGCATGTGGCAATTTCCCTTGGGAAAATCTATTCCTTTTGTTTTAAAATCACATAAGAAAAAGAGGAACAGTAGAAATAAAAACATTGATTTTATAGTAAATATTGTCAATATCTGGGACACAATGCTCGAGAGTTCCTGCTAATCAGGGGCAGCAGGAAAATTATGGAAAACCTTAATCAGATGACAGTCTACTAGTCCAACCTTTGCAGCAACATTGGGGGATGATATAACGTCTATGGGGCAACAGCAGGAACCATCGGCAGCCAAGGCCGTTCCCTCAAGATAACGGAAGCAGATGAGTGTCTGGACATCGGTATGCATGTCTATGAGCGGTGGTCGAGACATTTGTTAACGCTTCCTAGCATCAAATCAACTGTTGATGGCTATGCCCAAATATAAACAAGTGAAACAGCTGTTATCTCGCTCCTGTGACAGTTGGGACCGTAAGCGTTACAGACAGTAGATGCCAACCCACACCAGATCACATTTAGTTTGCTGTGCGTACTGTGCATCACAAATAGTGTATTTTTTAAATGGAGACTACTTGTTCTTGCCTTGTTACACCTCCTACAGTCACTCCCTATCTACATGGCCTGCATGTCATTTCTCAGAGGATTTTCCTAATACAGACAACAGTAGACCATGTCTGTGTAATAAATGCTGAAAGGGTCACTTGTCTCAAGCCGAAGCCTTTGTGACGGGGATAATGTAGGAGTACAATTGGAAGACAGGGGCACCCTACTGCAGAATGTGCCCAAATAGGGATCTTCATGGCAGGAACACCAGGTAATACTTTAATAAAAAAAGAAGAGCACAATTTAATTTAAAGACCTTGGAAATTAACATGTTAATGCTCATATAAGATTTAGGGGTTGTGGGCTAATGCTGGATTCATACTTCTATGGTTTCCACTGCAATTAAACTCAAAAATGCATGTTAAAGTGTCACTAAACACACATCATAAAAAAAAAAAAAAAAAAAAAAAAAAAAAAAAACCACTATCAAATGGTGTATTGCATGTTGTCCATACTCAGTCACTGAGATTCGTTTTCTGCAAAAAAAACCTGGTTGACCCTGTTGCTCTCTCTGTCTGTTCATGTCCCTAATTCAGCTAGGGATTTTGCAGAGCCGCTATGGCAACTCTGCACATGCTCAGTTTCCAGTGAGTTTCTATGCTGAGCATTTCCTCCAGATCATATCTGAGAAGCTATACTATAGAGTCGCACATGTGGGTGTATACACAGTGGTAAGCTTGAGTGGCGTGACGCAGCCTGTGACTGGCAGAAATCCACCCACACCATGTTATTGTCGTGAAATAAAGATTTAATTTCAAATGTCGTATTTTTCGCTCCATAGGACGCACTTTTTGCCCCCAAAAAATGGCGAAATGTCTGTCTTATGGAGCGAATATTGACCAGGCCTCCTCCCCCCCCCCATTTGCCGCCGCATTAGAATACCGTTACCACGTTACTGAACTACCCCCCCTGTGTCGTCCGCTCCAAGCACTCCATTGGCATCTGCTCTGTCCTGCGGCACAGCGAGAGACGTCATCGTGAGTCACCGCACCTGCCCCGTGTCACTGTGGTGAGATCCGCAACAGCCCCTGGTTTTCCACATCCATCTCCAGGACGGCGCATGGCTTACCTCACCCTATCCATGCACTGTCTCCGGATCTACAGCACCACCACTTACAATGGTAACAATGACAGGCATAAAGACACATCCAGGACCTTTCCATCTGAGGACAGGCATGGTCACACAGCCACTGGGACTTGTGGATAGAGACTGGCTCGCTGGGTTGGCAGATCCTATGCAAGTTTACCACACCAATTATTCAATAAACTACCTTTTTTACATGGAACTTTTAGAGGCGGTTATCCATTACGCAATCTGCAAGACTGTCATTTTTTTCCCCATATCTACACTGAGACCATTTGGTTCAGAATATTTTTTTTTCTTGTTTTTCTTCTCTAAAATCTAGGTGCGTCTTATGGTCAGGTGCTTCTTATGGAGCGAAAAATATATTTGTATGACAATTTAAAACAATTTAATATTTTTATTTTTCTCTGTATTCCAAATTATTATTTTTTTTAAACAGGTGACCAGTAGCAGAGGACTAGAAGCTCCTCCTGCTTATGTTAACCTGCAAACAGGCTGGGAAAGAGCTGGGTCAAGTGACAGCTGTATATCGATTAGGAAAAAGTGATTTTTTTTTTAATTAAAATAATGACAGTACCATCATCCAAATACAGAAAATAGAAGGTGCAATGTAAATTAAACAGTGTGTGTTTAGTATCAGTTTAAATCATGTTGGAAATCAGTTTGCACTACACGTCATTGAACCTGATAGTGTTTCTATGACCTTAATGTAAAATGACACACACAAATGAATATGTAAACCCAAGTACTACAGAGGATTTGCAATCTTCAGAAATGCTCAATGCATTGCATTTTTTTAACTGCAACGTTCTCACTTGCTGAGGATGCTGAATAAGTATTAGGAAGAATCCTCCACAAAAAAACAAACAAACAAAAGAAAAAAAAAACAAACAAAAAACAAAAAAAAAAAAAAAAACACACACCTTACACAATAACATTTTGCTATACAATAGAATCAAATCAAATTGTCCACAAACTGAGAAGAAGAAGAAGAAGAAGAAACTGACAGACCCATAGTGTACCAAACTCTAAAGGCAATTAGGATGTCTCCTGAGGAGCTATATCCAATATCCGGCACTATTTTTGGATGATACCAGATATTCCAACGACTTTAGCCTAAGGTCAGAGTTTAGTCTAAAGGTGTAAGCACTATCCAGTTTCCCTCAGGGTGTCATCTCCATCTTCAGACTGCAGTCGCAGGTCACTCGGATAATATATACAAAAAACACAATGTTAATTTGCAGCATGCCCAATTTACTTCCTTTAAAGCTCAACTCCAGACAGGACCCATTTGAAAAAGGCATTTTTCTTTGTAAATGCAGTTGTCCTCCCATCCAATCCATGCTGCAGGGATTCCAAAAAAGGACAATGCCAGCCCTATATCAAGAACGGGAGACACTAGGCCTGCTAATCCCCCAGCCACTGGTCTTGTGACTTCCCTTCTGTAGTTTTATTCAGCTTGCTGTAGTGGGAAGACTCAGCAACTAAGACTCCCAAGTCTGACCGGTGCACTCAGATGTGCAACTACAATTGCCACTGCATGATAGGACGCATGCACCTTTACCGATTAGGATTACGATGCCGCCTTCAGTTGGCATGGACTCATGTCGTCACACAATTAAAAAAAACAACAAAACGTACATTTCCATTAAATGATGAAATGTCGTAAAAAATGTTAAGCTTTAAAGTTTACATGCACTTATTGAGCAAGTTAACTTGTATCTCAGAGTTCAGCTTAGCTTTAGGTGGCACTCTGCTAAATACAAAGTTAAAAGGGGTTGTAAAGGTATACATTTTTTCACCTTAATACATTCTATGCATTAAGGTGAAAAAACTTTTGAAAATACCGCCGCCCCCAGCCCCCCCGTTTTACTTACCTGACACCTCGAAACTCGGCCGCTCGCTCCCGACCTCCAATCAGCCTGGTCGCTGATTGGCTATAGTGGATGGATTGAAAGCAGAGCAGCCATTGGCTCGCGCTGCTGTCAATCACATCCAATGACGCGGCGTGCCAGGGGCGGGGCCGAGTGATACAGCGAGCGGCTATAGCCGCCGGCTGTATCACGGGAGCGCGCCCGCAGTAACTAACCACCATGCGAGAGAGCTCGCATTAAGGTGGTTAGTTATTGCGGGGAGGAGCTGAGACAGCCACCGAGGGACCCCAGAAGACCAGGTTCTTGGCCACTCTGTGCAGAACGAGCTGCACAGTGAAGGTAAGTATAACATGTTTGTTATTTTTAAAAAAAAATTAACTTTACAACCCCTTTAATGTTTTACCTGCCAACGAAGTTGCTGTGCTGCCAGACTTATTTGCACTCCTTTTCTACAATGTGCAGCCAGGCGGATGACCTGCTTTTTTCCTGGTTTAGTAATCTAACTTCCTGTACCCCTTCTCTACCTTCAGGTCCACCACACAAGGTGTGAGCGTAGGCACTGGATTTTAGAGCATCTAGGAGGTGACTAGTACCAGAGAAGAATCTAGCTTTTTTTTGCCTCATGGACTTATAAATGGGAGTGTCTGAAAAATTTTCAAAAAACACGATTACCATTAAAAAACAGGCTCCCATTAACGTCTATGGGCCATGAACTATTCTGCCCCAAAATAAGCTCACATACTTTTTCATGTTTCATGAACCAGAAGAATCAGCACTAATGTGTGAAGTATTCCATTCAGAATAATGGGATTCTTTAACTTGAGCGCTCTCACCCTTTGGAAACTGAGCAACAAAACGCTCAAGTGTGAATGGAGCCTTAGCCTGTTCAATAGCCAATGAATTAGCACCATCCACTCTCTTCAACGAGCAGGCAGATGACCAAAACATTGTAGTGATACTGCTGACCAGCGGGGCTATGTGCATCAGAAAGGCTGGAGAAAATGGGAAATTATTTGGTAGGTAAAGCAGGAAACGTGCATTTCAACCTTACATTAAAGGGATCTGCATTGGTCAAAATCCGTGTACCATATATTGCTCAGTACTGCACCATTTTCCTGCGGTGCTAGACAAAAAAGTCATGCTCCTCAAAGTTACCTGGATATAGGTGAAAACTGAGTTAAAGTGTAAGTGCAGCCATATATGGATCGATATTCGACCGGTTCAACAGGGACTCGATGCATGGGCAAGTTGGGTTGTACACAAGTCGATCAATCAACTTGTGTACAGCCTCTCAGATTTTTCCCGAACCATCAGTGCCGCCGGCTATGGCAATCAGCACTGATCAGTGTATTGTGATGGTGGGGAAGGGTCCCGGCCAATAAAAACACAGCATCACAGTGGGAGGATTCCCCTTATACTTACATTGGAGGTGGATGGGGGAATCCTCCTGCTGTGATATTGTATTTTTTATGGTGGGGAGCCTTCCCCACCATCACAATACACTGTCAATCAATCAATCCCGCTGGTTCTTTTTTTTTTTTTCATTCAACCAGCCTGTATGGCCAGCCTAGGGAGTCAAGGAAAAAAAAAAAAATATTGCGTAGAAAACAGATGCTTTAGAAATTTGCAGTGTGCATGTCACGTATGAGCTGTCAAACTAATCCCAGCAGACTACACTAAAAGCAGATTACTGATAATGAAACAATAGTTTACTGAGAATACTGCACATTTTAAATTTACAGAAGGCCCTATTAAAGAAAAAAAAAAAAAGACAATATGTGAAGGTAATGTAATCCAGCATACAGGATAGAAATATGAAAGCTGCAAGTGCCAACTTATTTTTAAGGTTGTCATTAAAGTGATAGTAAAGGCAGAAGGTTTTTTCTTTTAATGCATTCTATGCATCAAGATAAAAAGGCTTCTGTGTGTAGCAGCCTCCTCTCAACACACCCAATACTTACCCGAGCCCCATCTCTATTCAGCAATGTTGCAGGAGAGACTCGGCTGCACTCCCCCTCCTCCCCCCCCCCCATTGGCTCCCGCTGCTGTTAAAGTCAGTGAGCCAATGAGGAGAGAAAGGGGGCGGCTCTATGTCTGAATTGACACACTGAGCTGCAGCTCGGGTGCCCCCCATAGCAAGCTGCTTGCTGTGGGGGCACTCAGCAGGAGGGAGGAGGATTGGGGCTGCTCTGTGCAAATCCACTCCTAAAACATTTTTACCTTAATTTATTCTCTGAATTAAAGCGGAACTGTATCTGAGCACCACAAAAAACGCAATTTCATTTTTTTTTTTAACATCAAAACTCACCCACCAATGTCTCAATGCTTTATTTTGTTGAGCAATCACAACAACCACCCCCCTAGCATTTGCAGCAGTGACCATCTAGAGCAGAAGTCTCCAAACTGCGGCCTTTTGCTTGCTTTTACTCGGCCATTGGGGCACTAATCCTCCCACTGACGCCAATGATGGGGCACGATTCCTCCCACTGACGCCAACGATGGGGCACGATTCCTCCCACTGACGCCAACGATGGGGCACGATTCCTCCCACTGACGCCAACGATGGGGCACGATTCCTCCCACTGACGCCAACGATGGGGCACGATTCCTCCCAATGACGCCAACGATGGGGCACGATTCCTCCCAATGACGCCAACGATGGGGCACGATTCCTCCCAATGACGCCAACGATGGGGCACGATTCCTCCCAATGACGCCAACGATGGGGCACGATTCCTCCCAATGACGCCAATGATGGGGCACGATTCCTCCCACTGACGCCAATGATGGGGCACGATTCCTCCCACTGACGCCAATGATGGGGCACGATTCCTCCCACTGACGCCAATGATGGGGCACGATTCCTCCCACTGACGCCAATGATGGGGCACGATTCCTCCCATTGACGCCAATGATGGGGCACGATTCCTCCCATTGACGCCAATGATGGGGCACGATTCCTCCCATTGACGCCAATGATGGGGCACAATTCCTCCCATTGACGCCAATGATGGGGCACAATTCCTCCCATTGACGCCAATGATGGGGCACGATTCCTCCCATTGACGCCAATGATGGGGCACGATTCCTCCCATTGACGCCAATGATGGGGCACGATTCCTCCCACTGACGCCAATGATGGGGCACGATTCTTGCCACTGACACCAATGATGGGGCACAATTCCTCCCACTGACGCCAATGATGGGGCACAATTCTTCCCACTGACGCCAATGATGGGGCACAATTCTTCCCACTGACGCCAATGATGGGGCACAATTCTTCCCACTGACGCCAATGATGGGGCACAATTCTTCCCACTGACGCCAATGATGGGGCACAATTCTTCTCACTGGCACCAATGATGGGGCACGATTCCTCCCACTGAAACAAACTAGGAGGCATTATTTTTCCCCCCCACTGACGACTGGACCTTCTCTACCCCCAATAGCTGCAGTCTAGCCCCCTTAAAGTCTAAAGGACAGTAAACTGGCCCTTTGTTTAGAAGGTTTGAAGACCCCTGATCTAGAGTAAGAGCAGATCATTCATGTAGCATTTACTTCCTGAAATTCATCTGCCCTTAGCACAGGCATGTAGGCAGGAAGGTGTCCTTAGTTGAGAAAGCCCCTTTTTCAAATATATAAAAAAAAAAAGAAGAAAAAATGCCCATCAACACTTCTGGGATGTATGACATCATTTTGGCCTAGGCCAGAAACCAGGAAGCAACTGAAGAAATGTAAAAGCCAAAAGTTTAACAAAAGTAAATATACCTTCCTATCCAGTTACTGTTGCTAGCAGCATAATGCCTCATGCACACTGGATGTTAAAATAACGTTCTAAAAACGCCAGTAGCTTTGCAGTGATGTTTTTGCCATAGCTTTTTTTTTTTTTTTCCAAATGGATCAAAAACATTAAAAACGCTGGTGAGACACATTTTTCAGTGTTTATCAGCGTTTGACGTTAGAGCGTTTTTACAGCTGAAAAACTCCTCTCAGAACCCACTAGTTTTTTTTTTTTTTTTTAAAGCCAAAAAACACCCCAGCCAAAAACTGCTGATATCAGCGTCTGTGTGCATGGGCACATAGGATAACATGATGGGGAGTTTATTGACTGTAGAAAAAAACGTCTGAAGCCAGAAACAGCTGCTGTAAAAACGTCCAAAAACGTCCAGTGTGCATGAGGCCTAAGGAATAAAAATAATTAAAAAGTTAAAATTGACAGAGCCTCACTACCTGTCCCACATCCCTGTTCCTAATCACTTACCTGGCTCCTGTCACCACTCCAGTGCTTTCTTCTGGCTCCAGCACCACTCCCTGCTTTAATAGAACCCTGCTGCCGTCAGTTACCTCCTGTGAGGTGGCAGCGGGGCGTGGAGTGGTTTACCAACACTGTTTATGTCTATGGACCCAGGGCCCTTTCAGGACACCGGGCGCATGGATTCCAATGCGGCGGGGGTGTTTTTTTTGAAGCACCTGATTAGAGCCAGAGGCTCTAAAAGGCTTCAAAAAAGGGTGGACTCAGGGCGCAGAGCATTGCGCTACGAGCCCACCCAGGTCTGACACTAGCGAATGAATATTCGCTATCCTTCCTCATTCTCCTCCCAACCAGGAAGCCCCCATTGGTCACAGAGTCTAAGGACTCCCTGGCCAATCCTGTCTCAGGACACACTTCCTGCATCTATTCGGCCAGAAGGAGACTGTGTCCTGCGTGTTCGCTGGAGCGGCCCAGCCCCTCCTTCTCAAGGTAAGGCAGCCTCTCAGGTGGGGGGGGAGGTTGTTACATGATCGCCGCCTGTGTCTTCCACAGGGGACGGGTGCTGTTTTGGATGGGGGGGGCGAGTGCTGTTTTGGATGAGGGGTGCTGTATCGGATGGGGGGCGAGTCCTGTTTTGGATGAGAGGGTGGGGGGTGCTGTATCGGATGGGGGGGCGAGTGCTGTTTTGGATGACCCCAAGACATGAAAGGTGCACTAACACTGGCAGTTTTAACCAATCCACGGTAAAGTTCACCTTCTTGGTCCAGTCATTTGTGTAGTGCGAGGGTTCTGAACCGTGACCAGGACCAGTTGGAAGATGTGATCCTGGGCACAGTTCACTTCAGTGCATATTGTACCATAGCACAGAAACACTGTGGTCTGGTTGACAAAGCTGATAATGTCAAGTGTGCCCAGGAACATTTGCCCAGTGTTAGTGCCGACCAGTAGTGGATTGGGGAGAGAGAGACACAATTGAACGTCGGCACAGTTTAGTTTAACTAGTCCTATTTGCGTGTAGCCTAGATCAGTGCTTTTTAACCTTTTTTCCATCAAGGCACCCTTTAAAATCTTGCACAAATCTCAAAGCACCCCAATTTAAAAACCACAGTGACCCCAGTGCTGATGGAGAGGGGTAGGCTTGATCCATCGCCTGGATTGTTCACAATTTATAGGCATTTCACCAAGGCACCCCTGAAGAAACCTGAAGGCACCCCCATTCGAAAAAGGCAGCCCTAGATCAAGATATACAACACCTTTCACAAAATCATATCAGTAAGTGGCACACTCTGGGCTCACACTGTCCCAAAAGGAAAATATAAAAAGCAACCCTTCAACCTTCACCAACACACCATTATCAAGCTTGTGTGGGGCTGCCAAAGATTAAGATGCAGAGAAAGTTAACCTCTCTGGCTTTGCATGGGAAATATTTGAAGCCTGACCCAAGTTTTTTTGACTGCTGGAGACAAATGTCTGACACAGAAGGGGAGCACGATTAGTTTACAACAGTAACTAAAATTAATGTGGAGGATTAAGGGATCAGCAGCTTTTTTCACGGCCGCCCAGATGCACCAGGATCATTTTTGCTAGCTGTAAAGACCAAATGGATATATTAAAACCTAGAAGCAAGCCCGTCTATCCCGACAGCAGCTAGAAATAAGGGACACATACTTACATAAAACATCACTGCCATGGTTTTTGGCCTCTAACACCAGCCAATGTTTTACTGATTAAGGCTTTGCTTTAGGTCAAATTCCCTTTTAAGGCCCACTTATACTAGTGTGTTTTAACGTGCATTGCATGATGCAGCTTACTCATTTTGAATGGGTTGCAAATGCACTTAAAATGGGACATGTAGCCATTTTTACAACAGCACACTGTAAGGCTAGGTTCACATCCATGCATGTCGGGAACGTGCACAAAATCACATGCTTTCGCCGACACGTACAGAAACATACAGTACTGTATCAGAGTTTCTTATTCTTAAAAGTGATACTAAAGTCTATTTTTTTTCTTTTTGCTTTAAAAAGTAATACATGTTATACTTATCTACTCTGTGCAGTGGTTTTGCACAGAGCAGCCCAGATCCTCCTCCTCTCGGGGCCCTCTTCAATGCTGCTGGCCCCTCCCTCCTGTTGAGTGCCCCCACAGCTTGCTATGGGGGCACCCGAGCTGAGCCGCAGCTTCGTGTCCATTCAGATATGGAGCCGTGGCCTGGCCCCGTCCCCTCTCTCCTGATTGGCTGATTGACAGCAGCAGAAGCCAATGGCACCACTGCTGTGTCTCAGCCAATCAGTAGGGAGAGTATCGGACAGTCGAGGCACTCGTGGACATCGCTGGATAGAGAGGGGACTCATAAGTATTAGGGGGGCTGATGCACACAGAAGGTTTATCTTCATACATAGAATGCATGAAGATAAAAAACCTTCTGATTTTACAACCACTTTAAGTAAAGGTTTCCTTCCACACTCTAAAGACATGCTGGTAGGTTAATTGGCCCTAGCATGTGTATATATGAACGTGAGTTAGGGACCTTAGATTGTAAGCACCTTGAGAGCAAGGACTGATGTGAATATGCGTGTGTAAAGCGCTGCTTAAACTGATGGCACTATATAAAGTACCTGTAATAAACAATAAAATTATACCTACCTACTCATTCACATGCATTTTTCGCACACACCACACCGCATGGTGACATAGCACCAAGTGGTTTGGCGAGGTGTTTTAGAAAAAAAAAAAAAAGTAAAAGGGGCTTCTTTTCTGCATTTATTGTGCATAGGCAGCCCATTGGCATGAATAGGCTGCCCTACACGCAAAGCGCATAAATGCACCCACACATAGTCACGGCTGTATGTGTGAACCAAGCTTAAGGCACAGGTGGTTCACAACTGTGCTTTGTGGTTTGCTGCGTTGATGGCACCCCAACCCATCGCACGGTTCCATGTGTTTCTCTAACATGGGTAATGGGCAACTACAATAGCCGGCAATGTGCCCGTACTGCAGCGGAGCGCAATGCACATGCAAAACGAATGGGCTGCCATAGTGCAACCCACTTGAATGCCCAAAATACCATGTTAATGTGCATGCAGTAAAGAACTGCAGCATCCCACAAAGATGTGAAGGGGGGCTCTGTGCTGCTTCCAATAATCTCAGGCTGCATTTAATAGTAGCCATAAAAAGAAAGAAATGTGTTGCACAATATGACTTTGCGCGGTTTGCAGCCAGAGCCTCTAATCATAGAAGCAGCACCGCTGGAGCGTACAGGATGTCTGAAAAAGTGCAATAATAAATAAACAGTGATCAATAGGAATTTTTTTTTTTTTTTTTTTTTTTTTTACAGAAAACTCCGGCCAATCTTTAAGACAATTCAATGCATATTTATTGGCATCATAACAAATTGCTAGTGACTTACATTTTGTGGTGGATTTATGTGTCCTGTACGACAATGGCCTTTTACGATCATTTGCGCTTTGAACGGAAGCGGATATCCTTTACACTGTAAACCGCCCTGTAAACGATCATTTGTATTGATTACATTTCTTGGAAACGAATGACTGCAGAGAATAAATTTTCAACAAGTTCGACAATCAATTTGACTAATATCTCTATTTTTCTATTGATCACCAGCAAATGTTTTTCTGTACCTCGAAAATCGCAATCATTATTCAACTCGCCAAAATTCTCATCATATCACTGACAAATCTTCTGAAAAATCAACCAGTATATGGCGGATCGAAATTCTGATTAGTTGCTGTGGATTACTGAATTTTGTACAATGTCACTACACATTACAATAATCCTGTCATCTAAGGTAACCTTACCCACATAGAAATTAGTGGACATTTGTGCCACAGTACAGCTCATTGCTCTGGATCAAACTACTCATTTTTTGGGCTAACGTAGGAAGGGACAAGAATCTTCGGTTTCTGTTGCGGTCTGTGCCACGTGAAGACTATGCAGGTGCGATAGAGTGCGCGCGTGTTTCTGCAGGTCACATTTTGGGCAGCCCTTCGATTTTAATGAGTTACCCTACCAGCAAAAAATGCACTAAATGGGTGCATGTTCCTTCTGAAGAAAATAGTTACAATGTTTCTCTGTATCTCTGCCTAAGATGTTGTGATAAACTTGGCAGGCTGCCTGTTTTTTTTTTTTTTTTTGACAGCTGTCAGCAGTGAGCACTGAATCGATGAAATGCTGTTTTAAGATGAGGGGGGTAGATTCGCCATCTCGATTCTTTAACGACCGTGCAGCTCTACTTGCCTGCCTGCAATGTTTTTGGTTAACGTATACTGAGCCGCACATGCACAACGCAGTTTACAATCCCGGCATCTGCTGGTATGAATAAACTCCTGTGCGCATGCATGGAAATATGACTGGACCCAGAAGATAACAGGGCAAAGAGGTCAGCAGCAGCAAGGGTACAACATGGGACATACTGCCCATCACAATACTGAAGTGTGGTGGCTTTGGCAGGCAAGTCTGTCATAATCTGCAAAGCTTGCATATTATGGCAAAAACCTGGGCACCAGCAATGGAGCGTAATTCCACCTTAAATTGAAACTGAACTCAAAAAGTGAAGATTGGCCATCTTATGTGGAATATCTAAAGAAAAAAAAAAAAAAGTTAAGCCCAAGAAACACCCCCAAAGACAAAAAAAAAAAAAGAACTCCACCCCAATTACTTTGTCTGGAATTTCTTTGAAAAATAACAACGCGCTTCCTGGTATCTGAGGGTGCCTAGGCTCTCCTATGCATACAACCTCATATTTATATATATCTGCGGTCTGAGATTAAAGCCGGCCAGAGACAGTTCAGCAGAAACCGGCCAAGATTTAACGGTGTATGGGCAGGCTGAATGTACCAAGTTGATTGAGCAATCAATTTGCGTACAACCAGCCTGCTAGATTTTACTTGCTCCCCCTGCCGGGAGAATACAAAGTCTTGGCAGGAGGGATTCCCCTGTCAGCATTTTGTGTTGATGGGTGAAATTGTGCAAGTTTTATTCCTGCAACCCTTGGTTGCAGGAAAGAAATTCACACCCTCTATGGCCTGCCTAAGGCACTTCTGGTAGTGTATACTGTAGCTTACCTCAGGCCCAAGTGACAGCAATGAAATACATAGTAGCTCCCAGAGGCTACCATACAAAACTTTTTTTTTTATTGCATTAAATAAATTGAAGGAAAAAAATGACCTGGCATAGCCACAGTAGCAAGCCTCCATCCCCAACTACATAAGTAACAACAGAGGAGGAAAAGAGTGGGACTATAGATGAGGCATGTTACTGCAAAAAAAGTGTATGGAAAATATTATATATATATATATATAACACCTTTATTGATCAAATGCAGTTCCGTGGTCTAGAGATACATGATACAGTTTCCAAAATAGAGACACAACCATATACAAATAGGCTGACATTAAATGCAAATCTACCAAATGGACATATGAAATACATACGATGATCATACATATAATTATATATACACACACATATATACACACACAAATGGATGCATTCTGGATATGGAGAATAAAAGCTGAACTGTCTTGGCATCCCATAAAATTGACAATATAAAATAATATTATAAATAAATATCTTGTGAATCACGTTCACTCATCAGGAGTATGGATGCAAAAATGCACTGCAAGTACAAAAAAAGCGAGTATATAAATATAGTATGCCCTTAGAAAAAAAAAAAAAAAGGGGGGTGGGGGGAATCCACCCATCACCATTTACCACACCCTTTTCATTTTACATTATTTCACATATAAATTATGACACAATTTTTCCCGAGTGATGTGGTTCATTGTGAACACATCATCCATCCTCTCTTGGATTGCACTGTTATAATCTGGCCTGCTATTTGACGGCTCCCTTGATCTGGTTTGGGTTTTTCCTGCCTCAGCGCCGGACCTTCCACTATGCTTGGGACCCCCTCTTTCACCCTTAATCCCCACTTGAGTCAATATATTTCCTCAAGCTGATTTGTAAGGGCATACTGTATTTATATAATCAATTTTTCTGTACTTTTTGCATTCTGATGAGTGACCGTGATTCACAAAACGCGTAGAGTTCTTATTTTATGGGATGCAAAGACAGTTCGGGTTTTATTCTCCATATCCAGCATGCGTGCGTGTGTGTGCATATATATATATATATATATATATATATATATATATATATATATATATATATATATATATATATATATATATATATATATATATATATATATATATATATATATATATACACACATACATACACACACATATACATATATATATATATATATATATATTTTTATATATATACATACATACATAATATATATAATCATGTATGCTTACCATATGTATTTCATATACCCATTTGGTATATTTGTATTTCATGTCAGCCTATTTGTATATGGTTGTGTCTCCATTTTGGAAACTGTATAATGCATCTCTAGACCACAAAACTGCCTTTGATCCATAAAGGTTTTAAAAATGAGAAATGTGTGTATAATATATATATATATATATACACATACACACACACACACACTCTTTTTGCAGTAACGTGCCTCATCTAAAGTCCCACTCTTTTTCCTCCTCTGTTATTTAACACAATAGTGAGACTATGGAGGAACAAGAATGTGAAAATATTAAAGTCACGTCCAGTAGAATAGTTAAAGGGGTTGTAAAGGCAGAAGGTTTTCTTATCTTTATGCATCAAGCTAAAAAAGCCTTCTGTTTGCTGCAGCCCCCCTAACACTTACCTGGGGTCCCTCTCTGTCCAGCGATGTCCATGAGTGTTTCAGCCATCCGAGATTCTCCCCGATTGGCTGAGACACAGCAGTGGCACCATTGGGTGCTGCTGCTGTCAAAGTTAGCTAGCCAATCAGGGGAGAGGGGGCTGGGTCAGGGTTCTGTGTCTGAATTGACACAGGCAGCTGTGACTTGGCTCAGGTGCCCCTATAGCGAGCTGCTCGCTGTGGGGGCACTGAACAGGAGGGAGGGGCCAGGAGCACTGAAGAGGGACCTGAGAAGAGGAGGATCTGGGCCACTCTGTGCAAATCCACTACACAGAGCAGGTAAGTATAACATGTTTTTTTTCCCTATAAAAATAACAAAGAAGACTTAACAATCACTTTAAGCTGGGTAAACACGAATAGAATTCTAACAGAAATTTGTATGGAACATTTAAATGTCTTTCAAAATATTTTGTTTGCTTTTAACATTCGATTTTGCAATAAACAAACTTTACTGAACAAAAATGCTATCAACTTAGAAATTTGTACATTAAAAAGAAATTTTCCACCCTGCTCCTCTGAATTTTCTCAATACTGCGGTCAAAAACAAACGTTGATTTCACCCTACTAATGACTAGAAAAAAAAAAAAGTTCCCATAATATTCTTACAATGAAAAACGTGAAACGAAAAGTTCTACTAGTGTATTCCCAGCTTTATATAGATCCAGAGCTGCCAAGGGAATAAACATGCATCCCTGGTCAATACAAGATAAGTGGTAGTGGGAGATACTTTGGTGGGGTCAGCAGTAGTCCAAGGAGCAGAACTAACAAGACAATAGAGAAAGTACAATAAAAACGTCTGGTGGGAACAGAAATTCGAGCCCAGGGCTCATGATAAAAAGCCAATTGCTTGCCAAAGCACTGCCCATCTATGGTAGATAAACTGGTTCCTATGCATTTAAAACTGAACAGAAGCAGAATAACAATCAACATGTGTTTTCGGTTAGGTTTTTATAAAAATAAAAAAATTTAAAAGCGAAGTTCCACCCAGTTTTGAAAGGTGGTCATCAACTTAAGACCACCCCTCGTTTTTGGATAAACATTTTTTTTCCCCCTCTAAAAGTACCTTTTTCTGAAGTATCAAGTGTACCTCGGGTGCAGCCGAGCCGCGCGCAGGACGTCATGTCCTCTTCTGCAGCGAGCCCCCTTCCTGCTGTCTTCTCGGAGCTATGTGTATCCCAGAAGACAAGATGGCCATTCACAAAACGACTCGCGCATGCACAGTAGGAAACCGGCTGTGAAGCCACAAGGCTCAACTGCCGATTTCCCTTAGTTAGAATGGCGGCGCCTGCACCCGACGGACAGATATGCCTGGGGGGGGGGGGACATCACGGGCTCCCTGGACAGGTAAGTGTCCTTATTGAAAGTCAGCAGCTACAGTGTTTGTAGCTGCTGACTTAAAAAAAAAAAAGTTTGTGGCTAGAACTCCGCTTTAATGTATTTTTAAAATGCAACTAGCAACAAATCCCTACAAATGGAAGTGGTAGTCAGTCAGGTTGCCAGGGAGAAAGTCACAGAAGTTGGGGCAGAGAAGTGACTAAGCCCCTGACACCCAACAAGTGGCCCAGGGGTTGCATGCGGCCCTTTGGCACTTTCTGTGCAGCCTCAGGGCCCTGCATCCACTACTCTGTGTGGTTGATTTACTAAAACTGGAGTGCAAAATTACTTTTCTGCCCCCCCCGGCCCCCCTTAAGTGCCACATTTGACACCTTTCGTGGGGGGTATCAGGCACCTGTTTTTGACAGGTACCCATCTCCACTTCCGAGGGATCTTGCCGCAGCGGGATTCCCTTGGAAGTTCTAAGTGTACTTTGGGTCCAGCTGGGCCGCGGCGCAGGACATCATGTCCTCTTTTGTGGCGAGCCCCCCTCCACTGTCTTCTAGCACCTGTGTGTGTCCCAGAAGACAAGCTGGCCATTCACAAAGCAACTCGCGCATCGGCTGTGGAGCCTCAAGGCTCCACTGCCACTTTCCCTTACAGGAAATGACACCAATGGAAACACTGGATGGGGTGCCGAGATTGCTGAATTCCAGGACAGGCAATTGTCCTAATATTAAAAATCAATAGCTACAGTATGCGTTGCTAATATTAATTTTTTTGCTGGGTGGGGGGGGGTTTATGACCATGTCCCGTAACATGCCTCCCGGTCTAGGACTACCTGTCGTGTCATGCCCAAAGCCTTTGCCATATCCTGTTGTGGACCTGTCTCTGACACAGACAAGTCACTGATTGTATGCCGCCCTTTGGTGAAATCTGGGGCTGCACTTGTGGCACCACATAGTAAGAAAGTTGATCAACACTGGTCTAAGCTGTACTGCATGAAGTTCAATTGAACAATCATTTTAACTTAGCTAAAAAACATTCCATCATAAAGGTCTTGCATCTTCTTTAGAAAGCAGCCACAGCTTGAGTAGAAAAGCCAGTCACCTGCCAGCATGCTGGAAGCAGTAGCCACTCTGCAGAGGTCTAACGCCAGAGGCTCCCCAATAAGCAAAGCTCACGTTTGCCAATTGGAGAGCTCTAGTTTTAAAACAGACGTATGTCAGACCAGTCGTCTGCTGTTTCCACACACAGAGCAAGGATCCCTATTCTGCAGCATGCTGGCAGAGGACAGTTTTTTCTACTCAGGCTGTGCCTGCTTTAAAAACCAACATATTAAAAAAAAAAAAAAAGTTAAAAACTTTTCAGACTTTGAACATTTCAAATGCCTGAAATATATTTAGCTTATTTGAACTGAAAGATCAGTTGGGCTTTAACTATAGCAGGAAAAAAAAAAAATAAGTCACCAACCTGGCAGAGCTGTGCAATTCTCAGAACAAATTGCCCAAAATGGCAAAACCTTGGCAGGCAAAGCAACTCATATACGTATTTAAAAAACATTATATTTCCCAGTTTGCCTAGAGCAGTGTTTCTCAACTCCAGTCCTCAAGGCGCACCAACAGGTCATGTTTTCAGGATTTCCACTATGTTGCACAGGTGATTTGATCAGTTTCACTGCCTTAGTAATTACCACAGCTGTTTCATCTGAGGGAAATCCTGAAAACATGACCTGTTGGTGCGCCTTGAGGACTGGAGTTGAGAAACACTGGCCTAGAGTTCAGCTCTAACCAATTAGCCAGAGCCGCATTTAAATATGCCGAGTGATCAAACTGGCACAGGCTCTAATCAACCTCCCATAAAAGACCAGGAAACCTGAATCCAATGTCAAAGAGGTAAAACAGGCCGGTGAGTATTTCTGTAACCTAACATCCGTGAAGGGGTTAAGGCGTGATGTCAATCCCGTAGTCAGCTGCTGAACAGGTTTAAAAAAAGGCAGCAGATTATTCTTTGCACTGTAGTGATCTGCAATGAGGTGCAAAGATGACTCAGTGCTAGAAGATAAAAACATAACTCCCGGCTCATCATATGACAAGCTCGCTTACCAGCATGCATAATGTAAAGACGGCAAGCTTTGCTCTGACAGTCAGCAACACATCCAAAACACAGCGCTGTGATCTCACTGTGCTTTATAGTCAATGTTCACAAATGCACAACATGAACAAGACAAAGAAGGGCTGTCATGTGTTTTTATCATGGATTTCTGGGACGCCTTCACTGTCTATGGTGGCATATCCTTTTATCTGTCATTAACATCACAGAACAACTGAAGAAACACAATTATCGTATCTGAACCGACGTGAGAATAATCGTGGCATAGAACTAAATCCCTGAAACCAATGACGTAAACAGTGTGGGAGGCTCACCGCGTTCGCCTCATAGGCAACAATCCTGAATTGTCGGTGATGGAAAGGTTTATTAAAAGAGACACTAAGCAATATCCCTAATCTCCAAGTTTAATCTATACACATCCAATACTGAGGTGAACTGGATGTGGGTTTCTCCACACCCAATTCGTATGACAGGAGAGAGTGACCGGCTCTCAATGGAGCTGGTTCACACAGCTCTGGGGTGGCCGTGGTTCACATTGGAAAAGGGACCCGTGTGTCTATGGCTCAGTTTCAGGTGCAAATTCAGGCAAAAATTCGGACCCGATTCACACCTGAAAAATGGGTGAACAGGGACACACCTGACTCCCTGCTGTGACCCGCATCAGTGTGAACCCAGCCTTAAAGTGGTGTTCCGGCCAAAATTATACTTTTTAAATAAAAATACCCCTATAATACACAAGCTTAATGTATTCTAGTAAAGTTAGTCTGTAAACTAAGGTCTGTTTTGTTCGTTTATAGCAGTAGTTTGTTATTTTATAAACTTACAGCAGGCCGTGGCCATCTTAAGTGTGGGCATCTGAAGCCAGACTATTTCTTCCTGGATCTCATCAGTGCAGCACAAGCAGTGTAATAGGTTTCAGGTCAGGTTGCCATAGCAACGGCAGTGTCAGAGGAAGTTGCCACCCCTTCCCAGAAGGCATTGGAGACAGGAAATGCAATGGACCACGGCCAGGGAGGAGGAAGTGAAAAATGAATACAGCAGATATACAGTAGGTGCTGAGAAAAAAAATTAAAAATATCCAATTTGTTTACAGTGCACAGTTTAGTGAGGGATGCTGAAGAGTTGTAAAAGTGGGTGGAACTCCACTTTAAAGTGGAAGCAAACCCTCCTATCAGTTTCAGCCAAGGAAGCGGACATCTTGGTCTCAGTTTGATCTTCAACTGCCAAGATGCTGTACATGTGATCAGTTATGACACAAACCATTGGATTGGATGGTTTGATAGTTTGGTTGAGAGAACAACCAATGTTACATACATATAGTTACATAGTAGGTGAGGTTGAAAAAAAAAACACAAGTCCATCAAGTCGAACCTATGTTGACAGTTACATTTCCGGCACATGCTTGGAATGTAACGTTTTGTTAAAACGTAAAAATCGATGGGTTTACGTCCGCTTTACCAGCCCTAAAATCTATTTTTCACAAAATTGTTTCTTATTGTGTTTTTCTGCTTCTTTTTAATGTCCCCCTGTGAGCTCCCGAACCTTTTCCTCCCCCACACCTCTGTTTGTTTGGAACAAGCAGTGTGCATTATTTGTGGGCCTGTGCCCTGCTCTATGCACGCTACAAATGCCATAGGCCATCTCAGGAGCAAGGAAGGGAGGATGGCCACTTTCCTACAACAGTGGTACCACAGGGAACGGACGTAGCTACCCTCTAACAAAGTCTAGCAAAAAAAAAAAAAAAAAACCAACTCGGAGAATTTTCTATTTTTAAACCAGAGGGTTTTTTTTTTTCAAAGAGGGCCAGATTTGATGAAGTGAACATGTGTGCGGGCCGACCATTTTAAGTGACATTCTTTGAACCTCTAAAACTCAGTCTAAGTGTGTTTGTCTGAGCAGGAATACACTGCCCAACAAGAATTCTCCTGCCTTTGTAGCTGTGTGTGGTGAAGAGATGAGCTTGGGCGTGTTATTTGGATATACCGTATTTAGCAGCGTATAACACGCACCTTCAATTTAAGAGGGTAGTTTCAGAAAAAAAAAATCTTAAAATTTTAAATAAAAAAATGAACTGTGAAGCAAAATAAGGGTCAGTGCCCATCTACAGCCCCACAAGTGCCATGAATGCAGCACCCCTCCCCCCCTATTGTCCCGAATGCAGCACCCCCATTGTCCCAAATGCAGCACCCCTCCCCCCCATTGTCCCAAATGCAGCACCCCTCCCCCCCATTGTCCCAAATGCAGCACCCCTCCCCCCCATTGTCCCGAATGCAGCACCCCCCCCACCATTGTCCCAAATGCAGCACCCCTCCCCCCCATTGTCCCAAATGCAGCACCCCTCCCCCCCATTGTCCCGAATGCAGCACCCCTCCCCCCCATTGTCCCGAATGCAGCACCCCCCCCACCATTGTCCTGAATGCAGCACCCCCCCCCACCATTGTCCCGAATGCAGCACCCCCCCCACCATTGTCCTGAATGCAACACCCCCCCCACCATTGTCCCGAATACAGCACCCCCCCCACCATTGTCCTGAATGCAGCACCCCCCCCCCCACCATTGTCCCGAATGCAGCACCCCCCCACCATTGTCCTGAATGCAACACCCCCCCCACCATTGTCCCGAATACAGCACCCCCCCCCACCATTGTCCCGAATACAGCACCCCCCCACCATTGTCCCGAATACAGCACCCCCCCCCCACCATTGTCCCGAATGCAGCACCCCTCCCCCACCATTGTCCCGAATGCAGCACCCCCACCACCATTGCGGGACAGACTTTGGACATGCCTGGCTGGTATATGTCCTTTGTGAACATTTATATGCAATGCTGGCCATACACTATACAAAAAAAAAAAAATCGGCCAAACCCATTTTCGAAAAACGAACATTTGGCTGTGAGCGCAAACGATGGTGCCATCATGTAATGACCAATAAATCGTTCAGTGGACATAAATTAATGCGTTTTTTGTTTGTTTTTTTCATATACCTAGTGCTGACAATTTGGACGGGAAACACATTAACCTTTTGATTTATCGTTAGTTCGGCGGAAGATTTCCAAACGTGTCCTTCATTTTTTTGTCCCAAAAACATCCGAACGATTATCTATTTCGTGGCCATTAACTGGCCGAAAAACTAACGAACCGTCTGTCTAAATGTCCGAATTTCAGATGATTTTTCGTATAGTGTACGGCCAGCATAAAGCGAATGTCATCTAGTCAGAGGGTGATAAAGCATCAGATCATCACTTTCACATTTGCAGACAAAAAAAAAAAAAAAGTTTTTCATTTTCTTGCACTTCAAAAATGTATAATGTCAGCAGACAAAAACAACCTTCTACAGCCCATATGAGAATGCAACCAATTTTCATTGATATCAAAATCCCATTTAGCACAAAAAAGGTTAAGTCACCAAAATTCAACAAACACCTAGGATCCAGAAATGGTTTGGAGAGTATATAAATGTATATTTTAACCCTTTTTTGTCATCCGTGTCCCTCTGGGGAGATTTCACCTCCTGTCCTGCAGACCAAATAGGAGAAGAGGTGGATAAGAATAAAAACCGCTCCAAAATTAAAGGTAACCCCGTCACTGAATAACTGTCCGAAGTATTCCAGTTTCTGACAGCTGAAAATTTGGGGGATTTTTCCCCACCTTCAGCTCCAGTGACCATGGTCACCAAAATAGAAAAAAACGAGTAAAGCCAGCCATACAAGGATTGAAATTCTGACAGTTCAGTAGGAATCAGTTAGGATTCGATCCAGAATCGATGGATTTCTCCCATGCAGCTTGACAAGAAATCTTTACGGGTATTGCTTAACCCTCACCTGCTCGTAAGATAAGATACAAAAATACACAGATGGTTGAAGTTTATATGAATTGTGCATGTTATAATGGCCACATGGTAAAATTAGGTTGGGGTACCCCAGCTGAACTAAGGACTGTTGGATTTGTACAGACCAGGGGACCACTGGTGACCACAGGTACAGCATATGTATAAATGTGCCCCAATGGTACAGAGCATGCTTCCGGAACCTCCGCTTGTCCTTGAGAAAGTTTCCCAGCATGCATTACCAACTGCTGAGTAACATGTGTGAGCAAGGTGCAGCATTGTGTGGCGGGCAGTAAACACGCAGAGTGAGAGTCAGGCAATAAAGTTATGTTGAGAAGGTCCAACACAACCCATTCAGGCCCGGCAGGTAGGCATATCCATCCAGAGCCACTTACGAACTGCAACAGGGGTCTGAAGACTTAAAGATGCCAACAGCGTCTGCAACGTGGAGTGGAATGCGGCCTGGCCGGTCCACACCCAAAGTGGAGGCTTTCTTAAAGCGAGGTTCCACCCAAATTTTGAACAATATGTATGTATTCTCTTCCTTGCCTAGATGCTGACATGCCGTTTAAAAAAATTTAAATCGCCGTAATTACCTTTTATTTTTCTATTCTTCTTTGCACTTCCTGGTTCTCCTCCCGTGGGAGTAGGCGTGTTTCTAGCCTCTCCCAGACTCCTGGGAGCTAGTCTCAGGCTTCCCAGGTTGCCACTGAGCATGTGCGGGACCGAGCGGTGAATGCTGGGAGCACAGCATTCACCACATCCAGGAAATAAATGCTTGTGGGCTTCAAATGCCCACAATGAAGATGGAAACCGCCTGCAGTGAATAATATAAGTTATTCTTTCCGACGAAATCTGACACAGGCGGACATATTACACACAATATGTGAGTATGTAATGCTGAGAAAAAAAGTTTGTGAATGAACTCAAAAAAAAAAAAAAAAAAAAACGATAGATAGGTGGACCCCCGCTTTAAGAGAGCTAGACAAAGTTCCTGCACGGTCCCTACTCCTCTAGAACCTTCCCCTACCTCTAAACACTGTCCCTGCCAGATGGGGATTCTGTCCAATGCTAGCCACTTGCAAAAAACGCATAAAACTGTCTCAAGAGGGCCAGCATCCTATTGGACATCTGTCTCCCTGTGCCTGCTGATGTCATAGAGGAACCAAGATCCCCTCAATTTCCTTCCACTTCTGCATTGCAAGTTGTCGAGCGCTGCCTGCATTGGGGAGTACAGACTGCACCTTCCTACATGTTGAATATGCGCTTAAAAGAATAAGAACCACACATGCCAGGGCATTTTATACAGAAGCAAGGACAGCTTTAAATGGTAGTTACTATTTGATGCGTAATAGAAAGCCCAAAACGAATACTCATGCCTTAACTAAATAAATAAAAAAAACAGCCTAGATGCTGACATGCCGTTTAAAAAAATTTAAATCGCCGTAATTACCTTTTATTTTTCTATTCTTCTTTGCACTTCCTGGTTCTCCTCCCGTGGGAGTAGGCGTGTTTCTAGCCTCTCCCAGACTCCTGGGAGCTAGTCTCAGGCTTCCCAGGTTGCCACTGAGCATGTGCGGGACCGAGCGGTGAATGCTGGGAGCACAGCATTCACCACATCCAGGAAATAAATGCTTGTGGGCTTCAAATGCCCACAATGAAGATGGAAACCGCCTGCAGTGAATAATATAAGTTATTCTTTCCGACGAAATCTGACACAGGCGGACATATTACACACAATATGTGAGTATGTAATGCTGAGAAAAAAAGTTTGTGAATGAACTCAAAAAAAAAAAAAAAAAAAAAAAAACGATAGATAGGTGGACCCCCGCTTTAAGAGAGCTAGACAAAGTTCCTGCACGGTCCCTACTCCTCTAGAACCTTCCCCTACCTCTAAACACTGTCCCTGCCAGATGGGGATTCTGTCCAATGCTAGCCACTTGCAAAAAACGCACAAAACTGTCTCAAGAGGGCCAGCATCCTATTGGACATCTGTCTCCCTGTGCCTGCTGATGTCATAGAGGAACCAAGATCCCCTCAATTTCCTTCCACTTCTGCATTGCAAGTTGTCGAGCGCTGCCTGCATTGGGGAGTACAGACTGCACCTTCCTACATGTTGAATATGCGCTTAAAAGAATAAGAACCACACATGCCAGGGCATTTTATACGGAAGCAAGGACAGCTTTAAATGGTAGTTACTATTTGATGTGTAATAGAAAGCCCAAAACGAATACTCATGCCTTAACTAAATAAATAAAAAAAACAAAACACTTTTTCTTAATGACATTTTATTATATTCGATGTCTCATCTGCTAGCCAAGTTACTCGATCACAGGAGCAGGGGGAAGTGTAAAAAAAAAAGCTGACATTTTCAGGAAGGATTATTATAATTCTGGGTGTACATCAGCAGATCATGACGCTGGCCTCCATCATGTAAAATATACCTCAGCAAAACATGGCAAAAAGAAAACAAAGGAGGAATTAAAGGCTTTGAGCCCTCTTGTTCTGTTTCAAACCCTGAATGCCATTTAATCCCAGTGCTGACGGAGAAAACTACACTCTCTGTAATGGACTGCAAAAGCCCCTTGTATGTCAAAGCATGGACAAGCTGTACACAACTATTAATAAACGGATCAAGAGCAAAGACTGTATTTCCTAGGACAGAATTTGTATTGTAAGCCGACAACCGTTTACAAAACAGAAGTTGTATGCAATGTGACAAACTAGTACAACAGAACCTCAAACAATGGGCGCTTCTCAGGGCCCAACACTAAAAATGTCAGGTTCCTACATGTGGACTGACAGCACATCTTACATGAAGAAAATGAAGTGCAAAGCAGAATTCTCTTCCTGATTCAAAGAGGAAGTGTGTCCCATGACGGAAGAGAAGACATGGAATGTTCTACATTCCGTAAACCTCAGATAAATATACATGTATAATTCATAATGCATATAACAGCACACCAGAACAAGTACTGCATACTGGTTTTAAAAACCAAACTTTTTTTTAATCAATTGTTGAAGGGTTATTATTCTTGCTAGGTACTCAGAACATCACTGGGTGGGAGTGAACGAGATACAGAAAAAGGCTAGTACTCCACCATATAGACAAAGTCCAGCTAGTTCAACCAGAGAGTGTGTGTGTTTTTACTTCAACAAAATAGTGACCATACAGGCCTCTACGATTAAGCCCCAAAAAGGGCAAGAAACGTCCAAGGAGTTCTCTACAGGAGCTGAAGTCCACATCCTTACCGCTCTGACAGTAAAGAACCCCTTACGCAGTTTGAGACTGAACTGCTCATCTAACTTTATTGTGAGACCGCATGTCTTCTTTACAGACTTTAGGTTAGTTTCCTCCCAAAGCTAGAATCCACAAAGATTTGTATATTGAGAGCATATCCCCTCTTAAAGTGGTTGTAAACCTAACTAAAAAATAAAAAAACCTGCAAGACAAAAGGCATAATGAGCTAGTATGTATAGCATACTAGCTCATTATGAAATACCTTAGATCGAAGCCCCCGTACACCGCTCCGGCCAGCAACATTGCTCCCCGATTTACTTCTGGGTATCACAGGCTCCAGGCACTGTGATTGCCTGGATCCGCGGTGCATGGGAGCCGCCAATAACGGCAAACTAACTGAAGCAACGGCACGTGCGCATGTGCTGATAACGTCCTACAAGGTTAAGGAGATATTTCCCTAAAAACGGGCACCAATGTCTACGGCGCATAAGCGCCCTGAGCATGCCATTAGTGAAGGCAATCATGCTGTCACTGACAGCTCCCGCATGCATGCGCCAGAGTGAAGTCATCGCTGCTCCGGCCAGTCACAGCGCCGGAGCAGCGATACCCGGAAGTCACTCCGGGTATCATGGCGGCGACGGAGGAGTTGAACAAGGGTCGCTTCAGGGGCTTCAATCTCAGGTAAGTAATTCATAATGAGCTAGCATGCTATGCATACTAACTCATTATGCCTTTGTCCTGCAGGGCGTTTTTTTTTTTTTTTTTTTTAGAGAGGGTTTACTTCCTCTTTAAGCATCTCTTCAAGAGGGAGAATAAGTCTAATGTTTGTAGTCGTTCCTCATATTTGCGGTCCTCCACTCCTCTTATTGCTTTGTTGGACTCTGTCCAGCTCAAGCACATCTTTCCTGAGGACTGGTGACCAGAACCGGACAGCATACTCAAGATGTGGCCAAACTAGAGTTTTGTTAAGTGGTAGAATTATAGTTTTATCTAGAGAAAATATGTGTACAGAAATCTGACACATTAAGATCACATCAAATATATACTGAAAAAGATACATTCCACCAACATTTTGGAGGCCTTGGCAGAAAAAGACATGCCACTGAGAGAGGTCCAGCAAGGCCCAGAGACATCATTGGATGTAGAATGTGTATTTTACATTTCTGATGTGACCTCAATAAATCAGAAGGTTTGCTGGCTTGTTCTACATTTTTAGGATTTTATTGTCGTCTGTGCACCTGCTGGGCAGATTCGCCACCTTTATTTATCCTGGTGCGCTTTGTTACTCAGGCTAAAGTTGAGGCAAAAATCTTAAAAAAAAAAAAAAATAATAATAATTCTGGAAGGTTACACTTTCTAAAAAATGAACAGAAACACCACATATGAGACTTATTCAAAGGAGCAATGAAATCCCACCCCTTAAAGCAAGCAGAACAGATTAGTGCTATGTATGTAACGAAGGCCAGATATATGCTTGGTTGCTTTGCGTTACTGCACCCTCCTGCTGTGAAAAACTGAACACTGGTTTCAACATAGGGAGTAATGCAGATTTTTCTTGCGGTTTTAAGTTGGTTATAAAACACCCCTTACGATGTATGGCTTTAATGCTAGGTAAAACACAAGAATCTATTTGGGCTCCAATACGCCATAGCTATTCTTCTCCACAATCATTGGACAATAGGCAAAGAAATACAAAGGTGCGAGTGAGCCGACAACTAAGAATATAAACGCAATGATGCATCTCAACAGCAGTAGGAGTGAGAATTCAGAACACACACTTCTACGTAAATCACAACACCACAAACCAGTCCCTGGATTTTGCGACTAAGATGAAGACAATCGCAAATCATCAGTGGAAACGGAAAAAAAAAAAAAAAAAAAAGGGCTCTGGCACAGGAGCCAGGAATGGGATGCTGCCCGTTTGAGCTGATTAGCAGAGATGCTATGTATAGCATGACCACTGCAGATCTATATAGTCATAGGAGCTTAGGAAACACGACTACTAGAAAAGGACGGTAAAAATAGACCTGGTCATCTGGATCCTGCAGTTTTAATGTTGCAATTGGCTGAGCTTACACATCAATCATTCTCACCGAGAAGAAACATGACAGAGTTCAGGCAGAAAAGGGAAAAAAAAATAAGTACATAATACGGTTTCTTACATCAAGTTACAATTTTTCCAATGCAGAAGGCACTACCGCTGACACCATTAAACGTATTCATAGCCATATACTGGTTATTCAGGTTTGCAGGCTATTGTGGATACAGAGGCCAATTGATGAAAACACAAGTGCCTTTAAGTGTCGCCATTACCCATGGAAACCATTCAGAATAGGCGTTTTGTTGTCATAGTGCAGGTGAAAGAAAAAGTTTGAACCGAGTTGGCTGATACAAGCTATTATTACTGGTAGTTATATAGCACAAACAATTTACAGTCCTTTACATACTGCAACATTCACACCAGTCTCTGCCCATAGAGCTTGCAATCCAAGATCCCCATCTTACATGCACACACATACTAGGGCTCAATTTAAAAACAAGAGCCAATGAACCTGCCAGCATATCTTGAGAGTGTAGGAGGAAACTGGAGTACCCAGAGGAAACCCACACAAGCACAGGGAGAACATGCAAACTCCATGCAGAGTGTCCTGGTTGGGTACAAACAGCAACAAGGCAGGAGCACTAACCACTGTACTACAGCCATTCTCAACCAGGGTTACGTGAAACCCTCAAGTTCCTCCAGAGATTGCTTGGGGTTCCTTGAGCTTTGGCTGACTGGGCTCCTATTTGTTGGGAGCTGCATAGTTATGGGTCAATAACCCACTTGATAGAGCCAGCTGTATGACACCAATTAACTTTTTATCTATCTTAGGGGGGCATTCTGACTACCACTTTAAGAAAGGCATTCTTCCCATTGACCACCAATTAATTGGTTTTAGCAAGGTAACCCCAAGATCTGAAAATTATTTCAAGGATTCCTCTAGGGCAGTGCTCCCCAACCTATTGGACCTCACGGAACAATAAACTCATAATTTTTAATCCCACAGACCACTCATGAATTTTACATGCCTTATGCACACATTCTCTGCCCCCCTCCCCCTGAATCACACTGCTGCCTTATACACACACAATGCTCTGGCTCGCTGCCCCCCACACACACACTGCATCACACTTCTGCCTTATACAGACTCATCACTGGATCTCACATCCTTATCCAGCCGTGTGCTCAAGCTCCGTGCTCCCTCCCACCATCTGATTAGCACTGCCATTGAAAGTCCCCTCCTTCACCTCCCACTCTGTGCGCTACTCCCGGAACCTCCCTCTGAGTTCACAGGAGCCGTAACTGCAAAGGAGGCATCGGGTATCGATGTGCGCCGACAGCATTTACTGTCAGCAAGCATTGAGAACAACACTGGAAACGTTGTGCCATAATGTTGATCAGAACTACTGGGGACCACCAAAATTTTCTCATGGTCCACAGACCACTGGTTGGAGACTGCTGCTCTAGGATAAAAAGGTTAAAGCTGCTATAGGCCCATTGCTCACTGAAAAAAAATAAAAAATAAAGTGTGGCCGGGGGGGGGGGGGTGGGGGTTGAGAAACGCAAAAAACATTCTTGCAGGAAACATTTGTATGGCTCAGGTCATCTGACTGGCGGATCGGGGCCAGGCCTTCATCCCTATACTGCAGTTTTCATAAATCATCTTACATAGATGTTAATGTAAACATTCCTGTTTACCATACAGCGTTCCGCATTAGTTATGTAGAAACCCAGGAGCTAACGCCACAGCCTGAACAAACCAAACAAGCATTCTGTTTACTAGAGACGGCATTTCCATAAACAAAATAGAAGCTATGGTGCATTCATTGACGGAGGTCTTCTAATAGATGGCATATGCCCTGTGAGCAAACAATACATAGCACATGCAAAAGCTAAAGAGCAGCATTGGAGGTGGGTGGAAAAGAAATGTGTTTAAAACTGAAAGCCTTGTGCGATATGTACGACAAACCCACAGAGTCATTTTTATTTAATCAGATAAGTGGAATTCCTGGCCACATAAGCAGACTGCCAGAGATCCAATCTCGCACAGAGCCATTGTTCCACCATCTTATGTGCAACCACTTCTTTTACAAAGGGCATCCGAAAGCTACAACAAGGGTATAGAGGCGTCACAAACACAAAATCAATATATGGGATCAGTCTTGCTGTACCAGTTATCAGTAAAGCAGATCTAGAGCCACCGCCTACATTGAAGTCAAGGGAAGACCTACCAGACATCAAACATTTATCTCTCCTGGCAGTTCAAGTCTTTCATGGTCAGATGTAGGCAAGCAATCAGCAACCACCAATTGAACTACATAAATGCCACCTCTTATTCCATATTTTTTTTTATGCCAATGGTAGAAACCTACTTGAAGTTAATCTAAGCTAGCATAGGATCCAGTGCTTTAAATCCTCAAACATACATAAAGAACAGCTAAACAAATTACAGCTGGTGCCATCATTTTTCTCAATTATTGAAGCTGGCTCCTAAAGAAAAACCTGCTGGCTTCTGGATTCCATAATAGTTTGTCCAGCCCTGATTTAACGGAAGTCATTTCCAGGAGGTGATAAGAACCCTGCTAATTAAAGTGTACTCTTCAGTGCTGCTCAACATTGGATGTCAATGTCCAGATAACACACTCGGGAGAATTGACAGACGCACAATGTGACTACTACAAGGTGACATCCAGATCACTCTGCTAAAGGGATGCTGAATTGGTTAAAGACATAGAAACAAAGATGCAATATCACAGATGGAATTCTTAGCTGTTCCCAATATTGGCAAACCCATGCAACCGGCCAGCAAAAATGGCAACCTCGTATCACCACACTACGCCAATAAAAATTTATAGACACATACATCCCAATGCAACGACTGGGTAATAGGAGCACAACACAAGGACAACACAATCAAATGTGATCACTACAAGGGGACACCCAGACTGGAGTCACCAGGCCTCTTGTGGAAGATGGAAGAAGAAAAGACATAGAAACAAAAATGGGAGATGAACCATCAAAATGTTGCCCATTTCCATTATTTTGACAAATAATGCCATCCAAAAATGGAAAATGCCAGCAATGCCAATGAAATTAAGCTCTGTACATCCCAATTCAATGACAGTGTAATAAGACCAGATATTAGGACCTCATAGCAAAGACCTCAAAATTAATGTAATCGGGCAGACTGGTGTCACCAGGCCTCTTAAGAAATATGGAAGGGGTAAAAGACTTTGAAACAAGACCAAATTGTTTGCCCATTCCCATTATTCTGAAAAAATAATGCAAACAGCCAATAAAAATAGCAAAGCTTGCAAGGCCACCCTATCCCAAAGAAACGAAGACCTGTACAAACCCAATTAAAAGATTGTGTCATTAGATTGGATATTAGGCGTTCACAGCAAAGACAAATGATATGGCCGTTACAAGGTGACACCCAGAGTGATGTCACTAGGCCTCTTGCAAATTATGGAAGGTTTAAAGACAGAAACAAATGGAGATGCACCATGAAAGGGAAATGTTTGTATTTTTGTCACAATAATCGAAACAGGCAAAGACCTAGCAAACCGGCAACCTCACAATGCCACCCTACGCTAATAAAATGAAGACCTGCACAAATCCAATGCAATGATTGTGTAATAGGACTGGATATTTGACGTTCACAGCAAGGACCACACACGTGAGCATTACAAGGTGACACCAAGACCAGTGTTACTGGGCCCTTTGTGAGATAAAGAAGGGATAAACGACATAGAAACAAAGAAATGCGCCATGAACGATGGAATGGTTTGCATGGTTTTGTCAGAATAATGGAAACCGGCAAAGAGCAAAAAATAAAAAAATGGGACTAGATTAGACGCTCACAGAAAAAGGCAAGACAATTGATGTGATCACTACATGATGACAACCAGAGTAGCGTCACTAGGTCCCTTACAAAACATGAAAGGATCAAAAGACAAAAAAAAAAAAAAAAGGGAGCTACATCATGAAAGATGGTTTTGTCAGAATAATGAAAGCCACCAAAGAGCTAGCAAAAAAAAAATGTCAACCTCACAATGGCACCCTCTGCCAACCTGTACAACCCAATGCAATAACTGTGTAATGGGGAATGGATAATAGAAACTTGCAGAGGAAAAAAAAAAAAACACAATCAATATGATCACTAAGGTGACACAAGGCCTCTTAGGACATATGTAAGGGTTAAAAGACAAAAGGGAGATACGTAATGAAAAATGGCATCAAAATAATGAAAATAGGCTGACAACTAGCAAAAAAAAAAAAAAAAAAAAAAAAAAAAAAAAGAACCTTCACAATGCCACCCTATGCCAATGACGACCTGTACAAGCTAATGCAATGACAGCGTAATGGAACCGGATATTAGGTGCTCACATCAAAGACAAAACGATCAATGCGATCATTACAAGGTGACATCCAGACCAATGTCACTAGGCCTCCTGTGAACTATGGAAGGGTTAAAAGACATTGAAACAAAAAGGGAGATGCAACACGAAATATAGAATTGTTTAAAATGGTTTTATCATAGTAATGTAATCTGGAAAAAAGCTAGCAACCTCACAATGCAACCCTGCGCCAGTTGTGCCAATAAAGACTTGTACAAGCCAGTGTAATAGGACTGGATATTAGGTGCTCACATCAAAGACATGGCCATTACAAGGTGACACCCAGACAAATGTCACTAGACCTCTTACAAAATATGAAAGGGTTAAAAGACAAATGGAAATCGGCAAAGAGCTAGCAATCTTACAATGCCACCCAATGCCAGCTGTGCCAAAAAATCCTAACAACCCAATGCAATGACTGCGTAATGGAGACAGGCAAAGAGCTAGCAAAAAATAAGACTGTATATTGGATGCTCACGGCAAAGGTAAGACAATGGATGTGATCGCCACAAGGGGACAACCAGACCGGTGTCATTAGGCCTCTTACAAAATATGGGAGGCTTAAAAGACCAAAGAGAGATGCACCATGGAAGAGGGTTGTCAGAATAATGAAAACAGGCAAAAAATGGCAACCTTGCTATGCCAACCCTATGCCAATGAAGACCTGTACAATAAAAAAGGGACTGATGTGAATGTACAATATATATATGTAAAGTGCTGCACAAATTGATGACGCTATAGGAGTACCTGTAATAAATAAGTCAATGCAATGACAGCGTAATGGGACTAGATTTTAGGTGCTCACATCAAAGACAAGACAATGTGATCATTACAAAGTCACACCCAGACCGATGTCACTAGGCCTCTTGTAAACAATGGAAGGGTTAAAAGGCAAAGAAAAAACAACAAAAAAAGGGAGATAAAACGTGAAACATGGACTTGTCTGTAATAATCGAAACAGGAAAAGATCTAGAACCTTAAAATGCCACCCTATGCCTACTGCGCCACTGAAGACCTGTAAAACCCAATGCAAAGAGCTAGAAATTGGATATTAGATGCTCACAGCAAAGACAATGTGATTACTACAAGATGACAACCAGGCCGATCTCACTAGGCCCTGTGAACTACCAAGGGGTTAAGAGACATTGAAACAAAAGGGAGATACCACATGAAAGAAGGAATTGTGTAGATGGTTTTGTCAGAATAATGGAAACCAGCAAAGAGCTAGAAACCTCACAATGCAACCCTATGCCAGTTGTGCCAATGAACACCTTTACAAGCCAGTGCAATGTCTATAATGGAAACAGGCAAAGAGCAGAAAATGGGACTTGGTGTTAGATGCTCACAGCAAAAGCAGGACAACCAATGTGATCATTACAAGGTGACAACCAAAAACCACCACTTTTGGAAGGGTTAAAAGACAAAAGGGAGAGAACATCATGAAAGATGGTTTTGCCAGAGAATGGAAAGATGCAAAGAGCTAGAAAAAAAAATTGCAACCTCAAAATGCCACCCTATGCCAGCAAAGACCTGTACAGGCCAATGCAATTACTATGTAATGAGAATGGATATTAGGAGCTGACAGCAAAGATAGGACAATCAATGTGGTCACTGCAAGGTGACAACTAGGCCTCCTACAAAATATGGAAGGGTTAAAAGACAAACGCGAGATACATCTTAAAATATGGTTTTGGCAGAAGAATGGAAAAGCTAGCCGAAAAAAATCCACCTTACAATGCCACCCTATGCCAGTGAAAATCTGTACAAGACAATGACTGAGTAATGGGGGTGGATATTAGGTGCTCACAGCAAAGACAAGACCATAACTGACCGCTACAAGGTGACACCCAGATCGGTATAACTGGGCCTCTTACAAAACATGGAAGGGTTAAAAGAAAAATGGGAACTAGCAATGCCACCCTACGCCAGTTGTTCCAGCGAAGACCTGTACTACCCAATGCAGTGACAGTATATTGGGACTGGATATTAGGTGCTCACATTAAAGACAAGCGATTGGTCATTACAAAGTGACTCCCAGACCTCTGCCAAAATGTTGAAGGGTTAAAAGACAAAAAAGGGAAACGGGCAAGGAGCTAGCAAAAGATTGCAACCTTAAAATGCCAGCAAAGGCCAGTACAACCAATGCAATGACTGTATAATGGGAATGGATATTAGGAAATGACAGCAAAGATGGGACAAAGATCACTGCAAGGTGACAACTAGGCCTCCTACAAAATATGGAAGGGTTAAAAGACAAAAAGGGAGCTACATCTTGAAAGATGGTATAGTAAGGAGAATGTAAACAGGCATCCTTACAATGCCACCCTATGTGAACTGTGCCAATAAAGCCCTGTACAACCCAATGCAATGACAGTATAATAGAACTGGATATTTGGTGCTCACATCAAAGACAAGACAACCAATTGTTCATTACAAAGTGACTCCCAAACCGGTGTTACCGGGTGCCTTAACAAATATGAAAGGGTTAAAAGACAAAAGAAAAATGGAAACAGGAAACCTCACAAGGCCACCCTATGCCAGCCGTGCCAATAAAGCCTTGTACAACTCAATGACTGTGGGACTGGAGGTTAGGTGCTCACAAAAGACAAGACAACCAATTGGTCACCACAAAGTGACACCCAGACCGGTGGCACTGAGCCTCTTACAAAACACGGAAGGGTTAAAAGACAAAAGAAAAATGGAAACAGGCAACCTCCGCAAGGCCACCCTATGCCAGCCAATAAAGACCTGTACAACCCAATGCAATGACTATAATGGGACTGGATATTAAAAAGGTGCTCAGATCAAAGAAAAGCCAACCAATTGGTCATTATAAGGTGACACCTTGGCCTCTTCCAAAATGTTAAGGGGTTAAAAGAACTAGCAAAAATGTCAACCTCCCAATGGCATTCCATGCCAATAAAACCCTGTACACTCCAAGGCAATGACTTAGGACTGGATAATAGGTGCTCAGATCAAAGAGAAGCTGATTGGTCACTACACCCAGACCTCAATACAAAATATGGAAGGGTTAAAAGAAAATGGAAACTGGTAACCTCACAAGGCCACCCTATGCCAATAAAACCTGGTACAACCCAATGACAGGACTAGCTATTATTAAGTGCTTACATCAAAGACAAGCCTGGTCATTACAGGGTGACACCCAGGCCTCTTCTAAAATACTAAAGGGTTAAAAGACAAATGGAAAGAGGCAATAAAATGCCAACCTCCCAATGGCACCCTATGTCAATGAAGCCCTGTTTGACCCAATGCACTGACATAGGACTGGATATTAGGTGATCGGATCAAAGATGATCATTACATGGTGACACCCAGACCTCATCCAAAATATTGAAGACAAATGGAAAGAGGCAAACAATGCCACCCTCCCAATGCCACTCTATGCCCCAGCTGTGGCAATAAAGCTCAGTATAACCCAAAGCACTGACATAGGACTGAATATTAGGTGATCGGATCAAAGATGCCCAACCATTACATGGTGACACCCAGACCTCAGCCAAATTATAGAAGACAAATGGAAAGAGGCAAACAATGCCAGCCTCCCAATGGCACCCTATGCCAACGAAGCCCTGCTTGACCCAATGCACTGACATAGCACTGGATATTAGGTGATCGGATCAAAGATGACCATTACATGGTGACACCCAGGCAAACAATGCCACCCTCCCAATGCCACTCTATGCCAGCAATAACCCAAAACACTGACATAGGACTGGATATTAGATCAAAGAGAAACCAACCAACTTGTCATTAGAAGGGATGGGGATGGCATGTGTGGGCACCTACCTGGTGGTGGTTGTAGTTGTTCCTCTGTTGTAGGTAGGCAGCAGCCTGGTGGTGTTGCGGGTTGAGTTGCGGGCTGACCGGGGATCTCCGGCTCTGCTGCTGCTGTTGGCTGATGTTGATCTGGGCAGAGAAGGGGCTCTGGAATCCGGGCACATTGATGCCAGGGCAGGGGTTGGCAGACACCGGGGAGAAGCTGTGGAAGAAGGCCGGGTTGATGGAGGAAGGGATGCCGGGGTAGAAGCTGTCAGGCTCCGGGCTGTGCAGGGCATTGAGGTTGGCAGGGTGGGGCGCTCCCCCCGCCGGTTGCTGCTGTTGTTGGGTGAGCTGGCTCTGCGGCGGAGGGGGGGACGAGGTCTGCACCGACCAGGGGGTCCCGAATCCCGGCAGGGAAGGAGAAGATCCGGGGCTGTGCTCGGCCGGTCCGGTGAACGAGCTCCCTAGGAGGAGATGTCCGCCCTGCGCCTCCATCTGTAGCTTGGACTTGTGAGCCAGAGAAGGGGGAGAAGCATGGGGGTCCCCGGCGGGTGGGGGCCCCTCCTCACCGGAGCTGGAGGAGGATGAGCAGGAGGAGGAGGAGGAGGAGGACGGCGAGGCCGGTACTAACTTGTCGGGAGCCGAATCTACACCGAGCTCCTCCGCCTTGGGATGACTAACCTCCCCCGGATGGTGCAGCTCCTCCCTGTACGGAGCGCCCTCCCCGGGGCTCAACTCCTTCCGACCCCCGGCCTTACTCAGCTTCCCTCCGCTCACCCCCAGCAACAGCTCGTCCTGCATCACCTGCGGGTATCCCGGCAAGAACAGGCCGCTCCCCCCCGCCGGGTACTGCGGGCTGCTCCCCCCCGCCGGGTACTGCGGGCTGCTCCGGTACGTTCCCCCGCCGGAGCCGAACAAGCCGCCGGCACCTCCTCCGCTCCCTCCGCCGGCGGCGGCTGTCTGCAGTAACCCGAAGCCGTAATCCCCCATAGAGCCCTCCGCTATAATACACTCCGACAGACTATATACACGGGGCTATATACACCGGTCACCGGGCACGGCTTGTCATGTTACTGGGGGGGAGAGAGGGATGGATGGAGGGGGACACCGTATAGATTGGGGAGTGCTTTGTACTGGGAAGGGGCTGTGCTGTCCGCTCTCACCCCCTCCTCTCCTCCTTATGCCGGTCATACGACCGCACAGCCCCATTAAAAAGCCCGGAAGACGCGTCAGTGTGACGTCCTCCGCCCGACCATTAATATTCATCCCGACCGAGGCCCGACCTACCTACCGGGACAGGCTTAACCCTCTCCTCCCCGACCTACCTACCTACCGGGGACAGGCTTAACCCTCTCCTCCCCGACCTACCTACCGGGACAGGCTTAACCCTCTCCTCCCCGACCTACCTACCTACCGGGGCAGGCTTAACCCTCTCCTCCCCGACCAACCTACCTACCGGGACAGGCTTAACCCTTTCCTCCCCGACCTACCTACCTACCGGGACAGGCTTAACCCTCTCCTCCCCGACCTACCTACCTACCGGGGACAGGCTTAACCCTCTCCTCCCCGACCTACCTACCGGGACAGGCTTAACCCTTTCCTCCCCGACCTACCTACCTACCGGGGACAGGCTTAACCCTCTCCTCCCCGACCTACCTACCTACCGGGGACAGGCTTAACCCTCTCCTCCCCGACCTACCTACCAGGACAGGCTTAACCCTCTCCGACCTACCTACCGGGGACAGGCTTAACCCTCTCCTCTCCGACCGACCTACCTACCGGGGACAGGCTTAACCCTCTCCTCCCCGACCTACCTACCTACCGGGACAGGCTTAACCCTCTCCTCCCCGACCTACCTACCGGGGACAGGCTTAACCCTCTCCTCTCCGACCGACCTACCTACCGGGGACAGGCTTAACCCTCTCCTCCCCCACCTACCTACCGGGACAGGCTTAACCCTCTCCTCCCCGACCTACCTACCTACCGGGACAGGCTTAACCCTCTCCTCCCCGACCGACCTACCTACCGAGACAGGCTTAACCCCTCTCCTCCCCGACCTAGCTACCGGGGACAGGCTTAACCCTCTCCTCCCCGACCTAGCTACCGGGACAGGCTTAACCCTCTCCATCCCGACCTACCTACCGGGACAGGCTTAACCCTCACCTCCCCGACCTACCTACCGGGGCAGGCTTAACCCTCTCCTCCCCGACCGACCTACCCACCGGGGCAGGCTTAACCCTCTCCTCCCCGACCGACCTACCTACCTACCGGGACAGGCTTAACCCTCTCCTCCCCGACCTACCTACCGGGGCAGGCTTAACCCTCTCCTCCCCGACCTACCTACCTACCGGGACAGGCTTAACCCTCTCCTCCTCGACCTACCTACCAGGACAGGCTTAACCCTCTCCTCCCCGACCTACCTACCTACCGGGGACAGGCTTAACTCTCTCCTCCCTGACCTACCTACCGGGGACAGGCTTAACCCTCTCCTCCCCGACCTACCTACCTACCAGGGACAGGCTTAACCCTCTCCTCCCCGACCTACCTACCAGGGACAGGCTTAACCCTCTCCTCCCCGACCTACCTACCTACCGGGGACAGGCTTAACCCTCTCCTCCCTGACCTACCTACCGGGGACAGGCTTAACCCTCTCTTCCCCGACCTACCTATGGGGGACAGGCTTAACCCTCTCCTCCCCGCCCGACCATTAATATTCATCCCGACCAAGGCCTGACCTACTTACCGGGACAGGCTTAACCCTCTCCTCCCTGCCCGACCTACCTACCGGGACAGGCTTAACCCTCTCCTCCCTGCCCGACCTACCTACCGGGACAGGCTTAACCCTCTCCTCCCCGACCTACCTACCAGGACAGGCTTAACCCTCTCCTCCCCGACCTACCTACCAGGGACAGGCTTAACCCTCTCCTCCCCGACCTACCTACCAGGACAGGCTTAACCCTGCCCGACCTACCTACCGGGACAGGCTTAACCCTCTCCCCCCTGCCAAACCTACCTACTGGGGACAGGCTCCTCCTCGCCCGACCTACTTACCTACCTACCGGGGACAGGCTTAACCCTCTCCACCCCACCCGACCATTAATATTCATCCCGACCCACCGATCGATCGAGGCCCGACCTACCTACCGGGTACAGGCTTAACCCTCTCCTCCCCGATCAACCATTAATATTCATCCCGACCCACCGACCGAGGCCTGACCTACCTACCGGGATAGGCCTAACCCTCTCCTCCCCGCCCATACATTAATATTCATCCCGACCTACTTACCTACTGGGGACAGGCTTAACCCTCTCCTCCCCACTCAACCATTAATACTCATCCCTCACCCGACCAACCAATCGCCTGACCTACCAACCTACCGGGGACAGCCTAAAGCTGGATACACACTATACAACTTTTGTTGTTCAATTTCCTTTAGATTTACCTTCAACTATGTAGTGAAAGGGCCTGCCCGATTGTATACACATTGAAAGGGTTGACCTCATATATAGTTTTAGTAAAGCTAAGGCTACTTTCACACTGGGGGGGTGCGTTGGCGGTAAAGTGCCGCTAAAACTAGCGACGTTTTAGCTGCCCTTTTCGGCCACTAGCGGGGCGCTTCTAACCCCCACTAGTGGCTGAAGGAAGGGTTATTAGTGCTGTTTTGGCATTTCCGATTTCAATGGGCAGGGGCATTTTGGGAGCGGTGTATACAGCGCTCTGGCACTGCCCCAAAGATGCTGCTCAGGCTTTCACACTGGGGAGGCATGACAGGCGCTTTTATGGCCCCATTTTAATTTTTTTTAAGACCCGATCTATGTAAAGAGCCACGTCTCTTTAACCATGTGATCGGCTGTGTCCAATTACAGCCAATCACATGTGATCACAGAGATGCCAGTAATCGGCGCTCCTTGCCTCAAGCACTGACAGAGTGTGTGGCCAAGAGAGCTGATCAGCGTTGTCTCCTCGCAGGGGGACATCTAAACATATAATCAGGGCACTAATCATCAGTGCCCTGATTACAATATAGCGCTAGAAGTGACAGAAATCAGTGCCCACCAGTGCCAGTAATCCGTGCCCACAAGTGCCACCGATCAGTGCCCATTAGTGATTCCAGTCAGTGCTGCCCATCAGTGCCACCCATCAATGCCCCTATCTGTGCTGCCCATAAGTGCGGCATATTAGTGCCTCCTCATCAGTGCCACCTAATCAGTGCCCATAAGTGCACCCTAATCAGAGCTGCCTATTAGTGCCGCCTCATCAGCGCACATCATTGAGGAGAAAAAATATTTACAACATTTACTGACAACTTTATTTTTTTTTCAACACTTTCAGTCTTTTTTTTTTTTTGTAAAAAATAAAAATCCCAGAAGTGATTAAATACCACCAAAAGAAAGCTCTATTTGTGTGAAGAAAATGATAAAAATGTCACATGGTTACAGTGTAGCATGACCGCGTGTGTGTGTGACAGCGCTGAAAGCTGAAAAATGGCCTGGGCAGGAAGGGGGTGTAAGTGCCCAGTATGGAAGTGGTTAACGACACCCCAAACACAGGTTGCAAATGTAGTACGTTTTGCCGCACCGGCCAGCGCTGGTTCGCAGGATACAAAAGTACCATTTGATGGGGGTGGTACAGTGTGATTTCAGCCCATTGAAAATGAAATCGCACTGCGCAGAACTGCATGAGAGGGCCCGTTCACACTGCGTACAGTGCAGTGCTTCTTTTTTTTTTTTTTGCATCAAAAACTCACGGAAAGTGGCTTCCAATGGCAGAGTTCACACAAGCTCAGTCAGTTCCAGAAAAAAAGTACAACGTGCTGCTTTTGTCCTGCTCAGAACTGTACTGGAACGCAGTAAAAAGCCTAAAAAAAAAAAAACACTGGACCCCCAGTACACAGAAGGAAAAAAAAACTGAAAAAAAGACCCCTGGCATGCACCCTGAAACACATAAAACCCACCAGAATGTATAAAAAAAAAGCGTTAAAAACGCACATTCATAAACTCATCTGTAATGCATCGGGAGGACGTTTTTGTGGTGTGAACGGGCCCTGAATCGCACAATAATAGCACAACATTCCTGTGCAGTTTACATCCAGTTCCTAGAGTTAATGGGTCCGTAATGTTGCTAGGAGGATGTTTCTTTTGTCATGCAAGAAATGCATTAAAAACGCATGTATATGCATTTTTCATGCAATTCTATTGAAGTCTATGGAGCTAAAAACGCACAATGCTGCATGGAAAAAAACTCCCTACACCTTTTCAAAAAAGCGCACTGTATGTGAACATGACCCATAGGAACTGATGTTAAATGGACTGCAGTGTGTATCTGCAAATCTGCAAACGCACAGAAAAGTATAGGTGTGAATCTCGGCTGTTTAATATGTGTGGTTAATGCGTCTTTGCAGTGCGTTTTCTGGCATATTTTTTGTTTTTGTTTTTTATTTTGCGCGTTTTTAATTGGTTTTGCAGTTTTTGGGTAGTGTTGATGTTGCAAGGAGTAGATGTCTGTTGTCATGCAGGAAAATGCACCAAGAACGCATGTACATGTGTCTTTCATGCATGATTATTGAAGTCTATGGAGCCACCTGCAGTGGCAGCCACTCATGCAGGGCTAACCCATGCACCTGGCCCCTAATCTACAGGAAGGGCGCCAGACACATGGATCCCAATGGGTTTTTTTTTTTGTTTTTTTTTTTAGAAGCACATAATTAGAGCCGGAGACTCTAATCATGGCTTCAAAAAAGGGTGCACTGCTCCCCGAGCACACCCAGTTGTGTGACATTAGCAAATTAATATTCGCTAATGTCTTCCTGCTTCTCCTCCCGGCCAATCAGGAAGCGGGTCCTGAGACCTTACTGGCCGCGAGTCCTAACTCCTGATTGGCCGGGAGAAGAAGCGACCGCTGGGACTCAGGAGGAGATGCAGGGGGAGGGGAGCCACCAAAGCTGCGACCTTGATGGGGTAAGTGTGGAGGTGGTTGGGGGGCCGCAGGCTGCCCCCCCCCCCCCAAGAAAATTGAGCACCAACACCCATTGGTCACTTGTGTGAAAGTCTCCCTTGAAAACAATGCAGCTGTGTTCAGATCCGTAAATAGAAAATGTTTGTAAATATGTTTTTTTCCAGCTGCATAAATAAAGTCATTGTACGAACGTGCAGAAAAAAAGCGCAGGTTCATGCAATGCAGAGGTGTATTCACATTCACATTGAGATCCAACAGCTACATGAGCTACTTCTGAGGCAGTATAATAAAAACATCCATACAAAGTATACAAAATTAGACTTTTTTTGGCTACATTCGTATCATTTTACCTTGTGTAAAAAACACCTAAATATAAACACACCACTCACTTACAGGCACTACTATTGAAGTCTATGGGGCCTAAAACACCAGAATACACTCAAAACAGGCTCGGGTACCTATTTTGAACGTAGGGCATAGAACACATGCCCCTATAAGTGTGAACAGGGACAACTAGAAAAAAAATGGGATTTTGCATGTTGAATGTAGTTAGGTGTGTGAATGGCTACTAAAGGGGCAAAAACGCATGTATTACACATTTACAGGCACTGCTATAAAGTCTATGGGGAAAAAAATGTCTTAAAGCGGAGTTCCACCCAAAAACTGACCTTCTGCTTTAAGTACTCGTGACCCCCCTGGCAGGCCACATCTGGCATGTCATTTTTTTGTGGGGGAGGGGGGTATCTTATTTTGACAGGTACCCAGCTCCCACTTCCTCTCCTGGCGCTGCAGCGCCGAGTGGAAGTTCACCTCGACCCCCCCCCCCTGCAATCTTCTAGGACACGTCACAGGTCCCAGAAGATTGCCCTGCCATTCAGGACAGTGCGACTCACTCATGCGCGGTGCATGCCCGGCTGTGAAGCCGCAAGCTTTAAAAACCTGGAAGCTGATTGGTTACTATGCAGAGCTGCACCTGATTTTGCATTGTTCAGTTTTAGTAAATCAACCCTACAGAGCCCAGCTTGTAAGTGAGCCCACACGTGTGTCCCCATAGCAAGCGACTTTCTATGGGGGGATGGGGAGCCAGAATTGCTGGTGGGGTTCCCCAGAAAAGGAGGGAGGATCAGGGTTACTCTGTACAGAACCATTGCACAGAGCAGGTAAGTATAACATGTTTGTTATGAAAAAAAAATCCATTTACAATCATTTTAACCCTATCCACTTCAAATTCTAAATGAAAAAATGCCTAAAAACGTGCGTCAATATGCGTCAGAACACGTCAATGCAAAGGAAGCGCGGGTTGATGCATGACAATGCACCTGTCCAGTGCTACAAAATAGCTCAGGCACAGGTATGGATCTCAATGGGTCCTGACTACTGACACTGTAGCCCTTAGTATTGCTAGGGGGCCAATCACACCCAGTCACAGCCCATCAGACCATTTGACGCTGTAGCACCGTGGCCCGTCCTGTTTGTCCCTGTAGACTGTGCTTTGTCCTCCACTGGGGGGGGGGGGGGGGGGCAGGGTGATTGCACAATGCAGCCTCTCCTTGTATAACATTGTATACACAATAGCTCCACGCTTCTCACACAGGACACCATAATGACAAGCGCAGTCTGATCCTTTGTACCGCCACAGCCTGGATCACCTATTACTAGGCTCCTATGTGATTTGTATATTCGATTTCACAGCCTGACATGTCTCATCCTTCCTCACCCATCATATTCTTATATGCCAGCAGCAGTGACAGCCCCATACTGCAGCACTGGCTTTATTTCACTGCAGCCTGACCAAGTGACGTGGGCTCAATTGCTGCAGCGCAAGTCAAGGCACGCAGGCGCACCAGGCTCCGCTCTGTCAGGTCTGTGGGTCGCTCTCCTCTCCTGTCTGTGACGTAACAATGCAGGCTGTGGGCGGAGTCCCAGGGACAGCCGTGGGAAAACGCAAGCAAAGCTTTCGCTGTTAACTCCTTGGCTCCCGCAAATGTCTAATCCCAGTCATTCAGCTTCGCTACAGCAGTGGCGTAGTGCTGAAATGACTGCATGCGGTACATCGACCGGATGCAAAGCCCTGTTATCAGGATGATCGTAATCTGTCATTTACGTAATAATGTGTCAGATTTTATGGTTGAAGACTCAGCAGCTGGTTGTGCTATTCTAATGGGCTTTGACAGCAAAGTGTTGTACCAGGTTAGCCATCAACAAAAGTACATTTTTGGATCTAGACCAGTGTTTCTCACCCTTTTTTCAGTCAAGCCACTCTTTAAAAATGATGGACAGTCTTGAGGCACCTTTTAAAATTATGGTCAGTCTTAAGGCCGGGTTCACACCTATGCAAATTCTATGCGGGTTTCTCCACATCAAATTCGCATAGCAGGAGAATGTGATCGGCTCCCTATGGAGCTTGTTCACATATCTCCGTTGCAGCTGCAGAGCGCACTGCACAGAAACGCTGTGCGTCTTTGGCTCAGTTTCAGGGCCGAATTCAGGCATAGATTATGCCCTGATTCATCCCTGAAACAGGGAACAGGGACGCACGGCGCTCCTGTGCGATCTGCGGCTGGTTCCAGTGTGAACCCCTTCTCAGGCTCCCTTTAAAATTATAGACAATCTCGAGGCACCCTCCAGAATTATTGACAATCTTGAGGCACCCTCCAAAATGATGGACAATCTTGAGGCACCCTCCAAAATTATGGACAATCTTGAGGCACCTTCCAAAATTATGGACAATCTTGAGGCACCTTCCAAAATTATGGACAATTTTGAGGCACCATCCAGAATTATGGACAATCTTGAGGCACCATCCAGAATTATGGACAATCTTGAGGCACCATCCAGAATTATCGACAATCTTGAGGCACCCTCCATAATTATTGACAATTTTGGGGCACCCTCCAAAATTATGGACAATCTTGAGGCACCCTCCAAAATGATGGACAATCTTGAGGCACCCTCTAAAATTATGGACAATCTTGAAGCACCCTTCAAAATGATGGACAATCTTGAGGCACCCTATCCTAAAATGTAAAAAAGATTCTAATAGTTTTACATAATGCAGCAACATCCACACACGTAGGAGACCTAAAGTTAGAAGTGCAAACTAGTACTGACTAGTATTCCAATGTTTCTCTTCTTCAACAGTTTTTCTCCATCACTCAGCTAATATGACCCCAAAGCGGGTGACTGACATTCTCCTTATCAACTGATGATGTTATTGGTCGTTAGGAGGTCTGCAGCTAGAAGGTCATAATGCTGCACAATGAAAACCTGTGGCTTTCTGTAACTAAAATGCAGGCTTCATCCACCAGCCACCTTGTATAAAATTTGTGGGCAATTTTTAGGCTTTTTGCCAAGGCACCCCTGAAGAGACCACAAGGCACCCCAGGGTGCCTGGGCATTCTGGTTAAAAAAGGCTGATCTAGAGGGATACAAATTACAGTGAGCCTGATTTTGCACTTTCCAGCTTTACTAAATAAACCCCATTGTGTACATAAAAGTGGGGTATGCCTGTATTGACTAACTAAATAGATTGTAGTGCAAGCTGGCCTCTTCTTCAGACAATATGAACCTGGAGTAAGAAACCTGCACTTTATACAGGAAACAACAAAGAGATACAGAAGATTTCAGATTCACACATATGAGTCAACTTGATACTCACATGAGTCAACTTGATACATCTGCATCTCTTGGTGTTTCATTGTTACATTATTCTAGAAGATTAAGGGCTGGTTCACACCACATGCAGTGCAATGAGATCTATTTTTGACTGCAATCCAACTGCATATACGGTCCAAAATCCAGGGTATCCTATGGGTATAGTTCACACTATTGCAGTGCAGTGAAAAAGAACTACAGCAAGCTGCATTTTTCTGCACTGCAAATGCACAGAAACATTTGCAAATGCATGTACATGCACATAAATGCGCAGCAGCTTAGTGCAGTTCATATCAGAGGTGTAACTAGAATCTTTAGGGCCCTGGTGCAAAAAAAACATGAAGGGCCCCCACCAGGGGCGTTGCTAAATCTATAAAGGATCTCGGGCTAGAGCCCATAGCAGCGAAGTAAAGAAAGTCATACATTTGGGCGGGCATACACATGTATATTATATACCCCCCATACATCAGGGTCTTCAGAGAGCCCCTCCTTACATCAGGGTCCCTAGGGAGCTCCCCCTTACATCAGGGTCCCCAGAGAGCCTGCCTTTGCATCAGGGTCCCCAAAGAGCCTTCCCCTTTACATCAGGGTCCCCGGAGAGCCCCTTCCTTACTTTAGGGTCCCCAGAGAGCTCCTTCTTACATCAGGGTCCCCAGAGAGTCCCTTCCTTACATCAGGGTCCCCAGAGAGCCTCCCTTTACATCAGGGTCCCCAGAGAGCCCCTCCTTACATCAGGGTCCCCAGAGAGCCCCTCCTTACATCAGGGTCCCCAGAGAGCCCCTTCCTTACTTCAGGGTCCCCAGAGAGCCCCCCTTACTTCAGGGTCCCCAGAGAGCCCCTCCTTACATCAGGGTCCCCAGAGAGCCCCCCTTACATCAGGGTCCCCAGAGGGCCCCTCCTTACACCAGGGTCCCTAGAGAGCCCCCTCTTACATCAGGGTCCCCCCTTACTTAAGGGTCCCCAGAGGGCCCCCTTACTTTAGGGTCCCCAGAGAGCCCCCCTTACATCAGGGTCCCCAGAGGGCCCCCCTTACTTCAGGGTCCCCAGAGGGCCCCCTTACTTCAGGGTCCCCAGAGAGCCCCCCTTACATCAATGTCCCTAGACAGTCACCCCCCCCTTCCAGAGGTTCCCCTGTACCTGGCTGGTCTCCGCTGTGCACCTTGGACCCCCAGCACATCTCTGTACCCCCCCCGGAAGTGGGAGGCGGCGATCGGCATTTCTACGGTGTCCACTGGGCGTAGGATCTCCCTGGGGCTTGTAGTTCTCTCTACGACTGAATCCACTGGAGAGGGGAGGGGCCTCTGACCCGGGCATGTATCATCAAGAGTATAGAAGCAGAGCGACTCACTGTAGAGTGAAGCCAATACTCTCCATGGTATACATTCAGAGAGAGAACTACAAGCCCCAGGGAGATCCCGCGGCTCGCGGGCACCATAGAGCTGGCGATTGCCGCCTCCCACCTCCCCCAACCCCTGCATGTTAAACGTACAGCCAGGGGTGCAGGGGGAGATGCCGGGTCTTGGGGCCTCCCCACAGCAGCAGATCGGCAGGGCCCAGATGTAAGTGCGATGCAGCGACCCCTATAGTTCTGCCACTGGTTCATATAAAAGCCCAAAAATGAAAAAAGATAGAGGTGACCTCAAAGGAAATACAAGCTTAGGAAAACTGTACCGCAAATGCACGTCACTGTGCATGCAAAAATGCTCAGTTTGGGGCTGATTCACACCACAAAAACGCACTCCAGATCCGTTTTGGATGAGTTTCTGCCAGTACATTTTTGATGCATTACAGATGTTTTTTTTTTTTTTTCTTCTTTTTTTCCTGTTTTTTTTTCTTTACTGTGCTGAGGTCTGGTGCGTTTTTGATGCTTTCCAGTGCATTTTGGTGCATTTTTTAAGCATTTTACCGCATTCCAGTACAGTCCAGTGCAGGAAAAATGCAGCATATTCTACTTTTTTTTCTGGAACTGGAATGCCCTGAAACTGACCGCAGTGGTGTGAACTATGCCATATAACCATATAACCTACTTTCCGTGCAGTTTTGATGCAGAAAAGAAATGCACTGGACTGCATGTGGTGTGAACTTGCCCTAAAACGCATCAAAAATGCACTGGAATGCACTGGAACGCATCCAAAATGCACCAGACCCCAGTACAGGGGGAAAAAAAAACAGGAAAAAAAGAAGAAAAAAGCATCTGAATCTAGAAATGCATCAAAAGCACACCGGCAGAAACGCATCCGGGGTGCATTTTTGTGGTGTGAACCAGCCCTAACTGAATATTTTTGCATGCACAGTGACGTGCATTTGCAGTACAGTTTTCCTAATTATGCAGCATGTTCTACTTTTTTTTCTGGAGCTGGAACACCCTGGAACTGACCCCACTAGTGTAAACTATACCATTGGAAACCATATAACCTACTTTTTGATGCAAAAATAAATAGCACTGAACTGCATGTGGTGAACTGGCCCTAAAGCACAGTTTCTGGTGTGAATGGGTCCTAAGGGTTGGTTCACACCAAATGCAGTCCAGAGCATTTTTATTCTGCATCAAAAACACATGGATTCCAATGGCCTTAGTTCACACCAATGCAGTGCGTTTCAGTGTAGTCAGCAAAAGTAGAACGTGTTGCATTTTTTTCTGTATGGAACGCATCTGGTATGCAGAAAACGCATAAAAAAAGCACTTGAACGCACATGCCCTTAATTGTCCTTAATTGAGGTGAAGAAAAAAAAAAGAGGTGAAAATGCACCGGAATGCATAAAAAACGTACGGGAATGTATCAAAAACGCTCATGCAGAAGCGTATCCAGAAGGCATGAATTGTGGTGTGAACTGGCCCTTATAAAATGCCAATGGTTTGCTTGCAAAATAAAGGGAGACAGTACGGTTACAATACAATTAAATACAAGAGGGCCCTGTTCTTGGGAGCTTCTGTAAAGTCAGAAGTTTTTTTTTATCTTAATGCATTCTATGTATTAAGATAAAAAGCCTTCTGTGTGCAGCAGCCCCCCTAATACTTGTAGCGGTGCCCCCGTGGGGTCGCTGCGTGTTTCAGCTCCACACATCAACCTGCTTGGTCAGACATCCATTTTAGGCACACTTTCTCCAGACAATGAACAGTCTCTTGCTTGTTTTTGTTGTTTTTATTTGGGGATTAAACTTAGATGGGGAAAAGGGACATGGGATGCCCAAATGATGGCTCCACATCTAATCCTGGCAAGTCTCTCCCATAGCTTCTCACTTTGCTTCTCACTCACCGAACCCTCATGGATCCCTCCTAAATGACTTGCCCGGCAGTGCTCCCCACTGTCCTCCTGCTCTTGTTCCAGGACACCTCTCAATGACGGTGTAGAGAGAGGCTCCCTCTCAGCTCCTGAGCGCCAGGTCTGAGTTCACCCCCCCCCCAGAAAGGGGGTCCCTCATAAAGGCCACGACAGTCTAATGCCGCGTACACACGGTCGGACTTTTCATCTACAAAAGTCCGACAGCCTGTCCGACAGACTTTCGGCGGACTTGCGGCGGACTTGCAGCGGACTTGTTGCAGACTTTCTAACGAACGGACTTGCCTACACACGACCACACAAAAGTCCGACGGATTCGTACGTGATGACGTACACCGGACTAAAATAAGGAAGTTGATAGCCAGTAGCCAATAGCTGCCCTAGCGTGGGTTTTTGTCCGTAGGACTAGCATACAGACGAGCGGACTTCGGGGTCCGTCGTAGTTACGACGTAAAGATTTGAAGCATGTTTCAAATCTAAAGTACGTCGGATTTGAGGCTAAAAAAGTACGTTGAAAGTCCGGAGAAGCCCACACACGATCGGATTACCAGCCAGCTTTAGTCCGTCAGCGTCCGTTGGACTTTTGTAGCTGAAAAGTCCGACCGTGTGTACGCGGCATAACACTCCATTATCTCAGTTCTTCCACCCGGCAACTCCTCCCACAACAGGCTGACCATGGGTATATATAGGAGGCCTGCCCCCTGCCAATCCTAGTTGGGGATTGGTCAGGGCTCCCAAATACACCCCATGTCACTCCAGCTCTCTACTCTGCCTCTTTTTCAGAACCTTCTCACTGGAAACAAAGGAGGCCCCAGAGAGCTGAAGCACATGCCAGTCACCTGCTGCTACACTAAAACCACTCCCCTGCCCCCAGATCAAAAACAAACAGGCCTAGCTCACAGCTAGGCCTGTCTAAATTTACCTGCACTGGCAGTACTAACAAAAACACTACTCTAGTACCTACCTACCTAAGGTAGAGGGTGCTACATACTTATCTGAGGCCCTTCTCTTTCCACGAGTATCTCAGCTGTCCGAGATCCTCATTCCTGATTGGCGGAGACATAGCAGCAGCACCATTGGTTCCGCTCCCGGGGGGATCTGGGCTGCTCGGCGCAAATCCACTGCAACAGAGCAGGTAAGTATAACATTGTTATTTTTATAGGGAAAAAAATAGCCTTTACAATCACTTTAAGGCCTCACGCACACAGGGAGTAAAAAATGCCACTTTCAAAGGCGTTCGATTTTTTTTTTCCAGCCTGTAAACGCCTCTCTATGTTACCCTATATGGCCATGCACACAAAGGTGTTTATATGCGTATTAGAAGAGGAGTGTTTAGAGGCAGAAAAACAACCCCACACCATCAGCACATTTAGGAGAGGAGCTTTTGGGCAGAAAAAAGGTTGAACGTGCCTAAACGTGTGTAAAAGCAAGAAGATAAACACTACAAAGAAAGGGCAACTGCCCCAAGCGATAAGTGGCCTTAACAGCAAGAAGCACATGGAAGGGCAACACTTGTCAAACAAAAACAGAAAGAAATTCCCAGCTCAACTTACCTGCTAGCCTGCAACAAAAAGAAATTGTCCTGTCTAAAAGTTCATGTTAAAAACAGAGGTTTAGTTTGCACACATTTGCAAATACATGCGTAAGCTACAGAGGCCGCAACAAGGCACCCCAGTATTATCTGCAGTCCTAACTCTATAAATTTTGAGAGCCTCCATAGTAGGAGTACATGTATAATAATGGATGGATTGAGGGCAGGCATGCCTATAGGGAGCTCACTCCTCCTTAAAGCCACAGGGGCGCACTGGACACCCAGCAAATAGCACAATCGCAGCAAAGGTGTCCATTGCGCCCCTCACCTATAACAGGTCTTAACCTTTAAGCACTGGGGCAATTGCTATTTGTTTGTACTGTTGGTTATTTGGTAAGGGGGGGAGCACTGGACACCTTTGCTACCGTTGTGCTATTTGTTGGGTGTCCAGTGCGCCCCTATGCCTTTAAGGAGGAGTGAGCTTTATGCCGCGTACACACGAGCGGACTTTACGGCAGACTTGGTCTGGCGGACCGGACTCCGTTGGGTAATTCGATCGTTTGTGGGCTCCAGCGGACTTTTTTTTCCCAAAAGTTCGACGGACCTAGAAATTAAACATGTTTCAAATCTTTCCGATGGACTCGAGTCCGGTCGAAAAATCCGTGCTCGTCTGTATGCTAGTCCTACGGACTAAAACTGACGCTAGGGCAGCTATTGGCTACTGGCTATCAACTTCCTTATTTTAGTCCTGTCGTACCTCATCACGTACGAATCCGTTGGACTTTGGTGTGATCGTGTGTGTCCAAGTCCGTCCGTTTTGTAAGTCCGGCGCACCTACGCTACAAAGTCCGTTGGAAAGATCGTCGGACCAAGTCTGCCGTAAAGTCCACTTGTGTGTGCGCGGCATTAGGTGCTTTTTTCTGCCAGAAACAAAGGCGTCCAGGGGAGGAAAAAAAAGTCCTGTTTGCATGAGGTCTAAAAGGGAGAGTCAAGTGATATAAAAAGTAATAGCTGTGGGAGGTGAGCTGATGAAGAAAGTAAAGCTGGCCATACCCTGTTCATTTTTTTCCGTTGAACCAATGAGCTGAAAAAAAAAAAAGAATGACAGATTCTCCCATCTACACAAACAAATCGGGCTCAATGAACCCTTAGTAACCTCTAAACTATAGGTGTAGGCATTAGACATTGCAAGACTGACAGTTACAAGCATGACTCCCAGAGGCATGATGGACTTTCAGTTCTGCAACAACAGCTGGAGAATCAGAGTTGGCCACCCCTGCATCTGGAGGAACCCTGGCTTCCATAGGCATTATTCTTTGCCATCCCGACCAACATCTAGATCAGGCGATGAAGATGACAAAACATTCTTCAAGTTTGAGAAGGAGTAGAGAACGATAAATCCCTCTGCCAGATTTTTTTTTTAACCATCTGTGTACCATTGGAAAGATTTTCCTGTCTTTCCTGTCCTGTGGACACATCGTAGTTACATGGTTGCATAGTTGGTGAGGTTGAAAAAGACACAAGTCTATCAAGTCCAACCTGTGTGTGTGTTTTTATGTCAGTATTACATTGTATATCCCTGCAGTGGTGGCCCGTCCATTAGGGGTGCCCGGCGCCGCCCCCTCTCTCCACTCCACCCCCCTATATGGTAATGGAAAGATTTCTGCATAGCCAGAGGCTCTAATAGGATTCAAAATCGGGTGGGCTCGGGACGCAGAGGATGGGCTCCAATCCCACCCAGGTGTGTTACAACAACGAATGAATATTCGCTGTTGAAACACTGACCCTCAATCTGGCCAATCAGAAGCGGGTGTGAGACCTGTTTTACGAAAACGATTGGCCGCCAAGGAGGATGGAGGTAATGGAAGCCGCCGTGATGACCCGGTGAACGAGAGGCCACAGGAGAACAGCAGGAGAATGGGAGGCCGCCAAGCAGGGGAAGCTGCCGCCAAGCAAGGGAAGCCGCCAGTGATGGGATAAGTGCTACCGACTGCATACTGTTTGCCGCCACCCCCCCGAAAAAAATTTTTTCCAACGTCCGCCACAGAATCCCTGTATGTTATGGTCGCTCAGGTGCCCCTCTAATAGTTTTTTGAAATTATCGATGCTGCCCACTGAGGACCTTGTTGTCGGAAATTCCAACCGTGTGTAGGCTCCATCACACATTTTCCATCGGATTTTCCGACACACAAAGTTTGAGAGCAGGCTATAAAATTTTCCGACAACTAAATCCAATCGTGTGTACACAAATCCGACGCACAAAGTGCCACGCATGCTCAGAATAAATAAAGAGATGAAAGCTATTGGCTACTGCCCCGTTTATAGTGTTCAGAATGATCGGATTTTCCGACAACTTTGTGTGACCGTGTGTATGCAAGACAAGTTTGAGCCAACATCCGTCTGAAAAAATCCTAGGATTTTGTTGTCGGAATGTCCGATCAATGTCCGACCGTGTGTACAGGGCATTACAGTAAAGAACTCTCTATGCAGTTTAAGGCTCCTTTCACACTGAGGCGCTTTGCAGGCGCTAAAGTGCTAAAAATAGCGCCTGCAAAGCGCCCCGAAAGAGCTGCTCAATGCACTCAATGCACTGGAGCAGTGCGCTTGCACGGCGGTCATAAAAGTCCTGCAAGCCGCATCTTTGGAGCGCATTAGGAGCGGTGTAATTACCGCTTCTAAAGCGCCCTTTCCCATTGAAAACAATGGGGCAGTGCTGCAAACCCGCCCGCAAAGCGCTGCTGCAACGGCGCTTTGCGGGCGGATTTAACCCTTTTTCGGCCGCTAGCGGGGGGTTAAAAACGCCACACTAGCGCCGCTAAAACGATGGTAAAGCGGCACTATATTTAGCGCCGCTGTACCGCCGGCGCCCGCACGCCTCAGTGTGAAAGTAGCCTTGGGTTAAATAGCTTCTCTTCTAATTTTAGTGAATGGCAGCGTGTCTTTTTAAATTCCCTTTCACGTAAAAGTTTTATCCCTATTGTGGGGTCCCCAGTTTTGTATTTGTACATTGAAATCATATCCCCTCTCAAACGTCTCATCCCCAGAGAGAATAAATTCAGTGCTGGCAGTCTTTCCCCGGAGCTGAGATTCTCCAGTCCCTTAATTACCTTTGTTGCCCTTCTCTGGACTCTCTCCAGTTCCAGTACATCCTTCCTGAAGACTGGTGCCCAGAACTGGACAGCATACTCTAGGTGCGGCCGGACCAGAGTCTTGTAGAGCGGGAGAATTATTGTTTTATCTCTGGAGTTGATCACCTTTTTAATGCATGCCAATATTCTGTTTGCTTTGTTAGCAGTAGCTTGGCATTGCATACCATTGCTGAGCCTATCATCCACTAGGACCCCCAGATCCTTTTCCATCCTAGATTCCCCCAGAGGTTCTCCCCCAGTGTATAGATTGCATTCATATTTTTGCCACCCATATGCATGATTTAAAATTTTTCTACATTGAACCTCATTTGCCATGTAGTTGCCCACCCCATTAATTTGTTCAGATCTTCTTGCAAGGCTTCCACATCCTGAGGAGAAGTTATAGCCCTGCTTAGCTTTAAATCGTCCGCAAATACTGAGATTGAGCTGTTTATCCCATCCTCCAGCCTTTATGATCAAATTAAATTCAGGAAGTAAGAGAAATCTTAAAGCGGTTGCAAACTGCGGATGGTCAAAAGAAAAAAAAACCCTGCAAGTCAATGGCATAATGTGCTAGTATGCATTGCATATTAGCACATTATAAAATACTCACCTTGGAACAAAGCCCTCCAGAGCTATACTGTCACCACTGAGAGGGCTGACATGTTTCCCCTGTCTTTCTTCTGGGTTTGCGAGCTCTGGTGCTGTGATTGGCCAGAGCCGCGATAATGTCACTCCTGTGCATGGGCACTGGAGCCCTCAGTTCTGGCACAAAGCACTGAAGTTCCGGCAAGGTATGCCGGACCTTCAGAGTGCATGCGCCAGTGAGGTCACTGACTGCATGCAGGGTGAATATCTCCTTTAGGAGATATTCATTTTATTCACAAGTAATGCCACGTACACACGGTCGGACTTTTCGACCGGACTTGGCCGACGGACCAAATCTAGTGGACAATCCGATGTGTGTGGGCTTCACCGGACCTTCAGCGGTCTTTACCAGTCGCAAATCTGAGTGACTTTAGATTTGGAACATGCTTCAAATCTTTACGTCGTAACTCCGCCGGACCCAGAAATCCGCTCATCTGTATACTAGTCCAACAGATAAAAACCAAGTCCGGTCATTAGAAAGTCTGCCAAAAGTCTGTTGAAAGTCTGTTGAAAGTCTGTCGGACGGGCTGTCGGACTTTTGTAGCTGAAAAGTCTGACCGGGTGTACGCGGCATAAGCCTTATTATAGGCTTACCTGTAGGCAAAAATTATCAAGCAGGGTTTACAACTGCTTTAAGCTGGCTACACACTCACTGTCCATTCAACCAGCAGGTAGGATGAAAAAAACAGAAGCAGGCCATACATGGATTGAAATTCAACCAGTTTAGCAGGGACTGGCCATATTTCAAACCATTTATGGGATCTTTGGTCGTACAAAAGTTGATCTACCAATCGACTTCTGTACAACCACCCTACTCAATCAGCACGGCAGCCATAGCTGGCAGCTAGGAATTGCTCAGGTGGGTTCCCACAGTAGGCTATGAACATGCATGAGCTTAACACTTGTTGTCTCCCGTAGGCTCTAGAGTACAACTTTGGTGCAACTTTGGATGGGTGCGACTTGTTTGTGACTTGTTGTCCCACTGAAAACGTCAGACCCACTATTGCATGTAAAACATTCAGGTACGACTTTCATGCAACTTTTGAGGGTTACATTGTAGTCTATGGCCACCAAGTTGCATTAAAGTCGGACAAAAGTAGTGCATGAAATACTTTGAAGTTGCTGCAGCTTTAAGTCGCACATATATTATTATTACTATACAGGATTTATATAGCACCAACTGTTTGTGCAGCGCTTTACAACATGAGGGCAGACAGTACAATTACAATAGAGTTCGACACAGGAGGAATCCGAGGGCCCTGCTGGTTAGCGCTTACAATCTAAGAGAGAGGGGCAAATGATACAAGCGATAATAACTGTGGGGGATGGGTTGATGGAGAAAATAAATATAGAGTTGTTAGGTGGAAGTGGGATACCCAAGAAAAACAAAATACTGAATATTTGAACTGAATTCAACATTTTCCATCCCATAATGACCTTTCCAGAAATCTTTGAGAGTTCAGACAATTACAGGCCGGTGTTTCTGAAAAAGAAAAATTAAGTGAAGCATTTAAAGCGCTATTAAATCCAAAGACAAAAATGTAACATATTGCAGCCTACTGATTACGAGATGAATGGTTATCATTGGAAAACATGGGGGACAACTTGTCATGCGACTTTGTCGCATGACAAGTTGCAAAAGTGTGAATGGGTTGTAAAGCTGGAAGTGTGTGGCTTGCAGGATCAGCAGGTGAAAATAAAGGAAAAATGCCTAAAAAAGAAAACGAATGTACCCACATCTAAGGTGCTGCTATATATAGTTGCTGTATATAGTTCTGGGGTTTAGATATGTTTTAATCCTGGATTCCAATGGGTTAAATACACAAGAGTGTTTTGGCCTTTGATAGAGGTATTGTACTCCAGCAAAGTCTGTTAGGACAACCTTGTCCTTGTTTTTATTATACTTCTTTTATGTTATCTGCTTAAACAAACACCATAAAAGCAGCAGTCAAAACATTGATTTAATATTTAATTGCGTTTACATGGTCAGTCATGTCAGTAATGGACTGCAGTGGAATTCCAAGAAAACATACACTCGGAAATTTTAAGGACGTTTCAACCACTTTTGTGCTACTGGATATTGCATATATGGTGGCAGGTAATCGCCAGAAACTGGGCAATCTACAACTGAGTATGATTGGCCACCAAATTTTTGTAAGTTGAAGCTGGGCAATGATTAGACAGATTCAATACTGTTTATTGAAAGATCAAAGATTTTTCTGCCATGTTTGATCAGAAAACTATCAATCTTATCTCCTTATGTTTGTGTGTGAACAGTAGATAGATTGATAGATTGAATAGAATATGGGACAAACTACGATGTGGTTAAGCAGGACCAGGTCAGGGCAGATGCCTGTTGAGGTGGCCATCTTTGTTGAGCCTGCACCGTTAACAGGCACTGTCTTACTGAAGACGCTCAGCCGCTGCACCTGTCTGGGTGGCAGGTGCAGTAGCTGGGCAGGCAGCAATGCTATACCTGTGATTATGTCAGGCTCAGCATCACTGAGCTGCAGTGAGGACATGGTGTGGAGTCAGGTGATCGGTGTTCTGTGCCACCTGGACGGCTGTCTGAGTGGATGTGTGTCGTATTGCCCGGGCTGCTAGGCTGTCTGAGGGCCTATCCAGAAGCAAGAGAGGATTGCGGCTTGCAGTCCAACCAGAAGTGATGGTTCTGCCAGCCGGAGAACCTGTCATGGTCAGAGGTAGAGGGGAAGCTGTCGCCACTAAGGGACCAACCACCTTATTACCAGGGATCACAGTGAATAGCTGAAGCAAGTACCAGAGCAGTATTCTCCCTAACTGGGGACGGTGAAAAATTGGGAAACTTTAGCAGCTGTCAAGCCAGGAACCCAGCCAGCGGAGGTGACGCTTGCAGAGCAGCCTTGTGTGTCAACCCAGGGACCGAACAGGCCAGTGGGGTGAAGCTTGAGAAGTATCTGGAGTGCCAAACTAGGGACCCAGCAGAGAGGCGGGGGTGATGCTTGAGGAAGATACTACCGTGAAGATCCGAAGAGCTCAAGGGATTCGGCGGCAGTGAATCAGCAAGTCTTGTGAGAGAGACTGTGAGCTCAGTGGGTTGAGAATCTACAAGAAGTGACTGTAGAGGAAGTAAAGGAGTTTGTTAAAACTTGTGTTAAGAACTGTTCTAAGACTGTTGCCATAGGAGACAGCCCTCCTACACATGGAGATGTGGTGTCTTGCTGGATGCCTTTCCCTGCATGGCTGTCTACCTATAGAAGTACCTCAGAGTCTGCCAATTAACATTGCAACTACCTTAAGGGTATGCAGCACTTTACATATAGTGCACAACCAAACCACTGCGAGGCGCTCATGCTATAATGCACCAGAATGTAAACTGTCCAAGGGGCCATTTGTGTGGGGCTAATGATAGTGATGATTGGAAGTCCAGAGCCCAGTAACATAAGTAGCCGGAAGTCAAATAAAACACAGTTTATTCCAAAAACGAAGTAGTAATAAAAACAGCAAGAAGCCTGAGCTGAATGTGGAACAGCATTACCAGAGGTGGATCCGATCCCATCGTGCAGCAGGGGAAGCACAGGTCACCCGAAACAGCGTAGCTGGAACACCGGGATCAGCTGTTCCACCAACAGGAAGCTGAACAAACAGGAAGTGAAGTCGGTTGCCTAAACTACATGTTGTTACGAGACACATCCCTTTGTCAAATCCTGGCTTGGCAATCAACAGAGGCATTAAATAGGCATGTTAATAAAGGCTTGTTAAAAAAGGGATTTGACAAAGGGGTTTGTCCTGAAACATGTAGTATAAGCAACCAACTTCACTTCCTGTTTGTTCAGCTTCCTGTTGATGGAACAGCTGATCCCAGTGTTCCAGCCACGCTGTTTCGGGGGATGTTGTATGGTCTTGGTCACCATGCTGCAGCTCAGTTTCAGAGTCTTGGCAATCTTCTTATAGCCTAGGCCATCTTTATGTAGAGCAACATTTCTTTTTTCAGATCCTCAGAGTTTTTTGCCATGAGGTGCCATGTTGAACTTTCAGTGACCAGTATCAGAGAGTGAGAGCAATAACACCAAATTTAACACACCTGCTCCCCATTCACACCTGAGACCTTGTAACACTAACGAGTCACATGACACCGGTGAGGGAAAAAGGCTAATTGGGTCCAATTTGGACATTTTTTACTTAGGGGTGTACTCACTTTCGTTGCCAGCGGTTTAGACATTAATGGCTCTGTTGAGTTATTTTGAGGGGACAGCAAATTTACACTGTTATACAAGCTGTACGCTCACTACTTTACATTGTAGCAAAGTATCATTTCTTCAGTGTTGTCACATGAAAAAATATAATAAAATATTTACAAACATGGAAGGGGTGTACTCACTTTTGTGAGATACTGTATATTTATATTATTAATTCACATCAGTCCCTGCACTCAAGGCTCCTACAATCTAAGGTCCCTAACCCACATTAATACACACACAATAGGGGCAATTTAGTCAGGATCCAATTAACCTGCAAGCATGTCTTTGGAGTGTGGGAGGAAAGTGGAGTAACCGGAAGAAACCCACACAGGTACAGGGAGAACATGCAAACTCCAAGCAGGTAGTGCAATTTAGGCAGGAGCTAATTAACCCAAAGGGACAAAGTACATGCAGTACTTTGTCCCATCTTCCTAAGTGCCGTGTAACATAAGGTGTGATGCCAGAGAGGGTGCCCACCTCCCCTGTGGTGCACAACCCGCCGACACTGCAACTAGCGAGGAGACAGCTGCTTTGGTAGCGAGCACCTGTTTCTGACTCCCAGCACTTGCCTGAAGCAAGCACCTGTAAGAGGAATGCAGTGGAAGGTGAAGCATAGCCAAGGGGGAGCACCTTCTCCAACATCACAGCCAGGGTTACAGGGCACTTAGGAAGAAGTAATAAAGTACATGTATTTTGTACTATCAGGAACTGAATAATGTAAAAAAATACATAATAATAAAGTTGAAACTGAATTAAACAATTAACCCCCCCTGCCAACTAGGCGTAATCTTTTTGCCTTTATGGTAACGGGCATCTTCCATTGCCTTTATAATCTGCCTATCAAAGGACAACTTAAATTGAATCTGTCTCAAAGCAAAATACTAGCCTGAGAAGCTTCAGCTTTAAGCTGACATGTCACTTTGTGGCAGAATCCCCTTAAGAGAAAGACCAGAATTCACAGTATGGATCAGTGCCTTTTGGCCTTGCCTACATAGCGCCAATTTACATTCCTGAAGCATACTTGGTGTTCTCTGGCACTGTTGGGTTATCACCTGGTCAGTATTGTACCGGTTTCACCAGTAAAAACAAAAGGTGAAAACAGGGGCTAGTATTACATCATTTTTAAGCCATATAATAGGCATTAATCTGCTTATTGCTGGTGACACAGTAGAATGAAATGACCACAGTCCATTGTAGTAAAATAATCTTCAATTTGAATGCGAAGCGCCCAAGTAAGCTTGTTCACCTGTGTTCATCATCCCTCCTCACCAGAAGAAGTTAGGCCCCACTTACAAGAAAATATTTAACCATTGGTGGCGAGAAATGCTTGTCTGTCTGATCACTGTAATCAATGTTTGAAATCAGGAGAATTGCCTGTTATTAACAAGTCATGGGACTTAAAGTGTTTGCAAACCATTTGGAATCTGAGCAAAGCACATACATCTGTAGTGTTACTTATCTTTCTCCAAAGCTCTAAGTGTCATTTCTCTCTGGTGCGTCTTCCTCTGTTATGAGTTACTTCTGAGAAGTTTTCCCATCACATGAGATAAATATGTGTAGGGGGGGGGGGGGGGGGATAGTGGTAGAGCTCAGCATGCAGCTTGTCTATTCACAACACAGTTCTTCTGCTGTATGGAGGGGGGTGTGTTCCTTTCCTCCAATCAGCTCTCACACACTGTAACCGCCCGCTTCTCTCTGACAGATGGAGAACATTTTTTTATCACAATCTGCCCTTTTGAGGGGGTGTAGGGAAGATAAGACTGCAGATAAACAAAACTTATGTAGGAGGATTTGTTTCATCCCTGTGTATCATCTGAGGCTGTTCACTTCACTGGGTATATGCAGTGCCGAGACAAGGTCATCTAGAGCCCAGGGCAAACATGCCAAGCTGCACCATTCCCCCCTCAAGATGTATAAGCATTATGTGTCAGCAAAAATCCCCCCACAAAAAAACTGAGCAGTAATCTGCATGCTTACCCCCTAAAATCAACCCCCCCTCTTTACAAATCCACTCCCCTGCTGAAGTCTTCCCTGCCAGCACAAATTTTTGCTCTCCCACCCCCCAAATCCCCCAGCTCAAATGTCCCCTCCAACCTAACAAATAACCGCTCCTAGCACAAATTCTCTTCTACCCCTAACATTTCCCCTTCTAGTACACATTTTCTCCCCCCCACTCCAAACCCCCCCCCCCTCCCAGCAAAAAAATACCCCCCACCCAACACAAATCCCCCAAAGCAACACTCTTGGCACCCCCCGAAAATTTCCCCTCCTAGAATAATACCCCCTTCCAACACAAATCCCCTCCCTGCAATCTCCTTGTGGTGCTCTCCCACCCCACATGATACCACAGTGCCATGGGCAGCCACCCTTTCTGCCCACCCCTTGTCCCGGCCCTGGGTACAGTATATGTGTGGGTTTACAACCACCTTAAGGGCTTTTAAGGGAAAGGCTAAACATCTCTGTTATCTTAGTTTGTTACGATGCTCAGCCACTAAACCCTAAGAAAATATGAATTTTTTATCTTTCAGGAATTATGGTAATCCCGTGGTAACCTGGTGTTTCCCTTTAAGGGGTGGTACCAACCTGGTTTTCATCTAGGGGTGCTGCTGTCATTCAACATTCTTGGATTGAGCATATATAGTACAAGGAAAGGTGGAAGCAGCTTGGTTGGTGGCACAGTGGATGAGCAGTTGGAGGAGGAATTCTTCTTGGGGCATGAAAGAACATGACCAAACTGTATATTTCTGGAATATAAGTCTTCTTTTTGGAGGAGTGAAAATAGAGAAAAGAGGCAGTGTAATGGACTGGATCTTTTGTGTATGTAGTGATAGACTGTGGGCTTCTGATGGAGCACTGTGACACCTTGCAGTTTGGATGTAAATCCATATTGTTTTGGAAACTTTCTACTTAGTAAAGATTTTCTACTAATGTAATAGTAGCCAGGTGTGACTCCTTCTTGCTAAAGGCAGAATCTGAAATTGAGTTATGAGATTTAATCTTGTTCTTCCTATTTGTGGTAATCTGTATGGAGAAGTACGGGTTGGACTGAGATCTGAGAGGTTGACCTCTGGTATCCCCAATTGTTGGCTGAGTAAACCAGGGAGAATAGAACACTTATGCCCTGTACACACGGTCGGACATTGATCGGACATTCCGACAACAAAATCCATGGATTTTTTCCGACGGATGTTGGCTCAAACTTGTCTTGCATACACACGGTCACACAAAGTTGTTGGGAAAATCCGATCGTTCTGAACGCGGTGACGTAAAACAAGTACGTCGGGACTATAAACGGGGCAGTAGCCAATAGCTTTCGTTTCTTAATTTATTTTTTAGTTTATTTATGAGAATTTCCGACAACGGATTTTGTTGTCGGAAAATTTTATAGCAAGCTCTCAAACTTTGTGTGTCGGAAATTCCGATGGAAAATGTGTGATGGAGCCCACACACGGTCGGAATTTCCGACAACAAGGTCCTATCACACATTTTCCATCAGAAAATCCTATCGTGTGTACGGGGCATAAGAGTGTCTCTGGAAGCTGGGGCTTAAGGCTCCCAATGTCAGAAGGTGGCTGCTGGGCAGGGTATATGGTATGTTTCTGACCTCATGGTACTGGAAGACATGGCAACACTTGGACAGTTGATTTGTAACATTGTAATATGGAGGAGCAGGAAGCCCATCCCCCTTCACCCTTATTACATTTTCGTATACCAGTAACGCTAATGTCAAACCATATCTCTATTTCTACTGCATGGTGCAGAAAACCTTGGATCATTCATCTCAGAACATGCCTCGTAACAAGCCTACAGCCTCATCTACAGTTATACATATGTGGTGTGATATTTGAATGGTTCGTGACCCACGGGTATGGGCACTGGTGTTTCTGTGGAGTGGAGGTTTGGAAGACCAATTGTTCTGATGACATATTATTTTGAAGAACCGTGGGGAAATAATATTCTCTTGAAGTGTTAAAAGCGTTTTTTGACCATTCTGCTCTAGTGGTCATATAGTTCTGGTAAGCCCCCAATCTGTCTTCACTGAAGTAGTGTGAGGTGCCTGCTATCTGGGATCTGGAGGCTTTCTATCTCCCACTCTGTCTGGACCTCAAAGGGATCCTCCCTTTTTTTTGGATTTACATCTCTTTGGATTTTCTTATCTTGATTTTGTGGGATTCAAGGTCTTATTGTACACATAATGCCACGTACACACGAGCGGACTTTACGGCAGACTTTTCGACGTACTTTACGACAGACTTTCTGAATGAACAGACTTGCCTACACACAATCCACCAAAGTCCGTCGAATTCGTACGTGATGACGTACAACCGGACTAAAACAAGGAAGTTCATAGCCAGTAGCCAATAGCTGCCCTAGCGTGGCGTTATGTCCGTCGAACTAGCATACAGACGGTGGACTTTTCGACCGGACTCGATTTCGACTGATTAATTTAAAACATGTTTCAAATCTAAGTCCGTCCAACTTTTGAGAAAACAAAGTCCGCTGGAGCCCACACACGATCGAATAGTCCGACCAAATCCCGTCCGCCGGGCAAAGTCTGCCGTAAAGTCCGCTCGTGTGTACGCGGCATTAGAATTTATTTATCTACTCATCTACTGCAGTTTTGTATTATAATTTTCTTTGAGCACTTTATTGTGTTTTTGCACTACATACCACGGAGTATGTTGTGTGAGTTTACTTGCCATTTGCACATGTTTAATATTTAATATTATTTTTGATATAGCGCTTTTCGGTAACACTAATGGCCTCTGTTTGACGGGCTTTAGGGTTGTGCCAATGGCATCAGTTTATTATTAGTTTGAGGTGCTTTTGTTCCAGAATTTATTTACAGGTGAGTTTGACCTGAGTTGCCCTTCTTCTGACCTCCTTCAAACAGGCTTTGCAGCCCCATGGATTTGTGTAGGAATGCAAAACCTGGGTAACTTGAACAAAGGCCCATTGATACAGATCCTAATAAATAGTCATAAACATATGGAGGAGTTAAAGAAATTATAATCTGTGTGTAGCCAATCCATCTCCCCAGCATGTTGTAACAGGTCAATATCCCAAAAATGAAAAAAATATACCAATAGGAGCATTACTTTGCATGCTTCAGGTGTCTTTAGCATAATGCATTTGAGTAGACACAGATGCTCCAAGTACTAAGATACCACACCAAAACCTGAATTCTTGTCAATGTTTCAGTGGAACGGTAACGATATCATGGCATTAATCTAAAAAAAAAAATTCTGTTCTCTTCTTTATAGAAAAATCACCTTTTATGATATTGCCCTCTAGGTGGGCCAAGCTTGTGGATGCACAGATAATTCTCACCAAGGGCAACAGACGATGAGACATCTGGTAGACCTAAAATGATATGAATACCAATAAGTCTTACTGCACTCCCCCTCCCAATATAGTTGATGTATTTTTTTGTGTTGTTGTGTCTGGGTGGGGTAATTTGATAGAAATGTTATATGTGCTCTTTTGTTGTATAATGTCAAAATTCAATAAAAATTATTTGATTGAAAAAAAAAATAGTTAATGTAAGAATACAATTCATGCATGGCAAATTATCTGTTCCTTTCTCCATGGAGAAGAGAACGCTTACCTATACACTCACTGGCCACTTTATTAGGTACACCTGTTTAATTGCTTGGTAACCCAAATTTCCAATCACATGGAAGCACCTCAATTCATTTAGGCGTCTAGATGTTGTGAAGACGACTTGCTGAAGTTCAAACTGAGCATCAGAATGGGGAAGAAGGTGGATTTAAGTGACTTTGAATGTGGTATGGTTGTAGGTGCCAGACTGGCTGGTTTGAGTATTTCAAAAACTTCTGATCTACTGGGATTTTCATGCACACCCATCTCTAGTATTTACAGAGAATGATCCAAAAAAGAGAAAATATCCAGTGAGCGGAAGGTGTGTGGGGGAAAATGCCATGTTAATGTCAGAGGAGAATGGGCAGACTGGTTTGAGATGATAGAAAGGCAACAGTAACTCAAATACCCGCCGTTACAACCAAGGTATGCAGAACATCATCTCTGAATGCACAACACATCAAACCTTGAAGCAGATGGGCTACAGCAGTAGAAGACCACACCGGGTGCCTCCCCTGTCAACTAAGAACGGGAAACTGAGGCTACAATTCACATAGCCTCACCAGAATTGAACAAAAGAAGATAGGAAAAACGTTGCCTGGTCTAATGAGTCTAATGAGCCTGGTCTAAGTAGTCAAGGCCTACCTGGGTATTGTTGCTGATCATCTCCATCCCTTTATGACTATAATGTACCCATCTTCTGATGGCTCCTTCCAGCAGGATAATGCACCATGTCACAAAGCTCAAATCATCTCACCACTGCTTTCTTGAACATGACAATGAGGTCACTGTACTCCAATGGCCTCCACAGTCACCAGATCTCAATAGAGCACATTTGGGATGTGGTAGAATGGGAGATTCGCATCATTGATGTGCAGCCGACAAATCTGCAGCAATTGCGTTATGCTATCATGTCAATATGGACCAAAATCTCTGAGAAATGTTTCCAACACCTTGTAGAATCTATGCCATGAAGAATTAAGGCAGTTCTGAGAGCAAAAGGGGGTCAAACCCGGTACTAGCAAGGTGTACCTAATAAAGTGGCCAATAAATGTAAATATCTAATCTCTTTCCTTCTAATGATCAAAAGCGGTCTCTAGAACACCTCCACAGTTGATACACGCATGTTTTTATATATTTTTTACTTTCTGCTATAAAACATCCCCCCCAAAAAAATGTAAAAAATCAAATTTCTTCATTAATTTAGGCCAACATGTATTCTTCTACATATTTTTGGTAAAAAAAATCCCAATAAGCGTATATTAATTTGTTTGCGCAAAAGTTATAGCGTCTACAAACTATGGGCTAGATTTTTTTTTTTTTTTTTACTAGTTTTAGCGGCGATCAGCGACTTATAGTGGGACTGCGATATTGCGGAGGGGACAAATTGGACACTAAGGGACACTTTTTTGGGGACCAGTGACACCAATACAGTGATTAGTGCTAAATAATATGCACTGTCACTGTACTAATGACACTGGCAGGGAAGGGGTTAACATCAGGGGCAATCAAGTGTCAAGTGTTTGCCTCGGGAACGATCAGCAGGTCCCAGCAGACATCGGGCCCGCCGGAACCCACTGATTGGCTCCCGCTTCGTCCAATCACAGCGGGAGCTGGTCGCCGGCAGCGCGCACGCGCACCCCAGACCCAGGAAACAAAATCATGTACAGGTACAGGACTTTTAATCTTTTTTTCTAGAGTGAACCTCCTCTTTAAACTTCCAAGGCTACCTTGAAAGTGACACTGAACAATATCCTTATTCTCCGAAAATAATCCACACACATCCACAATGTAATGACCCTGCAATCTATTCTTCTTGAAATTGTTTCTTACTGTGTTTTTCTGTCTCATCCTCCGTGAGCTCCCAAACCTCTCCTTTTTCCCTCCTCACCTCCATTTGTTTGGAACTAGCGGTGCACGTTAGTTGCAGTCATGTGCCCTGCTCTATGCATGCTATAAATCCCGTAGTTCCTTGTCTATCTCTGGAGCAAACTAGAGAAGATCGCTATGTCCTACATACAGAGGGACCACAGAGAATCAGCGTAAACACCATCTATCAAGAAGTTGGATCACAGCAGTAACAGAAAAAGGAATTTGGAGATTCGAAGGGGGTGAAAACAATAGAAGGAACTTTTTTGGAGATGAGAAAACCGACTTGAATAAAAAAAAAAAAAAAAAAAATTAAACCCAGAGTGTAGCGTCACAAAACTGGTGCACTCAGAATCTGGTGCAGCTGTGCATGGTAGCCAATCAGCTTCTAACTTCAGCACACAGCTGGTTTTGCACGGAGCAGCCCTGATCCTCCTCTTCTGGGGTCCTCTGATGGCTCCTCCTCTCCGGTGAGTGCCCCCATAGATAGCCAATTTCTATGGGGGCACTTGTGCGGGCTCACTCCCGAGCCGCCATGTCTGTATCTATTGACACAGACCAGGCAGCTCGGTCCCCGCTCCCTCATCACAGCATTTGATTGGCAGAAGCAGGATTCAATGGGGAGGGAGATAGCAGGACAGCAGTGAGAGATGCTGCTCTCGTGCACATCACTGGATCAGTATTGGGCTCAGGTAAGTATGGGGGGGCTGGGGGTATCCTGCAGCCCAGAAGGGTTTTACTTACTTTACTTTAATTTTAAAAAAAGGTCCTTTTTTTGGCTCTTATCCTCCTTAAAATCTCCATTTTTTTGTTTGCTGCTGTGATCCCTCTTCCTGCAGGGTGGCTATGCTTGTTCTCAATGGTCCCACTGTGTGTAGGAACATAGCTACTAATGGAGGCCGCCCCCCTAATCTCTATGCGGGGTGCCGGATGCATACAGTTCTACACGTTGTTTTTTATTGTTTTTGAAGCACATGATTAGAGCTGGAGGCTCTAATTGCCTTTAAAAAGGTTGGGCACATGGAGCAGAGCACTGCGCCCCGAACCCACCCACCTGTGACACTAGCAATTTAACATTCACTATTGTCTTCCCTGCTTCTCCTCCCGGCCAATCAGGACAGGAAGCAGGTTCTAAGGCCGGATTGGTCGGGAGGAGAAGCAACCGGATTGGCCGGGAGGCGAAGCCGGTGAAGCTGCCCGTGACCTGGATGGGGTAAGTGTGTGGCTGGCGAGTGGGGCTGGTAAGCGGTGAGCAGGCGGGGCCCCCCCCCCCAAAAAAAAAAATAGAGCACCAGCCGCCACTGATAGTCCATCTTGGGAGTGAGCAAGTGAGGGTGGCTCTAAGAACTATGGGACTTGTAGTATGAATATCGCAGTGCACTGCCTGTTCCAAACAAATGTAATTGAGGGGGAAGAGATAGAAAAACACAGCAAGAAACTATTTCATGATAAATAGTTTACAGGTGGTAGATGTATATGGGTCATATTTGGAAAATGAGTATATCAATGGTATCAGGATGTAATTATTGTACACACAGGCAGAAATAAAAACAGACAGATGTTCTAATCCCTCACTACTCTATCCAAATCTATAAATAAAGATTTGGCTTTAGATATCAGGTAGTTTCTCATAACCATAGGTGACGGGGGGGGGGGGGGGGGGGAGTTCACACGAATGTTCAGGAAACATTTTGATGACATTCCCCCTGCATGTGTTCAGAAGGAGCCCTGCTGGCAGCATCATGCAAGTCTTGATGGCAGAGCACAAACTGTTTTGAGAGTCTACCCCAAGCACATTCCCCTAATAAATCACCTGACAGAAAACCAAAATGAGCACTGGGGACAGTGTGCACTGAGATCACAAAGTATCCATTGTTCCCATTTAGAATTTTTGCATGTTGCAAAATCCTCTGTATTGTATGAACTAAACACTCGTACACAGACCCCCAGTGATAAGGAGCAGAGTGTGAGCATTTCCATTTGGCATAAGAATACTTTCCGGCCGTTCACACAATATGAATAGGGCTGACTTTCCCAAAGCAGTCCCAATATATAGACAATTTCATGGTAATTTCCAGCCTCCCAGGTAAGGAACATACAGTACATATACTTATCTTGGTCCAGGCTAGACCAACATAACTATGTGAAAATTGCCATACCTGGAATGCAGCTTTATTACAGTATAAAATCCAAAAGTAAACATTTATTATATTGCAGCTTAGCAATTCTTAGGCAGACTTTCCGACGGACTTTCAACAAACTTGCGGCGGACTTCCGACTGACTTTTTAACGAACGGACTTGCCTACACACAATCACACCAAAGTCTGACTGATTCTTACGTGATGACGTACACCGGACTAAAATAAGGAAGTTGATAGCCAGGAGCCAATAGCTGCCCTAGCGTGGGTTTTTGTCCGTCGGACTAGCACACAGACGAGCGGATTTCTGGGTCCGGCGGAGTTACGACGTAAAGATTTGAAGCATGTTCCAAATCTAAAGTCCGTCAGATTTTCGACTGGAAAAGTCCGCTGAAGGTCCGATGAAGCCCACACACGATCGGATTGTCCGCCGGACTCAATCCGTCAGGCCGGTCCGGTCGAAAAGTCCGTCCGTGTGTTAGCGGCTTAAAATGTGATTGCAGCATTAGTTTTCTTTAGCCTTTTTTTCCTTTATTTTCACCTGGTGATCCTGCCAGTAAGTCTGTTATTTTTCAGCAGAACAAGCTGCCCAACAAATGTAGCAGTTACAAGGTTAAAACAAACCATTTACCACTGTCAGAGGGGCTTACAATGATCAGCTGTTATCCCCAAAAGAAAAAAAACCTGTTGCTGTAACTGCTTAGTTCAGCTAGATTTGGAGTTTATTTTTTTATTAAAGGTATAGCGCTTTACATATATATATGTATATATATATATATGTGTGTATATATAGTTCAGCTTTAATTTGTTAGTGTATCTAAAACTGTTAGTCCTCTCCTTTACCCCCAGATTAAAAATGTTGCTATCCCCCTGTGCTCCTCCATCCAGAGTGGGGGCACTGTAATACAGGAAGTGTGTTACTGGCCAGATCAACAGAGAGGGAAAAAAGCCTAAAAAAAGGAAACTAACACAGCAGCCACATCTAAGCTGCAATATATTACATTTTTGGTTTTGGGGTTAAGTGTTATGGCTAAAGCTATCAGCCATAACCCCCTTTTAGAATCCCCTTCCGGACGCTCGCTGGTGTTTCTTGGGCTTACCGTTTTTACCGGCGCAGCTGGCCGTAGAGGTGAATAGAGACCAGATCATCTCTGATGACCTCTATGATCTAGGAGGACCGGAGCGAACTTCACTTCCGGACTAGGGCAGAAGTAAACTTTTTTTTTTTTTTTTTTTTTAAGGCAAAAGATAAATTTTTTTTTAAATCTTTTGCTTTTAAAAGGTAGAGAAGAGATTTGGGGTCTTTTAGATACCAGATCTCTCCATAATGAGGACCTTTTATCCCTTATTTCTATTATAAGGGATGTTTACATTCCTTGTAATATGAAAAGGGGTCCTTTCACACTGGGGCGGGCGTCGGCGGTAAAGCGCCACTATTGTAAGCAGCGCTTTACCGTCGGTATGCGGCTGCTAGCGGGGCAGTTTTACCCCCCGCTAGCAGCCGAGAAATGGTAGCGCCTCTGCGGTATAGCCGCGCCATCCCATTGATTTCAATGGGCAGGAGCGGTGAAGGAGCGGTATACACTCCGCTCCTTCACCGCTCCTAAGATGCTGCTAGCAGGACTTTTTTTACCGTCCTGCCAGCGCATCGCTCCAGTGTGAAAGCCCTCGGGGCTTTCACACTGGAATGAAAGCAGCGGCACTTTCGGGTCGGTTTGCAGGCGCTATTATTAGCGCAATAGCGCCTGCAAACCGCCCCAGTGTGAAAGGACCCTAAAGGTGATCGGAAAAAAAAATGAAAGGGACAGTGTAAAATAAATAAATAATAATAATAAAGAAAAAAATGAAAGATCTCCCATCCCTCTGTGCTCGCACGCAGAAGCGAATCCAAACATAAGTCGTGCACACATATGTAAATGGTTTTCGCACCACACATGTGCCGCAAACGTAGCAAGAGGAACAATTCTAGTGCTAGACCTCCTCTGTAACTCTAAACTGGTAACCTGTAAAAATGTGTAAAGTGTCGCTTATGGAGATTTTTAAGTATTGTATTTTGTCACCATTCCACAAGCATGTCCAATTTTAAAGCATGACATATTAGGTATCTATTTACTCTGCGTAACATCATTTTTACATTTTACCAAAAAATTGGGCTATATACGGTGTTTTTTAAAAATTTTTATTCATATTCATGAAAGTGTATTTTTTTCCCCAAAAATTTTGTTTTGAAAACTGCTGCGCAAATACCGTGTAACATAAAAAAATGCAACTGGGGTCTCTGCAAAATATATACATATAATGTTTGGGGGTTCTGTGTAATTTTCTAGCAAAAAATACAGATTTTTACTTTTTACCAAACAAGTGTCTCTAAGTAGTTAAGCCGTTTATGTACTAGAACAGCGATCTTTTAAAAAGTGACCATATTTCTACTTTAAATGAATGTAACAATATAAGCGAAACTCCAGACACGCCACAGCTTGCCCTGTGTCTATTGTTATTAATTAAGAGGGTGTCTAACTTCAAGAGCCATCACGAATGGTTGCAACCGTGCTTTGTTTTCATGCAAATATGACACATCAAAGACCTTTCCTAATGTCAGGAGGGAATCCCAAAAGGAAATTCTGGAAGAACAAGGTTGAGTAACTGGCATTATCACTCCCAATGCCATCAGCACCTCCTAGGAAGTTAGTGTAGAGTTCTCAGTGTGGAAGTCTTCTGATAACCCCTCCCTGAGACACTGAATGAAACATGGGCCCTGCACCTGAGAGATAACACCACACTCTTCTGACAGCTCTATTTTTTCCTCCATAGTGAGGATGATTCATACACATCATAACACTTCCACACTACTACAGTAACTTCACTAACTAGGCCTTATATATCAATGCCACCAGTGTATTAGTGCACTTTTCACAATGTATAAAGTCATACTGTTCTTCGTTTCTATGCCTACCCTAGAATTTTACTCACCTCGTTTTAAAGAAATACTCCACCTTTGTAGATAAATACAGTAAAGGCACCCATGTTACAAAGGAATAAAAAAAATTGAATTTTTTATTATTTTACATTGGAACCAGCATTGATTGCAACGGCAATCAGTGGATCGTGGGCGCAAAGCACAGGCTCCTCCAGCCCCGGGTCTGTACAGAGTTACAGATCTTCAGATATGGAGCTAGCGAAAGTAATCAATGAGCATGATGATGTTGCCACATTTGTGCACCATTAAGAACTATGAGTCCCTCTGCTGTAGTGGAAGATGGGATTTGTAGTTTTCTGTTCACAGATCCCTGTGAATGGATAATGAGCCTGTGCGCACCTGGGGCATGCAGTCAGGGGAGGCAGGTGAGGCAGAGCCATGAACATAAAAAAAAAAAAGAATCGAGCTTCGAGGGTCGTAGCTCGTTGACCTGTGGTCACAGAGACCCCAAATGGGGGGTAGGTAGCCTAAGTCCTACCCCATCACTGATAAAAATGAGGGACTCCTACGACCTATGGTTCTAGAGATTTGGGGCTCTTTGCGCAGCCTGTCAGAAGCTACATACAGAGCGGCCAGTTTAAATACAAGCTGGCACACTCTGTTTGCAGCAGACTGAGAGGATGTGCTCACAGTGCCTCTCACTTCTTGTCAGAGGCACTGAGCTCAATGGACAGCTTGGAGTCTTGGACCAATGGTAAAGTACCATTAGCCCCAGCTGTCCAATAAAAATGCTGCAGTGGAGGCACGCCTCTCAGTGCTGTGTCATAGAAGGGGGCATGTGTCTAAAAGACAAATGCTCCCTTCCAGCCCAGCCCTCTTAACTACAAGGAGATAGATGGGTTTATGGGTATAAGATTTACCCACAATCCCAAGTTTTTCTCGCACAGTTAAAGCGGAGTTCCACACAAAAATGGAACTTCTGCTTTTCGGAACCCTCCCCCCCTCCCGTGTCACATTTGGCACCTTTCAGGGGGGAGGGGGGTGCAGATACCTGTCTAAGACAGGTATTTGCACCCACTTCTGGCATAGACTCCCATGGGAGTCTATGCCTCTTCCCGTCCCAACCGCGCTGTCTGCTGGGAACACACAGCTCCCAGGAGAGAGCGTGGACCACTAGGGACGCGCAGCGCGACTCGCGCATGCGCAGTAGGGAACCGGGAAGTGAAGCCGCAACGCTTCACTTCCTGATTCCCTCACCTAGGAGCAGGTTCTCGGCGTCCCCTGCCGACATCGCTGGACCCTGGAACAGGTAAGTGGCCATGTATTAAAAGTCAGCAGCTGCAGTATTTGTAGCTGCTGGCTTTTAATATTTTTTTTTTTGGCGGTGTGGGTGAACCCCCGCTTTAAGAGGGAGAATGAGAATCTGCTGCTGTTGAAAAGGTTCTGTTATAATCAAGCTAAATCATATATTAGTATGCTATATGTTAAATAAAGATAATAATTTATTATTTATCTATTTACTGTGAAATTACTGGTAGGAAGTTATAACTCTACAAACTTCAGTAATTTGTCCGTTAAGCCACCTGCATGAGAACAGTTTTTGAAAATATAGCAAATTACCTTTAAAAACGATATATATTAATTATTTGTATATTACTTATGGTAATTACCCCTTGCCACCCAGGCCAATTCTGACACTTCTCTCCTACATGTAATAATCATATTTTTTTTGCTAGAAAATTACTCAGAACCCCCAAACCTTATATATATTGTTTTAGCAGGCACCCTAGGGAATAAAATGGTGGTCGTTGCAACTTTTTATGTTACACAGTATTTGCACAGCAATCTTTTAAATGTGTTTTTTTTTTATATAAAAACTTTCATGAATATAAAAAATGAAAAAAAAAAAAAAATAAAGATAACCCATTTTTTTTTTTTTTTAATTGTGTAATATGAAAGATGATGTTACGCCAAGCAAACAGATACCTAACATGTCATGCTTTAAAATTGCGCACACTCATGGAATGGCGCCAAACTTCAGTACTTAAAAAACTCCATAGACGATGCTTTAAATTTTTTTACAGATTACATGTTTAGCGTTGCAGAGGAGGTCTAGTACTAGAACTATTGCTCTCGCTCTAATGTTCAGTGCCTCACCAGCCACTGGCCTCACCGCATGTGCCTGATGTGTGATCATTGGACATGGCAGATCCCAGAGCAGGGTGCCGGGCAAATTAAACTGGCCCTGTACTACGTGATTGCTGTAACCAATCACAAATGTAAACAAAGGCTGCATGTTGCAACCTATGCTCTGTTTCTTCTCTCACATTGATTGGTTGTGAGAGGAAACAGAGTGTTTCCAAATAGTGGATGTTGGCGGCTTTTGTACAGTGTCACTCAAGCCAGCTACAGTGTTCCCGATCGCTACACTAGTTCAGTGTCACCAGACCAGTGGAGCCAGCCACAGTGTCCCTGATCGCCACCACACCAGTACAGTTTTATCAGACCAGTGTAAAACAGCCATTGTGTCCCTGATCACCACCACACCAATACAGTTTTATCAGAACAGTGTGAGCCAGCAACAATGTTCCTTATCACTGTCACACCAGTCCGAGTGTTGCCTGACCTGTGTGAGCTGGCAACAATGTTCCTGATTGCTAACACGCCAGTACAGTGTCACCAGACCAGCGTAAGCCAGCAACGGTGATCTTGATCACTGCCACACCAGTACAGTGTCACCAGATGGGTGTGAGCCAACAACAGTGTTCCTGATCACCACCACACCAGACCGGTGTAAGCCAGAAACAGTGTTCCTGATCACCACCACACCAGACCGGTGTAAGCCAGAAACAGTGTTCCTGATCACCACCACACCAGACTGGTGTAAGCCAGAAACAGTGTTCCTGATCGCCGCTACACCAGACCAGTGTAATCCAGCAACAGTGTTCCTGATCGCCACCACACTAGTACAGTGTCACTAGACCAGTGTAAGCCAGCAACTGTGTTCCTGATCACTGCCATGCCAGTTCCAGTGTCACTCAGACCAGTCTAAACAAGCAACAGTGTTTCTGTTTATTGCCACATCAATGCCAGCGTTGCAAGACCAGTGCAGGCAGCAACAGTGTCTCTGATAGCTGCCACACCAGTGCCAGTTTAAGCCAGAAACAGTGTTCTGATCTCTGCCACATCATTGCAATGTTGCCTCTGCCTTCTCCCTAGACTGATCATCTGCAAGTCCCACTGACTATGTTCCAGCCAAGACACTAGTCCCAGGAATCCTCTGTGGACAACTATGCTCCTGAAACCACAAGAACTTTTTTGTTCAGTCTCTTCTACTTCTTGACCAGTAGCATTATGTATAATACCTGGGAAGCTGCCATGTACCAGTAGGTTAGGCCTGCTTTGCTTATAGGAACGGGGACTATATGCAAAGCTACACCAATCTAAATTCCACAACCACTCATACAGAGGTGAGCATTACAGTACACTGCTTTTGATAAAATGTTGGTAAATTTTTATGATACACGAGATACAAGATTAAGGCTCCATTTTAGCTTTTTTTTTTTTTTTAGTGGAGCATTTTTGGAGCGGCATCATTGATTTGCCGCAATCAGTCATAATTCAAGCTGTGTATGGCCGGTTTAACACTTTTCTATTTAGAATGGATGTTCTTGCATGATACCAACCAGAGAAGGTCCACATATCAATGAACACATTATTCAAACAGCTCTGTGTATTTTGTGTATTGCTGACACAGTGTCATACAAGAACATGTCTTCATCACAGGGATTGACAGATGTTTTCTGATGGCCGGCAGATGATTGCAGATGTGGAGATTATGGTGCAGCAATCCGAATTCTGCGTTAGTTGTAAGCTGTAAACACTAGAGATATATTTAACAGAAGAGAGTTGCCTTTAGTGTCTTGATGTGCAGTATGGAAAGGAAGGGACAGAACAAGAACACTTATCAGCTCAGCATCAATCAACAAAACACTGCTAGCTGTTACCGAAAGAAGCACTAAAGCCTTCCAGAGGGGAGAATCACTATGATTTATCTTCCATTTATTCTGCTTTGATTTTTTTGAGGCCATCCAATGTCACTTTGACATATAAAGAGATTTTTAATGCATGATTTCAATCAGTTTTAATGTACCATTAGTATTATACAACCATCGTCCATTTCTATCAATTAGAGTGAGAATGGACACTGATTTTGAAGTTTATGGGGGCCTTAAAGAAGAACCCTAGAAGAAAAAAAACAATTAAAATCTGCATGAATACAAGGAGTTAAAGTGGTTTTAAAGGCTAAAGGTGTTTTAAGTTAACGCATTCTATGCATTAAGTTAAAAATATATTCTGGGTGTAGCTCCCCCCTCAACCCCCCCCCCCCCTCTATACTTACCTGAGCCCCATCTTGATCCAGCAATGTGCACAAGAGAAGCAGCTCTCCCAGGTCTCTCTCTCCTCATTTGCTCACACAGCAGGAGCCATTGGCTCCAGCTGCTGCCAATCACAGCCAGTGAGCCAATGAGGAAATAGCGGGGGGTGGGGCCAAGGCATGCTCTGTGTGTGAATGAAGGCTTGCTATTGGGGCACTTGGCAGGGGGGAGGAGCCAGGACCGCAGCAGGAGACCCCCAAAAAAAAAGAGGATCGGGGGTGCTCTGTGCAAAACCATTGCACAGAGCAGGTAAGTATCACATGTTTGTTATTATTTTATTTTTTTAATTCTTTCCTTTAGAATCACTTTAAGTGCAAGGAGGTGTATACCACCTCCCGGATCTCTCTCTCTTTTTATTTGTTTGCTTTTGCTATACTCCAGTGTTTTGAGAGGAGATGCAGCTCTCCTACATAGCAGCTGCTTTGTCTGTTCTCTTCTCCCCTGCCTATTCACAGAAAACTTTGGATTTTGTGAATGGGTAAACAGAATGGAAAGCATTCTGTGATTGGGCAAAGGGTGAGAAGGGGCAGGCAGTGCAACTGCAAAAAACGCTACTGGCTTCTGTGTAGGGCACCCATATCTGAAGTGTCAAAGTGCAGGAAGTATACTGATAGCTGTGAAGCAGTAAACTGTAAGAAACATATATAGCTCCACACCTCCCTGCACTTAACGCCTTGTGTGCCAGTAGTTCCTGGAGTTCTTTAAAAGAAATCTATCATTATAATTAGGGATGAGCTTGATGTTAGAGTCGAATCTAACTGTACAGCGAACAATATGAGGCATTTGTGGGAAATTTGAGTGCCGCGGAACACCCCATAATGCACTGCGAGATCGCAGTGCATTTGTGTCTGATGATTGGCAAAAGCATGTAGCTGACCTGCATGCTTTGGCCAATCACAGCGCGTTCTGCAGAGAGAGCCATAATTGGCCAAAAGTAGGGTGCCTTTGGCCAATCATGCTCAGGGGGACTAAGTCCACACCCCACACTATATAAGGCTGCTTACATAGCGGCCGTGTATAGTGTGTGACTGTGGACGGAGATAGATTGAGCTAGATTAGGCCGGCAGGTTAGTTAGTTGCTCTGTATTTGAGATACATATATATATTAGAGGTCGACCGATATATCGGCCGATATTTGGCTTTTTTTACTTAATCGGCATTGGCCGATTGTGCTGATAAAAAAAGTCGATTATAACTTCAGCTGGACTTGCAAATGACTTCTGTAATAGAAGTCAATGCAAGTTGTCTGAAGTTTGTCTTCTCTCCCCCTCTGGGCAGCCTGCCAAATCTGATAAGAAGATACATTTGTATCTCTTCAGGTTATTTTATCAATAGACTGAACTCCATGTGGAGAAGTTCTCAGTTTAACCATTTAAAGACTAAATCTTTTCTGACACTTGTTGCTTACAAGTAAAAATCCTGTATTTTCTGCTAGAAAATCACTTAGAACCCCCAAACATTATATATATATTTTTTTTAGCAGAGCCCCTAGGGAATAAAATAGTGGTTGTTGCAATATTTTATGTCATACGGTATTTGCGCAGCGGTCTTTCAAACGCAATTTAAAAAAAAAAAAATACATTAATGAAATTTAAAAAAAAAATAAGCAGTAAAGTTAGCCCATTTTTTTTCGTCCAAAAGTTTTGATTACCTGTTTTTGTGTATTTAACCACTTACCAACCGGCCCATAGCCGAATGACGGCTGCAGGGCGGTTGGATAACTCTGGGAGGGCGTACTATGACGTCCTCCCAGAATTCCCCTCTCGCGCGCCCCCTGGGGCGCGCACCTGAACACATCCGTGACCGCCGGGTCCAGAGGACCCGGCGCATCACGGATCCCGGTAAATGGCCGCTGATCGCGGCCGTTTACCATGTGATCGTGCCGTCAAATGACGGCGCGATCACATGTAAACAGACCGGCGTCATCTGATGACGCCGGTTCCTCTCCTCCCCCTCTCCTCCCCACCTGTGTACCGATCGGTACACAGTGACCGGAGAGGCGGATGGATGGATGTCTGCAGCGCTGTGGGCTGTATGTGTAGTGCCCATAGCGCTGCACAGAGACATCCAGGCATCCATCCATCCCTGCTCAGCCATCCCTAACGCTCTGCAATGCTGTGCAATACTTTGCAATACCCCCACAATACTCTGCAATGCTGTGCAATACTCTGCAACACCCCCACAATACTCTGCAACACCCCCACAATACTCTGCAATACCCCCACAATACTCTGCAATGCTGTGCAATACTCTGCAACACCCCCACAATACTCTGCAACACCCCCACAATACTCTGCAATACCCCCACAATACTCTGCAATGCTGTGCAATACTCTGCAACACCCCCACAATACTCTGCAACACCCCCACAATACTCTGCAATACCCCCACAATACTCTGCAATGCTGTGCAGTACTCTGCAATACCCCCACAATACTCTGCAATACCCCCACAATACTCTGCAATACCCCCACAATACTCTGCAATGCTGTGCAGTACTCTGCAATACCCCCACAATACTCTGCAATGCCCCCACAATACTCTGCAATGCCCCCACAATACTCTGCAATGCCCCCGCCATACTCTGCAATGCCCCCACAATACTCTGCAATGCTGTGCAATACTCTGCAATTCCCCCGCAATACTCTGCAATGCCCCCGCCATACTCTGCAATGCCCCCGCCATACCCTGCCATGCCCCCGCCATACCCTGCCATGCCCCCGCCATACTCTGCCATGCCCCCGCCATACTCTGCCATGCCCCGCCATACCCCGCCATACTCCGCAATACCCCGCCATACTCCGCCATACTCCGCAATACTCCGCCATACCCCGCCATACTCTGCAATACCCTGCAATACCCTGCCATACCCCGCCATACCCCGCCATACTCCGCCATACTCTGCCATACTCCGCCATACCCCGCCATACCCCGCCATACTCCGCCATACTCCGCCATACTCCGCCATACTCCGCCATACCCCGCCATGCTGAGCCATGCTCAGCTGTACTCGCCCTCTGTATGTGGCCAGGCTGTGGAAGTCTCACACATGTGGTATCGTCATACTCAGGAGGAGCAGGGGAATCTATTTTGGGGTGTCATTTTTGGTATGTACATGTTATGTGGTAGAAATATTGTATAAATGGACAACTTTGTGTTTAAAAAAAAAAAGTGTTTTAACCACTTCCCGCCCACCGGCCGTCATACAACGTCCTTGACTTTGTGCGGAGATATCTGAATGATGGTTGCAGCTACAGGCATCATTCAGATATCGGCTTTTTCAGCCGGCGATTCCCTACACCATGAGAACGATCATAGCAGCTGTTCCACTGCTTGATCGTTCTTACGGGAGGCGAGAGGGGATGTCCCCCCCTCCCACGCTTCTACCGACTCACCGCTACGATCGAAGCCAGGATCGTTTTTTTTTTTTTTTTTATTTCAGGCTTCCCAGCCTAGAGGTGAGATGTGGGGTCTTATTGACCCCATATCTCACTGTAAAGAGGACCTGTCATGCCATATTCCTATTACAAGGATGTTTATATTCCTTGTAATAGGAATAAAAGTGGTCAAAATTTTTTTTTTTTGGAAAAAAGCATCAAACTAAAATAAATAAAGTAAAATGAACAATAAAAAAAAAAAATTTTTAAAGCGCCCCTGTCCCTGCGTGCTCGCATGCAGAAGCGAACGCATACGTAAGTCCCGCCCACATATGAAAACCGTGTTCAAACCACACATGTGAGGTATCGCTGCGATCGGTAGAGCGAGAGTAATAATTTTGGCCCTAGATCTCCTCTGTAACTCAAAACATGTAACCAGTAAAAAATTTTAAAGCGTCGCCTATGGGGATTTTTGAGTAGCAAAGTTTGGCGCCATTCCACAAGCGCGTGCAATTTTGAAAGGTGACATGTTGGGTATCTATTTACTCAGTATAACTTCATCTTTCACATTATGCAAAAACATTAGGCTAACTTTACTGTTTTGGTTTTTGTAAAGCACAAAACAGTTTTTTTCCCCAAAAAAACGTGTTAAAAAAATTGCTGCGCAAATACCGTGCGAGATAAAAAGTTGCAACGACCGCCATTGTATTCTCTAGGGTCTTTGCTAAAAAAACATATATAATGTTTTGGGGTTCTATGTAATTTTCTAGCTAATAAATGATGATTTTTACATGTAGGAGAGAAATGTCAGAATTTTTCCTGGAAGCTACAGAACACCTGAAGGTGTTCCCCTGCATGTTGGGCCTCTGTATGTGGCCACGCTGTGTAAAAGTCTCACATATGTGGTATCGCCGTACTCGGGAGTAATAGCAGAATGTGTTTTGGGGTGTAATTTGTGGTATGCATATGTGGTGTGTGAGAAATAACCTGCTAATATGACAATTTTGTGGGGAAAAAAAAAAGTAAAAAAAAAACCTTGATTTTGCAAAGAATTGTGGGAAAAAATGACAACTTCAAAAATCTCACCATGCATCTTTCTAAATACCTTGGAATGTCTTCTTTCCAAAAAGGTATCATTTGGGGGGTATTTGTACTTTTCTGGCATGTTAGGGTCTCAAGAAATTAGATAGGCCGTCAGTACTTCAGGTGTGATCAATTTTCAGATATTCGCACCATAGCTTTTGGACTCTATAACTTTCACAAAGACCAAATAATATCCACCGATTTGGGTTAATTTTACCAAAGATATGTAGCGGTATAAATTTTGGCCAAAATATATGAAGAAAAATTACTAATTTGCAAAATATTATAACAGAAATGAAGAAAAATGCATTTTTTTACAGATTTTTCGGTCTTTTTTCTTTTACGGCGCAAAAAATAAAGAACCCAGTGGTGATTAAATACCACCAAAAGAAAGCTCTATTTGTGTGAAAAAAGGACAAAAATTTCATATAGATACAGTGTTGCATGGCTGAGTAATTGTCATTCAAAATGTGAGAGCACCAAAAGCTGAAAATTGGTCTGGTTATTAAGGGGGTTTAAGTGCCCAGTTGTCAAGTGGTTAATATTTAAGATATAGTTATTTTTTTTTAAATCTAAATTCTACATACAAGTGAACTGATTGGAGGTTTGTTTTGTTTAATAAATGTATAAATGTAAAAAATTTTCTGTATCACTTATTACTTCAGGCTGCTTTCACACTGGAGCGGGCATGCGTTGACGGTAAAACGCTGTTAGTTTTAGCGGCGCTTTACCGTCATTTTAGCGGCGCTATTCGGCTGCTAGCGGGGCGCTTATAACCCAGCTAGCGGCTGAGGAAGGGGTTAAATGCGCCCATGAAGCGCTGCTGCCGAAACACTTTGCAGGCGCTTCGGCATCGGTGCGCATTCATTTCAATGGGCAGGAGTGGTGGAGGAGAGGTATACACCGCTCCAAAGATGCTGCTTGCAGGACTTTTTTTTAACATCCTGCCAGCGCATCGCCTTAGTGTGAAAGGACTCGGGGCTTTCACACTGAGACTGCAGGGGAGCCATTTTACAGGCACTTTACAGGCGTTATTTTTAGCCCAAAAGCGCCTGAAAAACGCCCCAGTGTGAAAGGGGTCTAACTGTTAGATTTTATGAGATGAAGGGGAAAAAAAAAAAAAAAAGGAAAAAAAAAAAAAAAATCGGCCTAATATATCAGCCCAAAAAAATCGGCATCATATATCGGCCATCGGCCACCGCGATTTCTAAATATCGGCATCGGCATCGACCAGAGAAAAACCCATATCGGTCGACCTCTGATATATATATATATATATACATATATATATATATATATTTTGTAAATATTTTATTATATCTTTCCATGTGACAACACTGAAGAACTTATACTTTGCTACAATGTAAAGTAGTGAGTGTACAGCTTGTATAATAATGTAAATTTTCTGTCCCCTTAAAATAACTCAACACAGCCATTAATGTCTAAACCGCTGGCAACAAATGTGAGTACACCCCGAAGTGAAAATGTCCAAATTGGGCCCAATTAGTAATTTTCCCTCTCCGCTGTTATGTGACTCGTTAGTGTTACAAGGTTTTAGGTGTGAATGGGGAGCAGGTGTGTTAAATTTGGTGCTATTGCTCTCACTCTCTCATACTGGTCACTGGAAGTTCAACATAGCACCTCATGGCAAAGAACTCTCTGAGGATCTAAAAAAAAATCATCGTTGCTCTACATAAAGATGGCCCAGGCTATAAGAAGATTTTCAAGACCCGGAAACTTAGCTGCAGCAAGATGGCAAAGACCATACAGCGGTTTAACAGGACTGGTTCCACTCAGAACAGGCCTCGCCATGGTCGACCAAAGGAGTTGAGTGCACTTGCTCAGTGTCCTATCCAGAGGTTGTCTTTGAGAAATAGACGTATGAGTGCTGCCAGCATTGTTGCAGAGGTTGAAGGGGTGGGGGGTCAGCCTGTCAGTGCTCAGACCATATGCGCACACTGCATCAAATTGGTCTGCATGGCTGTCGTCCCAGAAGGAAGCCTCTTCTAAAGATGATGCACAACAAAGCCCGCAAACAGTTTGCTGAAGACAAGCAGACTAAGGACATGGATTACTGGAACCGTGTCCTGTGATCTGATGAGACCAAGATAAACTTATTTGGTTTAGATGGTGTCAAGCGTGTGTGGCGGCAAGGAGTACACGGTGAGGAGTACAAAGACAAGTGTGTCTTGCCTACAGTCAAGCATGGTGGTTAGTGTCATGGTCTGGGGCTGCATGAGTGCTGCTGGCACTGGGGAGCTACAGTTGATTGAGGGAACCATGAATGCAAACATGTACTGTGACATACTGAAGCAGAGCGTGATCCCTCCTTTTGGAGACTGGGCCGCAAGGCTGTATTTCAACATGATAACGACCCCAAAGACACCACCAAGATGACCACTGCCTTGCTAAAGAAGCTGAGGGTAAAGGTGATGGACTGGCCAAGCATGTCTCCAGACCTAAACCCTATTGAGCATCTGTGGGGCATCCTCAGAAGGAAGGTGGAGGAGCGCAAGGTCTCTAACATCCACCAGCTCCATGATGTTGTCATGGAGGAGTGGAAGAGGACTCCAGTGGCAACCTGTGAAGCTCTGGTAAACTCCATACCCAAGAGAGTTAAGTCAGTGCTGGAAAATAATAGTGACCACACAAAATATTGACACTTTTGGCCTAATTTCTTCATTTTCACTTAGGGGTGTACTCACTTTTGTTGCCAGCGGTTTAGACATTAATGGCTGTGTGTTGAGTTATTTTGAGGGGACAGCAAATTTACACTGTTATACAAGCTGTACACTCACTACTTTACATTATAGCAAAATGTAATTTCTTCTGTGTTGTCACATGAAAAGATATAATGAAATATTTACAAAAATGTGAGGTGTGTACTCACTTATGTGAGATAGTGTATATACTCTGCATTTAGTGTAGACTATATATTCAGTGTATACTCTATATTCAGGGAGCACCGGCAGTGTGTTTGATATATATATGAATGAATGAATGAATGATTTGTAAAGCGCTGCAAATGCGAACTGAATCGCCTCAAGGCGCCAATGCGTTTTGTGTCTGTGCAGCTTGTTAGAAGAGGAAGGTTTTTAGTTTTTTCCTAAAGGCCAGAGGGTTTTCTTCCATGCGGATGTGAGTCGGAAGAGTATTCCATAGCCGAGGTCCCTGGACTGCGAATCTGCGTTCTCCCCTTGATTTGTAGCGGTATTTGGGAACGAGGAGGAGGTTTTGGTTGGATGATCGCAGATTGCGATTGGGTGTGTAGTGTTTTATTTTCTCTCTGAGGTATTGAGGGCCGTTTCCTTGTATGCATTTGTGGGTGAGGCAGAGGGTCTTGAATGTGATCCGATTCTTTATCGTTAGCCAATGTAAGCTCCTCAGTGATGGGGAGATGGACTCCCAGGGTTTTTTTTCCTGTTAGCAGTCTGGCCGCTGCGTTTTGAATGGCCTGTAGGCGCGCAAGCTGACAGTGGGGTAAGCCTATGTAGAGTGAGTTTGCGTAGTCAAGACGGGAATTGATGATTGTTCCAACTACTGCTGCTTTATCCTTTTCTGGGATAAAGGGAATGAGTCTGCGTAGCAGGCGGAGGAGATGGTGAGATCCGCTGAATACTGATCCTATTTGTGCATCCATTGTCATTTCTGAGTCAAAGATAACTCCGAGACTCTTGGCTTTGGTGCTCGGGGAGATGGTCTGTCCAAAGATGGTGGGAGGTATCCATGGAGACTTAGTTTTGGGATTTTGGTTAGCGTTTAGGAAGAGAAGTTCTGTTTTTGACCCGTTGAGTTTGAGGGAACTGATGGTCATCCAGTCATCTATCAAACTGAGGCATTCCTCTAGTTGATGATGGTGGTCTTTTTGTCCGGTGATGCAAAAGTAGATTTGGGTATCGTCAGCGTATGAGTGAAAGCAGAGGTCTGATTTTTTGATGATTTTGAGGAATGGGCGGATGTAGATGTTGAATAGCAATGGCGACAAAGGTGAACCCTGGGGGACTCCACAGGAATTTGTCTGAGTGTCGGAGGTGAAAGCTCCAAGTTTCACTGTCTGAGAGCGATTCTCTAAGAAGGATGCAAACCATTGTAGACTCAAATCTGTGTCTCCTGCAACTTCTGTGAGGCGGACAAGTAGAGTATTGTGGTCCACTGTATCAAATGCTGCACTAAGGTCTAGCATTATCAGGAGATATGATTCTCCGTCATCTTCAGCTTCAAGGGCATCATCCCATATTTTTAGAAGTGCCGTTTCTGTGCCATGGCCTGATATATCCCCAATATACTGCCAAGCTTGCTCCAGTGACGAGGAGGGAGCGGATTATGAGGTTACTTGGGTGTCTGAGAGAAGAGAGGAGGAAAGTGAGGGGGAGGAGGAGGCACAACTCCAACGAGACAGGAGGTCCTCCGGGGGTCAGCTAAGGGGAAGCCACCCTATTGCATCGCACATAGTTAGTAAGGTTGAATAAAGACACCCGTCCATCCAGTTCAACCTGAGTGATTGTGGGTGCGTATCTACAATCATCCCTACTTTTTATTTAAGGTACCCATATAGCGCTGCCAATTCACACAGCACTCCACACATACATCGCACACCCACAATGGTCCCTACCCTCAAGGAGCCCACAATCCAAGGTCCCCAACTCACATTCATGTACTAGGGCTAATTTTTGAACAGAAGCCAATTAACCTACCAGCATGTCTTTGGAGTGTGGGAGGAAACCGGAGTACCCGGAGGAAACCCACACAGACACAGGGAGAACATGCAAACTCCAGGCAGGTAGTGTTGTGGTTGGGACTTGAACCAGCGACCCTTTTTACTGTTAGGTGAGAGTGCTACCCACTACACCACTGTGCACACCGCAGAGCTCTGCAGATGTAGGGCGCTTCTGACTCCCCGCTTACTTTTAAAAGTTCCTTGGTGTAGGTGCAGCAGATCACACCGTTGCTGTTTTCAACCTATGTCTGAAGCAGGTCAAGCGTGGCTAGAACAGCAGCCGCTTGGGCACCACATGCTTGATCAGACGAGGAGAACTTCCTTTCCTCTCAAGGCCCCCTTCATCCTGAGAACAGTCTGCCAAACACACAGGAAGAAGAGGAGGAGGATTGTGTCATCATGGATGTCGATGATAACACACAGCAGTCTTCAAGGGATGGTTTTCAGTTTCCAGAAACCTAAGGAGTTGTACGTGGCTGGGAGGAGGTAGTTACGGATAATGTGATCCTTAGTGACCAGAGGACTCAGAATCAAATTTCTCTGAAAACTTACGCTGCATTGCCTCCCTGATTCTGCAAAGCCTGCGAAAGGACCCTTGGATTCGTGGTATTAAGGAGAGGGATCATTACAGGCTGGCAACGTTACAAGGGTAAGGTTACAGAACTCATCCTGCCTTCGCAGAGGGAGCAGAGGATGAAACATCTTCAGGAGACCTTGAAGAAAAGTATGTTTACTGCATTTCCAGATCCTGGGAGGTTACCATTTCCTGGTGCTGGACAACGTGTTTCTGAGGCTTCATTCAGTCTGAGAAAGATCGGTGGAGAAGGGGCATGTAATTACAATTTTTGAAATAATATTTAACAGCAGGGACCGATCCTGTGCCCAACAAGAGTAACTGTGAGGAGTTACCGTGTCCAGGCACCACTAACACCTAAGGCCCAATGGTTCTGCACCTGTTTAACAGGGGCATGTAATTACAATTTTTTAAATAATATTTAACAGCAGGGACTGTTCCTGTGCCCAACAAGAGTAACTTTGAGGGGTTACCGTGTTCTGCCACCACCAACACCTAAGGCCCAATTTTTCAGCAGAGTATATAGTGCAGTCCTTATAGCGTGTATATATACTGCAGTTCAGAGTATATGGTGCAATCTATATAGTATATATACTGCAGTTGAGAGTATATAGTGCAGTCAGTGTAGTATATATAATACAGTGCAGGGTATATAGTGCAGTGTACAATATATAATATAGTGTATTGAAGTGGTTAAGGGGAGCCCTATGACAGAATTAAGAAAAAAAAAATGGCATGGGTTCCCCGTCCATACCAGGCTCTTTGGGTCTGGTATGGATTTTGGGGGTAACCCCCCACACCATTTTTACTTTACATTTTTTGTGTGGAGTTCCCATTAATATCCATACCAGACCCGAAGGGCCTAGTATGGACCGGGGGGTTTCAATGATTTTTTTATGTATATTGCCGGGATCTGGCAATACATTACAGCCGTAAGCAATTTTAAATGACATTTTTTCCTTTAGAAATTAAATTTTGCTTGACCAAGTGGACCCCCAGGCACGATATTTAAAGGAATATTTAATTTTTATTGTTTCACTGTAAGCATTCTTAACCAGTTCCCGACCGACTCACGTACGTATACAGGGGCAAAATGGCTCCCCTGCGCAAAACCCGTACGGGTACGGGGTTCCTTTAACAGCCACCAGAGGGTGAAGGCGTGCTGCTGGAGGGACGCGCACACACCCGCTGCACAACAGGGGGCCACATGCGCGTGGCTGGCAATAGCCGCTGGTCACGTGCGATCGCTTGCACAAGCACGAGCGAGGGGATTTTGTGTGTAAACGCACAAATCCCTGTGCTGTCAGAGGAAAGGAGACATGTCATTTGTTCCTAGTAAGTAGGGATGAGCTTTCTGTTTGGGTCGAACATGAGTTTGACTCGAACATTGGCTGTTCGCCCGTTTGTCGAAAACCGAACATTATGGGCCGTTCGTGCCAAATTTGAGTGGCGCGTAATGGCCCATAATGCGCAGTGCATTACTGTATGATGATTGGCCAGAGCATGCACCATGACCTGCATGCTTTGGCCAATCACAGCGCCCTCAGCTAAGAGAGCCATAATTGGCCAAAGGCAGGGTGCCTTTGGCCAATAATGGCTCAGGATCCACGCCCCACACTTTATAAGGCCGCCTGCACGTCGGCCTCATGTAGTGTGTTGTTGGCATGGACAGAGAGAGAGTATCATTTACGTATATATACGGATAGTGTATATATATCCACTGTATCCAGTTTAGCTAGATCTGACTGCAGTCCGTGTACTGTTTCTAATATACTTCAGGCAGGCAGGTGATTCAGTTAGCTGCAGTGTATTTAATATATATATATATACAGATAGTCTTGTGTATATATATATATATATATATCCACTGCATACAGTTTAGCTATATCTCACTGCAGGCAGTTCCTGGTGTACTGTTTCTAATATACTTATAGTATACTAATATACTAATATACTCTAATATTCAGTTATGCACCCATAGTTGTTATTAAACTTCTGTTGGTGTACACAGTACCGTGCACCCCTAGCGCAGTTGCTACTACTTTCCTGGTGGTGTACACAATACATACAGTGCACCCATAGTTGTTATTAAACCTCTGTTGTTGTACACAGTACCGTGCACCCCTAGTGCAGCTGCTACTACTTTCCTTGTGGTGTACACAATACATACAGTGTACCCATGGTTGTTATTACACTTCTGTTGGTGTACACAGTACCGTGCACCCCTAATGCAGTTGCTACTACTTTCCTGGTGGTGTACACAATACATACAGTGTACCCATAGTTGTTATTACACTTCTATTGGTGTACACAGTACCGTGCACCCCTAGTGCAGTTGCTACTACTTTCCTGGTGGTGTACACAGTGTAGTGTAGTGTGGTTTTGCTAAACAAAATTTGCAGCATGTCCGGAAGGCCACCAAGGAGAGGCAGACGCTCACAGGCCACTAAAAGAGGGCAAGCAGGCTCTGTGTCTACAGTTGACAGTGCTGGTCGTGGACACGGTGCATCCTCAGCACGTGGCCGTGGGGCACGCTTGTCCTTTTTTTCTGCAGCTGGCCGTGTTATTGAGCCACAACATGCAGAAAAGTTGGTGGAATGGATAACAAAGCCCTCCTCATCCTCTGTCACCCAGGCTCAGAGTAGTTTGTCTGCCAATGCAGCTGCCAAAGCGGCCTATTCCATCACTCCATGTCAACAGTCACTCCTTCTCTAGCCCCACCATCATGCACGGAGGAGTCCCTCGAACTATTTGACGACAGTGTCGGGTACATGCTGCAGGAGGATGCGCAGCGATTTGAAGGCTCCGATGATGGTACCCAGGTTGAGGAAGGGAGTAACGTGAGCCTAGAGAGAGGGGGTGCCCAAGAAGGTCAAGAAATTGGCAGTCATGTTCCCCCAGCTGCAGCATACTGCCAGGTTTGCTCCAGTGATGAGGAGGGAGGGGATGATGAGGTCATTGACTCTACTTGGCTGCCTGATAAAAGAGAGGAGGAGGAGACACATCTCCAATGAGGCAGGATGCCCTCCAGGGGGCAGTTTAAGGGCAGCCACCCTATTGCATCACAACCCAGAGCTAAGCAGGTTCAGGGCACTGCTGACTCCCCACATATTTTGAAAAGTTCTTTGGTGTGGGTATTTTTTGACACGTGTGCAGCAGATCGCACTGTTGCTGTTTGCAATATATGTGTGAAGCGTATCAAGCGTGGCCAAAACAGCAGCCGCTTGGGCACCACATGCTTGACCAGACATATGATGACCTCCCATGCAGTCCATTGGCAACAGCACTTAAAAGACCCACATCAAACAACAAGGCGGACCTCTCCTTGCTCCTCATGAGCTGGGATCTCCAACCTCACTATACCTCCAGTCCTCTCAGAAACCTGCACTGAGAGGAATGAAGGTGTAGAAATAGGTGTCCCAGGTACTTACAGCCAGTCTGTTAGCGGTACACGAACATCGGATTTTAGCAGGCAAATTTCTCTACTCCAGTTGCTAAACTGTCAAAAGAAATTTGGTCCCAGCCATCCACATGCTCAGCGTCTGAATGCTAGCTTGGCCAAATTGCTAGCACTGCAACTGCTGCCTTTTCAGCTGGTAGACTCTGCCCCCTTTCGTGAATTTGTGGAATGTGCGGTACCTCAGTCGCAGGTTCCCAAATGCCATTTCTTTTCATAGAAGGCCATTCCAGCTCTCTACCAGCATGTGGAAGGCAATGTCTTGGCCTCGTTGGACAGGGCAGTCAGCAGTAAGGTGCATATTACTGCTGACTCATGGTCCAGCAGGCATGGACAGGGACGTTACCTTTCTTTCACGAGGCACTGGGTAACTCTGCTGGCAGCTGGGAAGGATGCAAGACAGGGTTCAGTAATGTTGGCGCTTGTTCTACCACCACGCCTCCAAAATGCTAGTGGTGATTCTGCCACAGCTCTCTCCTCTACCCCCTCCGCTTCTTCTTCTTCTATGGCCTCTTCTTCTGCAGATTTCTCCTCTGAACCAGCGGTGCTCCGTAGGGAAATTCTCTCCTGTAAGAGTAATATGGGAAAAAGGTGTCCCCTCTGATGCTTTATCACCAATCCTTGTTTCTACAACAACGCAAAATTTTCAAAATCCAATTCTCGTTGGGACAGAAAGTGAGGTGAAATCTTCTAAACAGGGGCACAGACAGCAAAACAAATGTTACAGGGGTGATGATAACCCTTCCCTATGTTATCCAAAAAGCTTAAAAATAGATTTTTTGGCTGGAGCTACACTTACAAAATGTACCTGTTTCAAATTACAAACAGATTCAACTTAGGAACAAACCTACAGTTCCTATCTTGTTTGTAACCCGGGGACCGCCTGCATACTGCTGTTCAGAGTATATAGGGACGCCCCCCCGCCTTTTTTTTTTATTTGTGTGCGGGGTTCATCTTAATACCCATACCAGACCCAAAGGGCCTGGTAATGAGCTGGGGGCAACATTACATTACAGCCGCAAGCAGTTTTAAATGACCTTTATTCCTTTAGAAATGTCATTTTGTGCAGGGACTGTTCTAAACACAGAAAAAATGTGCCACTTTACAGGCATACTATAGACACCCCCCAGGCACGATATTTAAAGGAATATTTCACTTTTATTGTTTCACTTTAAGCATTATTAAAATCACTGCTCCCAAAAAAACAGAAGTTTTTAAAACTTTTTTTTGCATTGATCCATGTCCCCTGGGGCAGGACCCAGGTCCCCAAACACTTTTTATGACAATAACTTGCATATTAGCCTTTAAAATTAACACTTTTGATTTTTCACGTTCGAGTCCCATGGACTTTAATGGGGTTCGCGTGTTCACACGAATTTTTGGTCTGTTCGCATGTTCTGCCACAAACCGAACCGGGGGTGTTTGGCTGATCCCTACTAGTAAGTAGGAGTAGCAAAATGTCTCCTCTCCTACTCAGTCCTATCCCCAAAAAAATTCCATAAATCTTTCCTATAGTTTGTAGATGCTATACAAACCAATCAATATACGCTTATTGTGAATTTTTTTACCAAAAATATGTAGAAGAATATATATTGGTCTAAACTGATGAAGAAATTTGTTTTTTAAAAACATTTTTGTGGATATTTATTATAGCAAAAAGTAAAAAATATTGTTTTTTTTTCAAAATTGAAGCTCTTTCTTTGTGTATAGTGCAAAAAATAAAAACCGCAGAGGTGATCAAATAGCACCAAAAGAAAGCTCTATCTGTGGGGAAAAAAGGACGCAAATTTCGTTTCTGTACAGCATTGGATGACCGCGCAATTACCAGTTAAATCGACGCAGTGTCAAATTGTAAAAAGTGCTCTGGTCAGAAAGGGGGTAAAATCTTCAAGGGCTGAAGTAGTTAAAATCACTGCTCCTGAAAATACGGCCTTTTTTTGTTTTTTGCATTGATACATGTCCCCTGGGGCAGGACCCGGGTCCCCAAACACTTTTTATGGCAATAACTTGCATACAAGCCTTTAAAATTATCACTTTTGATTTTTCACGTTCGTGTCCCATAGACTTTAATGGTGTTCGCTCAAAATTTTTGTCTGTTCGCAAGTTCTGGTGTGAACCGAGCCAGGAGGTGTTCGGCTCATCCCTAATTATAATGTTTTTACCAGGGCTTTTTTTCTCAGATAATAGGTGCAGGAACTCAACCATGCCTGACACACACATACCTGCCAAATGGCATCAAATAGTGCATACAACCCCTCCCTCCACTGCCCTCATCCTCTCCCCCCTCCTTAAAAGCTCCACCATCTGTCATACTTCTTACCTTTGTTGCAAAATAAGCTGAAGCACCTATCCGGCTGTAGTACCTCCCAGCATACTATACTATACTATACTATACTACAGTCACTTGCAAGGAGGGTGCAGCCTACCACGCACCCTCTCCTGCCCATGACTGCACTGAACCCTGGGCACCTGTTCTGTATCTCCCTTGTGTCTGTCACCCAGTGGGATCTGCGCAGGAGATCTGACCTGTGGGAGCTACTGGGAGATAAGCTATCACTTGTAAACACAGAAGCTGGACTTCAGTGTTACCAAGTGATAGTGGTGAGCAGAGAGCAGAAGACCGGAGCCAGAGGTGGTGGAACTGAGTTCCCCCTAGTTCCTGCTGAAAAAAAGCCCTGGTTTTTACAGTTTGGTTCTTTGTGGGACAAAGTACATGTATTACTTTGTTCCACGTTTCTAAATACTTTATAACTCTGGCTATGAGGCCTGATCTGCCCCCCTCCTCCTTTTGCGCTGGCCAATCCAACAACAACATCAAGGGAGATGGCTGATTCATTGCAGCAAAAGCAAGATGAATATTGAGGAAGGGTGGGGTGCTAGCTTTTGCATTCAGCTTCAGGTAATTTGGAATTTATCAAACAGATATAACAAAACACTTTCAATGGTTTATTTAACAGACAAATAGTCAGCAAATAAGTGGTGTTCGTTGTTAAGGTTTACATATACTTTAAGGTAGGGTTCACACTATTGCAAATTGGATGTGGGTTTCCCTGCATCTAATTCGCATGACGGGAGAGTGTGGAGCCGGTTCACACATCTCCAGGGTGGCTGCGGAGCGCATTGCAGAAGGGTCCTGTGCGTCTTTGACTCCGTTTCAGGTCCAAAAAAGGGCAAAAATTTGGACCTAATTCGCCTACATATATCATGAAAGTGCTAATGCATCAAACAAATACTCTGTAAACAACACCAAATATCTGGTAAAATGACGTGAATATAAGAAAAGTGCTAGTGCGAGAAATAGTGCATTATAATCGATGTCTCAAAAATAATGCAATATAATCAATGTCCAACAAAAATTGTGCAAACATCAGGATAATGTCTATAAAGTGCTCTAGTGACACTATATGGGCTCAAACAAGTAAAACATGACTCAATATAAAGCCCAAAATCCTCCAATTTTGTGCAGTATCCAAATATAATATGAATCCACCACAGTGTTCCTCCAAACGTAGTGCAGCACCCAAATGTGAATCCGTCACCACTCTCACTAAATCAAACTCACCAGAACAATAGGCTGGTCAGAATATAAACCAGCACACATGCCATATACTTCCCAGTGATCACTACTCCACTACTCTCCCAGATTAGGCTCTAATCTGTATCACCTCTCACATGCCATAACATTCAATGCAGGGAATAAAAAGAAAGAACAAGGCTCTCATCATGTGAGATCATAAAAACAGACTTTTATTTGTGTCCCCATTAGAGTCCTCCTTTACATTAGATGTCCCCATCAGAGCCCCCCTTTACATTAGATATCCCCATGAGAGTCCTCCTTTACATCAGATGTCCCCATCAGAGTCCTCCTTTACATTAGATGTCCCCATGAAAGTCCCCCTTTACATTAGATGTCCCCATCAGATTCCTCCTTTACATTAGATGTCCCCATGAGAGTCCCCCTTTACATTAGATGTCCCCATCAGAGTCCTCCTTCACATTAGATGTCCCCATCAGAGTCCTCCTTTACATCAGATGTCACCATCAGAGCCCCCCTTTACATTAGATGTCATCATCAGAGTCCTCCTTTACATCAGATGTCACCATCAGAGCCCCCCTTTACATTAGATGTCATCATCAGAGTCCTCCTTTACATCACATGTCTCCATTAGAGCCCCCCTTTACAGCAGATGTCCCCATCAGAGCCCCCCTTTACAGCAGATGTCACCAACAAAGACCCCCTTTACATTAGATGTCCCCCAGAAGAGTCCTCCTTTACATCAAGTCTCCATCAGATCTCCCCTTTACAGCAGATGTCCCCATCAGAGTCCCCCTTTACAGCAATGTCCCCATCAGAGTCCCCCTTTACAGCAGATGTCCCCATCAGAGTCCCCCTTTACAGCAATGTCCCCATCAGAGTCCCCCTTTACAGCAGATGTCCCCATCAGAGTCCCCCTTTACAGCAGATGTCACCATCAGAGCCCCTCCTTTACATTAGATGTCCCCATCAGAGTCCTCCTTTACATCACATGTCACCATCAGAGCCCTCCTTTACATCACATGTCCCTATCAGAGCCCCCCTTCACATCAGATGTCCCCATTAGAGCCCCCATTTACATTAGATGTCCCCCCTCTCCCCCCCACCCGTACTCACAGCTCCCACACAAGTCGCCTTTCATCCCCCTCTTCGGACAGCCGAGATGAGTGAGAGAAACCGGAAGTGAAGGTACAAGACCCGCCAATCACACACCACAGCAGGGAACAATGCTATAGACTAGCCCCGAGGACTTTCTAAAGGAAGCCAATAGAGCTTCTTGTTTGCAATCACGTGATTGCAAACATGTCATGCTTCCCATAGCAGCTGTGTGTCTGGCGCCCTGCACACATTTAAAGGGTCATTATTTATTTATTTTTCCAGTGATTGCAGCACGTCATGCTTCCCATAAACCTGTGTGTCAGTCATTCCGCAAACACTTAAAGGACCAGTATTAAAAAAAAAAATGTTTATGATGAGTACCCCCTGAGCTCCCTATGGGCGGGCCGCCACTGTCCGCTATAGGCTGCAGCACTGATTAGTGTATTCTCATGGCAGGGAAGTCTCCCCACTGTCAGAAAACAAAGACACAGGTTTCCCTCTTCTACTCAAATCGAGTCAGTTTTTTTGTTCAACCCACTGGTTGAGTGAAAAAAATTACTGGGCTATTAAGCTTTGTTAACAAGAGAATTTTTACCAAAATGAGCGAAGGAGATACAGTAAAGATATAAAAATAACTCAAAGTTCAACCTCATCACTGGGTATAAGTACTTAAAATTCATACAAATTGGGCCAAGAGAGAGAAGGGACTTTGTATATGCCTTTGAAAACCACACTCAAACTAATTTATATTAAAAAAAATATCAAATTTTATTACATCACAAATTAAAAACATACATGAAAATCATTATGTATACTACACAGCACAGAGCATGGAAGTATAATGGGTATGAGGTATGATCCTGTTGATCTATGACCCAATAGATTGTTGGTCAGGGAAATCAAACCTCATACCCATTATACTTTCGTGCTCTGAACTCTGTAGTATACATAATGATTTTAATGTATGTTTTTAATTTGTGATATAATAAAATTTGATTTTTTTTTTATATAAATAAGTTTGAGTGTGGTTCTCAGAGGCATATGCAAAGTCCCTTCTCTTTCTTGGCCCTTATCAATTTGTATATATATGGGATGATGCAGATGGGAACCAAACAGAGTATTTGCATATGGCATCTCAGGTTATAGATTAGATACTTAAAATTCAAAGCACAGGCAATATTTAACATGTATGTGACCCTCCAATTATAGAGAAGTCTTATATTGTGCAGTATAGATTATTCAGCTGTAACGCCAGATCTTACTCCCCACCGGAATCCAGGCAACCCAATGGGATAGAACTTCACACCAGTCAACCAGTCCTCGCTCAATGTGTGCAGGTATGTCAAGAAAAAAGAGGGACCAAGCGCTCCAGAGTGTAAATCCCAAATATATGTCAGGACAAGCTATATGTCGTGAAGTCATCAGCACAAGAATCTTGCAGTACACAGCTCTGGAAGACTCGTTCCTGCCCTTGAAACATCTGCGCACATGTGGGGGATTTCTGCGCATGTGCACAGATGCCACAGTCCACTACAGTGCCCACATACCAGAAACTATTGTCATTTTTTAGCATGCCCTCTGCATGTGCAGACACACTGCATGGCTGTGTGAGATGCCAAATACCTGGCAGAGCCCTGCATAATATCTGTGCAGATTTTTGAAGATTGCAGTGCAGCAGAGGGGCTGGACTAACCTCTAGTGCCCGGGCCCCCCCCCCATATTGCCCACCTGCCCGCGTTGCTGCTGGCTTCCCTCCTCTTCCCTCAGCTGCTGGGCGGGGAATGTAACAGGAAGGAGAGCGTCAATATGTAATTTACAGGCCCTGTCCTTTTCTAAATGAACATAGTGTACACACTCACTCACTGTGCTCATTCTTAAATGAAGCGTAGTAAACTGCCCCCCCCCCCTCCTGCCACCCTCCGGTGCTTCTACCTACTCACCCGTGTGATCAGTGAGAAGGGATCCGCTGGCGCCGGATGTTGATCATAGAGATTTCCAGTGGGCCAGCCTAGAGGAGAGATCTAGTGACCCCAGATCTCACTGTAAAGAGGACCTGTCAAGCACTATTCCTATTACAAAAATTAAAGTAAAATGAACAATAAAAAAAAATTGAAAGCGCCCCTGTGCCCGCGTGCTCGCTCACAGAAGCGAACGCATACGTAAACGGCGTTAAAACCACACATTTGAGGTATCGCTGCGAAACATTAGAGCGAGAGCAATAATTCTAGCACCAGACCTCCTCTGCAACTCAAAACATGTAACCTGTAAAAAATGTTAAAGCGTTGCCTATGGGATTTTCAAGTACCAAAGTTTAGTGCCGTTCCACTAGAGTGCGCATTTTGAGGCGTGAGATTTTAGGTATCTATTTACTCAGCGTATCATCATTTTTCACATTATACAAAAAAATTGGGCTAACTTTACTGTTTTTTTTTTTAATGCAAAAAAGCGTTTGAAAAATTGCTGCGCAAATACCGTGTGAGATAAAAAGTTGCAATGACCGCCATTTTATTCTCTAGGGTCTCTGCTTAAATAAATAAATATATATATATATATATATATATATAAATATATATATATATATATATATATATATATAATATTTGGGGGTTCTGTGTAATTTTCTAGCAAAAAAAAATGATGATTTTTACATGTAGGAGAGAAGTTTCAGAACTGGCCTGGGTAGCAAATGGTTAACAACTAAACAATATATAAAATGTAAATATGTACAGTAAATACATTTTCATTTCTGAAGTTTGACTATAGACCATAGATTTTAAAATCTTAAAGACAGTTCTTCATTTTCATTTCCCACTTGTTTATTTTTGTTTTCTTGTGTCTACTATCGATAATTACATACAACTTTATCCCTTTACATTGCCTTTAACTAACATTGAATGAGTTCCAAGTTACTGCTCAAATAAACATCCTAGTAGTAGCCCTGCACATGAGATGGTGACTGATGATTGTTGAAAGCAGGAGTGAAGCATTGGCTGCGTTCCAAGGGGGTTCTGGGTAATTATAGGTGTTAAAACTGGTCCAAAGGTCAGGTGATTCAGCTCTATGCCAAACTCACAGCAAACAGCTGAGCATCACATCTTTTTCGGGAACATTATGTAACATAAGCAGAAATACATTTCCTGCTTCTATGTCAAAAGCATTGATTTTTCCTGAGCATTGCTGCCCTTGTTTATATAAAGGTTTGGCACACAGATCGGTTGATTTCAGTAACCCTCGTGTTTTATTGGCTAGACCTTGATACACAGCAAGGCCTCAGTTTTCCCAGAAGCATACTACATGAGCGACCTTCATGGTTACATGGAATGAAGGGACCACCAGATTGCTGCCAGGAGTATGTCATGGGCTCCTAGTGGCACCATATTTGGTGATGTCGTGCATGTACCGCAATGAGATAAAGAGATCTCACAGGTCAATTAGGATACAAAATGTTTTTTTTAGACAGATGTATGTTTTGGCATATTATAATATATGAAAATATTAGAAACAAATAGCTACAATTGAAACAAGTAGATTAGAACCCAATCTCCATTTTTTTTTGCCAAACTCCTAAATTCAACTCCATAAAAGCCTATGTGTCCATGACCACATAGGCTTTTAGGATCATTTAGGAGCTGCTGCGGTTAAAGTGGAGTTCCACCCACTTTTACAACTCTTCAGCATCCCTCACTAAACTGTGCACTCTAATCAAAATGGATTTTTTTTTTTTTTCTCAGCACCTACTGTATATCTGCTGCATTCATTTTTCACTTCCTCCTCCCTGGCCGCGGCCCATCGCATCATTTCCTGTTTGCAATGCCTTCTGGGAAGGGGCAGCAACTTCCTCTGAAACTGCCGTTGCTATGGAAACCTGACCTGAAACCTATTACACTGCTTGTGCTGCACTGAGCATGTGCGAGATCTGCAAGGATGAGATCCAGGAAGAAATACAGTCTGGCTTCAGATGCCCACACTTAAGGTGGCCACGGCCTGCTGTAAGTTTATAAAATCACAAACTACTGCTATAAACTAACAAAACAGACCTTAGTTTATAGACTAACTTTACTAGAATACATTAAGCTTGTGTATTATAGGGGTATTTTTGTTTAAAAAGTATAATTTCGGCCGGAACACCACTTTAAGGGAGGTTCAACCTCCCTCAACCTCCCTCTCCTGAACGTGGAAGAATCACGTGAAGCCTAAAACCTAGAAAAGCTTTAACATGGTAAAATAAATCCGAATAAATTTTTTCTGCCATTAATGCCCTTGTTTAAGCAATTCCTGTTATAGGATGACAACATTATGTCTCTGTCTCCTAGTTGTTTTGTGTTGCCACCTGTCACATGGGCTTACAATTAAAGTATATGTAAATCCCCACCTTGTAAACCAACACATTCCATTTAAAATAGAAATGAAAGGCAAAACATTTGTGTATAGATATAAATTATTTATAAACACTTTGTTTTCTTGTGATTACATACCCTCTGTTCTCGGTGAGCTAGGGGAGGATAAACAGCAGCACACTGGTCTTCCCAGTAAATGGCTGTGCAGGGTAGTGTGTGTCAGAAGAAATCTGATCATTGGAGGAGTTCCCTACACAGCCAGAGAACTGACCATGCTGTGCTCTCATGCCTGCTGTGATCAGTTTTTGTTAGGAAAGCAGAGGAACTGGCAGGAACACCAGTTATTTCACACAGAGAAGGAAGCAATACTAAGAGAATAGAATACTCTTTCATACAAGTACATGGTACAGCAGGCACAATTAAAGATATGAAATGTTGGGTTTACAAATTCTTTAAGACTATAACTGGGCTATTTAAAACACATTGAAAGAGTATGGTTTACTGGTGTCAGCATCAAGAAACTTGTCCTGAGAAATGCCATGAAACCATCAGTGGAGTGGATGTATTCAGACAGAAAATGGCTGCAAAGCGGTCACAGTAGATTATTTTTGCAACAAAGGATGAAAACAAGTATTTTATCTACTTTAACCACTTGCCGACCAGCCGCCATCATTATACTGCGGCAGCTCTGCACGATCCCGCAAACCGTCGTAGCTGTACGCCGGCTTCTTTAACAACTTGCTTACTGGGCACTTATACCCCCCTCCTGCCCAGACCAATTTTCAGCTTTCAGCGCTGACGCACTTTGAATGACAATTGCACGGTCATACAACAATGTACCCAAATTAAATTTTTAGCATTTTTTTCCCACAAATAGAACTTTCTTTTGCTGGTATTTAATCACAGCTGGGATTTTTATTTTTTACTAAACAAACAAAAAATGATGGAAAATTTTGAAAAAAAAAATTATGTTTAATAATTTGTTGTCAAATTTTGCAAACAGGTAATTTTTCTCCTTCATTGATATGCGCTGATGAGGCGGCATTGGTGTGCACTGATAGGCTGCACTGGTGGGCACTGATAGGTACAGTTAAGGCGGCAATAGACGTAGTCCCTGCAAAGCAGGTCCGCGCTGTAGCTGTCATTCGGCTATAGCGCAGATCTGAACTGGTCAAGCGGGATAGCAGGCGCTTTGCGCCCGCTGCATTGTGGGGATGCCGATGCTCGTGGCCGTCAGTCGTGACAATCGCAGGCACGAAAGGCAGACGTGTGTGTGTAAACACACAAATCTCTGTTCTGTGAGGAGAGAAGAGGCAGATCGTGAGTTCCTAATAGCTAGGAACCACGATCCGTCATTTCCTATAGTCAGTCCCCTCCCCCCACAGTTAGAACACACAGCCAGGGAACACGGTTAACCCCTTAATCGCCCCCTAGTGTTAACCCCTTCCCTGCCAATGGCATTTACACAGTAATCAGTGCATGTTTATAGCACTGATCGCTGTATAGTTGTCAATGGTTTCAAAGATGTGTCAAAAGTGTTCGATGTGTCCACCATAATGTCGCAGTCCTGATAAAAAAATTGCAGCACGCCACCATTACTAATAAAAAAAAATAAATAATTAAAATGCCATAAATCTATCCCCTATTTTGTAGACACTATAACTTTTGCGCAAACCAATCAATATACGCTTATTGCGATTTTTATTACCAAAAATATGTAGAGGAATACACATCGGCCTAAACTGAGAAAAAAATTAGCTTTTTTTTTTTTGTGGGATATTCATTATAGCAAAAAGTAAAAAATATTGTGTTTTTTTTTAAATTGTCGCTCTTTTTTTGTTTATAGCGCAAAAAATAAAAACCGCAGAGATGATCAAATACCACCAAAAGAAAGCTCTATTCGTGGGAAAAAAAGGACGTCAATTTTGTTTGGGTACAGCGTCGCATGACCGCGCAATTGTCAGTTAAAGCAACGCAGTGCCGAATCGCAAAAAATGGCCTGGTCATTGAGCAGCCAAATCTTCCGGGGCTGAAGTGGTTAAAGAAAATCTATACTGTAAATGCAGGACTCCTTTAGTAAAAATTATATCCTGAGCAATATCTAAAAAGGCAGAGCTAGGTCACAACTACTTAGTAGTAGGTAGTCATATGAAACTGGATTTGTTCTGAAGGATGAGATGTTTTTATCGCTACAGTGGAATGTGAAAAAGTACTACTAGCTATACTTTGACCTCTATAAACTAAAACCTTCATGGGTCACAAATACTGCCCTAATGTCCTCAAGTTATTATCAGAGCCAGTCACTATACATAATGCTGGTGTGCTGTTTTGGTTAATGGGGCTTAGTGGGCTGATTTTTTAGACACAGGCTTTGGAGGAATACTGTTCCCCTTTGTTTCAGATTACATGACTATGGTAAGACAGATGCAAACTAACCATTGACTTACCATAATATTGTATGCCATATTAAATAACCAGATGACACCCTTTTTAGAGTAAAATTGGCCGTACCGGCTATTTATTAACAAGTAACCATAAACACTTTATTTACAAACAATAATCTCACAGATAGATCTTAACCATGTTGTTGATCTTTGAAGGCACTGAAAAGACCACAAATTGACTTAGTATCAGCCTTCCAACGCTGATACCCATATCCAAATGCCCAGTTAAACCTCGGTGAACTGGCATCTCACCAAGGATCCCATACAATAGATGGTTCCCCACTATGCCATATCGGTATTAATTTAGAAGGCCTCCAAAGATCCCAACCGCCACACCACTGAAATATTCACTGCCAGATGTCCATTACACAAAAAAGGGGCGGGAGGGTGGGAAGCTGATTCTTTGTCCGATGACCTCCAAATGACCACCGGACACTTGGCACCCCCTTACCTAACCTGCAAAACCCCTCCTGGCCACCCCCACCAAACTGACCAACGCAAAACATGGGGTTAACCCCCTGTGTCATGATTGCCCTGCTATCCTGTCATGCCAGCCCTACTCCTATTTCTATTTCTTTTTGCTACGGGCTTCTCTTGACTATAGTAAGACAGATGCAAACTGACCATTGACCCCCTACACCTACCATAAAATTGTATGCCATAATAATCAACCAGACGACACCCTTTTTGGTGTAAAATTGGCCGTACTGGGCATTTATTAACAAGTAACCATAAACATTTTATTTACAAACAATATTGTTGTATTGTCTTTGAATGCACTGAAAAGACCCCAAATTGACTTAGTATCAGCGTGACCACACAAGGTCCCCAGTCGCAACACACCGACTCAAGGACGATACCAACTTTCCACCTTCCAACGCTGATACCCATACCCAAATGCCCAGTTAAACCTCGGTTAACTGGCATCTTACCAAGGATCCACTACGTTGAGATGGGCCCCACCCCCCTCAAGTATTGACTAGTATCAACCTCCAAGTCCCGATGCCTAACCACAAAACCACCATTACGTGTAAAAAATGTGCCCACCTCCTTGTTAACCTTAATGCGGGCCTTGTTGACTTTCTCCACCGACCTAGCCCAACGCCAAGAAGTACGGCCGACAATGTCCGACCATACAATGAGAGTGGGGAAAAACCGTGCAGATACGAAGGACATCAAATTTAATGTCCCGAACCAAATGTTGCATTGACCGAACTCCTAAACCGTTGCCCCCGATGTGCAATAGGAAGACGTCCGGGGCCCGATCCAAGTGGGCATATTTATGTATCTCAGGCAACACCCTGCTCCACAACATGCCCGGGACCCCAATTGAACGGACCATGGCCACCTCCCGAGGGACACCGAACATCTGCCCGTTTTGCTCCCCCAAAAAAAAAAGAATGTCCCATGATCCACACAAGTCCAGCCGCATCATCTAAAAAGAAAAATGCGGAGCATAGAAATAAAATAAAACAAAACATTTAGAATAAACACAGAAAAAACAGCACATGACAAGCCCGGATGACCTAAACCAAATGAGGGCGTATGTAAAGCTTGAATCGGTCAGATTCCCATCGCCCAATGCACTTTATAGCTGAAGTCTCCAATCCCCACTGGGCGGCCTCAGTGGCAGCCCCGATGCGAAAGGAATGAGAGGAATAAGCCAGGGAGTCATAACCCGCTGCCCCTAGACATCGGCGGAACACCGAGCCAAACTGGAACACAGATAAGGACAACTCATCCCGGTGCACCAACTGTTGGGCAGATGCCCAAATACTCCTCAACAGCAGCCACAGGGCAAATGGATGCCCCAGGGACCCTATAGACATGTACATACTTACCCCTCCCCAACCGGCGAAGGAAGAGAGCCACTTCCACAGAGAACGTCACCTACCAGTAGTCCCCCTTGAGCTGATTTAGAAGGGCTAACCAATTCACCCAGCCTAAAAGCCCCATAGAAGGCCAATGTGAACATTGCCCTAAACAAACAGGTCTCATAGTTAGAATCACACACCGAACTCACCTGCAGAAGCAACTGCTGCAAAATGGAGAAAGTGACCGGGCGCCGTCTGTCCCGCTTCTTGGTACCTATTCTATACCCCTTCAAGGCCTGCCTCACCATAAAAACTTTTGTAAAATCACAACCCCCGTCATCTGGAACCAAAAACCTAAACCCGCTGTCTTGCAATCCATCGCCGAAACACACCCTTCTCATAATTCAAGCAAATAAAATATAGCAACATCGTAACCACCCCCTCAACAGTAACTTCACCTACCCGCTCCAACAGCTCAAACCACTCCTGCCAAACCTTTGCATATGCAGACCACATACTCCCACTAATGGAATTCCAGATCAATCCTGCGGCGACTCCGAAGCAATTTGCCACAGCTGCTGGGGACATAGATATCCGTGCTGCTCCGCTCCCAGTGCCACCTCCCGGAATCTGTCCCACTGAAACCGTGACAAAGCCTCAGCCACTGCATTAGTTGTTCCCAGAATATGCACCGCATACATAAAAACATTTCATTGCAGACAACGCAACACCAGTTGCCGCAACAGGCAGACAACCAGTGCTGACGAAGCCGACACTTGGTTGATGACTTGAACCACCCCCAAATTGTCGCAATGGAGATGGATCTCCCTATCACAAAAGAACTCACCCCAGATTTCCACTGCGACAATAACCGGAAACAGTGTAGGCAAAACAAGATTTTTGAGAAAACCCACCCCCCGCCAGTCATCCGACCAGCACTCTGCACTCTATCGTCCCCCAAAAAAGGCCCCATATCTTGACAACCCGGCCGCACCAGTAAAAAATTCCCAATCAAAATTACTCACTGGCCCTTCCATCCAAAGCGAACGGCCATTAAAGGAGTCCAGGAAAATATGCCAAACGCGCAGATCCTACCTGTCGTCCCGCGTCAGTGTAATGAAATGAGTAGAAGAGACGCCCACTGTTGCAGCCGACAAACGGTGACAAAACACCCTCCCCATAGGCATGATCCTGCACGCAAAGTTCATCTTTCCCAAAAGGGACTGTAGCTGTCGCAGTTGGATTTTGCGCTTACCTATCATCAAGGGGATCTCTGACTGCAGAGCAATCAACTTGTCATCAGGCAATGCGACATTCCATCTCCTGGGAATCGATAACTATACCCAGAAAGCTAAGCTCGACCACTGGGCCGATATTCTTGTCAGGCGCAAGCGGTATTCCAAAGTGTTCCGGATTATGTTGTAGAGTAGCCAGCAAGATACCACACAACCTAGAGGAAGGAGGGCCCACGCATCAAAAATCGTCAAGATAGTGAATAACAGAATTGATACCAGACACATCCCGCACCACACATTCCACAAATTAACTGAAGGTCTCAAACAGGGAGCAAGAGATCGAACACCCCATAGGCAGACATCAGTCCACATAAAAGGTATACAGCCAAAAACACCCCAGGAGATAAAAACTTTGCGGATGGACCGGCAGCAGCCAAAAGGCCACCTCCACATCGGTTTTGGCCATGAGCTCACCCCATATGTAATGCCGGACCCAAAAAAAACGCAACACCTAAAGAGGTGTATGACACGGAACAGGCACCTGGGTTGATCGCATCCATAACCAAGCCCATCTTAGGGAATGAAAGTTGATGAATTAAAGAAAATTTCTGGGGCTCCTTCTTGGGGACCACCCCAATGGACACTGGGGGAATGCGCGTAATTGAACATGGAATCCGAAAACCCTCTGTAAAACTCAATTCCAGGAGCCGTGCAGCCGCCCAGTCTGGGTACCTATTGAGGAAAGGAAACATCCTTTCCACCTTCACCGGAATCATCCCTTTTACCCGAAGCGTCTCCGAAATGGTCTTTCCCTTGTTTGAAGCACCGAGACAGCGTGTGACTGCCCCCGCAACCGGAGCACTCATGTTTTAAACGGCAACGTTTCTAAAACTGCACACCCCCTCATTGTACTGCCAACAAAAGCCATGTCGTTTAGGGGCTGGCTGTCCTGGGGCATCCGGCCCTGCTGGGGAAAAAATGCTGTAGAGGCACACGCAGACGACATAAGCTTCATCCATAAGCTGATGTCCTTGTGGTTCCAGCGCAGTGAGGGGCGGACAGCTTTCCGCTGATAAAATTGTTCGTCGTAACGGAGCCACGCCTGGCCCCCATAAACCCGCTGAGCTTCCCCAATGGCATCCAGGTAGCAGAAAAATGCTGAGCAGCTCTCGGGCTGTTTCTCTCCAATCACGTTCACTAAGATAGCAAACGTCTGTAGCCAGTTAACAAAGGAGCGGGGAATAAGGCGATACTGACGCTTTTCTTCCTCCTCCTTTTTTGACTCGTCTGGTTTAACCCGGTCTAAGTTGAACTTCTCAAGCGGCAGCAGGGAAAAAATTTCAACATACTCACCCTACCATATCTTGTCCTGCACCTCCGGCTTGAGATGCACCCCAACGGGCCCTCAAAGCATACCTACACTTCACACTTGGCTGCGTCAGCAAAGCAAACGGTGCCTTGTCGGAAACTGACGACCCTGCTGGAGCCCCCATCGTCATCACCCCTGCCGTACCCGTAATCCTGGCCGCTACAGACCCAGCAACAGGGGCAGATGAGACCCCCGCCCCCCATCTGGCAGGGAACCCAGCCAGAAACTGGGGAAGTAGCAATTGTACTTACCTCCAAGCGTTGCACTAGCATACATAATCCCGTCATGAGGTGTTGTAAATCAGAGCCTGAGCCTGACGCAGCAGACACACGGTCTGCTGAGTGAGGTGTGGATGCATGAGACAACACCGGTGGGGGGGATACATCCTGACCCCTGTGCCCCCACCCCCATGCCCAAAAGACCACCCAACACTGTCTGCAACCGCGCGTCCCGAGTCCACCACCACAGAACGATCGGGCACTTCTCCATCCTCTGAGCTGGACAGCTCACCCTCGGACCTGGTGAATGCCGCATCCAGCCGACCAGCAGCAGAGGGGACATCAATCATGGATGTACCAGCCCCAGATCCAGGCCGTGCCGCACACTCCAGCTCCAGTAGCGCCATCCGAGCTCTGGGCCTTGGGGTTGCTGTCCACTCTAACCAACTGGCTGGCACCCGCCGAACAGTCTCTCCCTCGCCGGGCCGCTTCCCTGACAGGAGCCTTGCCAGGTGAGGCAGCCGCACACTCCTCTCTGAAGCAACGTGCAGTCGGGACCGGGGGGGGGGGGGGGAGCCGCACCACGATCCCTGCCTGAAGAGCTCCGCCTAGGACAGGGATTCCAAGAGAGAAGATCTTCTGCTGAAGCCAGGCTGTGCCCTTGGAGGCAGCAGCCGCTCTCAGTTGGGCTAAAAATCCATCCATATCACCCATGGCAAAACTCACAGACCCAGTAAAGGCAGGCTAAAGCCGATTCCACTTCCGATGACCTTCAACTGACCACCGGACACTTAGCACCTCCCTACCTACCCTGCAAAACCTATCCTGGCCACTCCCACTAAACTGACCAACTCAAAACACCTTGTTAACCCCTTGTGTCCTGATTGCCCTGCTACCCTGTTATGCCAGCCCTACACCTATTTCTCTTTCTTTTTGCTATGGGCTTCTCTCAACAAAATGTTAGAACTTGGTCCAGTGACCAACATAGTGGGAGGACTAATTCAAAGAATGTGACCCAACTAATTTTTACTTGGAAAAGTAAAAAAGGAAGGAGCACCCGTTGTCCAAAGGAATACAAGTTTGAGATAGATTAAAAGGTGTTTATTAAAAGTAATGACAGGTACATCAATCCAATGCATTTTGGAGGATGGGACTCTCCCTTCTTCGGGGCTGTTGTTGCCAGCAACATTAATAATATGGGAAAGTTTCCCACAGAGGGTTATCTGTTTGGGGGTTTCAGAAAATCTCACTGGCTTTTTTTGTTTTGCTGCCCCTGCAACCACAGCTGTCATTTTGCCAGAGAGTTTTTCTGACCCTCGCAAACAAATACCCATCGTGGCAACCTTTCCCATTTATTAGCTGACAGCAACAGCCCTGAAAAAGGGGGAGTCCTTTGAAATGCATTGAATTGATGTACCTGGCCTTACTTTTAATAAACACCTTTGGATCTACAATCAAACTTGTATTCCTTTGAACACCAGGCACTCCTTCTTTTTTACTTTTCCAAGTCTACATATCAAAACTACCATAAGGCCTTACCAAAAGGCAGCAGCCCACGCCCCAAGAGGGTTCACAGCCACTATCCAACATTGGGCATACTTTACTGGAGGAACTGTCCCTACCCACCCATACTATCATCCATCCACGACAAGTGACCGATCTAATAAGTCCAGCGTGGTCTCCAGCACAAACTAGGTACTATCTATTTTATAGAAACTACTCAGATGAGTAATTTTACTAAAGCAATCTCAGGTCTGATTAAAACACCTGTAGACTGTCATGTTCTGTTTTTTATTACCCGGTCAGTAAGTGGTTTTAGTTAGCCTCTCAGAACCTTTTTGGAGAACATGAGTCAGGGCATGGCTGAGTGTAATCCCTCAAGTGATTTACTTAATAACAGGGTCCATTTAAGGCTTGCCAAAGACCAAGCACAATGGATAGTGAGACAGCTTCCCTTCATTCTTGCATGGTTGGAGAACCAGACCAGACCTGTAGATTTATTGTCTACAACTCAGCTAATCTGAATGTTTGAACTCTTGGTAAAAGTGATCCGAGATTGGTCACAAAGAGATCTGTTGTACTTCCAGTGTTATTGTCCACTTGTTAACCTGCACAGGCCAATTAGCTTCTAACTATTAGAAGTGATCTTTGAACTTGTCAAAGTTCTTTACAACTATCAGCCTATGACTGGTTATTTTAAATTTATAAATTTATCTATAAATGTCCTGCTAATCAAAAGTGATGCTCTGAATTTAAACTGAGCCATTCAGTCCTCCGTAGGGATGATAATGAAGAGGTCCAATGGGTGGAGTTATTGTGTATCTCACAAACTTTTTTGAATATCTTCACGTGAGTGGATTGTCATCATCAGCAAAGTTCAACAGCATGTCTCAGCAATACAGAAAATTGTTTGAAGACAAACAGGTATCTCTTGTTCTCTGGGACATATCTTCCCAAAATGTAAAAGATCCTGATGGAACTGTTTAATTTCTGGATTTGCAAAGGATAGGTAACCAAAACAAAGCTTCATATTAACATACTGCACATGCAATATTTATAACCCGAACAATACAGTTATTGACAGATCATAACAACATGATTAAAGGAAACCTATTTGGAAAAAATAGGGAGGCAACCTTTTAGTAGTTGTCTGTCATGTTCATCAAATTTCTTTAAAGTGAAACTCCAGGCAAACAGCTACAGTATCTCATAAAAGTGAGTACACCCTTCACATTTTTTAAATATTTTATTATATCTTTTCATGTGACAACACTGAAGAAATTACACTTTGTTACAATGTAAAGTAGTGAGTGTACAGTTTGTATAACAGTGTAAATTTACTGTCCCCTCAAAATAATTCAATACACAGCCATTAATGTCTAAACCAGTGTTTCTCAACTCCAGTCCTCAAGGCACACCAACAGGTCATGTTTTCAGGATTTCCACTATTTTGCACAGGTGATTTGATCAGTTTCATTGCCTTAGTAATTACCACAGCCGTTTCATCTGAGGGAAATCCTGAAAACATGACCTGTTGGTGCGCCTTGAGGACTGGAGTTGAGAAACACTGGTCTAAACCACTGGCAACAAAAGTGAGTACACCCCTAAGTGAAAATTTCCAAATTGGGCACAAAGTGTCAATATTTTGTGTGGCCACCATTATTTTCCAGCACTGCCTTAACCCTCTTGGGCATGGAGTTCACCAGAGCTTTACCGGTTGCCATGGAAGTTCTCTTCCACTCCTCAATGATGACATCACAGAGCTGGTGAATGTTAGAGACCTTGTGCTCTCCTCCACATTCCGTTTGATGATGCCCCACAGATGCTCAATAGGGTTTAGGTCTGGAGACATGCTTGGCCAGTCCATCACCCCTACGCTCAGCTTTTTTAGCAAGGCAGTGGTCGTCTCGGAGGTGTGTTTGGGGTCTTTAGGGAGTGGATCATGCTCTCCTTCAGTATGTCACAGTACATGTTAGCATTCATGGTTTCCTCAATGAACTGTAGCTCCCCAGTGCTGGCAGCACTCATGCAGCCCCAGACCATGACACTCCCACCACCATGCTTGACTGTACTTTGTACTCCTCACCTGGTTGCTGCCACACACGCTTGACACCATCTGAACCAAATAAGTTTATCTTGGTCTCATCAGACCACAGGACATGGTTCCAGTAATCCATGTCCTTAGTCCCGCTTGTCTTCAGGAAACTGTTTGCGGGCTTTCTTGTGCATCATCTTTAGAAGAGGCTTCCTTCTGGGACGACACGCAGACCAATTTGATGCAGTGTGCGGCGATGGTCTGAGCACTGACAGGCTGACCCCTCACCCCTTCAACCTTTGCAGCAATGCTGGCAGCACTCACACGTCTATTTTCCAAAGGCAACCTCTGGATATGACGCTGAGCATGTGCACTCAACTGCTTTGGTGGACCATGGCGAGGCCTGTTTTGAGTGGAAACTGTCCTGTTAAACCGCTGTATGGTCTTGGCCACCATGCTGCAGCTCAGTTTCAGGGTCTTGACAAACTTCTTATATCCTAGGCCATCTTTATGTAGAGCAACAATTCTTTTTTTTTAGATCCTCAGAGTTCTTTGCCATGAGGTGCCATGTTGAACTTCCAGTGACCAGTATGAGAGAGTTAGAGCTATAACACCAAATTTAACACACCTGCTCCCCATTCACACCCGAGACCTTGTAACACTAACGAGTCACATGACCACGGGGAGGAAAAATGGCTAATTGGACCCAATTTGGTAATTTTCACCTAGGGGTGTACTCACTTTATATACAAAAATTACATACTTTTTTCTTGCCAAAAAATCTGTATTTGTCTCCACTCAGTCCTAAGATTTACACAGCACAGACATACTGGTGCCTTGACTCATCTCTACTGGGACTGGTGAAATAGCCAGTGCCTCCCACCTGCATCCTGAGAAGGCTATGTCACCAGTACCTCCAGGTACATCTCGTCTGTAAAACGGCAAGATCTTTTAAGGGTTCATGAAACCTTGTGAGATCTCAAGTAGTGTAACAAAGTGATCCAGATTAATGCACGATATATTAAAATCATGCAAGATTTCATTATTTCATTCATGGATCTGGAGTTGCCTATAAATAATAAAATAAATCTGAACTCCGGGCAAATTTTTTTCCCATGCAGTGGGGCTGTGCATTCACCTGATCCTCCACCCCAGCAGCGCTCCTCCGTGACCCGGTAGTGGACTGTTCCTGACATCTTCATGTCCAGAGCAGGTCTATGGGTGTGATGACGTCAGGAACAGTCCACTGCACAAGACCGCTAGACTGTGTGTGGGGGGGGCAGGATGGGGCAGGGGCCGCAGGGACCAGTCCTGTGCTGGGGGGATTGGAGGATTAGGTAAATATATCTCTGCTCTCCAATCCCCTAGACAAAAACAAGCAGTTAACCCATGCAGTGTTGGTACAGCCCCACTGCATGGGGGAAAAAACATTTGCCCAGAGTTTAGCTTTAAACAAATTACTGCGCGGCATAGTAGGAGAGCTGCACAGAGTGGTAAGAACTAAGAAGTAAAGGGAGATGGATTTATCTTCGCTTACTAAAAATGGCCGCTATGAGACAAGAGGTAAATAAAAACAAATATATGGCAAAGAATAATAAGCCTAATATTATCAATAAATAGCAGTTTATAGATTGCCCTTACTTAATATTTTTAAAAGGGCTTTTGTTAGCATTTGAAAGATTCAAGTGAGGTTTCTTTAATAGTTACTCAAGAGGAATTCAATAAAACATTACTGACAGTTTTCTGGTGTTATGGCCATTTAAAATGGCCAGTGCCAGATTCAAAAATCCCTGCCGCCTCTTTCAGTAACTTTATTACCTTTTGCGGCAGATTCAGGTAGTACTTAATAGCGCCACTTTTACAAAGTGGCACTATTAATGCACCACGTTCAAAAATAATTACCTGCAGTTGGTAGATAACAAAGCTGGAGCTAATTAAGACCTACACTAACATGCCATACAGAGACAGGCAAAGTGTCTGTCCCTGTACGCTGTGTAGCAGAGAGGCATATTTGCTGCTGCTACCCTCTCCCTGTCCACACTTGGTGTGTGCCCCAAATTCATGTGCCTGTCTACAACAGGTACATGAATCTGTCTCCCGCACAGATGTTTGTTGTGTGGCGGCATGTTGGAATTCTAAAGAGTGTCTTAAGTCAACCATAGACCATGGGTTGCAGAAAGAAAATCACTCAATTCTCCCACTGACCAGCAGGTCAGTGGGGTTGATTTACTAAAATCGGAGAGTGCAAAACCTGGTGCAGCTGTGCATGGCGGGCAATCAGCTTCTAAATTCAGCTTGTTCAATTAAGCTTTGCAAAAAAACTGGATTCAGCATGAAAGCAGACATATCCAGTAGCAGGGCGAAGATCTCGAATTGCGCCCCCCCCCCCACCAGGTGGAGTCCTCCTTTACATCAGGTATCCCCAATAGAGTCCCCCTTTACATCAGGTGTCCCCAGTAGAGACCCCCTTTACATCAGGTGTCCCCATGCCCCCGAGTTGTTGCCCCCCCCTACCCTTGTACTGGGAAATTGGCACTCACAGCGTCTCCTTCTTCTCTCCGGTCATGTGACAAGTCACATGACAGAGGGAAAGAGGAAGGACACAGTCTGCCCTCCCTTCTCAGCAGTGCAGCACTAAGACTGAGGACAGTTCTGTCTCAATGCCAGCTCTTTCCACCCTATGCCAGCCGGAGGGAGGAAAAAGCCAAATCCTCCCTCCAGCAGCAACTATCAGATGCTGCTCCTTCTGACAGGAGTGACACTTCAATCACTTCTGTCAGTAAGGAGTGGTATGAGTGGCCGACTCAACATAGCCAGCCCCCTTAACACAGCGCCCAGTGCAGGTGCCCTCTCGGCCCACTCCTAGTCCTGGCCCTGGACGTCAGTGTGTGTTATCACAACACACTAGGGTGGCCTAAGATCTTGTTGGAAAGTCAGTGCAGGTAAACACACCTTGCCACAGAAACAGAAAAAAAGCATAAAAACAGACACAGAGGGGAAGCCAACTTAAAGGGGTTGTAAAAGCAGAAGGTTTTTTATCTTAATGCATTCTATGCATTAAGATAAAAAGCCTTCTGTGTGCAGCAGCCCCCTCAGCCCCCCTAATACTTACCTGAGTTCCCTCTCTGTCCAGCTTTGTCAATGGCTGTCTCAGCCGTCAGAGATTCTCCTTCCTGATTGGTTGAGACACAGCAGTGGCGCCATTGGCTCCCGCTGCTGTCAAAGTCAGCTAACCAATCAGGGGAGAGAAGGGGCAGGGCCGGGTCGGGTTGAATGGACGCACAGAGCTGTGACTCAGCTCGGGTGCCCCCATAGTAAGCTGCTTGCTGTGGGGGCACTGAACAGAAGGGAGGGGCCAGGATCACAGAAGAGGGACCAGAGAAGAGGAGGATCTGGGATGCTCTGTGCAAATCCACTGCAACAGAGCAGGTAAGGATAACATGTTTATTATTTTTATAGGAAAAAAATGAGACTTTACAATCACTTTAAGGTGGTCATAGATGGATCAAAAATTAGCCAATTCAACAGGGATCTACCGTGTGGCCACTGCACTTGAACAGAAGTTGATCCACTGATTGACTTCTGTTCAACTGCCCTGTCGGATAAAAGCCACTTGATCAGCAGCTTCAGCTAATGTCTTCAACACTGATCTGTATATTCTGGCAGCAGGGGAGTCTCTCCGCTGTCAGAATACAATAGCGCAGCGGGGAGGATTCCCCCAGCCACCTTGTATGTGTGGATGGGGAAATCGTAAACTGAACTATTAAAAATGTCAAGCCAGAATGTGTCAGCGTCGGACAGCGCCAAAGGTAAGTTTGCAGACAGGGATGCTTTTTTATTTTTATTTTTTAAATATGCCAAAGACTGTTTTATTTATTTTTTGCCTTAGCTGTACTGGGCTTTAATGCAGTATATTAACTCAAGGAAGGATTATATTGTGCCTCTTCTGCATTTAGGGAACATTTTCAGAATTAAGAAAATGTCAGGCTTCAAAAAAAGAAAGAAAATGTTATTTTAATCTTCTAATGAGTCCCATGTACTGTACTGCATTTCCAGTTTTTCCTGTTATTTTCCGTTGTTTTTTTCCAAAATTCGATTTTTATTTTTATGTACTATTTCTGGATTCCATATTAGCTGATTTGCATCAGTGCTAGGTAATTTCATGACAAGTCAGAGACAGAATTACTATACTTTCCATCTTCATAAAAAGCCTGCCTTCCTTACAAATGTGCAGGGCTATTTAGAGTGTGCCGAATTTTGTGCATAGTCAATAGCTGATGTTTTTTTAATTATAGTAATTTCAGCTTATCAATATTTGATGCACTTCTTTTGAGATTCGAACATTACAGATGCATGATGGTGCAGAGTTATAAAATAGGTTTTTCTTTAGAAGTCTAATTAACATGAAGTAAGATCAAGCATTGTTATGCAGATTTTACCAAGCTGTCCCATTCTTAAGATCTAAAGACCTTGATATCTGGAATTAGAGGTGGTCCCGAGGAGCCCAGGAGGTGGCAGATGGTGGAGACTGGTCCTCAGGCTAGCACAAATGCTGCTTATAGTGGCGTCTTGATGTATAATTACTAGATCCTTATGTTATCAAGAATGGGCAAAAGGAAAAAAAAAACATAAAACAGTAAATATTCACAGTTTCATGTGTTCTTATCTTCTTATACTGTATGTGATCATATCTCAAGATTCCCATACTGTATACACACACACAGACACAGGGAATTGTAAATGGAAACTCCTAAGTACTTTCAGCATTGAGTTCTGCCAACCTGTCATCATTCAGTGTTCACTTCTTCTCTTTCTAAATGTCAACCTGCTTGCTTCTGTGGCTACCATTAAATTTTTGTCAAACTGGAGAGAAAAGTCACAGCAGGTCCTTAAAGAGCTGTGTTTTAGACAGGTACAGACAGGGCTGCTCTTAGAAATCACAGGGCCCCGAATTTATCAAATCAATATTTTCACTACATAACAGAGAACCTGTGTGAATTAAACCTTTTTTAATTTTTTTTTTACATTTTTTAAACATTTTGTTTTATAATTTTTTTTTTAAATGTTTCCATTTTTTACAATCATTTTATACTACAATTTAACTTTTTTTCACAGTTTAACATTGGTTTACTGGACAGGAAAGCTGTCAGTGGCACGGGGGGGGGGGGGGGGGGGGTGCAGCACAGTGACAGGGGGGCACACAGGGGGGATCAGAAGCAGGCAGAACAGGGAGGGGGATCGGTGCAGGGAAGCAACTACAGGAACAATGCCCGGTATCTATGCCTCTCCTTGCAGCAGCTGAAAGCTGTCAGGAGGGAGAAAAACTGTCTTACAGCTGCTGCAGATAGGTGCACAGGGCATCCTTCTGTAATTGCCCCTCCATCTGACCACACTGATTCCCTCTGCTGTCTGGGCCCCCCCCCCCCCGTGTGCCCGGGTCCCCTACAGGAGGACTGGTGGTCCTCCCTATCAGGGGCCCTGCGTACAGACTTATCCGACCCTACCAACTGTTTTCAATAAGGGATATGGAACAAAGGTTGCAAAAAATAATCTTGGGGGTACAATGCCACACAAAGGTGGCTGGAAACTTTTCACTGACTCCCTATTGTTTTCTGTTGACAGTGCTTGGATAAGCCTTGGTGTGCTGTGCTTTCCCCTATGTGGATTCATTTTGAGATGTAGACTGTAACAGGTGAAAAAAAGATCGTCTAAAGATGTTCCCAAAGAAATAGTGGTAAACCCTTGTGAAAGGATGAATTCAGAAGGCTTGAGCTATTAAAGGGTATGTAAACCCAAATACTAATGCTGCCTTTTTGCCTTGTAAATGTAGCTCTACAAGCTGTTTTTTTTTTCATTACTGTGATTGTTTTTTTTGTTATTTTTTTGTTGGTAAAAAAACTGTTGATCCTGCTAATTTCTGTTCTCTCTGAGACCTTCCTAAAGCCCCACTCTGGGATCAATGTCATATGTTTTTATGTGTCTCCTTTCTCTGTCCCTGCAGTTTGCAGTGTGAACCAGGGCTTAAACTTGATGTTTAGGGACTTCTTGTAACTGTTATGCCCCGTACACACGGTCGGACTTTGTTCGGACATTCCGACAACAAAATCCTAAGATTTTTTCCGACGGATGTTGGCTCAAACTTGTCTTGCATACACACGGTCACACAAAGTTGTCGGAAAATCCGATCATTCTGAACGCGGTGACGTAAAACACGTACGTCGGGACTATAAACGGGGCAGTGGCCAATAGCTTTCATCTCTTTATCTATTCTGAGCATGCGTGGCACTTTGTCCGTCGGATTTGTGTACACACAATCGGAATTTCCGACAACGGATTTTGTTATCGCAAAATTTTATCTCCTGCTCTCAAACTTTGTGTGTCGGAAAATCCGATGGAAAATGTCCGTCAACACGCTCCGATCGGACATTTTCCATTGGAAAATCTGACCGTGTGTACGGGGCATAAGGCTGCATTCAGACCTGAGCGTAGCGCCTTTGAGCGTTTTCCCAGCATTTTTTTGTGCATTTTTTTGAGCTTTGGCTTTTTTATATTAGCCAATAGGGAAAACTTTCATCTGTTGCATCATTTGTTGCTAGGTATTTCAGCTTTTTTATCTTTTTTGTTAGCTTTTATTTATTTTTTAATTAGTATTATTCATTTATTATTTGATTTTTTTAGTTGGGGTAAGGGGTTAGAGTTAAGGTTAGGATTAGGAGTTTGGGGTTAGGATTAGGATTAGAGGTTAATTATTTACTATTACTTAGTATTAATTTATTGAATTTTGTTATTGTCTATTTATAATTATTTTTATTTATTTATGTATTTATTTTACACTTATTTATTCATTAATTATTATTATTAGTAGTAGTATTAACACCTTAACCCCAGCGAAAATAAAATAACTAAATAACCCTATGTCAGGAAGCTAGTTCAACTAATACTAAGGCCCCTTTCACACTGGGGCAGTGGGGACGTCGGCGGTAAAACAGCGCTATTTTTAGCGCTGTTTTACCGTCGTTTTTGCGGCTGTATTCGGCCGCACCGCTAGCGGGTTAAATGGTTAAACCCGCTCCTACAGCGCGGCTATAGCCGCGGTATTACCGCGGTATAGCCGCGCTGTCCCATTGATTTCAAAGGGCAGGAGCGGTTTAGGAGCGGTGAACACACCGCTCCTTCCCTGCTCCAAAGATGCGGCTCGCAGGACTTTTTTTACCGTCCTGCCAGCGCACCGCTTCAGTGTGAAAGCCCTTGGGCTTTCACACTGAACAAACAGCGGAGGCTGTTTAGGGGCGGTTTGCAGTTGGTATTTTTAGCGCAATAACGCCTGCAAACCACCCCAGTGTGAAAGGGGCCTAATTCTTCTGCAGCTAATGATACTTTTTCTGCAGCTACTGCTCAGTCCCAAATGCTCATTCGCTATAACAAATTCACATGAGCAGTAGCTGCAGAAGAATTAGCATTAACTGCAGAAAATTTTGCTTTAGCTGCATGAGAATTAGTTTTAGAAAATGAGCATTAGGAAATGATTAGTAGCTGAAGAATAATTTGCATTAGCTGTATGAGAATTAGTATTAGCTGAACTAGCTTCCTGACATAGGATTATTTATTTATTTTATTTTTGTTAGGGTTAAGATGTTAATACTACTACTAATATTAATAATAATTAACGAATAAATAAATGTAAATTAAACACACAAATAAATAAAAATAATCATAAATACATTCAATAAATGAATACTAAGTAATATTAAATAAATAATTAACCCTTAACCCTTAAAAAAATATATAATAATAATAAATAATTAAAAAAAACCTAGCACAAAAAATAAATAAATCAATTATTATTATTTCTAATAATTTATTTAATATTTTTCAAGGTTAGGGGTAATCATCATTTATTTATGTATTATTACATTTTATTAATTTATTTTATTTATGATGATTTTTAGTTATATGTGAATTTAATTTACATTTATTTATTCATATATTTTTGCTATTTTATGTTCTACAATTTTTAGTTTGAGCAGAAAATCACATGCACACGCACGACAAAATGCGCAAATGTGCACAAAAACGCACGAATGGTGCGTTTCAATTTATTTCTATGGGAATAAAATACGTGCCAAAAACGCTCAAATCTGCCCAATTCAAGCTACAAAAAAAGCTCCAGAACTATTTTGAGCTTCAGGCGTTTGGCTTCAGGCGACTTGGAGTGGAGATGTAGAACATCTCCATAGAGAATAACATATCTTTCACCTCCAGCGTTTTGGATCTTCAAGCTTCAAGCTACAAAATGCTGAGGTGTAATTGGGGCCTAAATGTCACTTTTGTTGGAAAGCTTGCCCTCTTACAGGAAGAGGAAAAATAACAGATGTACTGGCAGGATCAGCAGGCAGAAAAATGTTGACAAATTAAATAAATGAAACACCCATAGAATAAGGAAAAGCAATTTGTTTCAAATACATTTCTCCTAGGCCGCTGTAATGTTTCTGGTGTGACAGGTTTGCCTTAACAAGAACATATTTGGTGGGCACACCATACAATGCGTTTAAATTCAAGATGGTGCTGCTATAAGACCTACAAACAGTACAAAATATTTTACAGCGCACACATACAAGAATGACATTCAAAAAATACGGGGGTTTGGTCACACTATATGGTCATATAGTGCTAAGCCTACTTACTGCGACAAAGTACCCCGATTTAGTGGGTCCTACACTAGTAATAGAATGGAAGATCCTTTGTCTCAACCATGGGAGCTGAACTCCTCTATGTGGGAGAACTGAAAGGGATACATCCTAAACACTGGTGGCCACTAAATAGGAGGTAATGAGGAGGGGGAGGGGTGCTCCAGCCCAAAAGACCTGGTCAGGGCCTATTACAATATACAAGAACATATTTGGGGGGCACACCATACAATACGTTTAAATTCAAGATGGTGCTGCTATAAGACCTACAAACAGTGCCTTAACCTCTTGCTGACACGTTGGGGTTTGTTTACTAAAGTTGGAGAGTGAAAAATCAGACTCACTTCTGCAAAGAATCCAATTAGCTTCCATGTTTTATTGCCAAAGCTTAATTGAACAAGCTGAGGTTAGAAGCTGATTGGTTTCTATGCAGAAGCGAGCCTGGTTTTGCACTCTCCAGCTTTAGTAAATAAACCCCATATAACGGAAAATTATATAAATACTTACCGTAATTTTCCTTTCCTAATGCCCAAACATGGCAGCATACTAGTGATAGAGCTCCGCCTCTTGACCACTCCCTCAGGACCAGTGAATAGCATTAAAAAATGACTAGTTAGCCGCCCCCCCATTCTTTGTAACAAGCTACATACCGAAATGTACAGGGTGGGTCCGTATGCTGCCATGGTTTGGCGCCAGGAAAGGAAAATTACGGTAAGTATTTGATACAATTTTCTGTTTTTCTGATGCCAACATGGCAGCATACTAGTTATAACGATAAATAACTAGCTGACAGGGTGGGTTCTACTTGCCAAACCAATATTCTAATTAGGATGAGACAGAGGACTGAATAGTCCTTCCTACAAAGTCCCCTGATGACAAGGCACCCGGGTCTACTCTGTAAAGTTTGAGTAGGTATGTTGGGATGACCATGATACCTCTCTACAGATGGACACCATAGATGCTCTCGAATGTGCTGCCTATGAGGCTGCAACTGCTCTGGTAGAGTGTGCCCCCGCCGCTGACGGAGGCTCGTGACCCCTTGTGCTACATGCACAACCAAGCCTGCTAGAGTCCAGGCAGTAACCTCTTTTTCTTGATGATTTCCAGCTGGAATGACAAAATGTTTATTAGATGACCTAAAAGGAGCAATTGCGGACAGGTACTTCTTTGAAGTTCTGAAAATGACCAGTTCGTGTGACTTTCCTGTGTGATGTTCTGGAAAGTTAGGCAAAGTCCAGATATCTGTTAAAGCGGGGGTCCACCTATCTATTGTTTTTTTTTTTTTGGAGTTCATTCACAAACTTTTCTTCTCATGATTATTTACTCACATGTTCTGTGTAATAAGTCCGCCTGTGTCCGATTTCATTGTAAAGAATAACTTCACTGAAGGCGGTTTCCATTTTCACTGTGGGCATTTGAAGCCCACAAGCATGTATTTCATGGATGCGGTGAATGCTGTGCTCCCAGCATTCACCGAGATGTTGTGATGACGCTGTTGCACAATGCATGCTGGGAAGCCTGAGACTAGCTCCCAGGGGACTGTGGGAGGTCTGGGAGAGGCTAAAAACATGCCTACTCCCATGGGAGGAAAACCAGGAAGTGCTAAGAAGATTAGAAAAAAAAAGGTAATTACGGCGATTTAAATTTTTTTACACAGCATGTCAGCATCTAGGCAAGGAAGAGAATGCATAGAGATAATGTTCAAAATTTGGGTGGAACCCCGCTTTAAATAGAGGGCTGTTGCTATTTTTGATGCAAGGTGATCTACAAGACCCAACTCTACTCCTTCTGGAAATAAAACAATATATATATTTTTTTTCTTTGAAGCTCCAAGAGCTAGAATCTCAGACAACCTTCTGCTTAAAGTTCTTGCAATAGATACTGCCTTAAAGGTAATGCCCCGAACTGAACACACTGCTCTGTTGGAACAAACGGTTGAACTGACATGAGATCCAGCAACACCAATAGATCTCTTTTCCTTGGTGACCGAATCCTCACGACTGCCTCCAAAAGTTGTGCAAACTGAAGGATTCTTGGCCCACTTACAGCATAGATGTTGTAAGTAGAGTCCCTTCTCGCACACAACAAGGTAAAGATCACTCTGGAGCGAATCTGGAGCAACCTGAGTTGCCCAGCCTCCCCTTTTAGCGCCACTGCTTGCAGCCCCGGTCTGCGTATGTTGTGGAGGGGAAATGTCTTCTGTATCCTGAAATGAATGGCCAGGGAAAACCGAGGACTTCCTGGCAAATATGGAGAATTGGCTATGACAACTATGTTCTCCATTGACAGACTCAAGAGGAATCTCAATATGAGAGATGTTGGGGGAAACATATATAGGCTCTTCTAGTAGCAACTAGGAGGGGGGTGCCTGGCCGGGATAATTGAAGTAAGTTCAAAATAGAATCTCGCACCATGATTAATAAAGACATTTGGTGTTACCTGTTAACTGCAAACTCCTCTGGGCAGTCTTTAATCACCAACCTATTGGGTACAGGCGCTGCGCCACAGGCCCTGCAAGGCTCTTGCTGGGGCACTGGGGTTGCTCTGGGGAAGAGGCGATAAGACGTCTTCCTTGGAACTTTTTCCATTGAGTGGGTGCGGCATCTAGGGCTACACTTTTCCGAAGACCGTCTGCCTTTCCCTGGCTCTTGATCTCTGAGAGCATGAGCATACTGGGCTGAAAAAACTCAAAGCAATCCGCATAAGGAGGCACTCTTTTCCTGCAAACTTACCAACGCGGTGGTCCCGTACCTTTTGAATTTGAGGGTCTTTTTGCATAAGCGGTGACTGACTCATGGCTTGAAGACAAATAGGACGGCCAGCTGAAATGAGGATAGCCAGAAAGGAAAATAGCACTAGAGAGAGAAGGGCTTTTGACATGAAAGAGAGAGGAGAAAAAATAAAATATGCCTTCATAAAATACAGGAAATGAAAAAAAAAGTTTTTTTTTGTTTTTTTTTTTTAAACCAGAAATAAATATATTAATATATATACACATTCCTCTCTTTCTTAAAAAAAACAAACAAACAAAATAAATAAATTAATTAATATATATGCATTTCTCTTTTTTTTTTTTTTGGTGTCCTATCTGTTAAAAAGCCGTAGGGGGCACAGACAAAGCTCTTGTTGGCAAGAGGGAGCTTTTGCCCATAAGCAAGATGGCGGTCGGAACTCCCAATGGCTGGCACAGCCCGATGATGTCATTAAGGGTGCCCTAACCAAAGAAAAACAGCACTGGGCGGCCAATCTTTCCCTATAGGCTGGCCTGGGACACCCCTGGCACCGCGGTCTAGATCCCCACATGGGCAAACAAAAGGGGAACAGAACACTAACAAAAATGGAGACATGGGAGGCACTCAAAAGATAAAAAGACCAAGGTAATGGAGAACACATATGAGGAGACAGAATAAAAGGGATAGGCAGCCCTGTATGGTGCAAGGAACCAAAAAATAAGGAAAAGGAATGAACCAGCTGCCCCCCCCCCCCCCCCCCCCAAGCCTCTGCCCACAGACACTTACATGATGGTAGATTTTGTTCCTAATGAGGAAGCACTGCAGGGCCCCATCAAGACCCACAGAAGGGGTTCCCCGGCTATTAGCGCATTTAGCAGCCCGAGCGCTTGGACTTCGCACTGGGAGAGGTTAAACCCAGACGGCTTGTGCACTGAGGCAGAGGTGGGGACATAGTACTGCTTACTCTTCATTGGTGCGTGGAGGTATGAGGAAAAAGAAGAATGGTGGGGTGGCTAACTAGTCCTTTTTTTATGCTATTCACTGGTCCTGAGGGAGTGGTCAAGAGGCGGAGCTCTATCACTAGTATGCTGCCATGTTGGCATCAGGAAAGTTGCTTCAGCAGGAAAAGTGGTTGTTTAACCGCTTCAATACCAGGCCAATTCTGGCATTCCCTTCCTACATGTACAGTAAAAAATCATAATTTTTTTGCTAGAAAATTACTCAGAATCCCCAAACATTATATATATATTTTTAGCAGAGACCCTAGGAAATAAGATGGCCGTTGTTGCAATTTGTTATGTCACACGGTATTTGTGCAACGATTTTTCAAAGAAGATTTTTTGGGGAAAAAAAAAACACTTTCATGGATTAAAAAAACTAAAACACTAAAGTTAGCCCAATTTTCTTGTATAATGTGAAAGATTATGTTACGCTGAGTAAATAGATACCTAACATGTCACGCTTTAAAATTGCGCACACTCATGGAATGGCGCAAGACTTTGGTACTTAAAAATCTCCATAGGCTACACTTTAATTTTTTTTACAGGTTTCCAGTTTAGAGGTACAGAGGAGGTCCAGTTCTAGATGAATCCTTTCACTCTAACGTTCATGGCGATACCTCACATGTGTGGTTTGAATGTCATTTACATATGCGGGCACGACCTACATATGCGTTCGCGTCTGCGTGTGAGCTCTTTTACTTTTTTTTTCATTGTTTATTTTATTTAAAAAATATTTTTTTACACTTTGCCTTTAAGATATTATGCTTTTTTATCACTTTTATTACTATTACAATTAATGTAAACATCCCTTGTAATAGGAATAGGCATGACAGGTCCTCTTTATGGAGAGATGTGGGTTCTATAAGTCCCCACATCTCTCCTCTAGGCATGAAAGGAGGAGAGACACAGGAAGTGCCAAGCTGAGTGTAGTATATTAGATATGATTAATTAGCAAAGTAAATAATGCACTTACAGGAAATAACATAAACACAGGCTCATCTGTAAATGGTGGTGTCTGCAGGTGTAGATCGGCATCCAAAACGAGTGTCCATGGATCTGGCAGATGACTGGGGGAGCCTCAATCCGTCCTGTGGCCACCAGGAAGTCGGTCTGGGCCACCGCGGAGCGCAGGGAGATGATGTCACCAGGAAGCAGAGAGACACCAGGGGAGAAACAACTGAATAAAATAGGCTCTAGGCATGAAAGCCTGAGATAAAAAAATAAAAAATAAAAAAATAATAACCTCAGCTTCACAGCAAAAAAAACGGCAGTGTTTTTACATCTGCCGAAACTGGAAGTGACGTCATAATGACGCACCTGGCCTTCGAAGGTCAAAGAGATGACAAGGGACCATCTGGTCCTTGGTCAGCTCTATGGTAAATGGCCGCCACTGCCGTGACGTCCCCTTCCGCCGCCTATAAAAACAATCAAGTGGCTGAACAACCGCTATGACTGTTTTTACATTACATGGAATCGCCACCAGAAAAGAAAAGATATCAGAATGATGCCTGCAGCTGCAGACATCATTCAGATATCTCCATTTAAAAACAAGGACATCATATGACGGCCTGCGGTATTAAAGTGGTAAAGGACCAGCCACTGCTTATATGCATTCACGGCAGCCTGGGATTGAGTGCCAAGAGGGCACTAACCGAACTGCCACTGACAGCTCTTGCTTTTGGCTTTTGATAGGGAACCAGCAGGACAGGTCAGTCACAGTAGCCACATTATAGAGAAGCCACACAGCCTTCTGGGCATTAAAGTGGTTGTAAACCTCTGAATTGAAAAATGAACAAAACATATTATTGTGTACTTATCTCAATCCAAAGCACCTAAAGTGATTTCTGTCTGCTCACTCATCTGCTATCTGCACAGCAGGTGATTGACAGCCTCAGCTATGAAAGTTAACCTATGAGATTGTGTAGGGGTGGTGTGTGTGTGTGTGCCCTTTCCCTCCACTCAGGTCTCATATTACACTCAGCTTCCTGCTCTATTCTGTGTAGCTTCATCAGATTCTCACCCCCTGCCTTCTGTAGCTGAGAAATGCTGTGAAAAATGTTGTACTTTGAGCAGCTGTAGAGGAGAAATAGCTGCAGATAAACAAGTACAACTCATGTAGGAGGATTTGTTTTATCTCTGTACATCACTTAAGGCCAGAGACTTCACTGGGTATATGTAAGGGATTACAACCACTTTAAAGCCCATTTAAAGGGCCACTGGGAGGTGGAGTGAAGGTGTTAAATGTCTGAGCTAACAAAGCATATTCACAAGTGAACTAAATATAGATGTACTGTATAATTTCTTCGATACCCTCTTTTCAAAAGTCTGCATGAAATAGCCATCAATAATAGTTCTAAATATGCACAAAGCTCTGTAAAGTTTACTGGCACAGAACATGCTTACTGAGGATTTTCCTGGCACTGTAATGACATTTAATATTGGGTGAATTTTGCATCAGCCAGTTTTCATGGTTAGTGTACACACCTGTTTTACTTCTGATATGCATTTGGATTGATTCACAAATACATTTTGTGGCTCCTTATTTAATTCTTTTTTTTTTTTAATCTTTTTATTACAGTTTGTAAACATCCCTTGTGATAAAAATAAGAGATGACAAAAAAAACAAATATCTTCTTTACCTTTAAAAGCAAAAGATTAAAAAAAATAATTTTTGATCCTTTGCTTTAAAGAAAAAAAAAATCTGTTTACTTCCACCTTGAACCAGAAGTGGTGTCATGACAGTGCTCCGATCCTCCAAGGCCATAGAGGCGATCAAAGTGGATTTAGTCTTTGAACACCTGTGTGACCAGCTGGCGGCACCTTCGATAGTTTCTCTGGTGAACCGGCATAAACGATAAGCCCGAGAGACACCGGCGAGCAATGAGCGAGGGTTGTCGTCCCCTCCCCCTGCTTCTTAAAGCATTCCAGTGGCACATGAGCCACTAGGAATGCTTTCAAGAGAAAGACAGCCGCCGGCTGAAAAAAACAAGGTTAGCCATGTTCGTTCTTCATGGTCCCACTGTATATAGGAAGGTAGCCACCCTCCCTTGCTCACTCACTCAGAGATAGTCTATGTACTATGAGATTTGTAGTGTATATAGAATAGGACACATGACTCACTCACTCAGAGATAGTCTACTGTAAGTACTATGAGATTTGTAGTGTATATAGAATAGGACACATGACCAAAACTAACGTGAACTCTTTGTTCTAAACACACAGTAAGAAATTATTTCATTTAACCTAGATTACAGGCAGTGCCATCTTAAGAGCATTATAGGCCCCCGGGCAATACAGTGCACCGGGGCCCTGTCTACACAATCATGCACAAGAATAAAAATGCAAATTATCAATAAGGCTATATGTATTGGTACTTCCAACAAAATCATTGTTTAAACCAGGGCTTTTTTTCTCAGAGAATAGGTGCAGGAACTCCCTCTTTCTGAGTCACCCCTTGTCACCTCCCCTACCCACCTCTGAGCCCTATTCCTTGGTTCCACCCACTACCCACCTCCCAGTACCGCCCCTTTTAAAGAATACAGAACCACATATAATTTTGTGGTGTTCAGTAATTTGTATGGGATTTGGTAATGATAGCAAGAAAAACAGTAAAATATAGATCCCCTGCAGCCAGTAACAATAGGGCCCCACGCCAGCAACAATAGATCCCCCTAACAACAATAGATCATATGCAGCAACATTTCCCCTCTACTAACAATAGACTGCAGCAACAACAGATCTCCCTGCAGCCAGCATCAATAGACTCTCCATCAGCCAACACCACTAGATCCCTCCCTCAACAGTAGATCTCTCCCAGAAACATCTGACCCCCCAGCAATATAAGACCCACCCTCAGCAACAATAGGTCCCCCACCAGCAACATTAGACCTCCTCAGCAACAATAGACCCCCCTGCAAAAATAGACACCCTCCAACTAGAATAGATCCCCCAATCAATAGTCCTGGCAGCAGACCCAAGCTTTTCTTGCCATTACATACAGTCAGTGCTGGAGGTGCCGGAACTGCGTTCCCCCGCGTTCCCGCTGAAAAAAAGCCCTGGTTTAAACATTAACACAACGTTTGGACAATATAACACAAGCTTGAAATGCAAGAAATTGAAAAATAAGAAATTACAGATTGAAATGGGACAGTACAAAAGCACTAATTATGTGTAAGCGTGTAAGTGGGAGATATTTGTAATCTGGCGATGCTTGGAACTTCTGGTCACCCTAGGCTAGTGGCCAGCAGGGCCCACAGGTCAGTGGCCAGCAGGACCCACAGGTCAGTGACCAGCAGGATCCACATGTCAGTGGCCAGCAGGACCCACAGGTCAGTGGCCAGATCCCAGCAGGACACACAAGCTGTTAACCTGCGGGTCCTGCTGGCCACTGGCCTGTGGGTCCTGCTGGGAGCTGGCTGCAGACTTGTGGGTCCTGCTGGGAGCTGGCCACTGACATGTGGGTCCTGCTGGGAGTGGACAATAGCCTATGGGTCCTGCTGGCCATGGTCTGTGGGTCCTGCTGGGAGCCGACCATGGCATGTGGGTCCTGCTGGCCTGTAGGCCATGGGCAGCTCCCAGCAGGATTCACAGGCCATGGGCAAGGTAAATGAGGTGTATGGGGGGGCAGATCGATGGGATGATTGATCCTGTGGGGGTGTCAGGGTCTCTCACCTCAGCTTGCTCAGCAGACTCAGTGCTCAGCAGCAGCAGGACAGTTCCTCCCTTCCTCCTTCTCCACGGCTTCCTCCAGTCCTGGGGGGTGAGTGATGATGTTGCTCCTGGCCGGGGGTCACATCTACTCCAACGTACTGTTACTGTACCACCAGCCAGCAGCGGCACGACCCAGGCCAGCCACGTCACATGATGTTTTTACACAGAGTCCAGCCAAGCAGAGGCACTGGGGCAGGCAAAATATCCTGCATTCCAACCGCGGTGATGGGGGTTGTAGCACATGGTAGGCTGGCTGCGCTGCTCTCCTTAGACAGACCTCCCGGGAGCAGGGAGCTTGAGCACGCAGCCGCCGACGTGGACTACAACTCCCATAAACAACAGCGGCGGCCGTCACGCAACATCACCTCACAGACTGCCACTCAATAATGAGTCATTCAACGATCAGCGGGCGGACACTCGAAAAGCTGTGGCACGGCACCGGCCATTGGCCATTGTTTTGGTTATAGAAAAACAGTACAGCACTTAATTTGGGGGGCACAGGTTAAAATTGGGGGGTCATGGCCCCATCAGGCCCCATGCTGGTGACGCCATTGCACAGCACTGGCACAATGCGGCAGCAAACTTTGTGACATCTGAATGATGCTTGGCTGGTGGGGCCCCCTGGCAACTGCTCAGCGTGCCCATGCGAAAAGACGGCCCTGATTACAGGGCCATTGGGTATTAGGTGCATATAAATTATTTTTGGAGAATAAGCATATCGTTTAGTGACACTTTTAAGGAGTATCATCAATATTTTTGTTCTGTTAGGCTTCATGCATATTGGATCAAAAATAGAGCTTTTGGCTTTATGAACAAGAAAACACCTTGTTTTGTTGATTGGGGAAGGAAGTAATAGCCTAGAGATGCCTTTTATAATAATATTTTTGCTCAAAGTATATCTAAATCCAAAACTTTTGGTAAGCTGTATCCTTCACTTTCTGTTCTGTAGACAACAAAGGAAGTGAACGGAAATCTCTCTAGTGAGGGAAATCCACTCGTAGGCAGTTGTCAATGGGTCAAATGTCCCTACTGAAAAACTTTTCCTTTATTCCTGTTTTGGCACAACTGAACATGTTGGATTTTCTTCACAATCACTTTGAGTGGCAGTGGTCAACAGGACACAGAAAAAGTAAATCTTCCAAGCATGGACACAATCAGCAATAAAAATCTGACAGACGTTCCAACCCTTCACAGCTTTATCAAAAACTAAAAAAAAAAAAAATGCTTTAGATCTGCTGTATTTCCACCCCACATTTGTTATGTGTTCCCATTGACACAGCGTACCTAAAAATGATTTTTTTAAAATGATTTTTTACATTTTGAATTACATAGTTACATAGCTACATAGTAGGTGAGGTTGAAAAAAGACACAAGTCCATCAAGTCCAACTATGTGTGTGATTATTTGTCAGTATTACATTACATTGTATATCCCTGTATGTTGCGGTCGTTCAGGTGCTTATCTAATAGTTTCTTGAAACTATCGATGCCCCCCCCCCCCCCCGCAGAGACCACCGCCTGTGGAAGGGACATTCCGACAACAAAACCTGGATTTATTTACGACGGATGTTGGCTCAAACTTGTCTTGCATACACATAAACAAATGTTTCGGAAATTCCGATCGCCAAGAACGCGGTGACGTACAACATACGACGAGCCGAGAAAAATGAAGTTCAATAGCCGTCAAGTCTTCGGCTTGATTCCAAGCAGGCATGGAATTTTGTACGTCGAAATTGTGTACACACGATCGGAATTTACGACAACGGATTTTTCCTGTCGGAAAATTACAGTAAAGAACCCTCTACGTAGTTTAAGGTTAAACCTCTTTTCTTCTAATTTTAATAAGTGGCCACGAGTCTTGTTAACCTCACGAAAAAGTTTTATCCCTATTGTGGGGTCACCAGTACGGTATTTGTATATTGAAATCATATCCCCTCTCAAGTGTCTCTTCTCCAGAGAGAATAAGTTCAGTGCTCGCAGCCTTTCCTCATAACTAATATCCTCCAGACCCTCCAGGTCGTTTATGAACAAATTAAACAGGATTGGTCCCAGCACAGAACCCTGGGGGACCACACTACCCACCCCAGACCATTCTGAGTACTCCCCATTTATCACCACCCTCTGAACTCGCCCTTGTAGCCAGTTTTCAATCCATGTACTCACCCTATGGTCCATGCCAACGGACCTTATTTTTTACAGTAAACGTTTATGGGGAACTGTGTCAAATGCTTTTGCAAAATCCAGATACACCACGTCTACAGGCCTTCCTTTATCTAGATGGCAACTCACCTCCTCATAGAAGGTTAATAGATTGGTTTGGCAAGAACGATTCTTCATGAATCCATGCTGATCACTGCTAATGATACCGTTCTCTTTACTAAAGTCTTGTATATAGTCCCTTATCATCCCCTCCAAGAGTTTACATGCTATTGATGTTAGGCGAACTGGTCTGTAATTCCCAGGGATGTATTTTGGGCCCTTTTTAAATATTGGTGCTACATTGGCTTTTCTCCTATCAGCTGGTACCATTCCAGTCAGTAGTCTGTCAGTAAAAATTAGGAACAATGGTCTGGCAATTACTTGACTGAGTTCCCTAAGTACCCTCGGGTGCAGGCCATCTGGTCCCGGTGATTTATTAATGTTAAGTTTCCCAAGTCTAATTTTAATTCTGTCCTCTGTTAACCACTTCAGCCCCGGAAGCATTTACTCCCTTCCTGACCAGAGCGTTTTTTGCGATTCGGCACTGGGTCGCTTTAATTGACAATTGCGCGGTCGTGCGACGTGGCTCTGAAACAAAATTGACGTCCTTTTTTCCCACAAATAGAGCTTTCTTTTGGTGGTATTTGATCATCGCTGCGATTTTTATTTTTTGCGCCATAAACAAAATAAGAGCGACAATTTTGAAAAAAGCGTATTATTTTTTACATTTTGCTATAATAATTATCCCCAAAAAATATATATAAAACATTTTTTTTTCCTCAGTTTAGGCCGATACATATTCTTGTACATATTTTTGGTAAAAAAAATCGCAATGAGCGTTTATTGATTTGTTTGCGCAAAAGTTATAGCGTTTACAAAATAGGGGATAGTTTTATGGCATTTTTATGAATAATTTTTTTTTTACTAGTAATGGCGGCGATCAGCGTTTTTTTATTGTGACTGCGATGTTATGGCAGATATGTCGGACATTTTTTACACATTTTTGGGACCATTGTCATTTATACAGCAATCAGTGCTATAAAAATGCATTGATTCCTGTATAAATGACACTGGCAGTGAAGGGGTTAACCACTAGGGGGCGGGGAGGGGTTAAGTATGTCCTAGGGGAGTGATTTCTAACTGTCAGGGGGATGGGCTGGTGTGTGACGTCACTGATCTCTGCTCCGATGACAGGGAGCAGAGATCAAGTGACACTTGTCACTAGGCAGAATGGGGAGATGCTGTTTACAACGTCATCTGCCCGTTCATCCTCTCCGTGAGGCGATCGAGGGTATGCCCGTGGCGATCGAGTCCGCGGGACCCGCGACCCGACTCACGGAGATCGCGGCAGGCGTGCGCGCACGCGGCGGCAAATTCTAAGTAATGTACGGGTACGTTACTTTGCGCAGCCGTGCCATTCTGCCGACGTATAAGTACAGGAGCCGGTCGGGAACCGGTTAACCATGGAAGTGCTTGCTGTGATTTGTCATGAGGATAAACACTGCAGTTTTGGTTACTGAAGCCCCCAGATTCCCTCGTGAAGACTGAGGAGAAGAATCAATTCAATAGCATCGCCATCTCCCCATCCTTTGTAACCAGATGTCCTTCCTCATTCTTTATGGGGCCAATATGGTCTGTCCTCCCTTTTTTACTGTTTACATACTTAAAGAATTTCTTGGGGTTTTTTTGCTCTCCTCCGTTATGCGTCTTTGATGTTCTATCTTAGCCGTCCTTATTGCACCCTTACATTTCTTGTTGCATTCTTTTTGAAGTCTGAATGCTGATGATGATCCCTCAACCCTGTATTTTTAGAAGGCCTTCTCCTTTGCTTTTATATGCATTTTTACATTGTAGTTAAAGCGGAGTTCCAGCCCCCCCAAACATTTTTTTTTTAAAGACTGCTCTGTAACTGTTTCAACCTGTAAATGAACATTTCTAACATGTCATATTTTTTGCGCTTTTACTTTCTTTAAAAATAGTTAGTTACTTACTGATCTCGAAAGCAGGCAGGTTCCATTTTAGTTGTGGGCATCTGAAGCCCTCTCGTGTTAATTTCCTGGATTTCTGTGCAGCTGTCTACCCATCATGCACCACCAAATCTCGCACATGCTCAGTAATGCCTATATATAATCTCTCTCTCTCTCTCTCTCTCTCTCTCTCTCTCTCTCTCTCTCTCTCTCTCTCTCTCTCTCTCTCTCTCTATATATATATAATAGAAAATATATATATATATATATATATATATATATATATATATATATATATATATATATATATATATATATGTATATATAATAATATATATGATCACTATATCAAGCAATGTGACTCTGTCTTGTAATGTAACTGTGTGGAGAGAGGAGCTGTCAGAATTCATCAGTGATGTCGGGGGTGGGTTGTACTGAGCAGCTATCGAACACCAGCCAAAAGGATGGGGTCAGGGCGGGCCGCTACCTGTATGCGGCTCCACCTCCTTTCTTAAGAAGCCCAATAATTGGCTGGTGTTCGATAGCTGCTCGGTCCCGCCCACCCCCGTCATCACCGATGAATTCTGACAACTACACTCTCTCCCTGCATACACGAGATTTCAGCAGTAGGCGATTCGCAAGGAGTCATGGGATACATGACGCCGCTATCCCAGAAACCCTTGCGAATCGCCTAGTGACGCAATCGCCTAGGCGATCTAAAGGAGGAAGTAATGTATAACTACAAAAAAAAGGTATTTACCAGAAAAAAAAATGTGCCCATTGTGAAAACTATGAGCTAAGGGCATACAGCACAGCCAAAGATAAAAAAAATGGGTGGAACTTTGCTTTACAGTAAGCCATGCAGGACTTTTGTTCGCTCTTTTAAAATTATTGCCCAATGGGATGCATTGGCTAATGCCCTTATTTAATATGCTCTTAAAGCAAACCCATCTCTCCTCTGTGTTCTTTGTTCCAAAGATTTTATCCCAATTTATGCCTTCTAGAGAGGTTCGTAGTTTAGGGAAGTTGGCTCTTTTGAAATTCAGTGACTTTGTATTCCCCTTATGTTTCCTATTTGTGTGATTTATACTGAAGCCAATTGACCTGTGATTGCTGTTACCTAAATTGCCCCGTATTTGCACATCCGTGATCAGGTCTGTATTGTTGGTAATCAGTAGATCCAGTAACGTTTTTTTTCTAGTTGGTGCGTCTACCATCTGACCCATAAATTTGTCCTGCAAGATATTTAGGAACTGGCGAGCCTTAGATGAATGCGTGGTTCCCTCCACCCAGTCTATGTCTGGATAATTAAAATCCCCTATTATGATAACACTTCCCATCCTTGCTGCTAATCCAAATTGTGATAGGAGATCTGTCTCCCCTTCCTCCCTCAGGTTAGGGGGCCTATAGCATACTCCCAGTATTATTTTCCCCTTAGCTTCATCCCTTTGGAGCTCTACTCAAAAGGATTCCACCTCTTCCCTAGCTCCCTTAGTGATGTCATCTCTCACATTCACTTGTACATTATTCTTGATATATAGGCATACCCCTCCCCCTTTTTTACCCTCTCTATCCTTGCGATAAAGGGTATACCCTTGCCAGCCAATCATGAGAGCTGTTGAACCAGGTCTCTGAAATTCCCACAAAATCCAAATCTTCCTTGTTCAACAGTATCTTTAGTTCACCCATCTTGTCTGCCAGGCTCCTGCCATTGGTGAACATGCCACATAGTTTAGACCGGTTGCATATTATCCTCTTAATAGGTGTTCCAAGATTGCAACTAGAACTTGCTACTATACTTACCTTGGGTTTATGTGCAAAAGAAAAGGGGACACTCGTAGGAGTACAGACAAAAAAGCTGAGCACCCCAGATAATGAATGTGAAAACGGGAAATCCCCCTAATGGGGCTTTAAAGCAGCCAGTGGTGTAGGTTTACAAAATACAAAAGGAATAAGTCATAAATAATTTATTGATACAAAAAATTTTATAAATACTGACATCAAAAAGTCAGGACATGAGCTGGAATACAAAAGTAACAAATGAAAAAACAATACCAATAACAAAGGGCAGTGTGCGATAGGTTACACCATAAGCAACAGTAAGACAATAACACAAAGATGTTGGTTGTGTAAGATCCTGACGCGTTTCGACCCCAATGGGTCTTCTTCAGAGGATAAATATATAAAAACTGTAAAGATGTAAACATGAGTCAGATGATTTAAAACCAAGAGAAAAAGAATATATGAACAAGTCCATATAATGCGTCTTTACCAGTCACGATGTACTCAATGGTTACAGGTGGCCATGGTATGGAGGAGTTTTCCTCTTGTTGTGTCCCCGATCTCCGGGCAGATGGGCCAATCACAAGGGGAGCAAATGCCATGTGCTTTGGTCAACCTACCACTAATGCCCCCAATTCTACCCTCTGGAATATGTTCGGTGCTGACTATCTCTACCACTTTTTGGCCATCTTCATTCCCAGCTGATCTGCACTCTCCTTATTTAGGTGCAGTCCATCCCTTCTATAGTACTGGTTATCGACTGAGAAGTCGGCCCAGTCCTCCAGGAAACCAAACCCCTCCTTACTACACCAGCTCTTCAGCCACTTGTTTACCTCCCTAATCTCCCTCTGCCTTTCTGATGTGGCTTGATGTACCAGTAGTATTCCTGAGAATATTACCTTGGAGGTCCTTTTCCTCAAATTAGCTCCCAAGTCCCTAAAATCGTTCTTTAGGACACTCCATCTACCTCTGACTTTGTCATTGGTGCCAATGTGCATCATGACAGCTGGGTCTTCCCCAGTCCCTCCCAGTAATCTGTCCACCAGATCCGAGATGTGCCAAACCCGAGCGCCCGGTAGACAAAATACAGATCGGCTCTTCAGGTTTTTGTTACAGATTGCCCTCTCTGTCCTTCTATGAGTTGAGTCGCCTACTCCACCAGAATCTGTCTTTCCTTTCCCTTCATTTCCCCCCCACTGTCACTGGAGGAGTTCTTCCCCTGGCAGCTAGGAGAGTCCCTCAGCTCCAGCAGTGCTGGTCCCTGACTGGTTTCACCAATGTCACTCAATGGAGCGTACTTATTGGAATGCTCCAGCCCTGGATCTGCCTCCCTGGCACTTCCCCCTCTACCCTTCCTGACTGTCACCCATCTACTCTTTCCTAGTGCCTGCACCTCTTTGTCCCCACCCGCCTCTGTGCTGGCCCCTGCCGGCACCTGCTGTGTACATTCCTAGCTCTCCTTTAGTATGGAGGGACTTCTCAGTGCTGACAGTTGCTTCCCCAGATTCAGAACCTGGGCTTCCAGGGAAACAATGTTATTACATTTTGCACAGCAGTATTCACCCTCGATCGGATGATCAAGGAACGCATACATGCCGCAAGATGTACAACGAGTCGCCTCTCCACACCCGCCGGGCATCGTACCTATTAAATTTAATGAGGATTGGGGTTTATACCCTGTCCAGATTACCTAACAACTAGATTCCTGACACTAATACTCAACAAGACAATACACAGGTACTCAACAAGACAATACACAGGTATTCAACAAGACAATACACAGGCACCCGCAGACCTGCGTGCACCCGCAGACCCACGTGCACTCACAATACACAAGTACACAGTACACAATACACAAGTACTAACGATCCACACACACTACTCAGACAACACTCAGGTACTCATACTACACAGGTACTATGACCCCTGTTATAACCTCCTGTTTTCAACTCTGGTTTTTAACTCACCACTTAGTCCAGTTCCACTAACTCTGTCTATATTCATTCTTCCACTGTGTCCATGTAGGAGCAACATAGCCCTCATTGGACAGTAACAACTTGTGGTGTTAGATGGATTAGTAGCTTTAGATGGACATCACATAAGTGATTAACAAATTAAAGCTGAACTCCAACTAAAGCTGGTCATACATGGATTGAATTGTGGCTGGTTTAGCAGGGACAGGCCAAATTTTGATCCTTGTATGGGCTAGCTGGCTGCACACAAGACTATCTATCGATCGACTTGTGTTTTTTCCCGAATTATCAGTGCCGCCGGCTATAGCCGGCAACCATGCTCATTGCATTCTACAAGCAGGAAAATCTACTTGCTATCAGAATACAATACTACAGTAGGAAGTATTCCCCCATCCATGTGTGGATAGAGGAATCGGCTAATTTTTTTAGCAAAAAATCTAATCATGCAGTGGCGGATGGTGGTATATTTTTTTTGTGGGGGCGACACCCCCCCCCCCGGTTGGTCAATTGGTCCCCGCACTTACTCCCTTACTCCATCAAGGTCGCAAGCTTCCTCCAGGCAGTGGGCCTCTGCGTCTCCTCCTTCCTCGGCTTCACAGCAGTGCTGCTTCCCTGCGTCTCCTCCCTCCTCGGCGGCCAAAAGGATTGCATCTACTCTCGGCCAGTCGGATCTCAGGCAAAAACTCCCATTGGAATCCATGCGCCTGGCGCCCTGTAAATTAGGGGCCGGGCGCATGGACCAGGGGGGTCTTGGCAGCCCTGTATGGACGGGCCGCCACTGTAATCATGTAGGATCTGCCTAACACTTATTAATCAGTTAAGGCAGCCATAGACAGTCTCTGGTGGTTCAGCAGCAGCAGCAGCGATCAATCAACTTGGGTACAACCAGCCTGTTTTACATGTGATTATTGCTACCGGCTGTTATACGCACTAGCAATAATCACTGTGTTCTCACACAATAGCTCTGCGGGAGGGATTCCCCTGTCAACACTGTCACTGCTTCTATGACTATCCTTACAGAAACATTTTACTTTGGTTTGGGTATAAATGTTCTACCTAACCCTGTCAGTGTTAAATGGTTTGTCTCAACCCTCTAACCACTACTTCTGCTGTGCAGCTTAGTCCGTTAAAGGAAGTTGAAAACTAGCAGATTTACTGGCCGGATCACCAGAGGAAACTAAAAAAAAAAAAAAAATTAAAATGAAATGAATGCAAGTATAGCACAGTAGCTAAGTGGTTAGCACTTCTGCATAGCAGCACTGGGGTTGTTGGTTAGGGACTTTAGATTGTAAGCTTCTTGGGGGCAGGGACTGATATAAATGCACAATATAAATAGTGTAAATTGTCAATGTTATATAAGTAACGGTAATAACTCAATGCAGCCACTACATCTAAGGACTGGTAAGTTGCAGTATGTTAACTTTTTGTTTTATGCTTTAAAGTCTTGTGCAAACCTGGAATTTGTTGCTTTTAGTGCCGGTTCACACTGCTGCGCTGTGAATTTTTTCAGTTTTTTTGTCCTGTGTGAGGTGCGATTTTATCGTGAATTTACCGCGAATTTAATGCGATTTTACCGCGAATTTCAGGAGTTGGTCATAGCTGTGATTGATGTACTAGCCAATGCAATCATGATGTAAAAAAAAAAAAGGTGTTAACTTCCTGTGTACTTCCTGGTTTTTGTGGAGAGTAGTGTGGTGGAATTTGCACATATCTGAACCAACAATGCGATTCCAGAACGATATACATTGATGTCTATGGAGGCTAAATTCGCAACGCAGCGCTGTATACTCGCACAAGACCCTTTTTTTATCGCAGCGCATTCGTAGGGGTATCGCAACGCATGTATGTGAACGACGGTCATTGAAAACAATGACTTTATGGATGACATGCGAATTTAGAATGTTTTTGACGCATCACATTCGTTATGAACTCGCATCAGTGTGAACCGGCACTGAAGACTGACATTCTTTTATGTTTTTAAACTCAACTCTATATCACTATGACTAGTAATCTCATGGAATCATTAGCAAAGATCAAATTGCGTATGTAAACATGTATCGTAATATCTCACACTTCTAAAGGCTGGACCAGACGAAGATCTTTATGTCTACATGAGGACTATGTGGTGTCCATCACAGATCTGGAATAGCAAATCGGGTCTGTTTGCTTTATTTGGCTTATTGCTATTGTGTAAAGATAAGATCAGTGCTAGAGTCCCTTCCCATGGTATGAACAAACACCAGGATCCCAAAGGTGATAGAAGGGCACATGTTTTCTTTGTACAAAAAAGATTGTTCTGCAATGAGATAATGTCCTCCCATATGACAGCTCTCTCTATGGCTAGCATTAATGCAGATGACCCTTGACAGCTGAGCTGACCATGGATTTTATCCCCTACTTTCACTACCAATGTTTGAACCTTGTCTGACCCTGCTCTATCTCCATGTACCACAGTGACACAACAGTTATATGGAGGCATTGTTTGAACAACAATACAGGATCTGTTGGGGGGGTTGTTATCACAGGTTTCACCAGAAATAAAATACAGCCAGTTTGAGTTCTTACTCCACAACCCTCTTTAAGTACCTCTTTTTGCTCTAATTTATGATAATAGGAACATTATCAGAATACTATATGACAGAAGAGGGAAAGAAATGGGTGGTAGGCAAGAAGATGTCTGGTTATGCAGTGGCAGAACCCATCACTGTTTGTTTTGGGACTAGAGATGAGCTGAATGTACCGGGGTTCAAGGCGGGTTTCTGAACTGTACTGAAGCGCAGATGCTGAATCCAAACGCCTGAATTCAAACCCCTTGAAATTTTCCAATTTTGTCAGGTTACAACCAAAAACGTAAATTTATTTTCCTGAAAAACTCCATGGCAGCATACGTTTGGGTTTAGCCCCGCCTCCTCTCCTATAGGGCCCGGCACCCATAAATCTTTGCTCTGAGCCAGCAGTCATGTTCATTGTTTTTTTGTCCTCCTTCGAAGGACCTAAATGGTTGATTTTCCTACCCTGAAGACATCATCCACGATCAAGGCCTGGCAAGCTCTGACCATGGGCGAAGATCTATTGGGATACTCTGATAAGCCCTAGCTATTAGCGGGGTATGGAGTGGTCAATGGAAGAGACGCCATGAAGAGCGAGGCCTGGCCATGTGGTGGCCAGATAGCCCAGCTATTTAGCGGGTGGCCGTACTTGCCCCAGACCGGTGTGACTGCGTTTCCCTTGAGCCTGACGTGATCATGGCGGGAGTGGTAAGATGTACTTGTTTCCATGGCAAGAGTGTTTTGTGTCCTCTTTATGTGTTTGTCCGTTTTGTCTTCCATTTGACTTACTTTCCCTGGTGTCAGTGTCCCATGGCAGCTGGTTCGCTTCCGCTCTGTGGCGCTCAAATTTGCAGCAAATGCCCCATAAGTTCGGTTTGTTTGTGAACAAACGAACACCCGATGTTTGAGTCGAACTTACTTTCGATTTGAACATCGGGACCATCCCTAGTGGTTTTGTAATGAATAAAAAGCAAGTTATGTTTTCAATTTCCGCAATATATGTGCAATCTTTGATAGAGCTGAATGTTGCTGTAAGTCAAATGTGTCAACCACAAGGCCCACGGGCTGAATCCAGCCCCCCAGGCCAATTCATGTGCCCCTCACACCTCTCCTGCAGCACCCCCCTGGTCTCTGCCCCCACATTGTCTCAGCAGTCGGCAGCAGAGAGGAGGACAGAACTCCTCTGCCAGATCCTGCGCTTTTCTATGCAGGCTGTGGGGAGGCTCATCTCTGCCCCCCCATCTCAGCAGTCGGCAGTAGAGAGATGGACAGGTGTACTCACATAAATCTTGCGTCTCCCTGTGCAGCCGCAGCACCCCCTTGTCTCCACGTTCCCTGGTCTTAGCATTTGGCAGACCTTGGCAGGTGACTGCAGCCCTCCTCTGGTCCTCCTCCAGACCCTGCACTTTCTGCTTTCCAGCTCCACCCCCAGCTTTTTCCCAGCAGCAGCACAAGATAAGGGGGGGGGGTGCACTGTGATGCAAGGGAGGATTAGGGACTCTTGACTCTTATGGTGGGGGGGGGGCTCTTGACATCTGATATAAGGGGGGTGGGGTGCTCTTGACATCTGATTATAATTATTATGAGAATAATACAATAATATGCCAGTTGGAAAGGAGGGTCACACACTGCTAGTTTCGTTCACAAGAAATTTTATTGCAGAACACCATGGTAGAACCATGTTCTGTCTGAGCAGTCTCCTACAACGTTTCTTGTGGATAATACCAGCAGTGTGTGACCCTCGTTTTCTGATTTGCATCATGTGCTACAGGAGTGGGCTCTGTGCCGGTCTGCACCTGCCCTTTACCTCTTAAGTCTTAAGTTATTACTAAACCAAGAATAATTGAATACAGAGGCAATTATTTAATGTGACAAAGAGTAGATACATTTATATAGTCTAATGCCCTGAACACACGACCGGTTTTGAGTCGGAATAAATTGTTTATCAGCGCAGCCTCCCCTCAGATGACCACACTGGACCACCAGGGATCGCCACTAGGACCACCAGGGAGAGGGGCAACATGTGGATGGTCAGGTATGTACCCCATGGCCATCCACATGTGCCCAATGTGCCCAGTCAGTGCCCAAATACCACCAAAAGAAAGCTCTATTTGTGGGAACAAAATGATAAAAAATTGTTTGAGTACAGTGTAGCATGACCACGCAATTGTCATTCAAAATGCGACAGCGCTGAAAGCTGAAAATTGGTCTGGGCGGGAAGGTGTCTAAGTGCCCGGTATTGAAGTGGTTAAAGGAAATTTATACAAAAAATTATTAGTTAAACCCACCACTGCTTTTTTTTACCACTACTATTCCTTTGTATTGGCTTTTGAAATTTACAAATGCAGCAATTTAGAAATTGGATGAAAGGTTTAGCACTGGGAAACACTTTTTGAAAGATAAAAAGTGCATTTTATATACAACTATATAGATCAGACCAAAATGAGGGACAAATGAGGAGGAAAGGGGGACAGAGGGAGTTTGTTCCAAATGGGGGACAGTCGCTCGAAATCAGTTGGGAGCTATGGTCATTGTCTCCTGTGTGGCATAGCTTCAGGTCCCATTTTCTGATTTTAAATTCATTTCTAGCAGAGTCCTTTGTCTGTCTCTGATATGTCTGAATTTTTCTGACCTTTGGGTTGATTTATGAAAGGCAAATCCACTCTGCACTACAAGTGCACTTGAAAGCGCAGTCACTTTAGATCTGAGGGAAAGATCTGAAATAAGAGGAAGCTCTGCTGATTTTATCATCCAATCATGTACAAGCAAAAATGCTGTTTATTTTCCTTGCATGTCCCCCTCAGATCTACAGCGACTGCACTTCCAAGCACAAGTTGTAGTGCAAAGTGGATTTGCCTTTAGTAAATAAATCCCCTTGTGCGTTATCTAAGCACCTGCCACTCCTGGTTTGTAAGACCCCTTTCACACTGGGGCGCTTTGCAGATGCTACAGCGCTAAAAATAGCGCCTGCAAACAGGGGCGTAACTAGAAATGACAGGGCCCCATAGCAAAATGTTGTATGGGCCCCCCCTGGAAACAGTCCCCCCCCCACAAAAAAAAATAACTAATGCAACAGATTACCGCACTCATGTGGCACAGTACCTAGGCAACAGGTTATATTAATTTCGAACAACAAAACAAAAATTTGCCAATAAAATCTACAGGTTACATTCAGTACATTATAGTGTTAGTAAAGTCAAAAAAGTTTTTTTCAAGTTTTGCACCCCCACAAGTAACGCAGCAGGGCTTGTGGGGAAGAGGCCCTTGTCCCCCTCTGCACAGGGACAAGGTGCTTTTCCAGGCACTATGCAAAACAGATGACAGTCTGTCTCCCACTCCCTTCCTACCTCCTGTCCAGACTCCAGAGCCTCCTCATGTGCCAAAATGATGTCCCTTCACAGGCGCGCTCGAGCGTTCTGCCCCGCCCACACTGCTCCCGCCCACTCAGCTCCTGCCTCCTGCTGTATGCAGCCGACTCGCGGGGCCCGGGAGGCTTAACAGTAAACTTAAATTCCTCATCATCCCTGGGCATAGTTGCCAACATTGTAAAAAAATTATAGAGACACTTTTTGCAAAGTGCGCCGTGGTGATAAATTGGCATGGTTATGGTTGGCATGACTCAAAGGGGGTGTGGTTAGAGTCTGAGCTGAACGAGGGATGGAGGGAGAAACAAAGGAAGAAAGAGAGAGAGAAGGAAAGAAAAAAAGAGGGATGGAGGGACAGCAGGCCCAGATCCTACACCACAATAGAAATATGTGTATACCAGAAAGTTTTACAATAAGCAGATAAAGATACTCCAAACATCTGGTGTTAGAGCTTCAATCATCCCGGCGCCATGGTTGTTATGGTGTCAGGGTGATTGAAGCGCATTATTTCTATTATTACATTGTAATATAAAATGAAATAGTTCAACTCACCATAATGAAGAATCAGTGGGAGCCCTGAGGGTGTCACTTGCCACCAGATGCCATCAGGTGTCCCCAGCGGAGTGCTTCCTTACATCTCAGGTGTCCCTAGGTGTACCTAGCGAAGTGCTTCCTTACTCTCAGGTGTCCCCAGCAGAGTGCTTCCTTACATCTCAAGTGTCACTGTCCATAGCCAGCGGAGTGCTTCCTTACATCTCAAGTGTCACTGTCCCCAGGCAGCGGAGTGCTTCCTTACATCTCAGGTGTCACTGTCCAAAGCCAGCGGAGTGCTTCCTTACATCTCAAGTGTCACTGTCCCCAGCCAGCGGAGTGCTTCCTTACATCTCTGGTGTCACTGTCCCCAGTCAGTGGAGTGCTTCCTTACATCTCAGGTGTCCCCAGCAGAGTGCTTCCTTACATCTCAGGTGTCACTGTCCCCAGGCAGCGGAGTGCTTTCTTACATCTCTGGTGTCACTGTCCCCAGCCAGCGGAGTGCTTTCTTACATCTCAGGTGTCCCCAGGCAGCGGAGTGCTTCCTTACATCTCAGGTCTCCCCAGCGGAGTGCTTCCTTACATCTCGGTGTCACTGTCGTCAGCCAGCGGAGTGCTTCCTTACATCTTTGGTGTCCCTAGGCAGCGGAGTGCTTCCTTACATCTCAGGTGTCCCCAGGCAGCGGAGTGCTTCCTTACATCTCAGGTGTCCCCAGGCAGCGGAGTGCTTCCTTACATCTCAGGTGTGCCCAGGCAGCGGAGTGCTTCCTTACATCTCTGGTGTCCCCAGGTAGCGGAGTGCTTCCTTACATCTCAGGTCCCCCCCAATTGGAGCCCTTCTATATCCCAGCAGAGCAGGAGACTGATATATGAGACTGAGATATGACAGCTTACTGAAGCCTGAGGGGGAACAAAATAGAGGCGGAGCCGGCCGGCTACAATAGAAATTGAGCTACGGCACCGCCCACCCCCCCACCCCTTTCTAAAACAGATAACAGATGACAGACAGGCCGGGGGCGGGGGGTGGGCGGCGCCGCAGCTCTATTTCTTTTGTAGCCACTCGGCAGGCTCCACTTGTCATTACGAAGTTAAGCTGGTCTTCAGGAAAATGGCGGAACGAACGAACCTCTAGCGGCGGCGGCGGCGGCCAAAAATCATTAAAAAAGGATTTCTTTTGGCAACTGTGATGGGGCCCCACTTGGCTGCGGGCCCCATAGCGCCCCCGTTGCTTGCTATGGCGGTAGTTCCGCCACTGCCTGCAAAGCGCCCTGAAAGAGCCGCTGCTGTCTCTCCAATGTGAAAGCCCTGAGGGCTTTCACACTGGAGCTGTGCACTGGCAGGACGCTAAAAAAAGTCCTGCTAGCAGCATCTTTGGAGTGGTGAAGGAGCAGTGTGTATACCAGTGTTAATTTTGTCAACTAAAATGACTAAAACATTTTAGTTGATTAAATGAATACTATTTTAGTCGACTAAAATACAACTAAAACTAAAACAATTGAGATGACTAAAATTTTAAATATTTAGTCCACTAAATACGACTAAAACAAAAACAATTGCAGAAGACTAAAATGGGTCTAAAACTAAAATGCCATTTTAGTCCTAAGACTGATGCTGCGTACACACGAGCGGACTTTCCGGCAGACTTGGTCCGGCGGACCAGACTTCGTCGGACAATTCGATCGTGTGTGGGCTCCAGCGGACTTTTTTTCTCAAAAGTCAGACGGACCTAGAAATAAAACATGTTTCAAATCTTTCCGACGGACTCGAGTCCGGTCGAAAAATCTGCTCGTCTGTATGCTAGTCCGACGGACAAAAACCCACGCTAGGGCAGCTATTGACTACTGGCTATCAACTTCCTTATTTTAGTCCGGTCGTACGTCATCACGTACGAATCCGTCGAACTTTGGTGTGATCGTGTGTAGGCAAGTCCGTTCGTTAGGAAAGTCCGTCGGAAGTCCGTCGGATAGACCGTCGGACCAGTCCGGTCGAAAAGTCCGCTTGTGTGTACGCGGCATAAGACTAAAACTAAATTGAAATTTGCTGCCAAAATTAACACTGGTGTATACACTGCTCCTAAACCGCTCCTGCCCATGGAAATCAATGGGGCAGTGCGGCTTTGCGGTGGTTTTGACCCTGTAGCGGCTGGTATTTAACCCTTTCTTGGCCGCTAGCGGGGGTAAAAGCGCCCCACTAGCGGCTGAATAGCGCAGCGAAATTGACGGTAAAGCGCCGCTACCGCTGACGCACCCACTGCCCCAGTGTGAAAGGGGCCTAATAGGACACTATCAGAGCTGCAGATAGGACACCTTGTAGAGATTTACCTTCTTGTTTCAGTATCCACCACATGTTCCTTCACTCAGCTTCTTCTGTTATTTTAGCATTATTGTGGGGGCCATATAAGTCTAATATGAAGAAAAATGACAGGAATTTACATATAGCAAAGCTTTTATATGTACCGTATTTATCGGCGTATAACACGCACCCCAAGTTTAGGAGGGAATTTTAAGGAAAAAAACTTTTAGGAGGGAATTTTAAGGAAAAAAACTTTTAGGAGGGAAGTTTAAGGAAAAAAAACTTACATTTAAATGTTCATCTGCAGCTTTTCCCCAGTGTCCAGTCCAGTGCAGCCTTATCAGTGCAGCTTTGCCCCAGTGCAGCCTTGTCAGTGCAGCTTTGCCCCAGTGCAGCGTTGTCCCCAGTGCAGCTTTGCCCCAGTGCAGCCTTGTCCCCAGTGCAGCTTTGCCCCAGTTCAGCTTTGTCCCCAGTGCAGCTTTGCCCCCAGTGCAGCTTTGTCCCCAGTGCAGCGTTGTCCCCAGTGCAGCTTTGCCCCAGTGCAGCGTTGTCCCCAGTGCAGCTTTGCCCCAGTGCAGCCTTGTCCCCAGTGCAGCTTTGCCCCAGTTCAGCTTTGTCCCCAGTGCAGCTTTGCCCCCAGTGCAGCTTTGCCCCCAGTGCAGCTTTGTCCCCAGTGCAGCTTTGCCCCCAGTGCAGCTTTGCCCCAGTTCAGCTTTGCCCCAGTGCAGCCTTGTCCCCAGTGGTCCGTGCAGCCTTGTCGCCGCCGACATACAAACGTTTAGTTTGTATTTTTAAACATGGCGCCGCGGAGTTCGGAGGGACTTGGGGGCGCTCGTTCAGCTGAACGAGCGCCGCCGAGGACATAGTAACTGGGCGGAGCCGAGATACACATATCCGAGGGTTCTCGGCTATTCTCGGCGCTGTTCACAGTCACGCCCAGTCCCTCCGAAATCCACGGCGCCATGTTTAAAAATACAAGCTATGTGAATGTCGGCGGCGATCGCTCCGACACATCAAAAAATAGCGGGGATTGGCGTATAACACGCACCCACGATTTTCCCCTTATTTTAAGGGGAAAAAAGTGCGTGTTATACGCCGATAAATACGGTATTTAAAGTGAACCTGCCATGGATCCGGACACTGCATAATGCATGAAATAAAGGTGTTTAGCCCTGGTTCACACTGACTGCGGCAATGAAATTGTGCGAGTTCAGCAGAACAGGATTTCATTCTCACATTTCAGTACTGACTTCGGGGGCGATTTCAGAAACATATGTGTGCCAATGACAATGGAAATTGCACCACCAAATCGCCAAAAGTAGTACAGAAAATATCTTTGGGAATCAGTGCGGCGCCGCAAATGCGAACGCTGCCACTGCCGGCAATTGCCGCCGATTTGGCATGCGAATTGACAAATCGCATCAATGTGAACCAAGGCTTAAAGTGTCACTAAACCCACAACAGTAAAATCAGTCTGTATATGCAGTAAAGCATGCTTGTTATAACCAAAAAAACTAAGTGGTTGATCCTCTGCATTGTGTAAAAAGGCTGTTTGATCCTGTCTTCTCTGATTCTCCCCTTCTTCCATTGTCCCCAGTCCATCTTCCAATAGAACAGAGCCTTGTGAGTAAGCTGCACATGCTCAGTTTGGTGTGTATTGCTAGAGAGTTTTTTTTTTCTTGGGAGGGTGCATGTGATCAGCACAGGGCCAATCAGCACTGACCAGACAGAGGATCAGGGGTCCTGCAGCCTCATAGGACAATGAGGGGAGAATGAAAACTCCTCCTACAAGCTTTAACCAGACACTGATAGAAATCACAAGACTGCTATATACTGCTGATGAGAAAAGGTATTTAGCAGTTTATATTTACTAAAACTATTGCATGTTCTGTGGGAGACCAGATATAGTGAATGCAGGGTCCTGGGTTTAGTAACACTTTAAAGTGTAAACCCTCTGGGACCACTTTTACCTACAGGTAAGCCTAGATTAAGGCTTACCTGTAGGTGCAACAAATATCTCCTAAATCTACACGGTTTAGGAGATATTTGTAAAAGACTGGCACCGATGTCTACGGCGCATGCACCGTAGACAACAGCGAGCATGCGCACTGAGCATGCCACTGCTAACGGCGATCATGCCGTTAGTGGCGGCTCCCTCGCGCAGGCGCGGGAGTAACGTCATCGCGGCTCCGGTGCTGTGACTGTCCGGAGCCGCGATAACGTTACTCCCGGAACTCGCTTCGGCATAGATGGCGGCAATGAAGGAGAAGAACGAGGGTCGCTTCGGGGGCTCCCATCTCAGGTAAGTTATTCATAATGAGCTAGTATGCTATGCATACTAGCTCATTATGCCTTTGCCTTACAGGGTGTATTTTTTTTTATCCTGCCTTTACTTCCTCTTTAAAGCCCAAATATAGTCACAAATGAAAAATAAAACCAGCACAAGGGACATTACTAACAGTCAGTAGGATGTGTACCCTGTACTGTTGGCTCCTTTATTAGCGGAAATCCTCATTAATTGATCAATCCCTGTCAAGAGTGGCCAATTATGCCCGCCCTTTCCGCTAAGCTCCTCCATTCATAAAAACTGTACTATAGCTTCTGAAAGGGTCGGTTCACACTGATGCGCTGTGATTTTGTTCCTTTTTTGTCCTTTGTGAGGTGCGCATTTACAGCGATTTTACCGCGAATTTATCGCGATTTTACCGCGACTTTCAGGAGTTGGACATAGCTGCAATTGATGTTCTAGCCAATGGAATCATAATGTAAAAAAAGAAAAAAGTGTTAACTTCCTGTGTACTTCCTGGTTTTTAAGGAGAGTAGTGTGGTGGAATTTGCACATATGTGAACCATCAATGTGATTCAAGAACAATTTACATTGATGTCTATGGAGACTAAATTCGCAAAGCAACACAGTAAACTCGCACAAGACCCCTTTTTTAATCGCATCGCATTCGTAGGGGAATCGCAACGCATGTATGTGAACGATGGTCATTAAAAACAATGACTTTAGGGATGACATGCGAATTTAAAGTGTTTTTGACGAATCGAATTCGAGATGAACTTGCATCAGTGTGAACCGGGCCTAAATGAAACAAAATTTATGAATGGAGGAGCTGGGCGTACAGGGCGGGCAGAGTTGAAGATTGCAGTGGTGGGGATAGAGGTAAGGTTGCCAGTTTTTCTTCAAGCCAAACACGAACACTTTAGCGACGCACATCAAGTGTTTTTTTTTTTTTTTAGTATACACTATAGCAGTGATGGCGAACCTTGGCACCCCAGTTGTTTTGAAACTACATTTCCCATGATGCTCATGCACTCTGCAATGTAGTGAGCATCATGGGAAATGTAGTTCCAAAACATCTGGGGTGCCAAGGTTCACCATCCCTGCACTATAGGATTGTAACAAACCTGGGACACCTTTGGGCACTCCAAAGAGAACAGTAATGAGGCACACATAGTGCCCCCTCACCCTCCTGTCAGGCCATATTCCTGTCTGAATATTGTGTCCGGGTTTTGGGAGTATGGGTATAACCCTGTATTTAAAAGCATAAGATCACACATAAATGCAGGCAGTAAACATGTTTAAAAAAATGTCTGTATCTTTATATGCATTAGTGTGAAATGCCTCTGTAGAATCAAGGTCTGTGTGGTATGTGGTACATCAAGCACACCAGGCTTATCTGATGTAACCAAGATGGGGCTAAAAAGTTTGTGTCCAAAACATTGCGGTGTGTTTGTACGGCAACATGTGGTGGTTTATAGGAATAATACGAGGCAGCGAGGAGTGTGCAGGTTTTGTTCTCTGTGCTGAAAGGAACAATAGTCTAGAGAGTACTGTAAGGACAGTGTTTGTAGCCATCTGCCATTTGTAATTAGTGTATGTTTAGATATAGACAGGTGCTCACCTTTCATGTACTCTGAACACACTTCCCAGGACAACAAAGAGACCACGCTTTATTGTGACAGCAAGTCATTTACATGTAAACCTGCGTGTTTCCATATGGATCCAGGCTGAAACCACGTCTTTCTCAAACACCTGCACTCTCCAAATATACATTTATTTTGCATCAAACTGTTAGTTCGCCTTAACAGAAAAAATGAAAAAGTGAACTAACCCCGTACAACCTCCCCACCCCACATGAAAGCCTCGTACACACGATCGGATTGTTCGCCAACAAAACAGTGGCATTTTGTCCGAAGGGCGTTGGCCCAAACATGTCTTGCATACACACGGCCACACAATTGTTGGCCAACAATTACGAACGTAGTGACGTACTACATTGTTTTTCAGTTCTTTAGCGCCACCCTTTGGGCTCCTTCTGCTAATTTCGTGTTAGTAGAAGTTTGGTGAGTGTTGATTCGCGCTTTTCATTTCACACTTTTCAGTTTGTTTCTGAATGGCCGTCAACCAGACATGTTGCGGAATCGGAGGAGATAACGTGTTATTTATTATTGGCCTTGGAGTTATTGCTTTGACATTATTTTTTTTGTTGAATAATGATTTGATTTGGTATATTTTCTATATGATTGGATACATAGAATGCACTTTTTGGTTAAGTTCTATTGGCAAATAGCATTTCTAATTTTATTTGTTTCCTTTTTTTAATGCACAATAAAATAATTGTGGAGAATAATACTTGGCTATGTGTTTTACTTCAAATGACAGTTTGGGAGTAGGCAGTTACATTTAAAAAAATACAATGTAAAATTAACAAGGGACACCAATATAGTTGTATCTTTGATCTAGAAAAAACTACGGGATAATGGTGTTGTGGTAACTTGCCCAAATAAAAAAAAAAAGCATAATAATAATATTCTTGATATCACTAGAAAAAAAAAGCCTTTGAAAATTCGTTTGCAATAACTCCATCAGTATCACCAGCAAAGCAGGTTCATTATTATCCCATTAAAGAAGAGAATTGTGCGCTGCATTTCAAGATTTCATAATTTGCCACGAATGTTAATTCTCCATTACGAACGCTAGTTTACAAGACCTACCGCTTCTGGCTCATCCTTGCTTCTGAGCATGCGTGTTTGTTCTTTGGACTTTTGTCCGACCGACTTGTGTACACACGCTCGGAAAATCCGACAACAGACATTTGTCCGCGGAAAATTGTAAAACCTGCTAGCCAACATTTGTCCGCGGAAAATTCGACAACAATTGTCCAATGGAGCATACACACGGTCGGATTTACCGCCAACAGCCTGACATTCAACATTTCCCGTCTGAAAGTCCGATGGTGTGTACGAGACTTTAGGATGCTGAGGTCCAATGGTCCAATTTGAAATCCTGGACTGCTGGATTGGCTGCATGGACACTGTCCAGGATTTCACATCCCCGCTCTTCTACCTCTTCTCTGCACAGGGCTTCCATGACGGATGGAAGCAATGAAATTGAGAATCTTCTGATTGCTGTTGCTGAGGTGAGCGGCTAGGTGCAGCTGGTGGCCCCGTTCACTGCAATGACAGGTTGCCGGTGGCCGCAGGTAACCACGGCTGTTTGCACAGCCAGAGATTACTTGCGGTAATTGCTGGTGGATGCATAGAGTGTGTCCAGCAGCAACCACTTCAGGTAAACACTGGCTGTGTGGAGAGCCGTGAATAACGGTGGCCACAGGCAACCTGTAATGATAGTGAATGGGGCCGGTGTATCGAGAAATGCCCTTAGTCAAAAGATGCCTCCGATGGGTATGCGCAGTAACCAACTTCACGTCAACGTAGCGCATGCGCAGATCGTTGGAGGCAGTATTCGACGATCTGCTAAGTGCCGAGGGAGATTGTAATTGTCAGATTCTGCCTCACTATTGCTGGGTGGGTTGTGGGTGTCTTGAAGGGCGGGTTTTGTGTGTGTTTTAACCCGCCCTTAGACATAGCCAAAACACGCCATGTATCACACTGAACCCTCCGTGCAACAGACAGAAAACACAATACAAGCTAAAACCCGCCCTGCAACAGCGAGGCAGAATCTGACAAGTACGTTCTCCCGTTCCATGCTGTTAGCATAGCGCTGGATAATGCCTCCAACGATGTGCGCATGTGCTGTGTTGACATCACGCCAGCTGATCAACATATCAGCTGGAGTGATGTTTGTTACTGCGCATGCGCAGACCCATCTGAGGCATTTTTCGACGGGGGGCTAGCCACTCACAGCAGCAGCAGAAATCAGACGATCAGCCTAAATCGCCGGTGTGAATGTAGCCTTAACATTTTCACTGTATGTCACTCACATAGAGAAAGCATGCAGCAAGTAAAGCTGGGTTCACACATACTGCAGCCGCGGCCCACTGCAGGGGGTCCGGTGCATCCCTGTACACCAATCCATGTGCAAATCTGGTCCGAATTTCTGCCTGAATTCGCACCTGAAGCTGAGCCAAAGATGCACAGGACCCTTTTTCAGTGCAGACCGCGGTCACTCCGGAGGTGTGTGAACCGGCTCTATTAAGAGCCAGTCACACTCTCCTGTCATGCGAATTGGATGCAGAGAAATCCACATCCAATTCGTATCAGTGTGAACTCAGCCTATAACTAGAGTGATCGCCTGATGTGCATAGCTCCAAGTCTATGATTTACAAAATATTAAAGCCATTGGTTTGCTTTATTATTATTATTATCATCATACAGAAATTATATAGCGCCGACAGTTTTTTCACAGTGCTTTACAACATGAGGGCACACAGTACGGTTACAATACAATTCAATACGGCAGAAATCAGAAGGCCTTGCTCGTTAGAGCTTACAATCTAAAAGGAAGGGTCAAGTGATACAAAAGGTAATAACTGTGGGGGATGAGCTGATGGAGAAAATAAAATAGGTGTGGGTAGGATAGGCTTCTCTGAAGAGAGAAGTTTTCAGGGATCGCCTAAAAGTGGATAGAGTAGGAGATAGTCGGACAGATTTGGGTAGGGAATTCCAAAGGATGGGAGAGGCTCAAGAGAAGTCCTTGATGCGAGTATGGGAGGAGGTGAAAAGGGAACTAGAGAGCAGGAGGTCTTGGGAGGAACGAAGAGCACGATTAGGTTGGTATTTTGAGACCAGGTTAGTGATGTAGCTGGGGGCCGAGTTGTGGATGGTTTTGTAAGTTATTGTTAGTATTTAGAATTTAATTCCTTGAGTGAGTGGCAGCCAATGGAGGGATTGGCAGAGAGGGGTAGCAGACACTGAGCAGTTTATAAGGTGGATGAATCTGGCAGCAGCAATCATGATGGATTGAATATGGGATAGCCTATGTAAAGGTAAGCCAATGAGGAGTGAGTTGCAGTAAATGAGGCGAGAGATAACCAGGAAGTGAATTAAGAGCTTTGTGGTGTCATTGGTAAGAAAGGGGCGTATTTTGGAGATGTTGCTAAGGTTGAGGCGGCAAGCTTTGAAGCTTTGAAAAGTGATTGGATGTGGAGTTGAAAGGAGAGTTAGGAAAACTAAATTTTTATTCCAGTAATCGATATAACATGTATAATACAGTGGTGGCTGATGGTAATACCCTGCTCGGCGGCTTCCGTCTCCTCCCTCCTCCTCTGCGGCCAATCAGAATGCTTCCCCTTTCGGTCAATCGGGAAACAGGTCTCAGACCGCTTCCTGATTGGCAGAGAAGAGATTCAGTGTGAGAATAGTGAATATTCATTCGCTATTCTCACACACCTGGGTGGGCTCTGAGTGCATACTCTACGCCCTGAGCCCACCCTATTTTGAAGCCTATTAGAGCCTGTGGCTCTAATAAGTGCTTTAAAAAAATAACACCCCCTCGCATAGAAATTCATGCGTCTGGCATCCTGAAAGGGGGCAGACGCATGGATGGGGGGGGCGAGCCTTAAAGGATGGGCCGCCCCTGGTATAATTATATATTTGCTATACAAGCAACTGTGTTATTTAAAGGCTAAGTCCACCTTTTATACAATGTTACACCCATATGTGGGTGCCAACCTGTCCCCCATCCCCACCCTCTTCCAGCATCCAGGGCTTCTTCTCCCTGGCAGCTGCCGTCACACACAACTACATCATTTAAGTTAATTAGCAGTGCACACCACCTGCACAACACTGCAACATGGCAGTATGAACCAGCCACCTAGAAGATAAGGCAGCCCCCCCACCAACTATAGTCCACCCTCAGTACAGACCCCCCCTCCCTCAGTACAGACCCCCCTGCACTAACTACAGACCCCCCTCCATTAAGTACAGACCACCCCACTAAGTACAGACCCCCCTCTTCCTCATTATAAATCCCCTCACCAAGTACAGACCCCCTCCATCAGTATAGACCGCCCTCCATCAGTGTTGACCCCCTTCAGTGCAGACCCTCCCTCCATCAGTGCAGACACCCCTCCATCAGTGCTGACCTACCTCAGTGCAGACCCCCTTCCCTCAGTGCAGACCCCCTCTCCAACAGTGCAAACCCCCTCATCATACATAAATATTTGAAATCAAATGTTTATTATTTATTAGCAATAACATGGCGTGGGCTGATTTCTGCCAGTCGCAGGGTGTGTCACCCCCCCCTCCCAGCCTGTGTCTTACAATAACAGGGAGGTGAAGCCTCCTCAATCTACATGTAATATCCCACCCGAATGTGTTTAGCTGGTTAATGGGCATGGAGGAGGAGTGAAGGGAGTGGGCTGTCATTTACCACTATGTATACGCCCACATGAGTGACTCTATAGTCAAATGGACTGCTCAGATGTGATAGGGAGAAAATGCTCATGATAGAAACCCATTGAAAACTGAGCATGCGCAGAGCTGCCAACACTGCTCTGCAAAATCCCTAGCTAAATTGGGGACTTGGACAGAAGGGGGAGATAGAGAACAGCAGGATCAACCAGTTTTTTTTTCAGAATACAGAAATGGAATCTCAAAGTGAGCATGAACCGCGTGTAATACACTATTTATTGAAAGTTTTCTATGATGTGGTTTTAGTGACACTTTACCAGCCTCTTGGCACTGGACACCACGCCTAATCACAATAATCCACAGACAGCAGGCATCCAGGTGTTAATTAGACTGGAGCACTTCACCAAAACATTTTATAATTCAGAAGTTGCCCATGCATTCATTGTTTCAAGTGATCTCACATTTTTGTACTGAAAAACAGTTACTATTATTTTTTTCCTCCCATTTTAGCAGATAATAGTGCTCAAATGCTGAATCCTTTTATAATATGTTTCTATCTGTTTTTAAGGACACTTATATGGATTATCGTTTTCAAAACGTTCGTTGTATTTCAAGGTCAATTCTTTTTAAGCCAATTATTCAAAAAATTGAATCACCACCACCAGAGACCTTCAGAAATGGATTGAATCCTGGCAGGGAATGACAATCTAACCACAATAATCAACAATAATACACCTGCTAATTATCTTAAATACTAGTGATTGCTGAAGCCTTGCTGCAGTCTCCAGATAATGACAAAGGATGTCAATCTTCACACTGCCTATTGTGATTGCAAGTAGCATAATAGCGATAAGTGAGGGCACAGCAGTAGTCTAACAGAAAGCAATGTACATAAAAGAAACATTATATCCTATTATTGTGAAAATAGCTGGCTAACCAACATAAACAAAGGTACAATTTATTTTATGCTAATTATTTCTAGCTTTTATGTATTTAAAAAAAAAAATTAAATTAGTTTTATATATTCCAAATAAAGTCGTCAGTCTGACTGTCATCTCATGTCTATGGGCAGCTGTAGGAATAAGATTAGAAAATATATATATATATTTTTTTAGTTTTTATGTGTGCTGCCACTTTCTCATTATCAAATGATGTCTGCAGTATCTGAAATTTCTTAGCATGTTCGATCGTTACTTCAGACCTCGTTCTTAGAGCAAGGTCATATTGTGGTTGTCCACAAATCATATGTATGCAGACTCTGGAGTGGCTGAGTCTAAATCCCCTGGAGCTGGCAATGAGCATTTCACATCTTTAGCTACCCTTGAGTTCAGAGGAGCTAGTAATCCATTCTTATTTCCTGCAATTAATACATTACATTACAATACTATTTTAAATTTTTAAGAGGAAACTACAATAGTTGGGGGTCAATTTTAATTTTTAAGGTTTACAAGTTTATACATTGATGTTTTATATAATCTGTATTATAATTATAATATTTTTTAATTATAAAGTCTTTATTTTACAACACAAATAATAAAGATTTTCTGTGTTAGGAAACATTTAGAAATGTTCATTGTGCCAATGCACTAACTTGAAAGATTTACACTTTTTCTTAAAGTTAAGCCACTCTAACATCTATATACATCTATATACAGTGCCTTGAAAAAGAATTCATACCTCTTGAAATTTTTCACATTTTGTCATGTTACAACCTAAAATGTAAATGTATTTTAATAAGATTTTATGTGATAGACCAACAAAAACAAAAAAAATGTGAAGTAAAAGGAAAATGATAAATGGTTTTCAACATTTTTTACAAATAAATATCTGAAAAATGTGGCTTTGTTTGTATTCAGCCCCCTTTACTCTGATACCCCTAACTAAAATCTAGTGGAACCAATTACCTTCAGAAGTCACCTAATTAATAGAGTCTACTTGTGTGTAATTTAATCTTAGTATAAATACAGCTGTTCTGTGAATCCCTCAGATATTTGTTAGAGAACCTTAGTGAACAAACAGCATCATGAAGGCCAAGGACACACCAGACAGGTCAGGGATAAAGTTGTGAAGAAATTTAAAACTGGGTTAGGTTCTAAAAAAATATCCCAAGCTTTGAACATCTCACGAACACATAGTCATCCACCTAAACTAACAGGCCAGGCAAGGAGAGCATTAATCAGAGAAGCAGCAAAGAGGCCCATGGTAACTCTAGAGGAGCTGCAGAGAGCCACAGCTTAGGTGGGAGAATCTGTCCACAGGACAACTATTAGTCGTGCACTCCACAAATCTGGCCTTTATGGAAAAGTTGCAGGAAGAAAGTCATTGTTGAAAAAAGCCATAAGAAGTCCTAGAAGTTTGGGAGAAGCCATGTGGGGGACATATCAACCCTGTGGAAGAAGGTGCTCTGGTCAGATGAGACCAAAATTTAACTTTTTGGCCTAAAAGCAAAATGCTATGTGTGTTGTAGAACTAACACTGCACATCAATTGAACACACCATCCCCACTGTGAAACATGGTGGTGACAGCATCATGTTGTGGGGATGCTTTTCCTCAGCAGGAACAGGGGAGCTGGTCAGAGTTAATTGGAAGATGGATGGAGCCAAATACAGGGCAATCTTAGAAGAAAACCTGTTAGGGTTTGTAAAAGACTTGAGACTGGGGCGGAGGTTCACCTTCCAGCATGATAATGACCCTAAACATACAGCCAGAGCTACAATGGAATGGTTTAGATCAAAGCAAATTAATGTGTAAGAATGGCCCAGTCAAAGTCCAGACCTAAATCCAATTGAGAATCTGTGGCAAGACTTGAAAATTGCTGTTCACAGACGCTCTCCATCCAATCTGACAGAGCATGAGATATTTTACAAAGAAGAATGGGCAAAAACGTCACTCTCTAGATGTGCAAAGCTGGTAGAGACATCCCCAAAAAGACTTGCAGCTGTAATTGCAGAGAAAGGAGGTTCTACAAAGTATTGACTCAGGGGGACTGAATACAAATGCACCCCACACTTTTCACATATTTATTTGTAGAAAATTTTGAAAACCATTTATTATTTTCCTTCCACTTCACAATTATGTGCCACTTTGTGTTGGTTTATCACATAAAATCCCAATAAAATACATTTACATTTTTGGTTGTAACATGACAAAATGTGGAAAATTTCAAGTTGTATGAATACTTTTTCAAGGCACTGTACTATGTGCGCTGTCTCCTAATGCTGTGTCCCCCTGTGTGTGTGATTTATTAAAAAATGCAGTATATACGGTATCTAATTTGTGAGCGCCGCTCGGCGCTCACGTGACCGGCTGGCTCTCTCCTCTCCCCATCTGACAACTGAAGCAGCTGGGGCTGAGATTCCCCCCACTGACGTCAGTTAGGAGGAGAGGAGGAGAGGAGGAGAGAGCCGGCTGGTCATGTGAGCACCGTGCGCCATTCAGAAATGAGGTATATGCTGCATTTTGTTATAGATCACACATACAGGGGCACACAGCATTAAGAGACAGCGCAGATATTATATAGATCAGGGCCCAAAATTTCAAGTCCTGAGCTACTAGCCAGGCCTCAAGGGTTACTCGCTACCAGTTGCCCCACCCAACCCCTACCCTTCCCCCCTAATCCCGCCCTAAACACGCCCTCATAAATTATCTCATGAAATGACACTTAAATGTTTTATGCAGAATTAAGTTATAAAAAGAAATATTAACAACAACTTTATCAGTGCAGCCTTACCTGTGCCCAACAATGCAGCCTACCTGTATCCATCAATGCCGCTTCACCGGTGCCCAACAATGCAGCCTACCTGTGCCCAACAATGCCACCTACCTGTGTCCAACAATGCCACCTACCTGTGCCCAACAATGCAGCCTACCTGTGCCCAACAATGCCACCTACCTGTGCACAACAATGCCGCCTACCTGTGCCCAACAATGCCGCCTACCTGTGCCCAACAATGCCACCTACCTGTGTCCAACAATGCAGCCTACCCGTGCCCAACAATGCAGCCTCACCTGTGTCCATCAATGCAGCCTGTGTCTATAAATGCAGCCTACCTGTGTCCACCATGCAGCCTGACTGTGTCCACCATGCTGCCTGCCTGTGTCCATCATGCAGCCTACCTGTGATCATCATGCAGCCTGCCTGTGTCCATCATGCAGCCTACCTGTGATCATCATGCAGCCTGCCTGTGTCCATCATGCAGCCTGCCTGTGTCCATCATGTAGCCCGGCCAGTATTCATCACGCAGCCTACCTGTGTCCATCATACAGCCTACCTGTGTCCATCCATGCAGTCTACCAGTGCAGGGGAAGAGAGAGGAGAGCAAGCGGCCATATTATCAGAGAGAGGGGGCATCGCTGTAACAGCTTACATTTCAAATACAGAGTGTTCCCGCCGCTCGCCATCACATACAGGGAATTTGATATACGTCACACATCCCCGGATTGGGTGGGTGATCTGTCTATCAAAGTACCGGGGGCCAGGGGGCGGGGAAGTATGTGACGGCGAGTGCGGGGAACATGCGGCAATTACAGCGATGTCCCTGCTCTCTGATAATCCGGCCGCCTGCTCTCCTCTCTCTTCCCCTCTGCGATCACTGGGAAAACGGCTCCCATTCAACTCCGCATGCCGGTGGTGCTCGCCCCCTCACTCCCAGGCAGCCCACGCTCGCCAGCCCTCATTTTCAACTCGCAAAATGCAAGTAGGCAAGTGGAAAAATTGAGGGCTGATATAGATGTATATATTATTCCAGAAGCAGGAGGGGAGGAGGCGAGCACAGACATGGAGCTGACAGGCAGGGAGGGGGGAAGAGGATGGAGGAGAGGACAGAGGAGAGACAGGAGAGCTGCGGATGATGAAGGCACGTAAACTGACCATGGTGTCAGGGCTCAGCAGCCATGATACACTGTGGTCAGTTTACAGAGGGGAGGGTATAGCCAGGCAGGATCAGCCAGGTATTTCAGGTGCAACAGGGGGCCAAATTACACAGCGCAAGCACTGTGCTGTATGACATGCTTTAAAGGGACAGAATCCATTTTTTTTTTAGGGTAACAAACGCTTTCAATTAAAATTGGAACCTTTACAATCACTTTAAGGAACATTCACCTTTCATCATGTATACCAGTTAATGCAATGCCTTGCCATACTTTGTGTGTTGCACTTACATTAGCTTACAGAAATGAATGAGCTGAAGAATTGTCATACAAATGTTTGTGTGAGCATTCATTCGAAAATTGAAGAGTGTATGGCCAGCTTTAAGTAACACCTATGGGAGTATGTACAGACATAAAATAATTTCCTGATCTGAATGTTGCTGGTTGGATTAACCACTTCAGCCCCGGAAGGTTTACCCCCCCTTCATGACCAGGCCATTTTTTGCGATACGCACTGCGTTACTTTAACTGACAATCGCGCGGTCTTGCAACACTGTACACAAAAAAAATTGATGTCCTTTTTTTCCCACAAATAGAGCTTGCTTTTTGTGGTATTTGATCACCTCTGCGGTTTTTATTTTTTGCGCTATAAACAAAAAAAGACTGACAATTTTGAAAAGAAAGAAACAATATTTTTTACTTTTTGCTATAAAACATACCCAATAACATTTTTAGAAAAAATCTAATTTCTCCATCAGTTTTGACCAAAATGTATTCTGCTACATGTTTTTGGTAAAAAAAACCCCAATAAGCATATATTTATTGGTTTGCTCAAAAGTTATAGCGTCTACAAGCTAGGGGATATTTTTGTGGAATTTGTATTTATTTATTTACTTTTACTAGTAATGGTGGCGATCAGCGATTTTTAGAGGGACGGCAACATTGCGGCGGACAAATCGGACACCTAACTGACATTTTTGACACTTTTTGGTGACACTAACACAGTGATCAGTGCTAAAAAGTATGCACTAACACTGTACTAATGATGCTGACAGGGAAGGGGTTAACATCAGGGGCGATCAAAGGGTTAAGTGTGCTCCTAGGGAGTGCTTTCTAACTTTTTGGGGAATGCTGTGACTGGAGGAAGACAGAGATCTGGGATTTTTAGCAGAAACACAAGATCTCCATCTTCCTCTCTCACAGAAGCAGACTGCCGTTCTGCCTCTTCAGAGAACGATTGGCGGGTCCCGGCAGACATTGTGTCCACTGGACCCACTGATTGACCCCTTCTGTATCCAAATAACATGGTTAGTTGGTCGCCGGTGGTGTGCGCGCGCGCCCCAGACCCTGTGCACAAAATCATGGACCTGTACGTGGTTTCGCACAGGAGGGCCGTCCTGCCTCAGTATATCTGTGTGGGCAGGTCCATAAGCGGTTAAGCAAAATGGATCCTCTATTCGTGACTCTCTCGCAGTTAAAGGCTAACATCTTTTGCACCATGTTACATGTTACACTCATATTTAAGGTGTCACATGTAACATGATGCAAATGGGCCCTCCCCACCCTCAAACTTCCACTGTGGCAGACAGACTTGTAATTGACCAGTGGAAAAAAAATAAAATAAACGCACATTTTTTCTGCAAAAATGTGTACACTTATATACAGTACTGTGCAAAAGTTTTAAGAAGGTGTTAAGAAATGCTGTAAAGTAAGAATGCTTTCAAAAATATATATTTTAATTGCATTAAGTTTCCTTGGCTGACCACTGCATCTACGGTCCTCAATGTTGCCCAGTCAATGATGTCCTCAATGCTGAGAAATACAGGCAGATACTTATCCATCATTGCATACCATCAGGGAGTCGTGTGTTATTGGACCAAAATTTATTCTGCAGCAGGACAACGACCCAAAAACATACAGCCAATTTCATTAAGAACTATCTTCAGCGTAAAGAAGAACAAGGAGTCCTGAAGTAGTAGTTTGGCCCCCACAGAGCCCTAAACTCAATAATATCAAGCAGGGCATCAAGCAGTACTGGCCATCGGGACTACCGGGAGTTTCCCGGTGGGCCAATAGCTCAGTGTGTCGTTTTCAGAGACAGCGGAGGTAGAGCAGGCGGGGACTCCCAAACCCTGTCCACCAATAAGCTAATCTCCCGCTGTGCAACTGTTTAGAAAAAAAACTTCTCCGGGCCCCTTGTGTTTAGTGGGGACCAGGGGGACAGAAAGCAAACTATTTCATCATTTTCGGCTTTGGGCGGACTAATCCACAGCAGCGCACTACACAGTTGAAGGGCCGCCTGTGCTATATCAATACACTGGAGCCAGCCGTGAGTGCTGCTGCGGATTAATCGGCCTAAAGCCAAAAGTCATGAAATAGTCCGTTTTCTGTCCCCCGGCCCCCACTGAACACAGGAGACACCCGGAGATTTTTTTTTTCTAAACAGCTACACAGCAGGAGTCGAGAGATTAACTGATTGGTGGACAAAATCTGGGAGTCCCCGCCCGCTCACCTCGCCCCCCACCCCCAGTTTCCTCCAGCCCTAGTTACCTAGCTCTGTGGTGCCCAGGAGAAAGGGAGAGAACCAGATGTACCAGCAGTGCACAGCTGGTCCCGGGCTCCCAGCACCAGAGGAACCGCCTGCAGGACAAGCACTGCACCCGGGACTTAGGTAGAAGAAGCTGTGCAGACCTGGTACTGGAGGGGAACTCTCATTGATGTGCACTTATGAGGCTGCACTGATGGACCCTGTTTAGGCTGCATTAATGGGCACTGGTGTGGCTGCATTAATGGGCACTGGTGTGGCTGCATTAATGGGCACTGGTGTGGTTGCGCTGATGGGCACTGATGAGGCTGTATTAATGGGCACTGGTGAGGCTGCATTAATAGGCACTGGTGTGGCTGAGCTGATGGGCACTGATCAGGCTGCATTAATGGGCACTGATGATGCTGTATTAATGGGCACTGGTGAGGCTGCATTAATAGGCACTGGTGTGGCTGCGCTGATGGGCACTGATCAGGCTGCATTAATGGGCACTGGCAAGGCTGCATTAATGGGCACTTGTGTGGCTGTGCTGATGGGCACTGGTGTGGCTGTGCTGATGGGCACTGGTGTGGCTGTGCTAATGGTCACTGGTGAAGCCGCATTAATGGGCACTGGTGAAGCCGCATTAATGGGCACTGGTGTGGGTGCATTTATGGACACTGGCGTGGCTGTGCTAATGGGCACTGATTAGGTTGCATTATTGGGCACTGGTGTGGCTGCATTAATGGGCACTGGTGTGGCTGCGCTGATGGGCACTGGTGTGGCTGCACTGTTGGGCACTGATCAGGTTGCATTATTGGGCACCAAGAAGGCTGTGTTGATGGGCACTGGTGAGGCTGCTTTAAAGGCACCGATGAGACTGCAGTCATTGCCATAGAAACATTTGTAAAGGGGAGTAGTTAGTAAGATGACCACACCCATGTGGGGGCGCCAGAAATATTTCTGCACTCAGGTGCCTGTGACCCTAGGATAGGCCTGTGAGGGGCATTGCTGTAGATTAGGGTACACTAGTTTTTTCCTCTGAAGAGTGAACCACAGTGGATCACTTTTAAGAGGGTGTGTAACAGGTGGCAAGGAAGCATTATATTGCCTCCTCACCATCTCATTTTATACTTGCACCACCACTGCGTTTGTTTTGGGGGGTGCCAGATATTGCATCCGCCCTGGGTGCCAAATGCTCTAGGTATATCCCTGCCTATAAGAGAAATAAAGTAGAATGGCTTGGGGCCAGTGAAGGAGGTGGGGGCTTAGGTGGCCATCGGGGTTGGCTGGCCAGCTGGGGGGGGGTTGTCCGGCCAGCCAGTATGGAAGAGACCTGTCATCCGCACTGCCCATCATCTCACTTCATAGTGCGAAACCTGGCTCAGCCTCAACGCCGCTGCATTGCTGAAAAGCAGCCAATGGCTGTGCAGCAATGTCAGTTTCTGAAATTCCAGCCAATGAGGCTGTAGCAATGTTCCTGCATGACGTTAGCCCTCCCACTTGACGCAGTGATGTGAGAAGGAGGAGAAAAATACAGAGGAGAATAAGTGAAATAATAAAACAGGTGAGTGAGGAGTAGATTTTCAGTTAACACATTTTCATAGAGAAAAAAAAAATGTTGTAAAACTTAAAGGAAAGATATATGTTTTGTCCTATGTCCAATAGTGGAATGTTTTTACTTATGTTTTTTCCCGCAATTGCATATAGTTTATATACTGTTTTTGTGCGTGTTTGCAAAATTAAAGGGGGCCGGTCTGGATGAAGAGACAGAAGGATTTGAGGAAGCCTACATCCACAGAAGATCTGTATGTAGTTCTCCAAGATGGATTCAGGGAAAAGAGACCGCTATTCCAGGTGAGCAATTGTGGTCCAGATGTGTTGGGTGCAAGCCACGGCTCGCTGCTGACATCAGTTGGAGAAAGAAGAAATGGCTGCACACCAACAAACAATCCAACTTGATTTTATCTCCTTAGCGCCGACCATACGCACATATGTGGCCTCAGGTTTAAGGGGTTATACTGGGATGATGCCTGCAGACTAGAGCGAGCGGTCGGCTTTTCAGGGACAACAACCGATGCAGCTAAAAAGCGCTTGGCTGTTATCCCAAAGGAGCAAGAGGGGACGTCCCCCCACCTTTTCCCGCTCTTCCCGGGCCTCCCGTCCCACCGGGAGGGAGACCCAATCCACTATCCAGCACTTCCGCTGGCTAGAGTGAGACTGGATGGAAGCTGGAAATGGCTTCCTTCCAGTCTCCTTTGTGTAAACACGGAAGAGACGTCACAACGTCACTTCTGGTTTACTTGGCTGCCAATGGCACAGTTTAAAAAAAAAATTACAGTATTCAGAATTACAGTTTTTGGCGATCTGAATACTTTGAAGTGCAAAGGAGGGAAGAATTTTTGTCACTCAAAGGAGAAGTAAGACTGGTGCAAACCATAGCCAGAATACGATCAGGAGGAATCACAGGAACCGGAACCGACTCCAACTTGGAAGTGGAGGAAAATTGTCGTGACAAGGCGTCAGCCCATACATTCTTAGTACCGGGTAAGAATGAGACAATGTAATTGAAACTTGACAAGAAAAGAGCCCATCGCACCCTTCTGGGAGAGAGGCGTTTAGCTTCAGACAAGAATGTGAGATTCTTATGGTCAGTAACAATGAGAACCAGTGCAGTGGTACCTTTGAGGAGATGTCTCCATTCTTTCAGGGCTAAAATGATCACCAACAGCTCTCTGACACCAATCTCGTAATTGCACTCCGCAGGTGACAATTTTTTGGAAAAGTAGCCACAAGGATGCATAGCGCTCTCAGAGGTAGGACGTTGAGACAGAAGGGCGCCAACACCAGTCTCAGAAGCATCAACCTCAAGGATAAAAGGTAACGTAGGATCAGGATGTGCCAACACAGGAGCAGAAACAAAGGCAGCCTTGAGACTCTCAAAGGCCTTAATGGACCCTGGAGACCAACTCTGTGGGTTACCGTCCTTTCTGGTCATATCAGTCAGGTGCTTGACCAGAGACGAGAAGTTACGAATAAACTTCCGATAATAGTTGGCAAAGCCCAGGAAACGCTGCAGAGGATGTAAACCCATGGGTCGCGGCCACTGTAGGACTGCCAAAAGTTTTTCTGGGTCCATTAAAAAACCAGCAGTGGAAAGGAATTTAACCTGTTCACGATGGAACTCGTACTTCTCCAGTTTACAATAGAGATTGTTCTCTCTTAGTTTCCGAAGCACACGACAGACATCTGTGTGGTGGCTCTCCAGGGACTTGGAAAATATGAGGATATCATCAAGATAAACCACCACACATAACTGCAACAAATCTCAGAAGACATCCTTACTAAACTCCTGGAAGACTGCCAGGGCGTTACAAAGGCCAAAAGGTACTCATAATGGCCTGTTCTGGTATTAAACGCAGTTTTCCACTCGTCGCCCTCCTCATTCTCATGAGATTGTATGCCCCTCTCAAATCAAGCTTCGTGAAAACCGTTGCTCCCTTGAGGCGGTCAAATAACTCCGTAATCAATGGAATCAGAAAGGCATTCTTAAACGTGAAATGATTAAGCCCCTATAATCAGTACAAGGTCTCAGTTCACCATTCTTCTTCTTCACAAAGAAGAAACCAGTACCAGCAGGAGACGAGGATTTGCGGATGGAACCTCGAGAAAGTGCGTCTGCAACATACTCCTCTATGGCCTTATCCTCCAAGACCGACAAAGGGTAAACCCGGCCACGAGGGGGTATGGCCCCAGGTCAATTGAGCAATCATATGGCCGGTGTGGAGGCAAACTACTGGCTTGACGTTTGTCAAAGACATCGCTAAAATTGCGGTACTCCTCTGGCAGGAAGGAGAGTGAAGAGGTGCACAGAACCTTGGCTACCTTCTGGAAGCATGTCTCACTGCATTGTGGTGACCAGTAGAGAACCTCTGCATGGAGCCAGTCAAAAGAGGTGTTATGCCTCTGTAACCAAGGATAACCAATAACCAGCGGAAACTTGGGTGAGGAAATACCTTAGAATTCGATTATCTCATGTTGAAGAGCCCCTACGACCATGGACAACGGAACTGTCTCACGAGTCACATGGGCAGGCTGTAGAGGTCTCCCGTCAAGAGCCTCAATGGCAAGTGGAGTGTCACGCAGCTGCAGCGGAATCCAGTGCTTCGATACAAAGGCAGTATCAATGAATAGGCCTGCAGCTCCAGAGTTGATTAGAGCCTGTATCTTGATGGATGACTCAGCCCAAGAAAGGAACCAAAACCAGGGGCTTATCCTTCTGGATAACTGGGGATGAAACAATGCCACCTAAGGTCTGTTCGTGACAGGACCTCAAGCTTCGGGTGTTCACTGGACGGGTAGGACAAGACTTAAAAAAGTGACCTGCCTGGCCACAATAAAGGCACAATCTCTCTCACCTCCTAAAGGTTCTCTCATCTGCAGAGAGACGCATGAAACCCAAGTGCATGGGTTCACCTTCCCTGACCGACTCGGTACCAGGAGGCATGGGAGGTGAGGGAGGCAAGGGTGGAACTGCAAAGCTTGGAGACAAACGTATAGGAGGCTTCCACAAGCACTCCTTAAAAGAGAGTCTTTCTCTGAGTCTGGAGTCAATGAAGATGGCAAACGTGATCAACTTCTCCAGCTCAGTGGGTATATCTCGGGCTGCTATCTCATCCTTGATGGTATCCGAGAGACCATGAGTAAAAGCAGCCATGAGGGCCTCATTGTTCCATGTAACCTCTGCTGCCAGGGTATGGAATTCAATGGCGTAGTCGGCAACAGTTCTCGTACTCTGTTCGATGGACATGAGACACTTGGCAGCAGAAGCGGAGCATGCGGGAATGTCAAATACCCTTTTAAACAAAGCCACAAACTCAGGTTTTTGCGTCTCCCATAGAGGATTTGCCCAGGCCAAGGCTCTCTCAGAAAGCAAAGATATCATGAAACCTACTTTGCTTCTGTCTGTGGAAAACGCCTGGGGCAGCATCTCAAAGTATATCTCAACCTGGTTGAGAAACCCTCTGCATTGGACTGGATCTCCCCCAAATCACTGGGGAAGCGCAGTGGAACCAGACATACCTCTTATAGAGGTAACACTTGAGGCGGGTGCCTGCACAGAGACTGGCACAGCAGCAGGGTCAGCCTGCAACATAGGTTGTACCGGGACGTCCACAGTGGGAGATTCCAGGTGAGCTGTGCGACTCAGGAGCGTTTGTAACGCCATGGTGAACTGATCCATGCGGTGATCCAGTTCATTCAATCGGGGAAAAATATTACCAACAAGTTGATTGACTGCTCCTTCTGAATTTATGGCCTTCGCCTACTGTCAGAAACCATGAAATCAGACCAAGACAAAAGTACAGTTAAATCACACTTGTTTAATAATAAAAGTAAAAAGGACAAACGTAGTGAAAACATAGCCAGAGTTAAGTAACCGGAAGAGATAGTCAGCCAAGCCTGAAGTCTGGGATCAAAGTAATGAAACAGCAAGCAGGATCTGGAGGCAGAAGGGATGTCAGCAAAGCCAGTCTTTAAACTGGACCGCAGGGGATGTTTCTTGTGATGTTGACCAAGGCGAAGGCAGAGACCCTCTGGACTGGACGGCTTAAGTAGGCAGGACTGACGAGCAGGATATGAACAACTGCTGAGTAACTGTGGAGAGAGATAGGAGCTGGCAATTAGCTGACAGATGAGCGGCCAGCTCAGAGAAGGAAGGGCGGAGCCCAGCCCTGACATGAGTTCCTTCAAAAGCTGTGTGCAAGTGTACCTAGAAGAATTGATGCTGGTTTGAAGGCAATGGGTGGTCACACCAAACTAATACTAGAATTCTACAAATAGAATTCATTAATGCTCAAACACTCGCCGTGCCTGAACTTGTGTGTAATAGGTGGCTTTTTTTGCGTTTTTTTTTAAGCAGCTTTTTCCTGCCAGGAGTTTTGGTGTTCAGAGGGGCTTAAACAGATTGCCCTGTGTGCATGAAGCATTACAGCTCTTAACAGGTGCATTCTGGTCAAAGATTTGAATGGATTGCCGCCCCAAACTGTATTATGAAAAATGGCTATTGGTCATTTGGATCGGGAAAACACGCAGAAAAACAACTTTGTTGGACACAGGCTGATTTTTTTGCACAAGATCCTGAAGATCATAACTTTGTTTTCCAAACAGGACATCAAAAATCAAGAACCAGACTAGGGTAAATGGTCCTTTCCTGTAATATGTATTAACGATCCATGTGTTTTGTCTGGGGTTCTCTTTTAAATGCACAGCACAAGCCTTTCAAACAAAATAACTGATGATCTCTACTTAGTTTAAGTACATCAATTAATCAAATGTCCCAATTCGAACATATTTGTATAAGTGACCCACATGTTAGAGGGTTGATTTCATGTGTGTACCAGATACTTATTACTAACTCTAATGTGAATATTCCTTCTTATACTGTTAAATGGGCACAGGATATGGGACGAATATTTGACAACAATGACTGGTCTAATATTTGGTTAGCCACCAAATCATCATCTCCTAATTGTTTTACTTTGGAAACCAACTTCAAAGTTCTGGCAAGGTGGTACTTGGTACCAGCTAGAATAGCAAAATTTACTCCTTCTTATCCCAATAATTGCTTCAGAGGTTGCTCTTCACCAGGTACACATTTCCATATATGGTGGGATTGCCCGGTGGCCCAAGAATTTTGTAAAAAAATATTTGCAATGGCCTCTAAGGCTCTAGATATCTCTATTACTCAGGACCCTGCCATTGCACTTCTGAATCTTAAACCGGCCTCACTCACCAGGGGACAATTCAAACTAATAATTCACATTAATACTGCTGCCAAACAAACCATAGCCAAGGCATGGAAGAACAAGAATTTAATCGAGGCAGAGGTTAATTATAGAATGAACAAAGCTCTCATTTTTGCTAAAATGTCAGCTATCGAAGATAATAATATCAACAAATTCCGTCTGATTTGGCAACCATGGGTTAAACACTTCTTTACCTCTGATTTTGACCAGTCATTGTTGTTACCATGCTAAAATCCTTGTGTTATTGTTATTATATAACTTGTTCATATCATAAGCTAGGTCATCACCTCGAGAGACTTCTTTCTTTCTTATCTTTTCCTCTCTTCTTTTTACCCTTTTTTTTTCTCTTCTTTTCCTTCCTCTTCTTTTTCTCCTCTATTCTCATCTTATTTACTAAAGCTAATGCTGAACTTGGGATACCTTACCAATTTATACACTAATATATTCCTCATCGGCTTAGAGACTAACTTATGCTCTGAAGATTCAGTAAAAAAAAATTTTTCTCTTCACAAATTTTTTTCAGAACTGGTTATGATTATCTAATGATTCATCAAAGAAATTGTTATATCTTTATATTATATATCACATAATATAATAATTATAAATACCGTAACTACGTTTTCGATTTAGATTATAAATGCCCCCACCCGTCCACAGTTTGAGCCCATCTTTACATATGTTACTATTCTATGCAGTCTCTAAAAGACACATAATCTTTTTCTTTCAGTAAGACTAATTTGTAATATGTATAAAAACTGTTAATCGCATTGTATATATATATATATATATATATATATATATATACAAACTTCAATAAAGATATTGAACCAGAAAAATAACTGATAATATAATAGGGCTGGGCTCCATTCCTCTGATTAGGATATTAGCATAACTAATAGCATCCTGTCATGCAGACTGCCAAAACATCTATCAAATAAAGGATTTATCCATCCAGTTCTTTTTGTAAATGTAAGTCGCACTCTCCCACTAATCTGGTAATTACTATCCTCACAATGACTTGTGTAAACTGACACTGCTTCACCTGCTGGAAGTAGAGCATTCCCAGAGGATGGCATGTGTTCAGAGCAGGTGGGTGGCTTACAATAAATGTGACGGAGAATCCAGAAAAAGAGCAATATTCTTATAATAGTAAAGTATGTAATAGCAAAACATGATTTCAAGCTGAAATCCGGATACACTGGTCATGGATATGTATGGAATACATATAAGAGAGCTGTTTTATCTTCCAAAGGATTTGTATTTCTGTCCGTCAACTCCTGAGATTAGCATAGCTCTGCCACACAGCACAGCCAGAACGATGACACCACTTTCTCCATTATAGTTAGTGAAATACAGTGTTGTCTTCTTTACAGCCCCAATAATCTGGCTGGACAGTAAAATAGCAGCAGCAGACTGATGAAGTCATCCCTCTGCTCACTTTTTTTTTATTCAGTACTTTTTTTATTCTTTTCATAGCAGTACAAATTATACATTTCTCCATACATTTTATTCCCTCTGCTCACTTTGCTCTCTCCCCTTATTAGCATGTTCCTTGTCAACACATTTGCATGCACAACACAAGGTTGGCTCCCATTCCTCCATATCCTAGTGCTGACGTATAGGGGAGGTCAAATTTAGGTGCTTACACCATCTGCACCAAAATAAATAAATGTAATGATTTATTAATAAATACAGCTGAGTTAAAGTAAAATGAAAGAGAATAACAGGACAATGTGCACCACTGTCTAAGTGTAGTATTTATTAAAACAATTACACATTTTCAATTTTTTTTCCCTTCTATTGGTTGAACTGGATGGACTTGTGTCTCTTTTCAACCAGACTAACTATGTAGCTAAAGTCAGGTCCATAAATATTGGGACATCGACACAATTCTAATCTTTTTGGCTCTATACACCACCACAATGGATTTGAAATGAAACGAGCAAGATGTGCTTCAACTGCAGACTTTCAGCTTTAATTTGAGGGTATTTACATCCAAATCAGGTGAACGGTGAAGGAATTACAACAGTTTGTATATGTGCCTCCCACTTTTTAAGGGACCAAAAGTAATGGGAGAGATTAACAATCATCCATCAAACTTTCAATTTTTAATACTTGGTTGCAAATCCTTTGCAGTCAATTACAGCCATGTCTTCAGTTCCTGCTTGTTCTTGGGGCATTTTCCCTTCAGTTTTGTCTTCAGCAAGTGAAATGCATGCTCAATCGGATTCAGGTCAAGTGATTGACTTGGCCATTGCATAACATTTCACTTCTTTTCCCTTAAAAAACTCTTTGGTTGCTTTCACAGTATGCTTTGGGTCATTGTCCAACAAACTGTTGTAATTCCTACACCGTTCACCTGATTTGGATGTAAATACCCTCAAATTAAAGCGGAAAGTCTGCAGTCAAAGCACATCTTGTTCGTTTCATTTCAAATCCATTGTGTTGGTGTATAAAGCCACAAAGATTAGAATTGTGTCGATGTCTCAATATTTATGGACCTGACTGTATATAGCTATGTAAAATAAAACCAATATGCACTCTCTTGATAAAAGAAATGATTTAGGCACATCAACAGTCATGCGATTAGCTGCAGAATTCACCAGGGAAGCTTGATGGTATGGATGGTATAATTCCTTGGAGCTGCTGTATAATAGTACAAAGTTTGTCAGGAAAGCATTGTTAGGCAATGTTGAGATGCAGGAAGCTGTTGGGTATGTAGAACGCTGTAGCACCAGTGTGGAACAAACCACTGGAACAGGAAGTGACGTGCCATTAGGAGGACACTGAAGCGGGATGATGACATGTTGGTGGACATGGCTACACATTTCAGGGCATTAAGCTGCGCCCCTTTATCAAGCCGCAAAATAAATGTAAAATAAAATGACGCTGTTAAAGTGGAAGTAAATGGGTTAATACTCACCTTTCCAACAGTCCCTTGCCAGCATTGACATCTTCTTCTGTGTGCCAGTCTTCAATTTCATTGGCCAGCACGGAATGACATCACTTTTTTACATGCACAGGAGTGACTCATCTCGGCACATAGGGATCGGCTCAGAGCTGTAAGTTGAGCTGCTGTGCCAGAGAAGATCAGGCAGGTAGGGCATTTTATTGCAGAAGACATTGCATCTTCTGCAATAAAGCCTGTCTGCTCACTGTTTGTTACAGAGGAACTTTAGTTCCGCTTTTAAGTGGGCCTATCAGTTACATAATTCCATAGTTAGTGAGGTTGAAAAAAGACACAAGTACACCAAGTCCAACCTGTGTGTGTGTTTTTATGTCAGTATTACATTGTATATCCCTGTATGTTATGGTCGCTCAGGTGCCTATCTAATAGTTTTTTGAAATTATCTATGCTCTCTGTTGAAACCACTGCTTGTGGAAGAGAATTCCACATCCTTACTGCTCTTACAGTAAATAACCCTCTACGCAGTTTAAGATTAAAAGGCTTCTCATCTAATTTTAGTGAATGGCCACGTGTCTTTTTAAATTTCCTTTCGCGGAAGAGTTTTATCCCTATTGTGGGGTCACTAGTACGGTATTTGTACATTAAATCATAACCCCTCTCAAGCGTCTCATCTTCGGAAAGAATAAGTTCAGTGTTTGCAGTCTTTCCCCGTAGCTGAGATCCTCCAGTCCATTAATTAGCTTTGTTGCCCCTCTCTGGACTCTCTCTGAGTACTCCTCATTTATCACTACCCTCTGAACTCGCCGCTGTAGCCAGTTTTCAATCCATGTACTCACCCTTTGATCCATGCTGACAGACCTTAGTTTGTACAGTAAACGTTTATGGGAAACTGTATCAAATGCCTTTGCAAAATCCAGATACACCACGTCTACGGGCTTTCCTTTATTTAGATGGCAGCTCACCTCCTCATAGAAGGTTAATAGATTGGTTTGGCAAGAATGATTCTTCATGAATCCATGCTGATTACTGCTAATCCCTTATCATCCCCTCCAAGAGCTTGCAAACTATTGATGTTAGGCTAACTGTTCTGTAATTCCCAGGGATATATCTTGGTCCTTTTTTAAAGATTGGTGTTACATTGGCTATTCTCCAATCTTCTGGTACGATGCCAGTCAGTAGACTGTTCTTAAAAATAAGGAACAATGGTCTGGCAATTACTTGACTGAGTTCCTTAAACATTGCAGTCTTGGTTACTGAATCCCCCGTTTACCTTGTGAAGACTGAGGAGAATAATAAATTCAATACTTTCACATCTCTCCGTCTTTTGTAACCAGATTCCCTTCATCATTTTTTATGGGGCCAATATGATCCGACCTCCCTCTTTTACTATTTATATACTTAAAGAATTTCTTGGGATTTTTTTACTCTCCTCCGCGATGTGCCTTTCGTGTTCTATCTTAGCCACCCTGATTGCACCCTTACAATTCCTGTTGCATTCTTTGTACAATTGAAATGCTGATGATGATCCCTCAGCCTTGTATTTTTTGAAGACCTTCTCCTTTGCTTTTATATGCATTTTTACGATAGAGTTAAGACACCCAGGACTTGTATTACCTCTTTTAAATGTATTTCCCATTGGGATGCACTGGCTAATACCCTTATTTAATATGCTCTTAAAGCACACCCATTTTTCCTGCATGTTCTTTGTTCCTGGTTTTTTATCCCATTTAATATCTTCTAGCAAGGAGTGTTGTTTCTGGAAGTTGGCTCTTTTGAAATGCAGTGTCTTTGTATTCCCCTAATGTTTCCTATTTGTGTGATATATACTGAAACGAATTGACCCATGATCGCTGTTTCCTAAATTGCCCCGTAATTCTACATCCGCAATCAGGTCTGTATTGTTAGTAATTAGTAGGTCTAGTAACGCATTGTTCCTTATTGGTGCAATTACCATCTGACCCATGAAATTGTCCTGTAAGACATTTAGGAAATGGCGAGCCTTAGCCGAATGAACGGTTCCTTCCACACAGTCTATGTCGGGATAATTAAAATTCCCCATTATAATGACACTTCCCATCCCTGCCGCCATTCCAAATTGAGGTAGGATGTCTGCCTCCCCCTCCTCACTCTGGTTAGCGGGCCTATAGCATACTCCCAGTATTACTTTCCCCTTGGTCTCCTCCCTTTGTAGCTCTACCCATAAGGATTCCACCTCCTCCCCTGCTCCATTATTGATGTTGTCCCTCACATTCACTTGTACATCATTTCTGATATACAGGCATACCCCTCCCCCCTTTTTTTTACCCTCCCTCAGTAACTTTACAAATCTGAAAAAATACATTCCTTCCATGCCACAAAATACAGCAATGGTATGGTAAAAGGTTTCCATGTTTCTCATCTCAGAAGACTGAAAGGTATAAACTCACACCTCCTAAATTTAGCTGCTCTAGGCTGTGGCCTAACCACAAACCCCAGCTCTTTTTATCCACAATTCAAAAACAAGGACTAAACCCATTGTTTTCTGGACCTGTGGGCAAAAATACCACCTAGATTACATATTTATTTTAATCTGGGACTATTAAGAGACTAAAAATGTGCCGTGCAGCAAATGAACCAGTGGGCTGAGCCATTAATCTTCATTTTACCATGATAGGAAAATAATTTATACATTTACAGCTTCAGTTGTGTTCTCCGGTCTGAATAAATAGTCTGTGTTCCCGGCACCCAGAGTGCGGGAGATGTTTCACCATGCTGGTGGTAATTGTAATGTAATTGAAATGTTATGATGGATGCAGTGGATAACTCATAGTGATTTACGACGAATGAAATGTTTTCTTACTTAATTTTCATTACCTGATATTGTGTCACAGGATGAGACATCTGCTGGCCATGGTGACATGGGAACCCGATTACCAGGAAATGCTGTCTTCTAATAAAGATTATAGAGAAAATAATATATTTTGTAACGGCATTGTTTCACAAGCAGGCATAAACACCACAGTAACTTAGAGAGTTTAATAAAATAGCTATTGGGATGTGTTGGTATATTTCACGTTAATATTCTTTGGGGCTTAATTACTATATATTACTATATATAATTTTATTTTAACCTCAAAGCATGTTTTTACTGTAAGTGTACCTGGGCAAAAAAAAGTCATATTAAGCACATCTCAGATTTACTATTCTTTGGAAATGCAGCAAGTCAGAAATACAATGAGTGTCTAACTTCCTATTTGAGTTGATAACACTGCCTGTGTTTTTTTTAGACTTTCTGTCTGTATCCCTTTTTTGGGTATTCACTCTGCTTAATTGTCCTGATCACCAATGTCATCGGGAATGAGGTCAGGGTGAATCCAAAATTTGGAGTGGATACCAGAAAAATGGAAATCTTCCAATGGAGACACTTATTCTAGGTACGACTGTTTAATAGGGTATATCCCTAACATTGGAAGGATTACACTTCCTCTTAAGTCTACAAGACAGGAAGTAAAGAAAAGTCTCTTTGATACACAAGTAGCGTTACCCCCCTAAGAGCCGCTGAATAGGATGGGTTCTTTGCCTTGCCTTTGCCAATATGATTGGTAGCTAGGCAAGCAAAAAATAAAATCATGGTAATAACACAATTTTGTTATGGTAAGTAGGCTGGGAATTTTTCTTTGTTGTTTTTTGACATGCGTCGCCCCTCCATGCGGTTCTTGTTGCAAAGGCCAGTTATAGGTTGGTTATAGGCTGGGGTGGTTGCCATTTTTTTTGTACTATTGGTTAATTGGTGAGGGTGTGCACTGGATACCTTTGCTGCCATTGTGCTATTGCTGGGTGTCCAGTGTGTTCCTATACCTTTAACGAGGGGTGCGCTCCCTACAGGGATACCTGCCTTTAACCTATTCATTATTTTTATACAGTATGTCCAACTTTGGAGACTCTCCAAATTTATAGTTAGGACCGCAGTACACAAGGGCGCCGTGAAATGGCCCTGCAGCTTAGGCATATATTTGCAAATGTGTGCAAACTAAATCCATGGTTTTAACATGAACTGTTAGACAGGACAATTTGGTGTGTTGCAGGCTGGTTGGTAAGCTGGGAATTTTTCTTTGTTGTTTTTTGTCATGTGTCACCCATCCATGTGCTCTTGGCTGCAAAGGCCAGTTATATGTTGAGATGTTTGCCATTTGTTTGTACTAATAACACAAGTTAGCATGCAAAGTGATTAACAGTAAGGACTAGACATAAAATGACCTTTGAAGTCCAGATCAGCCTAAACAGTAGCAAGGCCACCTCAAGAGCAGCAGTGAGCAGTAGTAAAGTTTAATCTGGCAAGTGCTAAAACTACACTGCCAGAGCACATTTATGGCAGCTATGCTAGTTCTGGGCCGACTAGGTATGCACTTTCCAAAAAAAAAGGAGAATAGTAGTGGAGGAGGCAGGGGAACTAAGAGGGCTTGCAGAATAATTATTATGGGAGGGGCAGTCCTTTGAGATGTTCTTCTGCCGGTTATCATTTGGGCCCTTTAGGAGTGTTGGTGCTCTTAATGACAGTTCCAGTAAACCTGCATGCAGTAAAGGCATGGTATCATTTTGGCACAGGTGCAAGGTACTGTAGATGTGGTTCAGAAGCGGTAAGGGTTTGGTATAAATTTGAAGTAAATGCAGTATGGAGTGTGGTATGGGTGCAGTATGGATTGGGTGCACTGTGTTCTTCTCTCAATGGCTCAATCCCCACTAGCAGTATCAGTATTGTGTGAATAACCCTCTCACCAGTCCCTGGGATGCTGCGATGACCTCTCGCTATAGAAGGGGGCCTCCTTGGACTCTCCCCAAAAGCCTCTGGTGATCAACAATTGGAAGCTCAAGTTTTCCTGCGGTAGTGTGGGTGCTGTGATGTGAGCGGTGCTGCACCCCTTCCTGGGGTGTCCTCACTCCCAGTCTCAGGCTCAGATCTATGCTGGTATGGTCACCAGCTGGCAGGCAAATATTCAGACAAGGGTGCTCCCGCTCTCTCTAACTCCCTCGATGCCAAAAGGAAGAATTTTCCTGGGCAGTTTAGTAAAAATCATCTCTCCACACCTCTTACTGCACAGTGCCTATTGGGATTTGTAGTGTAAGGAGTCTATTTGTCCCATTATATTGCTGCAGTCTGAAACTACAACTCCCAGGATTCTCAGGACTTTCCCTAAGCACCCTCCATAGAAGTCTACGGGCTTGCTTGGCTTTAGCTCATCCTCTGCTGGCCGGAGGTTAATAGTGCAGCACAACAACAGTGTCTCAGTGATAGGAGAGAAGAATGAAAATCAAGAAATAAGGTCTACAAATGGGTTTCACCCCCCCCCCCCTAAAAAAATAAAAAGACTAGAAAAAAAAATGGTTTTGCAGCAAAATAGGAAATATCATTTAATAAATGGGGAACTGGAAAAGAATAAAACTGACAAATTTCCATCCTTAACAAAGCCATTTAACAAACTTTTATATATAGGATACATAAAAAAGTAAGCTGTAAAAAAAAAGCTAACCAAAACACAGTTATTTGAGCTTCTATTAAGTACATAGATATCTGGCCCCCTTTAAAAAAACTTTGATGAAATCATGTCTTGAAAGCACAAACTTATAGCAATCTAAAAAGAGTTGATCAGAGGATATTTCCAGTAAGGAATCTTATTTTTTGCATTTACAGTATGTATAAATGATTGAGTACAATATTGTGATGAGCATTGATTTTGGTTCCAAGTATCAATGTTTAACTAGTTCAGTGAAATATTTCAGGATCTGGTATTCAGGTCACCACGCAATAATGGATCTAAATAGCTGCTGTCCTTCATCACAGGAATTTAAGAGTGATGTGTAATCTGAAATGTTATAATCAAATTAGCAATGTTATAAAAGAAGTCTGAAATCTGTTTTTAGGCCAGATGAGCTTTTGTATTGGGTAGCATAACCACGGAGGCAGCAGCAGCTGGGATGTCCCCTTCAAAAGCTATGATCACAAGTGCTAAGCCTTTCGAGGAGAGATTTGTGTCATGTCCTTGGTAATGGCACTCCACTAAGTCCCAGAGCCTAGCAATGTTGGTTGAAGGATCACATGACAGGGGAAATTATTTCAGTAAAACTAAGGGAGGTACAGAATGCATACTGAAGTATTACGAGTCAATCATTTGCAACTTTCCATTTTGCCTCAATGTGGAATTTCATATCCACCACCCAGTTTTTGAAGAAATACATATCACAGCTGAAGACTGTAATAATAGGTTTTGGTAGTGCCCTCTATATATAGTTTATTTACCTTTAAATGTACAATTAAAAGTACAAAACCTCATATGGTAGCAACAGGTTGAATTTAATCAAGGAGCCCTCTTGCCTAGACAACTTTTTGGACATAAGGGGCAAAATGTTAGAGTTACCTTGGTAGATGAGCTTTGTATTGTACATAAGTTATTGTTTTTAGTACACTTTCTTCTTGTAATTTTGGCCAAGTTTTGTTTGTATTTTAACCTTTTCTAACCTAATAAGCCATTGGTATCTTAAAGCTTACAAAATATTTATCCAAAATATTTTTTGATGGAGTTGTAAAGGAATAAAACCCCTGTGAAGTTTTTATGAAGAGAATACTAACCCCCAAACCAATGGATGGGACTTCTAAGGCAACTTGGAAAACAAATAGAAAATTATATAGAAATTATATTTTATTACAGCCATTTAAAAATAGTAGATCATACAAATAGTTAAAACATGAACGGCTGAAATTGCATAAAACTTTAGTGACAGTATCTCCTCTCCATGCTGACGCATTTCAGGAAGAGATCAATCATTTCTTCAGGGGTATAATGGGAAAGGGGCACATACTTTTTGTTTCATACATAATGAGCAATGATTATTACAGCTGTGCAACATCTAAAAACCAGGACCTGGCGTTCCATGCTGTACGTACTCCAACCACACCTAAGATTTTCCATCTGTATTGTCTGGCAGTCTGGGAGTAGCTACTGGGGAGCCTCTGTGTGGGTCACCCAGAGCCTTGGATGTGGGAGTGTATGTATGCTTCCTCCATCTGGCAAAAGTGAACCTGGTTTTTAGATGTTGCACCTGGTGTTAACAACCCACTAGACAGTGCTGCACTCTGTAACTAACACATTGAGGCTGAAAGGAAGGTTGGTTATTCAGGCAACACCCCCAGCAGAGAAAGACTACCATAGCCATATCAATAAACAGTGTTAAAACAGAGGCAATAAACAGTATATAGATTAACACTACTTTACAAACAAGATCGTATCAGATTCATAAATAAAAAGTACCCAACAACCTAGTTCAAGGGCAAGGTTCAAAGTCCTGGACCCTGACATAAAGGGTTACCCTAACTATAGGAGAAGAGCTATGCACAGGGCTTTAAAACATTGTCTCTACCGATTCCCTTCCCAATGGCCAGTGGCAAATGTCTGCCAGTAGCCGGTGATGGGGCTTAAGTCTATGGTGGACTGCTCTAAACAGAGTTTTGTGACCCCCTCTACATGTATGATATGCATTGTTCATGACTCTGACTTGAATAGTAAACTGCCTTGTTTGGTTTTTGAGCAAAAACAGGGAAACAGCCTTTCACCAACTGTGGGGCACAATCCTCCGCTGACAGCCTTGTGGGACCCTCCGATCCAGGGCACGGTCCACTGTGCACATGCAGCAGTCACCATGGTAGAAACCGTAGGTGTGCACAGCCTATTGCATTAGGGTGTGCACCCCAAAGCTCAAACACATATGCGTGTGTGTGCATGTCTATATATACTGATAGTGTCAGTAGGGCAGAGATTGGTGTCAGTAGGGCAGTGGGCAGTGTCAGTAGTTTTTATTTTTACTATTTTATTTTGTATTTTATTTTTTATTTTTATTATTTTTTACAATTTTTTTTAGCAGCTCTATTAGGGGCTTTGGTACAATATCAGGGGTCCAAACAGGGAGTATCTGTACCACACAGGGTGATAAGGGTGTGCCCAGGCACACCTGGCACACCCTGTGCACACGCCTTTGGCAGAAACAGTCTTTGGACAGTTGAACTGGTTGAGTGCAGTGGTTCATCCCCCACTGCTCCTGCAGTAGGCCTGCTGGGACTTGTAGTCCCACACAGTCTCGTCCTGAACAGGACTGAAACCCCCAACGGCCCCTGCACCTGCAACGCCCAGTTCTTTCTTCATTCCTCTTCAGGCTTCAGCTGCAGCCAATCACAGCTCTTTTCTCTGAGCAATGCAGCTTGTGCATGTGTCCCTCATTCCCAGCATGGCCACACAGTCCCATTGCGACAGGGAAGCAGGAAGACAGCAGAGTGGGAGGCCTGTGGCAGCCCAGGCAGTAATGACTGCAATAACAGCAGTGCCACAAGCAGGGCTACAGAAGATTAGGGAAAGGCTTGAAACCCCTTCACCATTTTAGTGCTTGAAATCCCTGTTGCAGATTTCCCTCACTTGCTGTCTGGTGAAACCATTGTTACTGGCATAGAAAGTAAGGGAAGATTACGTAATAGCCCTAGAAGCCCTTCCTTACTCTAAAATTGGAACAAATTGGTTGGATATACACCTTTAAATGTATTTTTCCTTGGAGTTGATGTTCTTCTAGTCAAGCCTTGCGAAGGCCATATACATAATAATAACAGGAGATTCACACACTGCTTGAAATAATCAATTATAGATTAATGTCAGTGTAATAACAAATGCTACACTGTGGTTGCATCACAGATTTAATACACATTAGTGATTTTTTTCTCCCTTTGCCACCTGCCACATTTTAAAATGTTATTGTGAGTTTTTAAAAGTACCTATAGGCGAATTGGATTTTGTTTTATTTATGTAGTTGAATATTAAGAATTTTTGAAGATAATATTGTAAACATAAGACAATTAGCACTGGGCTTGACCAGGGCTGGCCCAGGACATTGTGCTGCCCGGGTCCAAGAATTAAATGCTGCCCACCAAAAGGCCCCCACATCCATTATTGTATATCATGAGAGGGTGAGAGAGAAAGGGGGTGAGAGAGGTGGGAGTAAGAGAGGAGGAGAGAGAGAGAGAGAGAGAGAGAAGAGAGAGAGAGAGAGAGAGAGAGAGAGAGAGAGAGAGAGAGAGAGAGAGAGAGAGGGAGGTGAGAGAGAGGAGGAGTAAGAGAGGTGGGAGTGAGGGGGCTGAGGGGGTTGAAATAGAGAGGGGGATGAGATAGAGAGGTGGGGGTGAGAGAGAGTGGAGAGTGAGGGAGAGGGGAGAATGAGAGAGAGGGGGGAGTGAAAGAAAGGGGGGCTGAGAGGAGGTTGAAAGAGAGGGCGTGAGAGAGAGAAGGAAAGGGGGTGAGATTGGGTGGGTGAGAGAGAGAGAGAGAGAGAGAGAGAGAGAGGGGGTGAGTGTAAGAGAGAGGTAGTGAGTAAGAGAGAGGGGAAGAGGTGGTGAGAGAAAGGAGGGGGCTAAGAGAGAGAGGAGGGGGCTAAGAGAGAGAGGAGGGGGCTGAGAGACAGAAGGGGGTAAGAGACAGAGGAGGGCTGAGAGACAGAGGGGGGCTGAGAGACAGAGGGGGGATGAGGGAGGGGTGGAGTATGAGAGAGGGGGGCTGAGAGAGGGGGTGGGTGAGAGAGAGAGGGGGTGAGTGTAAGAGAAAGGGAGTGAGTTAGACAGAGGGAGGCTGAGAGCCTGAGAGACAGAGGGGAGGGAGAGATAGAGGGGTAGAGTGTAAGAGAGAGGGGGTGAGAGAGAGAGGGGTGGAGTGTGAGAGGGGCTTAGAGAGAGAGGGGGTGGAGTGTGAGAGAGAGGGGGTGAGTGTAAGAGAGAGGGAGTGAGACAGAGGGGGACAGGCAGACGGGGGAGCGGGAGAGAGAGGGGAGGGCTGAAAGAGACCACATAGCCCTGTCCCTATCTGCAGTCCCTCCTCTGCCCCCCACCCCCGCAAACAGGTATGTGTAGGATGCCCGGTACATGATGGCCAGCAGCGGACAGTGCTGAGTCTCCTTCTTGATACAGAGGTGCTCTAACTGCTCTGCTCCTTTCAGCGGCTCCTTGGCAGCTTCCGCCTCCCGCACATCCTCTTCCTCCAGGCCCCCAGTCAGCCTGTCCTCTGGTCTGGGCCTCACTGTTGATCAGAGGAATCCAGATTCTGGGAGCGCCGGGGAGGCTGCGCCCGCACCTGTTTGCCTTTTTGGTGGTCAGGGATGGGGTTGAGCTCTTCTCCCTCCCCAGCTCTCACAGGTCTAATTGCCCTCCTAGCTGGCCACCTTCCCCAAATCCCTGTGGCCTCACCGCTGTTTGCTGCCATGCCCCCCCCGCTGCCACGAACTCTACATGAAAAAAAGTGGCTCAAGGGGCAGTGTATTAGGCACTCTGCCGCCCTAATTAAAATTCCGCCTGGGTCCAATGGACCCAACAGGACCCATGGTAGGGCCAGCCCTGAGCTTGACACTTTATCAGTTAAACATTAAGGCACACAGCCTTAATATTGAATAGCATTTTATTATAATGCAGTTTAATAATGAATGCAATTATAAAAATGTGGGAATCTTGGGTGAAATCATTCAGGCTCCATTTATATGGATGTTCTGCCACACTGCAGATCCTGCTGCTGGGTTTGACAGCTGTGTGAGGATAGCTGCGATTCTGCTATTCATGCCTGTTGTCATTGCCAGCAAACGTGGCTGAATACACACAAACTGTTATCTGCATGTAGCTGTCAATCTCAGCATCAGGAATCAGTAGATTCCTGCCATTAGGTGTGCGCACAGGGTGTGCCAGGTGTGCATGGGCACACCCTAATCACCCTATGCAGAGTCAATTCCCCCTGCTGCCCGAACCCCGTGTGTCCCCATCCCTGCAGGGGATGTTTTAGGATGGAGAGTAGGGGGAGGGGCCAGTAAATATGTTTTTTACCTCCCCCTTACTTTTCCAAATTACCGCAGTGAGTGATCAGTACCGATCACTCACTGTGTCCATTCATACTGAATCATAGTAAACTGCTTAAGTTTGTGAATGAACAGGAAGCCGCTCAGCACAGAGCACTTTCCACTCATTCACCGTCCAGTGCAGCTGTGACCCTGCTAAAAGCCAACGGAAATTACATAAGTTCCTCGTTGGAGCAGCAAGCAAATGGTCCCGACCCACCCTCCTCTTTTTCTCTTCACTTATTCTGTTTGATGTATCATTTGCTTCTTTATGTGTACATGATTTTCTGCTGGAATGTATTTTATTTTGATGACAAAAAAAAGAGAAAAAAACTATTACTTTGCCGTTTGTCTTCTGATTTCCCATTTGTTTGTATGCTCTTGTTTTTTTTTTTCCTTGTAGGTGCACTGGGTGTATCTTTCACCTGTAGTTGATATCATTGTCACAGCAAATGGTGTGCCTTGGCTGACTGAGATGACAATAAAATGTCTGACGGAGTGGGACCAGCTTGGAGGGCTAGAAGTGGCGCAAAAACTGGTCGAGTTATCAGTCCCACTAACACCAAGGGAATGAAAAATGTTGTCTTTTTTTAGATATGTCAGTTATGTTTTTAACATTTATTGCAGGTTTTGAAACGGCTGAACCCCTGGTGAGCTCCCGAACCAGAATAAGCGGTTGTGGGCGGTATTGGCTTCAGGCATAAATAAGTTTGTGGTTTTGGTAAAATCGAGCGGCTGTTGGTAACATCTCAGATCAGCTAAAAAGGGATTGTTTTTGGTATTTGTAAATATTTGGACATCAATGACTATGGTGTGCTATTTTTGAAGCTGTGGCCAATACTGTATATACATTTACATAAAATATATATCAATCCATTGAAACAACTGTGTAAGTGTTGTTTGTTCTCGGGGGGGCATAAGGTAATTGGGAAAGGGGTTGTAGTTATTGGGGGAGTAAATATGATCACTCCACTAGTCATGTTATGCACTGTACACAGCGGAATGTCCGACAGAAAAAGTCCAACGGAAGCTTTTCATAGTCTATTCCGATCTTGTGTAGGCCTCATCGGACTTCTCTTTTCGAAAATTCTGACGGACCTAGAAATGGAACATGTTCTAAATATTTCCGACGGAACCAATTCCTATCGGGAAAATCGATCGTCTGTATGCTGTTGCGACAGAACAAAAACAACGTATGCTGTAAAGCAAGTACGAGACGGAAGCTATTGGCTACTGAACTTCCTTTTTCTAGTCCCACCGTAAGTGTTGTACGTCACCGCGTTCTGGAAGGTCGGACTTTGGTTGGACTTTGGGTTGACCGTGTGTAGGCAAGACCGCTTGAATGGAATTCCGTCGGAGTTCCGTCGGAGAAACCTTCGGAGTTTATTCATTAGAACTTGATTTCAAAAAAGGATGGCAAGATTTTTTTTCTCACCAATCATTGAAAGTGAACATCTTTTCTTCAATTGGTCACCCTAAATTATTCTGTACAGCAAATAGTCTTCCTCTTACCAAACAATGGACTAAAAATAGGCAAGTTCAAATAGCAAAGTGATCATGTAACTCTGTGACATCAGGTGACATTATACATTTCTTACATAGTTACATAGTAGGTGAGGTCGAAAAAAGACACAAGTCAATCAAGTCCAACCTATGTGTGTGACTTTTAATTGCCTTTAAATTAAACTTAAAAGCTTCAAAGGTTAATTTTTGAAATCTTTAAGAATGGAATGGCTTGCTTGGGCATATGTAACGACAATAAAATGAGCCCCAGCAAAAGGTGCAATACCACAAAAATGCTGCAAGGCAAGTTACGTTGCCTTCCATGATGACAAAAGCCAAGACAATAATGGAAGTACCGCAGGTGGGGGAGCCCACATAGAAAGCTGTCCTCAGCAGCGGGATGATGACAGATTACATATTTGGAAAATCCATAAATGGGTGGAGCTGAGGAAAAAATAAGCGTACAATATATGTCAGCAGCTGTTGCATGGTAAATGACATTATGTAGGTGTTGTTCTGTTCTTTCACCATATACACATTATCAGTTCATGTAATGACTGGGTGAGGATTTCTATGTTAGGACAGGATTGCTAATTCTACAGGCTACAATTAACGGGCAGATGTTTTAGAAAGACTGCCCGGTTCTTATCCTAGCTGTTAAATACTAAATATACTATATACATATATTTCTATACTTTTGGAGGTAGACAGGCTCAATGTATGTATGTATTTCAAAAGACTTCACCACATTTCAGGTTTTAAATTGACTGCAGCTAGCATGATTATGCTTTCAGCATCAGAAATGACAAAGTCAGCATTTTCAGTATTATATAAATAAGGTGGCCTGTCCACAGCAATAACCCATATCTCACAAAAGTAAATCGTAGCCTGTCTGGCTCTAACTATACATCAAGATCTATTTTTGAAGGCAAACAGACTTTGTGTCAAAAGCCCAAAAAAACTTTAGTTCTTACTTGCAAAATTGCCTCTACACCAGTGTCTTTATGAAGAGCAATGCTATGCAATGCTCTATTTTCTCTAAGGTTTATGAGCATTTGGCCTTCCTTAGTGGTTTCACCAGATGTAAATGAGCATCCTGATGAAAATGAAGACATCCATTATGGTCCTGCCATCCCATATTTTAATGGTATATATATTATATTCATAAATGCAGCCAATGCTTGGGACTGCTAGCTCCAATATCAATCATATTGAATATGTAAAGTGGAACTCTTGGTAAATCCAGAGCAAGAATTTTATTATAGGTACTTATATCGCCAATTCTTTTACACGCACACAGATATATATATGATATATATATATATATATATATATATATATATATATATATATATTATATATTATATATGTAAGAAGGCTGGCCGGAGGCTATCCTGCATTTTTAGGAGGAATCTGGGGGGGGGGGGGGTATATATCCCTCCTCCTCTCTCTGATCCTGCGTTGGCTCGTTTTTATGGTCACAGCTGACACACATAATTTCCAGGTTCACAGGGTGGCCGCGTCACTTACGGTTCTTTGCAGAGCGGCGGCAGGCTGCAGGAGTCTCGTGGAGGTTCTTCTGGTGCTCACGCCGGGCAACATTGGGGGGCGCCCCCGCCCACTTCTCCCGGGCTCACACCGGCATCATCGGGGGGTGGCCGCCCACTCACCGGCTCACTTCTCCAGGGGCTCATGCTAGCATCTTTCGGGGGGGCTGCCTGCCCACTTCTCCCGGGCTTACACCAGCATCATCAGGAGGGGCGCCCACCCGCCCGCTCACTCCTCCCACACTCCGGGTATCAAAGGGGGGGCGCCCACATTGGTTAGCTACTTAATCCTGGTATGTACGGGCTGGGGTCGCCAATAACGGGGGGGCTACTTGCAGCACAGCATGCCACCTGTCCTGGCATGGTCCTGTGAGCCGGGAGAGCAAGCCAGCTGAGACTTGCTTGATAGTCCAGGCCACTTTGGGGTCACAAATCACATGGGGGATGCAGACCAGCAGGTTCATCGGTCAGCATTTGTGAGGTCTGTTGTGGCATCTCTCCCTGCAAGCTTGGGGGGGTCATTGAGGGCAAGTACCGAGAAGGGTAGGGGCAGATTGGTGGGGTAGCTCCACTTGCATGGTCATTTCATTATTCCATGCCTCATAGCGGTTCTGTCACAGTGTTTCTGTCATAGTGGTTTCTGTCATAGCTGGTTCTGTCATAGCGGATTCTGTAATAGCGGTTCTACCATGGCATGTTCTCTCAAAGTGGTTCTGTCATAGCGGTTTCTGTCATTGTGGGTTCTACCATAGCGTGTTCTGTCATAGCGTGTTCTGTCATAGCAGTGCTGTCATTGTGTGTTCTGTCATAGCAGTTCTGTCATAGAATGTTCTGTCATAGCTTGTTCTGTCATAGTATGTTCTGTCATTGCGTGATCTGTCGTAGCGGTGCTGTTAGAGCGTGTTTTGTCGTAGAGATTCTGTCTTAGTGGTTCTGTCGTAGCAGGTTCTGTCATAGCGTGTTCTGTCATACTGGTTCTGTCATAGCGTGTTCTGTCATAGCATGTCGGTGTCATGCAGTTATGGCAAACACCAGTAGCTGTTTCATCTTTGTTTGTTTCCGTCTCTCATCGTATCTTTCGTTCAGGTTTCTTTGTATACCTGGGGTTTAGTTAGCTAGTGCTCACATCTCAGGATCTGTCACGTCTACAGATCCATATGGGCTGAGGTTTCGTTTTAAAAATGATTGTTGACCACAATCTTCTCGCCCGTATACCATACATCATACGTTGCACGTTCATTTCTTTACACCTGTACGACTACCCACCACAATCTGTGGTTACATTAGCCCTTAGTATTTAGTTTTAATTACCTGTCTTTGCGCTTCAGGTTACTCGGGCTTACTTACTACATACACTAGGGTGGGGATCGTCATCATGTTCATTCACACACTGTGATCTTGTCATTACTGCTTATGTCCTTATATTTGGGTAGGCACAGAGGGGTGTTGTTGTTCTCATGTCTGGTTGTCTGTTGTCACTTTCTCTAGTTTTTGTTTCCTTGGGTTTGGGCATGCCACACGTTTCAGAGACCAACTAGTTCACGTTCATCCCTTCAGCCTCGCGTGGGGGTTCAGAGCATGGTAGCACTCTGTCGTTTAGGAGTTGGTCCATACTTAAGCACACAGCAGAACTTTGTCACAGGGATTTGTTAAGGTCCTGCAAGACAGGATGGAGGTGATCAAAGCTCGGAGCTTGTCAGAGGCGGGGTGTCAGCGCACCCCCAGCTCCTGCTCTTTCTACATTCTTGCAGGCTAGGTTGGCATCCCCTTAGTCCATCAGTCTTGTCAAGGTTTCTGGTTCAATATGTCTGAGCCAAGTAATGTTCCTTGTCAGGGGCTGTGTTGGAATCTCCCATTCCCAGTCCTCAGACAGCCCCTGCTGGGAGAATTTTTTAGGCCTGCATGCGGGCCTCATCACTATCTAGTCGGAGTCTTTCGTATGTAGTATCTTGGCTTCAGCAGACAGTCATCTTTTTGCTTTCAATAAGTCACTAGAGGCAGTAATTTCCGGGGGTGTTTGGTCTGGTTCTTCACCTTTGTTCTGAAGGTGGGTCGGCCCACCTGGGTGTCCAGTGGCAAGTTTCTGATACTGTTTGTTATATTTTGGCTTCCCTCTCTCCTGTGGAAGTATTTCCATCAAAGTACTCATCTGTGGATCTGGCAATTTGGCACTTTCTACCGTTGGGGGGGGGTATTGGCTAAAATGGCGCAAATGTCGTTTCACCACTGGGTTAACCTTGGGATCAAAAGCAGTCCTTGCTTTGACACCTTTTGCCAAGCACTCCATTGGATCTTGGGTACCTGCAGGGGGGTCAGAGGTTAATTCATTTAGTTGATTTCCTGTTGCGTGGAGACCCTGGTTATCTGCAGCCTCGGGATCTGCAGCATCTCTCAGGGTGTGTGCTGAGCCAACGTCCCCTTGACGGCAAAGTGGTAGGTCCGGCCAAACATCATCATTTATTCTGGGTTCACTCTCGGCTCTAATCTCTTGATTGCGAGGTTGCCTGGAGAACTGGTCAGATACGTCAGACCATATATCTTTTGTCAGATCCGCAGCCTGTTCCAAGGGGGCTTACAGTCACTTTGGGTAGGTTGAATCATGCCATGGGAATTATTCCTCAGAATGGAGTCTGGCCCTCTTACCCCTGCTTCAGGACTCTGACTCGGTTGTCAGGTTACAAGCAGAGGCACGACCCGACTCAAATCATGTAGGATCAGTTTTCTGTGTGTCTGGTATGGTTTCTCCATGTTTATTTCACAAACATGAGCAGGGCTCATGTTTCTGTCGCCGCTGACTTAGTTTCGGCCATCTTGGGACATGAGTGGTTGGTCCCCGGATGTTTTTTCGTCTGCCCTAGTTTGCGCATACCTCAGTATTTTTTCATTATTTGCCCAATATCTGGCAGTTGCAGTCACATGAGGACCGGTTGGTCAGGGAGATCAGTGTTTACGGATGGTTGGCCATAGCCTAATTTTAATAAGGTGGATCAGGGGGTTGGAAGATTCCTCAGGTTCCTGTCTTTTTTGCCCTCTTTTAGGCATACTGACCAGCTAGGCCAAGGCACACCTCAGGTCTTGGTAGTTAGGGTATTGCATTTCCAAGTGAAGACTCTGACTACAAGTAAGAAGGCTGGCTGGTGGCTAGCCTGCATTTGTAGGAGAAATCTGGGGGGCCTACCTCTGTTGGTTGGTCCCTGGCTTGATACCCACTGAAGCTTCCTGATTCTTCACTGTCCCCAGTTGGTGAGAATGCTGCTGCAGTACTTGCTTCAGTTACTCACTGTGGTCCCTGGTAATAAGGTGATTGGTCCCTTAATGGCGACAGCTTCCCCTCAACCTCCGACCATGACAGGTTCTCCGGCCAGCAGAACCGGAGAACCTTTCATAATAAGTAATAAGGTGCTGTTTCGGTGGTTCCGCCAATGGTAAAAATACTTCTTCCCTTAAGGTTGGGAGGTGAACAATATGATGTAGAGATTTTCGAGGCCTGATACATGACAACTACTTTACATAACAGTCACTTTATTCGTCTCGTACATTTTCCATTCCTTCTTCACTAACTGGCTTCAGGTGTGGCCGGGGAGGAACACGGGATCGTTCGCCTCTCTTAGCACACAATGAGCGAACATACTGGGCCAGGCGGGTAATGACTGTCGGGCCACAATTCTCTGTAGCAGTGACACCCGATGTGGTAGTCGATGCAGATACTTGAATCCCCTGAGGAAGGAGATGGGTTGCTGGCACTACCTGTTCCAGACTAGCAGTCATGGTGGGGGTCTCGAAGGAAACGATGGCAGCGGGAACTGAAACTTCCACTGTGGACTCTGTGAGCTCACCGGACACATCTGGTTCTTCGGGGAGAAATCTGCCCAGGCAGGGATAGGACTGCCAGAGTCAGTGGCCTCGGAACTGTTCCTCCACGGTGGCATATCCGCGGGCCCAATCCGCCCCCATCATCCGCAACGGCAGTGGCGGTCTGGCAGCTATCAGTATCAATTCTCCACATCTACAGTACCAGCTCCAAGGGCGCAAAAACAGGACAAACCCAGAACACTGCTGACAAACGATCCCCATAGCCGCAGAACTTTGAGAGATATACAGTATCTCACAAAAGTGAGTACACCCCTCACATTTTTGTAAATATTTTATTATATCTTTTCATGTGACGACACTGAAGAAATGACACTTTGCTACAATGTAATGTGTAGTGAATGTACAGCTTGTATAACTGTGTAAATTTGCTGTCCCCTCAAAATAACTCAACACACAGCCATTAATGTCTAAACCGCTGGCAACAAAAGTGAGTACACCCCTAAGTGAAAATGTCCAAATTGGGCCCAAAGTGTCAATATTTTTGTGGCCACCATTATTTTCTAGCACTGCCTCAACCCCCTTCGGCATGGAGTTCACCAGAGCTTCACAGGTTGCCACTGGAGTCCTCTTCCACTCCTCCATGACAACATCACAGAGTTGGTGGATGTTAGAGACCTTGCGCTCCTCCACCTTCCTTCTGAGGATGCCCCACAGATGCTCAATAGGGTTTAGGTCTGGAGACATGCTTGGCCAGTCCATCACCTTTAACCTCAGCTTCTTTAGCAAGGCAGTGGTCGTCTTGGAGGTGTGTTTGGGGTCGTTATTATGTTGGAATACTGCCCTGCGGCCCAGTTTCCACAGGGAGGGGATCATGCTCTGCTTCAGTATGTCACAGTACATGCTGGCATTCATGGTTCCCTCAAAGAACTGTAGCTCCCCAGTAGGGATGAGCTTCGTGTTCGAGTCGAACCCATGTTCGACTCGAACATCGGCTGTTCGGTCGTTCGCCGAATTGCGAACGATATGGGCCGTTCGCGCCAAATTCGTGTGGCGCGTCACGGCCCATAATTCACTGCGGCATCGCAGTGCATTGCTGGCTGATTATTGGCCAAGCATGCACTATGACCCGCATGCTTGGCCAATCACAGCGCCGTCAGTAGAGAGAGCTGTAATTGGCCAAAGCCAGGGTGGCTTTGGCCAATTATGGCTCAGGGGATTTAGTACACACCCCACACTATATAAGGCCGCCTGCACGGCGGCCCTGTGTAGTGTGTGTTCCGGTGTGCTGAGAGATAGAGAGAGAGAGAGACAGTGTCATTTGATTTGAGTTAGATAGATTAGGCAGAACAGTCAGTCAGTTAGCTGCACTTACAGTGTATTGTGTATATATATGCATCCCAGGTGTTGCATATATATATATACACTGTATTCAGTTTAGCTAGATCCGTTCCTGTTATCTTCTATCTAGACTATTTACATTTAGTGCAGTGTGTCCTGCTCACAGTGTTCAGCTAGATCCGTTCCTGCTATTTACATTCAGTGCAGTGCGTCCTGCTCACAGTGTTCAGCTAGATCCGTTCCTGGTATTTACATTTAGTGCAGTGCGTCCTGCTCACAGTGTTCAGCTAGATCCGTTCCTGCTATTTACATTCAGTGCAGTGCGTCCTGCTCACAGTGTTCAGCTAGATCCGTTCCTGGTATTTACATTTAGTGCAGTGCGTCCTGCTCACAGTGTTCAGCTAGATCCGTTCCTGCTATTTACATTCAGTGCAGTGCGTCCTGCTCACAGTGTTCAGCTAGATCCGTTCCTGCTATTTACATTCAGTGCAGTGCGTCCTGCTCACAGTGTTCAGCTAGATCCGTTCCTGGTATTTACAGTTAGTGCAGTGCGTCCTGCTCACAGTGTTCAGCTAGATCCGTTCCTGCTATTTACATTCAGTGCAGTGCGTCCTGCTCACAGTGTTCAGCTAGATCCGTTCCTGGTATTTACATTTAGTGCAGTGCGTCCTGCTCACAGTGTTCAGCTAGATCCGTTCCTGCTATTTACATTCAGTGCAGTGCGTCCTGCTCACAGTGTTCAGCTAGATCCGTTCCTGGTATTTACATTTAGTGCAGTGCGTCCTGCTCACAGTGTTCAGCTAGATCCGTTCCTGCTATTTACATTCAGTGCAGTGCGTCCTGCTCACAGTGTTCAGCTAGATCCGTTCCTGGTATTTACATTTAGTGCAGTGCGTCCTGCTCACAGTGTTCAGCTACATCCGTTCCTGCTATTTACATTCAGTGCAGTGCGTCCTGCTCACAGTGTTCAGCTAGATCCGTTCCTGGTATTTACATTTAGTGCAGTGCGTCCTGCTCACAGTGTTCAGCTAGATCCGTTCCTGCTATTTACATTCAGTGCAGTGCGTCCTGCTCACAGTGTTCAGCTAGATCCGTTCCTGGTATTTACATTTAGTGCAGTGCGTCCTGCTCACAGTGTTCAGCTACATCCGTTCCTGCTATTTACATTCAGTGCAGTGCGTCCTGCTCACAGTGTTCAGCTAGATCCGTTCCTGCTATTTACATTCAGTGCAGTGCGTCCTGCTCACAGTGTTCAGCTAGATCCGTTCCTGGTATTTACATTTAGTGCAGTGCGTCCTGCTCACAGTGTTCAGCTAGATCCGTTCCTGCTATTTACATTCAGTGCAGTGCGTCCTGCTCACAGTGTTCAGCTAGATCCGTTCCTGGTATTTACATTTAGTGCAGTGCGTCCTGCTCACAGTGTTCAGCTAGATCCGTTCCTGCTATTTACATTCAGTGCAGTGCGTCCTGCTCACAGTGTTCAGCTAGATCCGTTCCTGCTATTTACATTCAGTGCAGTGCGTCCTGCTCACAGTGTTCAGCTAGATCCGTTCCTGCTATTTACATTCAGTGCAGTGCGTCCTGCTCACAGTGTTCAGCTAGATCCGTTCCTGGTATTTACATTTAGTGCAGTGCGTCCTGCTCACAGTGTTCAGCTAGATCCGTTCCTGCTATTTACATTCAGTGCAGTGTGTCCTGCTCACAGTGTTCAGCTAGATCCGTTCCTGCTATTTACATTCAGTGCAGTGCGTCCTGCTCACAGTGTTCAGCTAGATCCGTTCCTGCTATTTACATTCAGTGCAGTGCGTCCTGCTCACAGTGTTCAGCTAGATCCGTTCCTGGTATTTACATTTAGTGCAGTGCGTCCTGCTCACAGTGTTCAGCTAGATCCGTTCCTGCTATTTACATTCAGTGCAGTGCGTCCTGCTCACAGTGTTCAGCTAGATCCGTTCCTGCTATATACATTTAGTGCAGTACGTCCTGCTCACAGTGTTCAGCTAGATCCGTTCCTGTTATCTTCCTACTGACAGGCAGGCTTGTCTGGTTACAGTATAATAAAGCTACCTGAAGAAAATTACAGGTGTTCTTTTTGATCCTATTAGTACCACGGTCAGGCAGCTAGACTATTTACATTTAGTACAGTGTGTCCTGCTCACAGTGTTCAGCTAGATCCGTTCCTGTTATCTTCCTACTGACAGGCAGGCTTGTCTGGTTACAGTATATAAAGCTACCTTAAGAAAATTACAGGTGTTCTTTTTGATCCTATTAGTACCACGGTCAGGCAGCTAGACTATTTACATTTAGTGCAGTGCGTCCTGCTCACAGTGTTCAGCTAGATCCGTTCCTGTTATCTTCCTACTGACAGGCAGGCTTGTCTGGTTACAGTATATAAAGCTACCTGAAGAAAATTACAGGTGTTCTTTTTGATCCTATTAGTACCACGGTCAGGCAGCTAGACTATTTACATTTAGTACAGTGTGTCCTGCTCACAGTGTTCAGCTAGATCCGTTCCTGTTATCTTCCTACTGACAGGCAGGCTTGTCTGGTTACAGTATATAAAGCTACCTGAAGAAAATTACAGGTGTTCTTTTTGATCCTATTAGTACCACGGTCAGGCAGCTAGACTATTTACATTTAGTACAGTGTGTCCTGCTCACAGTGTTCAGCTAGATCCGTTCCTGTTATCTTCCTACTGACAGGCAGGCTTGTCTGGTTACAGTATATAAAGCTACCTTAAGAAAATTACAGGTGTTCTTTTTGATCCTATTAGTACCACGGTCAGGCAGCTAGACTATTTACATTTAGTACAGTGCGTCCTGCTCACAGTGTTCAGCTAGATCCGTTCCTGGTATTTACATTTAGTACAGTGCGTCCTGCTCACAGTGTTCAGCTAGATCCGTTCCTGCTATTTACATTCAGTGCAGTGCGTCCTGCTCACAGTGTTCAGCTAGATCCGTTCCTGCTATTTACATTCAGTGCAGTGCGTCCTGCTCACAGTGTTCAGCTAGATCCGTTCCTGGTATTTACATTTAGTGCAGTGCGTCCTGCTCACAGTGTTCAGCTAGATCCGTTCCTGCTATTTACATTCAGTGCAGTGTGTCCTGCTCACAGTGTTCAGCTAGATCCGTTCCTGGTATTTACATTTAGTGCAGTGCGTCCTGCTCACAGTGTTCAGCTAGATCCGTTCCTGGTATTTACATTTAGTGCAGTGCGTCCTGCTCACAGTGTTCAGCTAGATCCGTTCCTGCTATTTACATTCAGTGCAGTGCGTCCTGCTCACAGTGTTCAGCTAGATCCGTTCCTGCTATATACATTTAGTGCAGTACGTCCTGCTCACAGTGTTCAGCTAGATCCGTTCCTGTTATCTTCCTACTGACAGGCAGGCTTGTCTGGTTACAGTATAATAAAGCTACCTGAAGAAAATTACAGGTGTTCTTTTTGATCCTATTAGTACCACGGTCAGGCAGCTAGACTATTTACATTTAGTACAGTGCGTCCTGCTCACAGTGTTCAGCTAGATCCGTTCCTGTTATCTTCCTACTGACAGGCAGGCTTGTCTGGTTACAGTATATAAAGCTACCTTAAGAAAATTACAGGTGTTCTATCCCAGCTTAGTGCAGCTACAGGCCATTAGTATGTCTGGAAGGCCAAGAAGGAGAGGCAGACAGTCACAAGCCAATAAGAGAGGGCAAGCAGGCTCTGTGTCTAGTGCTGGTCGTGGAGACGGTGCATCCTCATCAGCACGTGGCCATGGGACACGCTTGGCCTTTTTTTCGGCAGCTGGCCGTGTTGAGCCGCAACATGCGGAAGACTTGGTCGAGTGGATGACCAAGCCGTCCTCATCCTCCTCATCCTCTCTCACCCATGCCCAGGGTGCTTTGTCTGGCAAAGCAGCGGCCTCTTCCCTCAGCTCAATGTCATCAGTGACTCCTTCCCTAGCTCCACCATGTCCTCATGAGGATTCCCTCGAACTGTTTGACCACAGTGTTGGGTACATGCTCCAGGAGGATGCCCAGCGTTTGGAAGGCTCTGATGATGATACTGAGCTCAATGAAGGCAGTAACATGAGCACGGACAGAGGGGGTGCCCAAGAAGGACAGCAATCTGGCAGTCATGCTCCCCCTGCTGCAGCATACTGCCAGGTTTGCTCCAGTGATGAGGAGGGAGGGGATGATGAGGTCACTGACTCAACGTGGGTGCCTGATAGGAGAGAGGAGGAGGAGGAGGAGGAGGAGGAGGTGGCACATCACCAACTAGGCAGGATGCCCTCCAGGGGCCAGCCTAAGGGCAGCACATTGACTGCATCACACCCCAAAGCTCCACATGTGCAGGGCGCTGCAGTCTCTGCGCGTTATTCAAAAAGTTCTTTGGTGTGGGCCTTTTTTGAGACGAGTGCATCAGATCGCACCGCTGCTATTTGCAACATATGTCTCAAGCGTATCTCGCGTGGCCAAAACATCTCCCGCTTGGGTACCACATGCTTGACCAGACATATGTTGACCTGCCATGCAGTTCGTTGGCAAGCGTATCTAAAAGACCCACACCAAAGAACAAAGACGATCTCTCCTTGCTCCTCATCAGCTGAGATTTCCAACCCCACTAGACCTTCAGTCCTCTCTGAGACCTGCAGTGAGAGGAATGAAGGTGTAGAATTAGGTGTGTCACAGCCAAGTACTTGTGGGCAATCTGCTTTTGGTACACCGACGTCAGATTGTACCAGGCAAATTTCCCTGCCCCAGCTGCTGCACCGCCGAAAGAAGTTTGCTCCCAGCCATCCACATGCCCAGCGGTTGAATGCTAGCTTGGCAAAATTGCTAGCACTTCAACTGCTGCCTTTTCAGTTGGTAGACTCTGCCCCCTTCCGTGAGTTTGTGGAATGTGCGGTTCCTCAGTGGCAGGTACCCAAACGCCACTTTTTCTCACGGAAGGCGATTCCGGCTCTCTACCGGCATGTGGAAGGCAATGTCCATGCCTCGCTGGACAGGGCGGTCAGCGGTAAGGTGCATATTACCGCTGACTCATGGTCCAGCAGGCATGGACAGGGACGTTACTTAAGTTTCACGGCGCATTGGGTGACTCTGCTGGCAGCTGGGAAGGATGCAGGACAAGGTGCAGTAGTGTTGGAGGTTGTTCCGCCACCACGCCTCCAAAATGCTGATTGTGACACACCTCTCTCCTCCACCCCCTCCTCTTCTTCTTCCTCCATGGCCTCTTCCTCGGAACCAGCGGTGCTCCGTAGGCGTTCAAGGGGCTACGCAAGTACGCAGGCCAAAAGATGCCATGCGGTGCTTGAGCTGGTGTGCTTGGGGGACAGGAGCCACACTGGGGCAGAGGTTCTGTCAGCTCTGCAGGGGCAGGTTCAGAGGTGGTTGACGCCACGCCAACTTAAGGCAGGAATGGTGGTTTGCGACAATGGCACCAACCTCCTCTCTGCCCTCCGACAGGGACAACTGACCCATGTGCCCTGTTTGGCTCACGTCCTTAACTTGGTGGTGCAGCGGTTCTTGGGCAGGTACCCGGGCTTACAGGATGTCCTGAGGCAGGCCAGGAAAGTCTCTGTGCATTTCCGCCGGTCATATAATGCCAGTGCTCGGCTGACGGACCTCCAAAAGGAGTTTAACCTGCCCAAGAACCGCCTAATCTGTGACATGCCCACCAGGTGGAACTCGACGTTGGCCATGCTGCAGCGGCTGCACACGCAGCAGAGGGCCATCAATGAGTACCTGTGCGACTATGGCACCAGGACAGGGTCAGGGGACCTTGGTTTTTTTTCCCCACGCCAGTGGGCCATGATCAGGGATGCATGCACTGTCCTGTCACCATTCGAGGAGGCCACGAGGATGGTGAGCACTGACAGTGCATGCATCAGTGACACTGTCCCCCTTGTCCACCTGTTGGAGCACACGCTGCGTGGAATAATGGACAGGGCACTTGAGGCAGAACAGAGGCAGGAAGAGGAGGACTTCCTTAGCTCTCAAGGCCCCCTTTATCCAGACAGTGTTCCTGCGTGCCCGCCGATCACACAGGAAGAGGACGAGGAGGAGGAGGAGGAGGAGGAGGAGGAGGAAGATTGTGTCAGTATGGAGGTGGAGCCTGGCACTCAGCATCAGCAGTCTTTAAGGGATCAGTCCCAAGGAACACATGGACTTGTACGTGGCTGGGAGGAGGTGGCTGCGGACGTTGTTGTCCTTAGTGACCCAGAGGACTCCGGACCGAATGCCTCAGCAAACCTACGCTGCATGGCCTCCCTGATCCTGCAAAGCCTGCGTAAGGATCCTCGTATTCGTGGTATCAAGGAGAAGGACCAATACTGGCTGGCAACCCTCCTTGATCCACGTTACAAGGGTAAGGTTGCGGACCTTATCTTGCCATCGCAGAGGGAGCAGAGGATGAAACATCTTCGGGAGGCCTTGCAGAAAGGTCTGTGCAACGCGTTCCCAGAGACTGGGAGGTTACAAACTCCTGTTTCTGGACAACGTGTTGCTGAGGCTTCGGTCAGTCAAAGAAGGAGCGGTGGAGAAGGTGGCCGTCTGACCGATGCGTTCAGACAATTTTTTGGTCCGCAGCCCCAAGGTATGATCGGTTCCAGCAACCATCGCCAGCGTCTGTTTTACATGGTGCAGGAATACCTAGGGGCAAGATCAGACTTGGACACCTTTCCCACCGAAAATCCTCTGGGTTACTGGGTCTTGAGGATAGATCACTGGCCAGAGCTTGCACAGTATGCAATTGAGCTACTGGCCTGTCCTGCATCCAGCGTTCTTTCGGAACGCACATTCAGTGCTGCTGGAGGCGTGGTAACCGATCACAGGGTGCGTCTGTCCACCGACTCGGTCGATCGGCTGACCTTCATAAAAATGAATCAGTCTTGGATCACCACCAGCTACCAAGCACCTGATGCAGATGTAACCGAATAATTTTTTTTGAAATCTCAGATCCCTTCAAAGACTGCCTATGCTGATGCTGAGTGACTATCCCTGAGTAATTATCCTCTTCCTCCTCAATCATCACGCTGATAGCTTGTAAGAACATTTTTGGTTCTGGGCGCCACCACCAGTGCCTAAGGCACAATTTTTCAGCCCCTGTTTAACAGGGGCATGTAATTACAATTTTTGATGTAATACTTTGCAGCAGGGCTCGTTCCTGCATTCCAACTAGAGTGTCTGTGAGGGGTTGCAGTGTTGTGGCACCAGCACCAGTGCCTAAGACCCAATTTTTCAGCCCCTGTCTAACAGGGGCGTGTAATTACAATTTTTGATGCAATACTTTGCAGCAGGGCTTGTTCCTGCGTTTCAACTAGAGTGTCTGTGAGGGGTTGCAGTGTTGTGGCACCAGCACCAGTGCCTAAGACCCAATTTTTCTGCCCCTGTCTAACAGGGGCGTGTAATTACAATTTTTGATGCAATACTTTGCAGCAGGGCTCGTTCCTGCGTTCCAACTAGAGTGTCTGTGAGGGGTTGCAGTGTTGTGGCACCAGCACCAGTGCCTAAGGCCCAATTTTTCTGCCCCTGTCTAACAGGGGCGTGTAATTACAATTTTTGATGCAATACTTTGCAGCAGGGCTCGTTCCTGCGTTCCAACTAGAGTGTCTGTGAGGGGTTGCAGTGTTGTGGCACCAGCACCAGTGCCTAAGGCCTAATTTTTCAGCTCCTGTTCAACAGGGGCATGTAATTACAATTCTTGATCTAATATTTCACAGCAGGGCCCTGTGAGGGCTTACAGTGTTTTGGCCACAGCAACACCTAAGGCCCAAATTTCTGCTGAGTATATAGGGCAGGACCCTACTTTCAAACATCTAACTTACAAACGACTCCTACTTGCAAACGGAAGGAGACAACAGGAAGTGAGATGAAATCTACCCCTAAGGAAGGGAAATTCTCTCCTGTAAGAGTTAATATGGGAAAACAATTTCTCCTTTCCACTGATGCTTTCCAATCCTTGTTCCACAAAAAAACCCAAATTTTCAAAAAACATTTTTCATTGGGACAAAAAAGTGAGGTGAAATCTTCTGAAGAGGAGGAAAGACGCAAAACAAATGTCACAGGGGTGATAACCCTTCCCTATGTTTTCCAAAAAGCTTAGAAAAGATTTTTTGGCTGGAGCTAAACACATTAAAAATGTTCAAAATTACAAACAGATTCTACTTAACAACAAACCTACAGTCCCTGTCTTGTTTGCACCGCCTGTATACTGCTGTTCAGAGTATATAGGGACCTTTCCTTATTTTAATTTGGGTGCGGGGTTCCCCTTAATATCCATACAAGACCCAAAGGGCCTGGTAATGGACTGGGGGGTACCCATGCCGTTTGTCTCACTGATTTTCATCCATATTGCCATGACCCGACATGACATTAAACCCGCAAGCAGTTTTGAATGAGATTTTTTCCTTTAAAAATGACATTTGGTGCAGGGACTGTTCTAAACATGGGAAACACGCGTCACTTTACAGGCATACTATAGACACCCCCCAGGTACGATATTTAAAGGAATATTTCACTTTTTTTTTTTTACTTTAAGCATCATTAAAATCACTGCTCCCGAAAAAACGGCCGTTTTTAAAAGTTTTTTTTGCATTGATACATGTCCCCTGGGGTAGGACCCGGGTCCCCAAACCCTTTTTAGGACAATACCATGCAAATTAGCCTTTAAAATGAGCACTTTTGATTTCGAACGTTCGAGTCCCATAGACGTCAATGGGGTTCTAACGTTCGTGCGAACTTGCGGTCCGTTCGCGGGTTCTGGTGCGAACCGAACCGGGGGGTGTTCGGCTCATCCCTACTCCCCAGTGCCGGCAGCACTCAAGCAGCCCCAGACCATGACACTCCCACCACCATGCTTGATTGTAGGCAAGACACATTTGTCTTTTTGTTCTCCTCACCTGGTTGCCGCCACACACGCTTGACACCATCTGAACCAAATAAGTTTATCTTGGTCTCATCAGACCACAGGACATGGTTCCAGTAATCCATGTCTGCTTGTCTTCAGCAAACTGTTTGCGGGCTTTCTTGTGCATCATCTTTACAAGAGGCTTCCTTCTGGGATGACAGCCATGCAGACCAATTGGATGCAGTGTGCGGTGTATGGTCTGACCACTGACAACTGACCCTTCAACCTCTGCAGCAATGCTGGCAGCACTCATACGTCTATTTCCCAAAGACAATCTCTGGATATGATGCTGAGCCCGTGCACTCAACTCTTTTGGTTGACCATGGCAAGGCCTGTTCTGAGTGGAACCTGTCCTGTTAAACTGCTGTATGGTCTTGGCCACCATACAGCAGCTCAGTTTCAGGGTCTTGGCAATCTTCTTATAGCCTAGGCCATCTTTATGTAGAGCAACAATTCTTTTTTTCAGATCCTCAGAGAGTTGTTTGCCATGAGGTGCCATGTTGAACTTCCAGTGACCAGTATGAGAGATTGAGAACGTTAACACCAAATTTAACACACCTGCTCCCCATTCACACCTGAGACCTTGTAACACTAACGAGTTACACGACACTGGGGAGGGAAAAATTACTAATTGATCCCAGTTTGGACATTTTCTTCAGTGTCGTCACATGAAAAGATATAATAAAATATTTACAAAATTGTGAGGGGTGTACTCACTTTTGTGAGATACTGTACAATCTCACAATCTCACCCTTTGGCACCATCCGAATACCCATGTCAGTAATCGTGGTTGAAACAGAAACTGGCGATTTCCCGTGGGTCATATTCAGCCAACATTGGGTGGGCGGCCTCAAATCTAGGAGCTACCAGATGCGCCATGTTTCCCTTTAGGCCACAAGGTCTCAGCATGTAGACCCAAGATGGCGACCCAAACAGTAATACGTCTTCTTCTGCAGAGTGGGAATTCCTCCCACTGCCAACGTATTGGTGCAAATGTTCTCTGGGAACTGTGGCGCCCACCTTCTTCATACTGCGGCGAGCCAAACCTGTACTGGAGTCTATTCTGGAGTTTGTATTAGCCCTCACAGCACTGGCGGGAAGTGTCAAAAGATCAGACTGATCCTCTCCCCCGAGCAATGAGACTTGTTGGTTCTTCCCCACATTGGTAGTACACAAGACAACATAGTCTATTAGAAGTATAGATGTTACTTGCCACCTTCCCATGGAGCCAGACGAAATCCTGATGAAGCTGTAGCCAGTTGCTATGGGCAACAGCTGTAAAGATAACGCATTGGCCCCACGTTGGGCGCCAAATGTAGCAAGGTCCCAGGCCTCCTTCGATCTAATAAGAATCTCCAGGGACAGACATAGCTGACATCCTTCTGTATATGGTGGGTTGTGAGGCATTATGGGTGCAAGGTAATTTAAGGTTTTGGGCGCCAGACACTTCTTGAATGCAAAAGACAGTTTATTTCTCTTAACAGACTTTTTTGGGGGGGGAGAGGGTTAGGGCCAGGACACCCTTAGGTAGTTGCAAGATTAATTGACAGACTCCGAGACTTCAATAGGAGGACGGCCTTGCAGGGAAAGGCATCCAGCAAGACGCCACATCTGAATGTGCAGGAATGCTGTCTCCTATGACAACAGTGTTTAACAGTTCCTAACACAAAACATAACAGTTCTTTCACTTCCACTACAATCGCTTCTTGTAGTTCTTCAGCCCACTGAGCTCCCAGTTTCTCACTAGACTAGATGATTCACTTACACTGAATCCCTTAAAGCGGTGGCAAAAAAAAAAAAAAAAGCCAGCAGCTACACATACTGCAGCTGCTGGCTTTTAATGATAGGACACTTACCTGTCCTGGAGTCCCGCGATGTCGGCACTGCAGCTGATGTTTCCATCAGCTGTCGGGTGCTGCTGCCACCATTGCAGGTAGGGGTATGCAGCCGTGTAGCCTTGCAGCTTCACGCCGGGAACCCTACTGCGCATGAGCGAGGCCCTGCTCCTCTCTCCTAATGGCCCAGGCCACAGGGAGAGGAGGAGGGAGCCCCGCAGTGATGCCATGCGCCCGCAGGCCCGGACTCCCGGAAGTGGGAACAGGATACCTGTCTAAGACAGGTGTCCTGTCTCCCCCCCCCCCCCAAAGGTACAGATTGTGGCACCGGAGTGAGGGAGGAAACAAATGAGCGGAAGTTCCATTTTTGGGTGGAACTCCGGTTTAAGCTCCTCCAATCTTCACGGTGGTATCTTCCTCAAGCGTCACCCCCACTTCTCTGCCGTGTCCCTAGCTTGGCACTCAAAACACCTCCCAAGCTTCACCCCACTGGCCTGCTCGGTCCCTGGCTTGACACACAAGGATGCTCTGCAAGCATCACCTCCGCTGGCTGGGTCCCTGGCTTGATACCCACTGAAGTTTCCCGATTCTTCACCGTCCTCGGTTGGTGAGAATGCTGCTCCGGTACTTGCTTCAGTTACTCACTGTGGTCCCTGGTAATAAGGTGGTTGGTCTCTTAGTAGCGACAGCTTCCCTTCTAACTCTGACCACGACAGGTTCTCGGGCTGGCAGAACCGTCACTTCTGATTGGACCGCAAGCCACAGTTAGAAGGGGTGGGGGGTCAGCCTGTCAGTGCTCAGACCATATGCCGCACACTGCATCAAATTGGTCTGCATGGCTGTCCTCCCAGAAGGAAGCCTCTTCTAAAGATGATGCACGAGAAAGCCGGCAAACAGTTTGCTGAAGACAAGCAGACTAAGGACATAGATTACTGGAACCATGTCCTGTTGTCTGATGAGACCAAGATAAACTTATTTGGATGGTGTCAAGTGTGTGTGGCGGAAACCAGGTGAGGAGTACAAAGACAAGTGTTTCTTGCCTACAGTCAAGCATGGTGGTGGGAGTGTCATAGTCTGGGGCTGCATGAGTGCTGCTGGCACTGGGGAGCTACAGTTCATTGAGGGAACCATGAATGCCAACATGTACTGTGACATACTGAAGCAGAGCATGATCCCCTTACCTATGGAGACGGGGCCGCAGGGGGTGACTGTTAGTCACCCCTCTCTGCTCTGCCCCCCCCCCCAAGTGCTGGGCTGTGAAGGGGGCAGGAGTTGCTGAGAGGCTGAGCAGGGTGCCAGTCCAGGCATGTGGGTGGAATCCGAGCCTGGACTGACTCTGTGACATCAACCAACAGTGGGATTCAGCCCGCTGTCTGCTGAAAATGGGTCAAGGGAATGCAGAGCGAACTGCACTCCTGTGATTCACAGGAGAAGTACAGCCAAACAAGCTTTGGCTGTACTTCTCCTTTAAGGTTATGATCTACCAGAACACCCAGATCCTTCTCAACCACTGACTCCCCTAGCTGTTCTCCCAGAAAGTATAATACATGCATGCTTTTTAGCCCTGAAGTGCAACTTTACATTTATAAACCATAAAGTGGTTGTAAAGGCACAATTTAATGCATGAAGGTAAAAAACCTTCTGTGTGCAGCAGAGCCCCCCCCCCAATACTTGCCTGAGCTTCCTCTCGATCCAGCGATGTCCACAAGAGCCTTGGCTCTCCGGGGACTCACACTCCTGATTGGCTTTTGGCAGCAGCAGGAGCCATGTCAATCACAGCCAGTGAGCCAATCAGTAGATGGAATGGACACACAAAGCCGCGGCTTGGGAGTGCGCCTGCTTGGCTGCCCCTGAAGCAAACTGCTTTTGTGTGGGGGCCAGGAGTGACGCCATGGGATCCGAGAAGAGAGAGGATCCGGGCTGCTCTGTGCAAAACCATTACACAAAGCAGGTAAGTATAGCATGTTTGATATTTTTAGATATTTTTAGAAAAAAAAGCAAGACTTTATTATCGCTTTTAACTTAATTTGCCTTATAGTTGCCCAATCAATTTATGCATTTAGGTTTACTTTTGTAGAAAAATTGACTTAATTTTAGGATTTGTGATGTAATTGGTGTCTTTTGATTGGCTGGTTCTTCAAGAACCTCACCCTTTGGCAAAGACCACATGAATAGTTCTGAGGTGTTGCACATAGGTAAGAATTTTAGAACGTTCTATAACTTTTTTTAGTTTAGGGCCTATTCACCTTTATACATTACCAAGTGCACACTGTGTTCAGTAAAGGAACCATTCATTTTGCACCCCATACCACGGTTACTTTAGTGGAAAACGCTGTAGCACTGAAGCCCACCACATACCACATGCCACTATTTGCTCTTTGATAAAATCGCCTTAACACAACGCACATTAATATGCAACATAATGTGCATTAATGCACGTGTATTATTGCACCGCACCAGCCTGAAGAAATGTGCTTGTTTTACATATCACGTCTGTAAGTAAGGCTATAAGGCCACTTTAAAATGTAAGTGTAAAACCTCAGTATTGTAAACCATATGCAGTTTTGCATTTGCATTAGGCAGGAAATAATAAATGAATGTTTTCTTCCTTCTTACAAACATAATTATGTGGAAGATTTCCCTTGTAAGCTGTGTTAATTTGTCATATTCTTGAAAAAAACTACTGCTGGGAGAATCAATAATGTGTGTCAGTGCCAGGAAGGGGGACTCATTGCTTCTTGGTGTTCTCTCCAATTTAGTGTTCTGCCAGCATGCAGTCACTGTGTCTACAGATGTGCTTCGTCTTTTGATATATGGTACAAAATTATTTGATTTACTAAGCCTAATGATTGTTCGCATTTAAGAAACATTCAACTTCATTGGAACAAGTGTTCAATGCATATACCAACCAACCCTACCTTTAAGCCCTTAGGCAATAGGGAACACCCCTGTTACGCCTGAACTTATGTGAACCAAGAAAAATTAATGTGCAAATATTGCTTGGTTAAAACCTATAAGTGCTTTTTTTCCAGCATTACTTTTGTTTGAGGAGTTACTGCTTGTACATTGATGTGCATGAAGCCATGCATTAATGTGTGTTGTATAAAGGCAGCCTATTCATTTTGAATGGACTGCCAACACACCTCAAATACCCCAAAACCAGATCTGACCAACGCAGCGCACAACAGTGCATAATAGTACATTACGGTGTGTTGTAGTGTGCTGTAACCCAGGTTTATTGCTTTATTGAGATGACTTCAAATCCTATTGCATCCTAATCCTATTGCATCGCAACACATTTGTATTTAACCCCTTCCCGCCGACTGTACGCAGATATGCGTACTTGGCTTTCCGGGGTTATACTGGGATGATGTACCGTTGTTTCGAGCGGGCGATGGGCTATCCGTAAATAACAACCGTTGCAGCTAAGGCTGCTCGGCTGTTATACCGGAGGAGCGGGAGGGGACATCCTCGCCTCCCGCCGCCTCCCGCCGCTCTTACCGGGCCTCCCGTGCGATCGGGAGGCCCAGTGTCCAATCGGGTGCCTCCGGCAGCTGTAGGCGGGCTGGAACGAAGCTGTCGGCGGCTTTGTTCCAGCCTTCTCAATGTAAACGCGTAAGCGACGTCATGACGTGACTTCCCATTTACTCGACTGCCAATGGTGCCGAATTAAAAAAAATACACAGTATTCAGAATCGCCGTTTTCGGTGATCTGAATACTTTCAAGTGTCAAGAGTACCTGCCACCACCTATTACTGTCACAAGGGATGTATACATTCATTGTGACAGCAATAAAAGTAAAAAAAAAAAAACATTTTTTTTAAACACAATTTATAAGTATAAAAATAAATAAAATACATTAAAAAAAAAATGTTTTTTTTTAAGCGCCCCCGTCCCCGCGAGCTCACGCAGCGAAGAAAACGCATACGGAAGTCGTGCACGCATATGTAAATGGTGTTCAAATCACACATGTGAGGTATCGCCGCGATCGTCAGAGCGAGAGCAATAATTCTAGCCCCAGACCTACTCTGTAACTCTAACCTGGTAACCGTAAAAAAAATTTAAAGCATCGCCTATGGAAATTCATAGCTACCATAGTTTGTCGCCATTCCACGAGTGCGTGCAATTATAAAGCGTGACATGTTTGGTATCTATTTACTCGGCGTAACATCATCTTTTACATTATACAAAAAAATTGGGGTAACTTTACTGTTTGGATTTTTTAAAATTCATGGAAGTGTCCCTTTTCCAAAAATTTGCGTTTAAAACACCGCTGCACAATTACCGTGTGATATAAAATATTGCAACAATCTCCATTTTATTCTCTAGATTCTCTGCTAAAAAAAAATATATATATAATATTTGGGGGTTCTAAGTAATTTTCTAGCAAAAAATATGGATTTTAACTTGTAAACACCAAATTTCAAAAATAGGCTTAGTCATGAAAGGGTTTTAAAGAGGACCTTCACTCTCTTCCCTCCCTACACAGTTGGAATCTATGTTTTGTTTTCTTGTGCCTGTTTACCTTTTTTAAAAATGTTTCCTCTGGTCTAGCTCCCCATCGTCAATCTCGCCAAGGCAAGAATGACATATCCTTGGTCCAACAGACTCCTGGAAAAGCATGTTGCATCTACCAGGAGGATGAAGGACCAGGGACACAGAACTGTCAGAGGACAGGCTCATTGCAAGTCAGTAAGAAGGACCAAAGCTATATAATCTAAAAAGGGCAACAAAGCAGGATAGCACTGGATATGCTGGGTGGGTGACTGCAAAAAAAGTAAGAAGGGGACAAAAAAAAAAACATGGGGGAGTGAAGTTCCTCTTCAATAGCAAACACAATAATTCAGAGGTTGGATGAAAGGTTTAGTTCAGTATGACAAATGTAGCGCTACCCCTCAAGGGCCACTGATTTGAGTCCCAGGGTCTGTGGGACTGTGGGAGCTGTGGGATACTCCAAGGCACTAACCGGAGAAAAAAAGGACACTCTTCCCTTGTAGAAGCTTCTTGACCAGGCCCTTTAAATAATAGGAAAAAGTGGACAATACTGGAGCACTTGTAGTAATGTCCCATGCCAGGCAAGCCTTAGGCCCCTTTCCTACTGTTGGACCGATTGGGTCAGCCTGTCAGTTTTTCAGGTGAACTCGATTGGATCATCTATTGCTCTCTATGGAGCAGCGGATGTCAACGAGCATATATCCGTTGACACCCGCTGACATCCAATCCTATCCACTAAAAACAGATGGAAGGGGATCTGTTCCCCATTTTTTCTGGCGGATCGGATCAGATGACAGATGCATGGAAATGGACAGGCGGTCCATTTCAATCCAACAGCTAATAGAGGGCTGCGTTCATGTCCGCTCTGCATTAGCGGAGCAGATACGGACCTGTCATCCTCCTGCTCAGTGGGGATCAGCAGAGAGATCCCCTTCTGAGCAGGCAGATCCGCTGGAAGACTCTGCCAGTGAGAAAGGGGCCTTATACTCTGCGCAGAGAGGGTTACCAAAAACAACAATCACTGAGATCCTTCTGCCTTAGTCTGTACTCACAGTGTCCCGAAAGCTTGAAATGTCTTCATCAGACTCCGGCATGCAGACTTCTCTGTAAAGCTTCCAGGGCAGATTTCCAGTTGCACCCCTCTTTAGATCCTAAAGGGCTTGTGGCTGCATAGGCCCCCCCATCTGAGCACAGCTGAGACCACAATGATCAGGCTGGGACCTCATCAAGACGGCCAGGAAGGGAAGACAACCACTCCTGACTAGGAATCTCTCCTCCCAGGGAAAAGAACCCCTCTTTCTGTGGTTCCAAAGTATGCATCCTCCAACCACCACCTGGGCACATATCCTCAGGCATTGGTTAGAGCTACATTAATATTCAGGCTGTCTGTTTGACTATCCCATTCACTAGATTCTGGAAATCACTAGAAAACAGGAGGAAGTAATCAAACCAGCAGCCTGCAGAACCCAGAGAAGCCCAAAGCAATCACATGCAGACAGTGGCAGCTGGTGGGTTTTTCTGGGGGGGCGGCAAACAAGCACCCCCTCCAGGCGGCCGGCAACGCGACACTGACAGCCCAACCGGTGGTCAGGCACATACCCGATCTAGAACTGGCAGGCTGTGGTAGCCTCTCCAGGGTCCGCTCCTCCCGCGGCTTCCTTCCCCATATGTTTCCTCTCTGTTCCTCCTAAGCACTAGGCATCCAATAGGATTGCCTGACGCTTTGGCCACTCGGGAAACAGGTCTCACGACCTGCTTCCTGATTGGCGGGGAGGAACTTTAGTGCGAAAATTCATTCGCTATCGTCACACAACTGGGTGGGTTCGGGGCCACCCTTTTTTGAAGCCTATTAGAGCCTCTGGCTCCAACCAGGTGCTTCAAAAAAACACTCCCCCTCTCCATTGGAATCCATATTTCGTCGCCCCGATATGTAGACCAGAGGGTCGGACGCATGGATAGGGAGGGGTGGCGCCCGTGCGCCCTCTATGGATGGGCCGCCACTGCATGCAGTTCTGCTGATTACAGGAGAGCCAACAAACTAAATTTGCTTAACCAGAGCTAGCAGCCTAACTAGGAGGGTGATACACAAGTATATGTTGTGAGCTATGAATGAGTGTTAGGTTTGTCTGTGCTCAGTCGCTTGTGCAAGAGAATTGTAGGCTTCCTTGTACTCTATGAGATTATGTGTGTCCATGTAAAAGTTTGAAATGACTTGATTTTGGAAAACTAAGTCAGATTTATCTCTGACCAGGCCAGCTTGGTATCTGCAGCTAATTTTGTAGTTTGTCTCACCCTTAAATTTTTTTTACAAAAAGTCATAGAAAACATCATGGATGAACATCAGCTTTGATCAATTGATTTTTTATTTGTAGCCAAGTCCTGGGCCTCTCCAGGCCTAATGGTGACTTCCAGAGTTGGGGACAGCTGACATCTTTCTGTGTAGAGTGGGTTATGAGGCATGGTGGGTGCAATGTAAGGTAGATTATTAGGCGCCAGACACTTCTTGAATGCAGAGATTTATTGTCTCTTAAACAGAACTGTGGGAGAGAGAGTTAGGGCCAGGACACCCTTTAGTAGTTGCAATGTCAATTTAGCAGACTCTGAGACTTCTATATGTAGACAGCCATGAAGGGAAAGGCATCCAGCAAGACACCACATCTGCATGAGTAGGACCGCTGTCTCCTATGGCAACAATCTTGAAACAGTTTCTAACAAAGGTGGTAATGAACTTATTCACTTTTTCTACAATCTGCTATTGTAGATCTTCACTCAACTGAGCTCCCAGTCTTCCACCAGACTTGCTGATCCACTGCCACTGGATCCCCTGAGCTCTTCCAATCTTCTCACTATCTTCCCCAAGCGTCACCCCAGTGTCCCTGCTGGGTCAATAGCTTAGCACTCACAGATACTCCTCAAGCGTCACCCCACTGGCCTGCTCGGTCCCTGGCTTGGCATACAATATTGCTCTGCAAGTGGCACCTCCAATGGCTGGGTCCCTGGCTTGACATCTGCTGAAGTTTCCCAATTCTTCACCGTCTCTGTTTGGTGAGAATACTGCTCTGGTACTTGCTTCAGCTACTCACAGTGGCCCCTGGTAGTAAGGTGGATGGTATCTTATTGGTGATAGCTTCCCCTCTACCTCTGACCACAACAGGTTCTCCGGCGGGCAAAACTGTCACTTCTGGTTGCAATGCAAGCCGCAATCCCAATCCCAAGCTGCTTTCTTGCTTCTGGATAGACCCTCAGACAGCCTAGCAGCCAGATGTCCCTGGAATAGGCCTCAGGCTCTGGCCTAGCAGCCCGGGGCAGTACAACACACATCCACCCAGACAGCCGTCCAGGTGGCACAGAACTCCGATCACCTGACCTCACCCAAATAAATAGGATCTCTCAGCAGGCCAAGGGACCTAAGAAAATCCCTGCCCATTGGCTGAGACACCCCATCTATTCCTAATCTGTCCTTGCAATGCCCTTGTCTTATCTATGGCCACCAGATACCCGGGCATCTAGTGACAGAAGAGATAAGTGCAGCAATTCCAGAATTAGGGTGAAATCAATTGACCTCCTATCAATTGGCCAAGGCAACTATCACTTGGCAAATAAATTTACTAGCAACCCTGCCTAAACATCAGGATGCTACATATGAATAAAACAATAAGAAGACAAAGAGATGTCTCCAAAAAGAATAGCGAAAAGGAGGATCAGCCACGGTGTATTAAAAATAAAACAACTTTATTGAAAAAACAGTATAATTCAATAAAGTTTTTTTTATTTTTGATACACCGTGGCTGATCCTCCTTTTTGCTATTCTTTTTGGAGATATCTCTTTGTCTTCTTATTGTTTTACATATATTGACTCTATATAGTCTTGGAGGTATCCCGTCCACATGGACAAATCGGTGATAACTAACCAAATACTCAACTATTTTCAGATATTGGAAAATGGGTCCCATTTTTGTTTTTATTCTTATGCATTCATGCTACATATTATTCATTAGTATACACTTCATGTCAGGGAAGAGGCAGCAGCCCCAAAAATATCAGCCCTGCGCATTGGACAAGGACCAGTTAGGCTCCAAGAAGGCCTTATAACCTGACACTGGGCTGAAAATTCTGCTCTGCCAGGGAGAGCATACAATGAAATAACAGCACAAACATCCATGTTTAAGTAGAAAAGCTGCACTCTTATGCCCCATACACACGGACGGACTTTGTTTGGACATTCCGACAACAAAATCCTAGGATTTTTTCCGTCGGATGTTGGCTCAAACTTGTCTTGCATATACACGGTCACACAAAGTTGTCGGAAAATCCGATCGTTCTAAACGCGGTGACGTAAAACACATATGTCGGGACTATAAACGGGGCAGTGGCCAATAGCTTTCATCTCTTTATTTATTCTGAGCATGCGTGGCACTTTGTCCGTCGGATTTGTGTACACACGATCGGAATTTCCGACAACGGATTTTGTTGTCGGAAAATTTTATCTCCTGCTGTCCAACTTTGTGTGTGGGAAAATCCGATGGAAAATGTCCGATGGAGCCCACACACGGTCGGAATTTCCGACAACATGCTCCGATCGGACATTTTCCATCGGAAAATCCGACCGTGTGTACGGGGCATTATACTAACCTAAAACTGACAATTCTTAACTGTTTTTGACCTGAGCTGTCAGTTTGGGGTCTGAGAATGAGGGGTATTTCCCTGTCTCTTTTGTCAGAAGCCTCCTATGTGGTTTGAGGGATGCCTACTTTTAACATACTCATATATGTAACTTTATATGATGGCCACACACTTTCTCGGGCTAGATCTAAGGTAGGCAGATACTTAATAATATGCTGAAGGCCCAAATGCCAACAAGGGTCCATGGCTATTAAATTCTACCTAGTTGTTACAAACTTTGTGATGAATCATCCCTTCTTATTTTAATTCCAAAATCGTCACAAGACACTGCCCTCCATTTTGGAATCAGCGAATGTAATTATTTAAAGCAATGAAATGTCCTTTCCTTTACTGATATGCTATGGTTACATGTGTCATTCTGATTCTGCATTTCTAGTGGCTGTGACACATTCTAAGTGTCAAGGCTACAATTTCAGGGACATCCAGATAAATGTGCAGCTAGTGAATCATTTTGGTTAAAATTAGAGATTTAAAATATGACAGCTGTGTCTAAGGTCAGTGCCATTTATTGCAAATCCAGATCTTCCTGGTTGAGGCATCTAAATGATCCCAACTGCTATTTATGTGCATTTTTCACTTTTGTAGCGGCACCGAATGCATAGAATGTCATTATTTTTAATGGAAAATGGAACTTTGCTGGGGAAATAGTGCCTTATCTGCTCAGCGCGCCACAGATAGAGATTATACGAGGTAACTAAAGCTGCAGTGTTCATCCCAGGTCTATTATAAAATGCCATTTCTGAGAATGATCAAGTAAGCGAGGGGAATATTATTCTGCAAGGAGAAAATGTAAGACATAATATCGAAGGAGCACTGTTATTTTCTGATGGTATCAGTAGCAGTAATGATGATATAATATTAATAATAACAAATAACAACAAAATGGTAGAGACTGTTGTATACAGATTTGTTAAAAAGACAAAGTGCAATTTGCAACATGTGGTATCAAATGGTGTGCAATTGGAATCAATGAAACTATGATGAAATGCTACAAAGCCTGCCTTTTCTACTGAGTGGATCAATTAGTTCATCAATTGCCCTTTAACCACTTGCCTACTGGGCACTTTTACCCCCTTCCTGACCAGGCTAATTTTCAGTTTTCAGTGCTGTTGCATTTTGAATGACAATTGCATGGTTATAGTTTTCATAGTTTGTTATAAGATTTTGGAAACAGGTCATTTTTCTCCTTCACTGATGTGCGCTGATGAGGCTGCACTGATGGGCACTGATAGGCTGCCCTGGTGGGCACTGATGAGGCGGCACTGATGGGCATTGATAAGTTGCACTGATGGGCACAGATGAAGCGGCACTGGTGGGCACTGATGAGGCTGCACTGATAGGTTGCACTAATGGGCACTGATAGGTGACGCTGATGGGCACTGGTAGGTGGCACCGATAGGTGACACTCATGAGGAGGCACTGATTGGCAGCACTGATGGGCACTTATTGGCAGAACTGGTGGGCACACATTGGCAGCACTGGTGGGCACAGTTTGGACTGCACTGATAATCAGTGCCCTGATTATCAGTGTTGATGTACTTTTAGAGAAGCCAGCTATCGGCTCTCTTCTCCTCTCATGCTCTCAACATGAGGAAAGGAGTGCCGATAACCAGCTTCTATTTACATCCCTGACTAGTTGTGATTGGACACAGCTGATCACGTGATAAAGACCTGCTAATTGGCTTTTTACCTCAATTTGTGATCAGCAGTGTCCTCCGGACACTGTGATCACAGAGGGCGCCACCCGCGCCCAGCATGGGAAGCCATCATTTGACGGCCTCCCGGAACTAGCCGTCCGCGCTGTAGCCATCATTCGGCTATAGCACGGTCATAAAGTGGTAAAATTCTATGGTCACAGCATACACTTTAATTTTATTACATCAGCATTGTAATATCAATACAAACAATAGTTATTTTTGACAATCCAATCCAAGCTTACTTGAGAGATTTCCTTTTGTGAGTACTACCTGTCTGCTGACCATCTCTTTCCACAACTTCCTGGATTTCCTACATGCTTTGCAGCTTCTCCTCTGCTACTTACATTACATTTCTAAGGACTACATATCCCATGATATCTTTCTGCCTGCAAGCAGTGATTCCTGTACTGACTCTGCCTTCTGAAACTCCTCCCCTCAGCTCCTCTGTAGTTCAGAAGGCAGGCTCTGTGAAATGTGTGACACAGCAAGTTTGCAAACTTCAAGATTGTTCAGATTAATAGGAGCAGGCTTGGGTTAATGACATCTTTCCCCACCCAATAAAAAGAATGGACTGCCCTACATGGAGCACGCAGCCCACACAGATGTGAACCCAGGATAGGGGATTGAGGAAAGGGTGCTCTTTGATCCCATGCCCCTAATAATTTGGCATTTTATATTTATATTGCCTAATCTTTAGAAGTGCTTTTAGTTGATAAGATACACCAGCTATATACAATGACCTGCGACCTTATAGGGCAGTGATTGCATTTACTCATTAACACGTCAAATATTCCACCCAACCTCAAATTCTTTACTTAGAACTAAAGCATTTCAACAATTATTTTGATAACTATGAGTGGGAAGTGTGCAGTGGCATCACCATTTTATTAATTTTCAAGACAACGTTGCATTGTTCCATTTCACCCGTCTCTACAACACATCAAAATACTTTTTCACTTTAAGGATAGGGTTTGACACTACTGAGTTCAGTCAGCCAGTCACTTTTATTCGCTGAACCAACATGCCTAGGGCTATTGCCTGTAAAAGCAATATACAATTATGGTCAGCAGATAGTCTTTTGCTGACTCCATTCATGCATCACAGCATGCAGAGCCACCATTACACAGCATTCCCCTCCCCCAGTGTACAGAGTAAATAACACATTTTCATTGTCATAAGCATTAGAAATGAGTACTGCACAGGGGGGAAATGAGACTTCTAGGTGCAGGGGGGGTGGACGAGTCTCAACATGTATTTCCCATGCTGCCACTACAGGAAATCCAGAATAATCCTCAGGCAAGGTATGCAATTATATAAAAAATTGACAGTTATTGCATTTCTGTGCTTAACACTCCGAGGATCTGCATGTGTGGATCAACTCCAATACTCTGATTCTGTGCATGCCACTAGGGTTGCCACCTTTTCTGAAAGTCAAACCCGAACACTTTAGTGGCGCACAGTAATTTTTTTAATAGTATAAACAATACATAATTATTGTGGTTAAATCACATGAAGTTAATCACAAGAATCCCCCTTTACATCAGGGTTCACAGAGTTCCCATTTTACATCTGAACTCACAGAGTCCCCTTACACTGTAAGGGGGGACTCTGCAGACTCTGATGTAAGGGAGAAATCTGGGGACTCTGACATAAGGGATGCCCTGGGAACCCTGATTTAAGGGGGAACTCTGAAAATTCAGATGTACGGAGAGGACTCTGATATAAGGGGGAACACTGCAGCCTCTGATGTAAAGGGGAACTGATTTACCTTAGTGTACTCACTAACCCCTTGGCAATCAGCACCTCTCATCCAGATGTATCTGTGGAAGCTGGGCTTCAAATTTCCCACCACCCCACATCTGTCTGTGTGTGTGTGTGGGGGGGGGGGGGGGCTGTTAGTGCAGGCTTTAGGCAGTGTGAAAGGGAGTGTAACAGACACTCTTGGCCTAGACAACTACAGCCAGCAACCCTGTTGGGAAGCCATACTCAGGCAGTCTGAAACCTGGATGCATGATTCAAAACCCAAACTGTCCGGGTGAATCCCAGACAGGTGGCAACCCTACATGCCTCTGCATGTTCCCTTTACCTGTGTGCCCAAAGCACCCTTTGACTCTGCATGTATTCTGCACTCCCCCTCCCCCAACTCTGTATGCACTGAGCAGCCCCTGACTCTGTGTGCTTTGCACCCTCCAACTCCATATGCACTGAGCACCCTTGACTGTGTGTGACTGTTCGTGTAGTTACAAGCGCTGTGCAAACTGTTGGCGCTATATAAATTCTGTATTTTAATAATACTTAGCACCCTTTGCACTGTGTGCCATAAGCACAGCCTGACTTTGCTTTGCACCCTCCTTGTGCACTCAGCATGCTTGATTCTACAGGCGCTCAGCACCTCCTCAATTCTGTATGTACTGAGCACCCTCTAACTCTGCTTATATGCAGCACCAACAAACAAATGCCCCCTGCCCCCACCTATAACTGACCTTCACAGCATGGAACACATGGAAGGGCAACGCTTTCAAAACAAAACCAGAGAAAATTCCCAGCTCAACTCATCAACCAGTCTGCTACCAACTGAATTATCCTGTCTAACAGTTTGCGTTAAAAGCAGGGGTTTAGTTATTTGCACATTTGCAAATACATCCGTAAGCTGCAGAGCCGCTCCAAGGCACCCCAATATTTCTGCAGAAATAGCAGGATAATTTGGTTGGTAGCAGACTGGTTGGTGAGTTGAGCTTGGAATTTTCTTTGGTTTTGTTTTGCATGTGTTGCCATTCCATGTGCTCATTGCTGTGAAGGCCAGTTATAGGTGGGGCAGGTGCCATTTGTTTGTTACTGATGTAATATTGGTGAAGGGACACGCTGGACACCATTGCTGCCATTGTCCAGTGCGCCCCTGTGCCTTTAGGGAGGGGTGGGCTCCCTCAAGGCTCACCTGCCCTTTATCTATCTATTAGAATGCATGTGCTTCCACTATGGAGGCTCTCATAAATGTACAAGAGTTAGAACTGCAGTAATATTGGGGTGCCTTGGAGTGGCTCTGCAGCTTATGCATGTATTTGCAAATATGTACTAACTAAATCCCTGGTTTTAATGCAAATGGTTAGACAGGAAAATTTGGTTGGTAGCAGAGTTGTCATTCAGCTGAGCTGGGAATTTTGCTGGTTTTGTTTATATGTGCAGCATCCCCTAACTCTGTAAAAGCTGAACATCCCTTGGTGCTGCTTCGGCTGTACACCCAATAACTATGTGCACATTGAGCACCCCCTTGACCCCTTGAGTCTTTTCTCTGCATCACCTGATTCTGTGTGCCAAACACCCCTGACTTTGTGTGCATTGGACACCTCTTGACCCCGTGTGTACTGAGCATTCCCTATCTTTGTGTGTATTGAGCGCCCTCTGACTTTGTGTGTATTGAGCGCACCCTGACTTTGTGTGTGCTGAGCACCCCCTGACTTTGTGTGTGCTGAGCACCCCCTGACTTTTTGTGTGCTGAGCACCCCCTGACTTTCTGTGTGCTGAGCACCCCCTGACTTTCTGTGTGCTGAGCACCCACTGACTTTGTCTGTGCTGAGCACCCATTGACTTTGTGTGTACTGAGCACCCCTGACTCTGTATTTACTAATCACCTACTTACTTTGTGTGTGCTGACCCTCTGACTCTGTGTACTCTGCACCGCCCGACTGTGTGTGCTTGTAGGTGGGTGTAGCTTGGTGCGGAGGCAATAATTCACACACAGTCCAAGTGTAATCAGCATAACTTGTATTGTAGCGAAGGCAGAACTTGTATTGTAGTCAAGGTAAACAGTTCACAACAAACCGAGTGGGAGAGGGCCCAACCAGGAGCACTCACGAAGTCCAACAGCGTGTACCGGAGCAGGTATCAGCCAAACTAACAGCATCTGTCAGGAGGGGCAGAACACGGCCTGGCCATCTCGTACCCAAATTGGAAGATGTCCCAGACAATTGTAAGCCCTACGCTTTCCCTTCTCATCTGGAACGTTTCCCTGCAGCTAATGCTGCCCCTGACAGATGGGTGACCTGTTACTACACTACCCACAACCTGGGGAGCAGGGACTTAAAAAGACTCTGTTGACATAAGATGGCCGCCAAAGATCACCTGGATACAGTGCAGCCAACCGGAAAGCTGTCTCCGGGAACCAGGAAACCACAGAGAAAACGAGTTTTCCCTGACTTCCTCTCCAAGCTGTAATGCCGCTCCGGTCAGGTGTCACCTACAGTGAAAGAAGCAGACTACACCTGCCTACATGCTGACCCCCTGACTCTGCCTGCACTGAGTAACCCCCAAGCTGTTCCTCAGTTGGTGTAATTAGCCTAATGCCCCATACACATGAGCGGATTTTCCGTCGGAAAAAAAGATGGTTTTTCTGACGGAATTCCGCTCAAGCTTGCCTTGCATACACACGGTCACACAAAAGTTCTCTGAACTTTCGACCGTCAAGAATGCGGTGACGTACAACACTACGACGAGCCGAGAAAATGAAGTTCAATGCTTCTGAGCATGCGTCAAATTGTTTCTGAGCATGCGTAGGAATTTTGCACGTCGGAATTTGTACAGACAATCACATTTTCGGATAGGAACTTTTCCCGACCGAAAAATGGAGAACATGCTCTCAATCTTTTGCTGGCTGGAACTCTGCCAGCAAAAGACCGATGGAGCATACACAAGGCTCTCATTGGAGTTTTGCTGGCGGAATTTCCGATCGTGTGTACACGGCAAAACAGTTCAGCATACACAATTGCTTAGTAAAGTATATTTCTTCATCTTGTGTTCATACAGCAATCTTTCCTTTGACCTCACCTGATGCTACAGCTCTGTTTATGAATATACGTTCACGCATAGTGTTCCAGGAGGGTGTTGCAGAGCCATGCACAAAATCAGCAATTCTACATTCACCATTGCCCATAGAGAGACAGGAACCAGCTATCAGGCTCCTGTCCATCCTTTCTTCCTTCACCATGATAGGTGCAATATTTCCGTAGATATTAGAGGGGATTTTGTGTCCCAGTCTTTGGTTTAATAAATCATTTTAGTGAGAGGTAGTTAGTTGAGCAGGTAAATGGCTTTCAGCTTCCATCAGTTCCATGTAGCCATAACCGTGAAAATCATCTGGTTGCTGCTGGTTACAGTGCTTTGTCTGCCAATTCACCAGAAACAAATTACATCATGGAAGCAAAATTCACAGCAAGCCAAGTCTCTGATGTCCAAAGTCTTTTGTTTTCACTGAAATACTAGGCCACATTCTCATAACTATGCGCACTGAAAATGATCACCTCCTCCATAAAAAGGTACCAGTCAAGAGAAAGTCAGACAAGCTCTAAATCAACATGACCCCAATCACATTAGGTTGGCTGGCATCTCTGAAAATGTACTGCTAATTACTTGATATATATTATTAATGCATGCTTATATGGTGTGAAAATAATGGAGATGGCTTATTTCCTCACTATGGAAAGTCCTAACGTGCCGCGTGTACTGATCTGTTGAAGGACACTTTTGGCACAGTGGACAATTAAAAGAACACATTTTCAATATATGATGTTATTTACTAAAGTGTTATTCCTACTTTTTGTAAGGAACATTCTATTATTAAATAGCAAAATTGAAAAAAAATATCTTTTTAAATTGTCAGTCCACCAGTTCAATTCTAAGTAGAAACCGGTGATTAATATTTCATGATGACCAAAAATGAGTTACCCTGCTATTTTAAAGGAATCCATAAAATCCCAAACTTCTACTTCTAATATATATGTTAATAAGCAGATAACGCTGCAAGGAAATATATAATGGACTGCACATCAGCGTTTGTATTGCTATCAGCAGTCTTGAATCTATCCATTCCATTAGTCAGCATATGCCCCCACAATTAAAAAATCACATGGGCCATCAATACTGATTTATTGCAGGGATGTAGGAGTTAACATAAAGATCTGCAAGATATTATTGATGCTGCTGAAGGCCTAAACTAAAAATAATATTTTTAATCAATCTGTAGTAAAGGAAACCTGGACTGAGGAAGCATGGCGGCTGCCATTGCTGACCTCTAGGGATGAGCTCAGGCGTTTTCAGGTCCTAGTCTGAGCCTGGAAGCAGATGATTGGCCTAGTACAGGTGACAGCTTCCTGGTGGGCTTGCTCAGGTGTTTTTGGACTAGGATCCAAACATGCCTGAGCTCATCCCTACTGTCCACCCCTTCTGAAAGTGCTAGTTCCTTGGCCATCATGATGGTAGAGTGGCTTTGGTAATTTCTTAGTTCTCAGATTAGGAGTTCTGACTTCACTCTAGCATTCTAATTAGCATTAAAGCCGAAAACAGACAGACAACTAGCATTTTGCAAGAAGCAATAGCAGTCTACTTGTCTCTGTCAGTGAAGGTATACTTTAGGTAGGGGTATGCCCTTGCTGATAATGTTGTAGTTTGCAAAAGACACAGGTGTAGCACATACCTAGGGTTGTGACCTCACCCTTTAAACCCAAAAACATATTAATTACACAGGTTCTGTGGATGATTAAGGTGGTAATTAAACGTAGTTAGTGCCTTATCTGCATTAAATTAGCCTCAGAACCTGTGTATTCAGTATGTGTTCGGGTTTAAAGGGATGAGCTGGCAACCCTACACATACCGCAGACTGGGCTGACTGTATTATCCTAGGTTCCATTCCATGTGAGGCACATGGCAGCCAGGCACACAGTACCTCATAGTCACTCAAGTCAGAAAACAAGCAGTGCATGTCTTTTTGTAGTTTATTGGCTGGTTTAACTTGGGTAGGGTTCAGGTGAGCCTTGGAATACTCCAAACTAGCAAGAATATAATGGAGGTCACCTCTAACTATTCTGTATCTTCAGGGTGCAGCCACGCTCTTAAATTCAGTATTTGGTGAATTAAAACTCAGGGGACCCCTTTTGCGAAGGTATAACCTGAGTCAGCAAACTGTATTGAGCTCTCCCAAAGGTGACAAGGACAGTCTCTAGGACCTTTAAGGCTAGTTGTCACTGTGCCCTGGGTTCTGTAATGCTTTTTTTGTAGGTCTAGCCAACCTCTGTACTGGATGCCTTCAAGTCAGATCCTCTGTGGACTTCCTGCAATGCTTCAGGGACCCTGGGCATGGATCCCCGAGCTATAGCTGGAGCTTGGACCCACATGGACTTCTTCTAATCTGCAGCTAACAGCCCAGAGGGGTCTTCCCCCCATAGGAACAAGGACCCCTGACAGCAAGGATAACTTGCCACAAATTTGTGGCAGTGTTAAATTGTAGGTCTTGTTAGCTTGCTGCACATTTTCACTTACAAGTTGTAGCAAATTTGCATGGCAAGTCTCTAGCAAGAGCAAAGTTGCAGTGGAGATTCTACAGCAAGACCTTTAAAAGTCTACAGCATGACAATTCAGCCACAGTGACCCCTGTGGAGGGATGACTATTGCACAACAGAACTGAACCAGAACTTGCAGCAGACTTGCAGAATGTTTACAAAGACAGTTGATCTGGAGTCATGCCATGTGGACTTGTTGCAATTGTGCAACAAACTTGTTAAGCCTGGCAAGTCTAGCAATAGCTTAGCAATTAATTTTAACCTCACAGCTCAATTGCTTGCTATCTGGGACCTTGCTGTTCCAGACCCTAGCATCATTATGCAAACCTCAGCCCCCTACTGGCCATTCTTCCTGCCAGGGATTGGCTGAGGCTGCATGAATATGCAGGTGAGGGTCTGCTTTCTCCACCCACTAAATTCTAGAACCTACCAGAATCCAGAGGGAAGTGCCAAAGCCTGCAGGGAGCAGAACACAGAATAGCCAAAAGCAATTGAACACTGCTCCTCTTTTACGGAGAAGCTAAAAATTAAATCTCTCTCAACTATAGCAACCTAACTAGTACGGTGCTACACAAGGTTTTTAAAATGTAATTTTGGCTTGAGTCTTGAGATGAAAGCAGAATAGATATGGCTTTTTTTCACGTCGCCCACCTATTAACATGATGGTAAAATGTTAATGCTTCTCCTCCAAACATGAATCCCTTATCTTTTAATTATTAAGGATGTTAAAAGTTGATTGGAATAAATCTGTAGGCAACAATTTTAGTGAGTACATGTGTGCAAAGGTCCCATAGGCTGGAGGCTGGGGCCAAGGAGGGAGGGGGGTAGACGTTTAGGGGGTGCCAGACTGTCACATGTTTATCCTATCATGCTTCTGTCCAGGACTATGGATAGATGGCTATAGGTGCAGAAGTCAACGCACTCATAGGGGTTGATTTACTAAAACTGGACCACTCAGAATCTGGTACAGCTGTGCATGGTGGCCAATCAGCTTCCAATATGAGCTTGTTCAGTTAAGCTTTGACAGACAAAATCTGGAAGCTGATTGGTTTCTATGCATAGCTACACCAGATTTTGCACTCTCAAGTTTTAGTAAATCAACCCCATAGTACCTATATTGCAAATTTCATTATTCTAGACTCCCTTCAGTGAGCACATGCCTCCTGACACAATTGAACTTTTTTAGCACATGGTGAGCCCCTTTTTAATAGATGTCAATACAGATAGCACATGCCATTTTATGCTTAGGAAACATTAGCAGCAACCAGGTCTGGATTTTGATGGTGTGCCAAAAATCCTCTGATAAATCTACACAGCTGCAACCCCTTCCGTCCCCAACACACACACACACATATACCCTCCCTAGCATGGTTATTACAGGCTAATGGTCCAGCTATTGTCACCAGCTTGAGTTTATCATGTATTCCTATGTAGGAATCACTAGAAGGCGCAACCTAAGGAAATAGAGCATCATGCTCCCAGCAGGATTGGTTCAGCTGAGCTTTCTCATCAGTAATAACCATGCTAGGAGTTGAAAGAGTATATTGCTACTGTGACCACAAACAGCAATGAAGTTTCAGCAGGGAATAGAACCCCTCCCCCTTTCCACCCAGTGGGGGTGGGGGTAGGGCACCAGCATTATTGATGTTATCTATAAAGCTACAAATGCATTCCTACAAAAAAAAAAAAAAGTGTCATACGCCCTCTAGTGGACTTTCCATTGAAATATATGGATAACTCCAGGGCTGATGACCCAAGTAGCTTAGTTGAATGAAACCAAGTGCTGCCTATAATGTCCATGCTACAGGTTGGGGAATGGGGGGCTATTAAGCCCATCCCACCATACAGCCAGGAACCAGTGATACATCAAGCCTTACCCCATTCCATCCAAAACAGAAAAATCAGGTTTGACTGGCCTTGCCCCATTCCATCCAAAACTAGATTTGTATTGCATTTTTTAATACCTTTTTTGATTATAGAAGACTTGTTTTATATGTAGTGCATATGGCAAAGCACAAAGAACTGTTGGTCTACAAGGGATGATGTATCCGAAATTCCACCCTTCTTGCATGTTCGTAGTGAGCCAAAGGATCCCTGCTGGTGTTCATGTCTACAAGAACAGTGGAATAGCAAACATTCCTGATTTCAGAGGCCACATATTCCAATGATGTCATTTGTCTATCTAAGACTCAAGTATGGATGCATATGACGTGACATCACAACAATGTACAGCTGTCTACTTTATCACCATACATTTACCTCTCCACTGAGAGCTGTTACTGTTGTCCCTGTGACCTCACCCCACTTCCATGTACCCTGGCCATGTGGCACAGATGGTACCATCCAGTAAGGCCGGGGCAGGTGACTGCTGCTCAGCTCAGTGCTGAGTAATCAGTGACTGTAATTAGTTAGGCTGAACTCAGGCTCAGATAATAGACAAGACAACCAGCTGCTAGTCAGATGGGTTTTTTTCCACTGAAGGGGGATGGTAAACCTTTATCTCTAATAAAGCATGCCTTTCACTAGATAGGCTTAATAAGCCATGTGTAGAGTAAACCTATTAAGCTGAGTATTGTTATACGTGCGTCTCTAGTCTTGTACTGTAAATTGTAACAATTATATGCTGCTTATAAGGCTTAGTAAAACATATGCTCTATATTTTATGCTAATAAAGGTGCCTTTTAGACAGTAGATCAGTAGATGGTGGTTGTCTAATAACCTTTTTAAAAGAAAAAAAATAGTTGTGTAAGCATGCTTCATTGCATCGAGCTTACGCATTTTGACATATAGAAAACAGAAATAGAAATAGGAGATCTCTACTAACTTATGGAATACCAATAATAAATCTGTTGGCATTATGTTGGCCATAGACTTCACAGGGTGGTTGGGCAAGCAGGCACATCTCAGCTGACGGTGGAATAGTGCTTTGGAATTCTGAGCATGGAGGTTGCCCTAGCATATTCCTAAGAAGAACAATAGGGATTGATGTAGGTTTCTTCCTAAACATAGTCATATAATGGTCGTAGGAATGTCTTATAGACATAAAATTGTCACCTTGTGTCTCTGGGTTGCTTTAGACTCCAAATAAGAAATGCAATGAACTAACACATTTCATGGTGGTTGTTTACTAGAAAAAGCGAACGGTACGGGAATGCAAAATCAAGTGGCCCTAAATTTTTCAGATGGTAGGGGAAAAAGAAGTATTTGTACTACATACACACACTATGGTATGTATTACATGTATCTCTGTGTATAACTGCATGGATTATGCAGACTATGTGAACACAAAATGTTCAACTGCATGTTCAACATTCATGTTTGCATGGATAACCTCTCGGTACACTGGTTTCTTCCCACACCCCAAAGACATAATTGTAGGTAAAGTTTAGACATGTGCACTGCTGAAAAATTTGTTCATTTTGGTTTCATTTTTTTTTTTTTTGGGTCATTCGTTATGATCGCAATTTGAAAATTCGTAAATTTGAAAATTCAAAAATAAGAAAATCCAAAATTTTTAAAGAATAACTAACCAATAATAACTAACTATTAAATTATAGGGTATTGGAATTTCCTTTCAAATTTGGTTGTTAGTGAACGTAACAAATACGAATTTATCCAAAGTTACAAATTATCAGAAATAATGAATGCTTCTAAACAAATAGAACGGAACAAATAATAAATAATAATAAAAAGTTTTTATTTATTATTATTAATTCATTACGTTCCATTCGTTTAGATACGGCATTCATTTTGGATAATTCTTAACTTTGGATAAATTCATATTCGTTACGTTCACTAACAGCCAACTTTGAAAGGAAATTCCAATACCTATAATTTATTAGTTAAGTTATTATTAGGTATTATTTTAGATTTTTGAATTTTCAGGTTTTTGGATTTTCGAATTTTTGAATTTACGAATTTTTGAATTTTCGAATATTCAAATTTACGAATATTCGGAAAAATTTGTTAAATGGGTTTTCTTTAATTCAGATATTTCCGAATTAAAGAATTTGTTGAAATTCCTTAAAAAAACTAATTTGCAATGAAACAAATTGCACATGTCTATTAAAGTGTAACCCCAGGTTTCATTTCATCTTGGGTCAGGCAGAGTCTATTTAGGCCTCTGGCTCCTTGGTTTGGCACGCTTTATGCAAATGGCTAGCATAGGGACAGGATCCCCGTCAGACAGAGACAGTGCTTAGAGATAGGGAAAGGTTCCAGAGGAATAGGGACAGTGCAGGGACTACATCTACCTCTTTTCAGGAAGCCTCCCCTTTGGATGTGAACTGGGCAGGCTGCATACCACCCTTCTTTGCAGACACCGTCGGCATCTTCAAGTTTTCAGACCGCTATCACTGTTTGTAAGTGGCTCCGGACAGGTGTGCCTACCCGCTGAGTCTGAATAAGTTGTGTTTGAACCTTTTCTACAAATATAAATCTCTGTGTGTTTACTGCCCACCACACCAGACTGCACCTTGCTCACATGCGGGCACTCCCAGTTCCTTCCCTGGATCAGAATTCCTTCCCTGGATCGTCATGAATGGTCATGCAATCTTCTGGCACCTGTGACATATCCTAGAAGATTACAGGGAGGGAGAGGCCACCTAGGGGGAGAGGAGGAGTCGCCTAGGTGGCCCGGAGCGGAAGTGAGAGCTGGGTACCTGTCAAAACCAGGTTCCCGCTCCCCCCTCCCAAAAAATGACATGCCAAATGTGGCATGTCAGGGGGTAAGAAGTACTTAAAGCGGAAGTTCCACTTTTGGATGGAACTCTGCTTTAATAAAAAATACAAGGCTTCCTATGAATGGTTGAGCAGCACCCAGCCTAACTTGATTTTTTTCCGGGAACAGTACGGGAAGTACCATTGCCGACACACACCAATGTGTACTGTATGTAGTTAATGCTACATATACTTTATACAGAGTTGCCAGTGGCTGCATGTATTAGCAATTGAAATAATTTGTTTGGGACAGCTTGACCATAATAAACAATTTAAAGTGAAATGAAACCGTGAGTTAGGCTTTAATTGGCTCCTATGCAAATTAGCTCTGGTATGTGTGTGTGTATGTATTGTTGTGCAGGGTATTGAACTCATGTGCTGGAAGCTTCTTGTTTGCAGTAACTAGTTTTGCTTTCATGGAGGATTAGCAATGCATGTCTTACAGCATAAGAAACATGAAACAGGAACCAAATACAAACATGTGCACTGAGTTTATATAGACGGTACATCCTGTTATTATTTTACCATAGAATACTGCAGTGCCATCTGCTGGATAGATAGGTATAATGCATACAGTATATAGTTCACAGTACTTTACATTACATGCTGTTGTTCTTCCAACATGTATTCATGGGAGATAGGGACTTTAGTTTATAAGTTCCTTAAGGGCAGGGATTTAATGCAATGTACAATGTGTAAAGCGCTGCCTAAATTGTCATCGCTATATAAATACCTATAATAAATACTGAATGGCAGTCTGTTTTCTTGTTTCCATCTATTGCTATCTAAATGTGTGTGGCCTTAAAGACTTCATCCAAAATTGATGTTTCAGCAACAGTTACATCATCAGCTTCTCACCCCTTTCTAGAGATGTAAAATTTCTGGAAATTTTGAAGCCATGAGCCTGTTTTTATCTGGAAATAAATGGAAAGAGAGTTTAAACTTAACTTGCTTTAACATTTTTATTTACATTTTTATTACAAATGGAATAACAAGGACTGTATTGTGTATTTTTGGTAGGCAATGGTTTTTAACATTACCTTACTTGAAGATGCTGCTGCTCTCAACAGAAATTGCACTGTGGAAATGTTTTCAAACTCTAGATGTTGGTCTCACCATTTTACTGAGAGGAGGACAAGAAAAGCCAATGTACTTACCATAGTATAGGTAAACATTATGCTGTGATGGTGGAGAACATTAATAGGAATCATTTAAACGGTTATAAGGATAAACTAAGTTGTCAGATAAATATACCCTATTATCTGTCAATTAAGGCCTGGGAGGACAGAAACTATCATCTACTATATACCAACAATCACCCAACTGTAGGAGGTACAAGATGGAGCCCACAAGCAAACTAAACTGGAGCCTTTCCCTTGCAGTACCCCCTAGTGGCAGAAATGCATATTTCTCTTGTTTGATAAATGCATTGAGAAGTACAGTGTTACTTGAATTGAATGTCAGGATTTGCTTGTCTTCAGCAGAGAACTAGAAATCATTTAAGACTTTACATAAAGTCTCAGAAATCTTTTATTAAGATCTTCATGTTATATAGATTGAATTCCATGTCATAGATATATTATTTAACAGTAAAAGAACATATTTCATATTTTAAAATTGTTACAAAAAGAAACAAAAAACAGCATTTACCAATTTTTCTGCATTTTTTCCATGCCTTCTCATCTCTACCCCTTTCTAGGGCACTTTCTAGGTTCCCACTCTCCCTGTCAGATCTTTCATTTAGGCCCAAAAAATCCCTCTGTTTTAACGAGACTTCAAGATACGTGTGCGAAAATCAGGAACTTTAATAGCTATAAAAGCCCCACAAGTGACTTAGTCATCTAGACTCGGTCTATAAATGAAATATGACTTTTAGGTAGACTGACCTAGTAATGCAGAAGAAATGGCAACATGAGACGACTGTTTCTCTAGGGCCACGTCTCCTAACATCCAAAGCTTTTTTTCTATTACACAGTGATTTTATCAAAAAGATGCACTTACGCAGACTACATTAAAAGGAATCAATATCCCAAAGTAGAAGCCAAATTAGATATGCGGTTTATCTTTATCTTTTATTTTTGTAATCCAATGCCGGCAGCTTCCCAGAAATCAGACTGTATCGAAATAATTCACAAATCTCTAAAAATACATAAACAACAACATTAGAATAGTTCAGCAGTAGCTTTTTTCCCCAAAATGGATTCTTTATCAGATTTTATGCTTTTTTTAATGATTTTGATAATGCTGTCTGTATAATTTAGGTAATTAAAAGGGCACAGAGCTTCCATCACATTAGAGCTCATTAGTATTCTTTCTCTGGTCAAGGACCCAGCGCTCAGTGTTTATCATTTAGTCTGTAGGAAAGTTATAGAGTCTACAAACTATGGTATATATATCTGTATATCTGATAATCGATCAATCCTGATGTACGGTTTGTCCCTTGATAGGCCTCTTTTGAGGCCTGAAAACACCAGGACAGTACAAATACCACCAAAACGGCCCATGTTTGGAAAATACAGTCCAATGTATTTAGTAAGAGGCATGGTGAGTTTAAGTTGAAATTTTTTGTCACAATTATTTGGAAAATTAAGATTTTTTTTTTTTTTCACAATTTTTTTTTTTACATACTGTCACCAGTGCAATACAGTGTTATCATATATAATTAATCAGAGTGGCCACATGATACAGAAGCCACTCTGACCACTTAAAGAGGGTCTTCACCCTAGAAAAAAAAAAATTAAAGTCAGCAGCTACAAATATCGTACTGGTGACAGTGCTGTCTCCGCCCATGCCGGTTCTTCATGTCCCTGGTGCTGTCATGTTTACAGTGGGAAGTCACAGCCAGCTTCCGACTGTGCATGTGTGAACGGCACTGCATTTTGTGAATGGTCCCGCTGCCTCCTTTGACCCGTGACATGTCCCAGAAGGCTGCTGGCAAAAAGAGGGGGGCAACCTTCCGCTTAGATCGCCTGCTGTAGGCAATCTGAGCAGAAGTGGGAGCAGGCACCTATCAAAACTAGGTACCCCCTCCCCCCAAAATATATAATGTGCCAAATGTGGTAGAGAAGGGAGTGAGGAGGACATAAAGTGGAACTTCCCCTTTTGAGTGAAGTTCCGCTTTAAAGAACCACTGGGAGGTAGCATTTAGGGGTAAGTATTGTAATGTGTTTTTTGGCTGGGAAATTTTTGTACTGTGTTCATTCTGTTAAAAGTGCTTCCATGTGAACCTTACTTTAAAAAGCTAGTTATAAATTGAATTGGAGCAGCTGCCATTTTTGTTTAGAATGCTGGACAGTACTTTTTCTTTTCTACTGTGTGCTGGCTAAGATCAGGCTGACTGTACTTGGCGCAGAAGTAAATTAAATTACTGTTTTCCACTAAGATGGCGTCCTTATTCTCTACCCTCTCAGTCCATCATAACCATGGACTATCTAAGTATACACACAAAAAAAAAAAAGATGTGTCAGTGGTCAACTCTTGACCACACATCTAACCACTCTACAATGTCCACGGGTACACTGACACAATGGGGTCGATTTACCAAACGTAAATAGATTGTGTGATTTGCAAGGTCAGTTGCACCTCTGCAAATGCAGTTGCTCCAAAGAGTAGTAAATGAGAGAAAGCTCTTCTGACTCTTCATCCAATCACGTGCAAGCAGAAATACTGTTTTTTCTAAATTTTCCTTGCATGCGATTGGGTGTTCTTTGCAGAGTCAAGCTTCACCTCATTTACTAAGCTCTGGACCAACTGCACTTGCAGAGATGCAAGTGCGCTTGCAAAGTGCACAGTCTATTTTATTATTAATATTATTATTCAGGATTTATATAGCGCTAACAGTTTACGCAGCGCTTTACAATATAAAAGGGAGATAATACAGTTATAATACAATAGCATTAAGAGGGCCTTTAATAATTCCACCCCTATGATGCGTCACCTGTGCCTCATCAAAAAACAAGCTAATCACTCTCCTGATGTTACATGAACAATTCGTTTCCAAAAAAGCCATATGCATTGTTTTTAGAAAAGCAGTGTTTTATGTATCTCTAAAAACTGTCAATCAATAAACGACCAGTAAAATTTATTATTTTATTTTAGGTACTTATATAGTGCTGTCAATTTACACAGCACTTTACATATACATTGTATATTCACATCAGTCCCTACCTTCAAGGAGCTTACACTCCCATACACTGCCCCATACACACGGTCGGATTTTCCGATGGAAAATGTCCAATCGGAGCGTGTTGTCGGAAATTCCGACCGTGTGTGGGCTCCATCGGACATTTTCCATCGGATTTTCCGACACACAAAGTTGGAGAGCAGGAGATAAAATTTTCCGACAACAAAATCCGTTGTTGGAAATTCCGATCGTGTGTACACAAATCCGACGGACAAAGTGCCACGCATGCTCAGAATAAATAAGGAGATGAAAGCTATTGGCCACTGCCCCGTTTATAGTCCCGACCTACGTGTTTTACGTCACCGAGTTCAGAACGATCGGATTTTCCGACAACTTTGTGTGACCGTGTGTATGCAAGACAAGTTTGAGCCAACATTCGTCTGAAAAAATCCATGGATTTTGTTGTCGGAATGTCCGAACAAAGTCAGACCGTGTGTACGCCCTATAAGGTCCCTAACTCACATTCATACATACTAGGGACAATTTAGAGAGGATCCAATTAACCTACCAGCATATCTTTGGAGTGTGGAAGGAAACTGGAGTACCCGAAGGAAACCCACGCAGGCACAGGGAGAACATGCAAACTCCAGGCAGGTAGTGTCGTGGTTGGGATTTAAACCAGTGACCCTTTTTTACTGCTAAACGAAAGTGCTATCAACTACTCCACTGTGCCGCTCATGATATAATTTAATTCAAACGTTTGTATGGTAGTTCTGAAAATTTGTTTGTCAAAGCATTCAATCTTGCCATCATTGAGTCAACCAATTTTGTTTGAAGTCCATTAAAAGTTTGTCCAGACCAGCTACTTGGAATCCCAGATGTATTAAAACAGTATGTGCAGCACAGTGGCTAAGTGGTTAGCACTTTGGCCTACCAGCACTAGGGTTGTTGGTTAGAATCCCAACCAATCCACCACCAACTGCTTGGAGTTTATATGTTCTCCCTGTGCATGTATGGGTTTCCTCCCACACTCCAAAGGCATGCTAGTTGGTTAATTGGCTCCTATCTAACTTGGCCCTAGTATGTATGAATGTGAGTTATGCCCCATTCACACTTGTGCAACTTCAAAATTGTACAAACTTTAGCTTTGACCAATGTGATTGTTTTGTTTGTGCTCTAAAAAAATTGCTACACATGCGCAGAATGGAAAAAAATCAACTTGTTTCTTAATTTTCTAACAAATTCACAATTTTCAGAACGATTCGTATCAGTCAAAAATTGATCGATCGATCCAAATTCTGTGTGAAGAATAGGTGGTTGTTACGGAGCGGGCCGGGAAGCTGGCCGCTGCGCCCTTAAGAAAAGATGACTCATCAGCTGTCAGCGGGTTTCCCCACTGACAGCTGAATTTAAACAAAAAAATTGCTGGCAATTAATTAAGGAAATAAACAGCGTGGGGTTCCCCTATCTTTGCATTTTAAGGGGAACCCAATGCCAAAATAAATGGGGGGTGGGTGCTTTGGGGCAGGGGGGCTCTGCCCCCCTCCAAAGCACCTTGTCCCCATTTTGATGGGGACATAGGCCTCTTCCCCACAACCCTGGCTGGTGGTTGTAAACGTCTGCAGGCAGGGGGGCTCTTGGCCTGAAAGTTGGACCAAAGTAGTGCAGGAACAACTTTAAAGTTGCTGCAACTTTAAATTGCACAAATATGAACGGTACTCATTGGAAAACATGGGGTGCAACTTGTCATGCGACTATGGGGTCCAAAGTCGCATGACAAGTGTGAATGGGGCCTTAAGGACCTTAGAATGTAAGCTCCTTGAAGGCAGGAACTGATGTGAATGCACAATATACAGTATGTATGTGAAGAGCTGCGTACATTTTTTTTTCAAAATTGTATTTTTATTGGGATATCAGAGAACAAGTACAAAATTGTAACAAAATGTACATTACACTATCAATGAAAGTGCATTATAAACAGTCATAGTAAAAAGGAAAAACAAAATAGAAAATAACAATTATAAGTAAAAAGAAAAGTGTTCACAGAAACTGGGCACAAGTGTGAATTGCATCATTTCCCTTTGATGTACATAGTAGGCGTATTATGGATAAGAATCTAGAACATCAAGATTAATCAAAGCCATATAGTAGGCAAGGAAATCCACAGGAGGTGCAGATTATGTAATATAAAACTTAATGCGGATGAGCACCGGATAGGGGGAGGGGAGAAGTCAAATAGACACAATCAATGTAGAATCCATAGACGATTAGGGCGCGTTTGGTAGTATGGGGGTCCCGGATTCCGAAAGATCCCATGGTTCCCATATTTTATTAAATTGGGAGATGCAGTCATGCACTGAGGCCGTCAAAAACTCCATCATTCGAATCTCAGCCACCAGATGTAGAAATCTGGACTACGAAGGAGATGCATTAGGCGCTGCGTAAATTGATGGCGCTATATACCGAACCTGTAATAAATAAACAGTGGAGATGAGCTCAGGAGTCCTCTGACCTCATCTCTATCCAAATGCCAAACTTTTGCTCTATTTATTCCACTGAACTGCGAACTGAGTCATCCCCACCCAGAAGTCCACATCTTTATTTATGTGAGTGGCGGGGCAGGAATGACCTGACCTGCAGCTCAATGGAGTAGAAAAAAAGGGTGAATTTGGAGTTTGGCTAAAGATGAGTTCCCAGGATGCCCAAACTCATCTCTATTAAACAGGCTTCTTTTGTACCTAGAACATACATATGACAATATATGTGATTTTTTTTTTTCCCCAAATGAAAATCACATTTGCACATTACCAATATGCATTTTTTTAGGGTCGAGTATCCCTCTTGTTTATGGGTTATCAAAATTTTATGATTTGCTGTTTGCTTATAGACTTTTTAAAAAGGACAGTAATTGCAGAGTGTAACCTTCAACCTTTCCTGGGCATAGAATTTCAATTTCCTTGCATTTATAAAAAGTCTACGGTAAACAAGACTGGGAAAGAGATATTGCCTCCATAAATAAATCATGAAGATTTGGATCTGGGATGGGGTTACACATTGTTAGCCATGTATGGAAGAGGCTAACTCTGGCTGTGCAGCTGTTGTCTTTATGATAGCAATTGTTAGACTGATTACAAGACACCAGTCAGTGCTGGGGGGGTTGGGGTGTGATGAAGGGGGTGTCTTATTATTGATAACATTTGTCACGCTTGCTGGCTGCAGTGATAGATTTATTTGCTGAGCACTTGCAAAATACATACTGTACTGTTTTTTTTTTTCTTTTTGCTCTGTCCTTTAAGTGAGTCGACAGCTTTTAAGGGACCTCTGTATGTGACGTTGCTGTCATTGTCACAGATGGACTGGCTTAGACACAGCAACACGCAGGGACTGTGTCAACAGATGGTGACAAAATAAAAAAAAGAACAAAATGAACATTTTTGGCCACTGAATATGCAATATTAAACAGGTGTTGAGGTCAGAACAATGTGACTGAATAAATAATATGAAACATGTTCTGAAAAGGATCATTCACTTACCACTAATCTAGGATGCTGAGGCTTTCAAGGACTTTGTGTAATAAGAAAAGATGATTAAGTGGGTCTCTCGATTTTCTTTAGTGCTGTTAAGTCTGATGTCTTTATACTCACTTCCCGACAGACTGACTTGTCACTTCATTAAAATATATACTAATTAGAGGGTTAGAGATTGATTTACTAAAGGCAAACAGACTGTGCACTTTGCAAAGTGCAGTTCAACTCTGCTCCAGATCTTAGTAAATGAGATAAAGCTTCACTTTGCAAAGAATACCCAATCACAGTGGCGGCTGGTTGTAATTTTTTTGGAGGGGGGCCGGAAACAGTGCACTTGCCAACCCCCTGCCCCCCCCCCGGTCAGGTCCGCCGGTCGGTGCACTTACCCCATCCATGGTGTGCAAGCACGGGTGGCTTCCGCGGCTCTCCTCTGCGGGCATCACGAGCAGCTTCTCCTTCCCTTGCTCCTCGGTGGTGGCCAATCAGAATGCTTCTCCTTTCGGCCAATCGGGAAGCGTGTCTCAGCCCGCGCTTCCTGATTGGCGGAGAGGCGATTCAGTGTGAGAATAAGGAATATTAATTCGCTATTCTCACACACCTGGGTGGGCTCCGAGCGCATTCTCAGCACCCCAAGCCCACCCTATTTTAAAGCCTATTAGACCCTCTGGCTCGAATCGGTGCTTCGAAAAACCACCCACCCCGCATTGGAATTCATGCACCCAGTATCCTGAAAGGGGCTGGATGCATGGATGGGGGGTGGCAGTGATGGACTGGGGATGCGGTGGCTCTGCGCCCTTAATGGACGGGCCGCCCCTGCCCAGTCACGTGCAATGAAAAAAAAAAAAAAAAAAAAACAGCATTTCTGTTTGCACATAATTGGATGATGAACGTCAGCAGAGCTTCACCTCACTTACTAAGCTCTGATGCAACTTCACTTGCAGAGTGCAACTGCAACCACACTTTGCAAAGTGTACAGTCTATTTGCTTTTAGTAAATCATCCCCATAATGTTTTCTCTGAACTCTTCTCCAGCCGAACCTCAAAACTGCCCTTTTTTTACTCAAATCAACTGCAGACCGGGTCATTCCCTGTCCTGCAGCACATGGAAACAAAGGGGCAGGATTCTGATGTCCTGAGTGCCCTCCTATGGACACATGACGATTTTCAGCCAATGACATTAGCTAAATATGGTCATGTGCCCATAAAAGGGCACTAAAGTCACCAGAGTCCTGCCCCTTTGTTTCCACGTGCTGCAGGACAGGGAGTGACTCGGTCTGCAGCTGTCTGGAGAAAAACAAAGAGTGATTTTCATGTTTTGAAAACAGATGAGTTTGGAGGACATCACGAATATTGATATGTTACAGCAGATCAGGCTAAGGGTGCATTCACATTTTGCAAATGCACCCTGCCTGCGATTGCATGCGAGATCCCCAGCGGGGGCTCCCGGGATTGGGCAGCCCTATTAAAAGCAATGGGAGGCCACCAGCTATATAATCATGCCCACTTGCATGTAATTGCTGCAGCTGTCACAGTCTAGTTTGCAGTTTTCTGTTTGTGTATTCACATTTGCTTTTGGCTTCTGTGTTCACCTATGGCAGCGGTCTCCAAACTGCGGCCCACAGGCCGAATGTGGCCCTTCGCTTGCCTTTATCCAGCTTTTGGGGCACTATTCCTTCCGCTGATACAAGTCGGTGTTCCTTCCACTGACACCAAAGAGAGGGCACTAGTTCTCCCACTGACAGCAGAGATGTTGCACCATTCCTCTCACTGACACCAGTGGTGGGGCACAAAAGGAAAGAAAAATCTGCGCTTGTGAAATAAATAATAAAAGTAGCTGAACACTATACCCTTGATACTAAGCACATAAACATCTAATAAAAAGTGCAGCACATATAACAATTATGTAACAATTAATTCAGTGATGTTTCAATAATTTACATAAATGAAAATCTGTGAAGATAAAGTCCATGAAAAAGTCCACAAATTACACACCATGGAATGTGCTAACAAATACACCTCACAAACAAAAGTGATCCAAAGAAAGTCGTGAGGAAATCCCAACCATATATCTTGTGCTAGAGAGGAAGGAAGTCCAGGGATAGCTGATGTGACACCCATGGGAATTTCAACACCAGAGGCTTACCAGAACGCCGGTGACCTCCTTATTCAGAATGATCAAAGATCGCTCAATCAGCCAATAAGGATGTGCATGGGCAGCCGCCCGGGTGCTTCTTGGTATCCAACCAATCCTCGCTCACAGTTAACAGGTCACAGCATATGCAAGATAAAGACTCCACATAATAAAGTATTGTAAAATGATCTCGCTTTTTTTAAAAAGTTTTGCACTTACATATACTGTATATCAAATGGTAACAGCATGTACAAACGCCAAAGACTTGTGCACGTCCTCCTCCAGTAACAAAGATGGCTGACCCTCCCACTGACACCAGTGATGTGATATATTGTTCAAAATACACTAGCCACTGGTGGTCTAACGTCTTTTCTGTCTATAGAACTGAGCATAGATAATTTCAAAAAACCATTAGATAAGCACCTGGACGACCACAACATACAGGGATATACAATGTAATACTGACAAACAAACACACACATAGGTTGAACTAGATGGACTTGTGTCTTTTTTCAACCTCGCCTACTATGTAACTATATAACTATGTAATAACTCACTGGGGAATTATTGGCTTGTGTTAGTGGAGTAACAAAATTGTCACCTTCTTTGATTTGGATGGGATATAGTTTGAGGTTCTCCTGAATGTTTCACAGTGGATCTCCAAAGACCCATTAAACGTGTTGTATTGACTGTTGGTACCCACCTCCCTCAATCCTATTACCATGCAGGACTTTGTTAAATACCATGTTCATAAAGATATCAGTAATGTGGTAGAGGCAGTGAACAACAGCTAATTGTGAAATAAATATTTGGTGTATTGTAAAATTTATTGCTGTGTTTATGAATTAACTATTTGTAGCCAGAACATTCTGCATTTTAAAGATCTAAAGATCAATGTTTTTAGAGGAGTGAAAAAAAATATATTAGGTCTTAATTTTGGAGTACATCTTATATATATGAGGGCACCTAAAAGTCCTATTTATGTTTGGTTTTCTATTCTTTGCAATTTGAGGGATGCTGGTGTTCAACTGTGTGATTTGGGCAACTTATATGAATGAATGATCATCAGTCATACCATGTTGTGCCATCTTTCAGAAAACACACATATGAGAAGGCTCTGATGGAAGGTATTAATATCTGCATGCTCTGCACTTTAGTCCCAGGGCTGTTTTTAGTTTATTGGAGTAGCTTTAGCTTTGCTGCCTGGAAATAGGCTGCATCAAGAGACAGCGAAGTTGCAGTTTCCATAAAATTCTTTTACACAAGCACTTTGCTTTATGCAGTGGTCACTGTAGTACATTGATATTCCCTCCAGCCCCCTAATTGAAGGTCCATACCTTGGTACAGACCTGCTGCTGGCGGAATAGTCTTCAGGATCCTGATCACAGTTACGATGCTTTTCAGGTTCCAATGTAAATAAAATACTAAATGCTATTTTTTTTGTTCAATCTTATTTTATTAAACTTTTCAAAATAGTTTAAAATAGGAGTTAGTTACAAGGGTAAAAAAGTAGTAAAATACAGATCTACCAAAATGCAGTAAAATACACATCAATACATTACATTGAAACACAGATTCCAATGATGACAGACGGTGTTGGTAACCAGGCACTACTGTCGCAGATTAGCTAAGAGGTAGTTACTGTAGAGGCAAGTATACAACTAGATTAGTTGTATGTTACATTTATCAGAAGATATTTTGAAGAGTAGTACATTTAAAAATATATATTTGTCTATTGATATTTTGGGAATAACTGAACCTGTAAGATATTTGTCTAGGATGGGGAAAGAGGGTTACTGATTAAAAGCTGGTTGAGATAAAAGAATGGGTGTGAGGAAAAAGTGATTGGAGGTATAGGGGGGGGGGGGGGTAGGGTATTTGGGGTCACTCCAACATGGCTGAGGTAGTTTTTTCCTTGACTCAGTCTCAGAAGAGTCACAAAACAGAAACCAGGTGGTCCAGGTTTGTTTGAATTGTTCTTCTTTTCTGGTTTCCTGGAACAGATGTTCTAGGTCCCTGATGGATTTGAGTTCAGTTGCCCATTCCACAAGGGGAGATGTAGAGGTTGTTTTCCAGTATCGGGGTATAACCATCCTGTCCGCAGCTAGAAAGTGCCTGAGGACATCTTTCTTTGCTAATTTATGGGGTCCAGGAATCATGGATAGGAGTACTATTGTGGGAGACACTAGGACGTGAGTGGCCATAAGCTTGCAGTAGAGATTAACGATTCACGTCCAAAATACCTGGATGGGGGGGCAGTCCCACCAGATATTAAGCATGGTGCCTTTAGAGGTGTGACACCACCAGCTACCGTCTATGACCACGCAGTTAATGTGGTGGAGGCAGGGCCGCCATCAGGGGGTACAGCAGATACAACTGTAAGGTGCCCGGGGCCCGAGGGGCCTGCCCAGGCCAGAAGAAGGCAGGAGGGGTGAAGGGGGGCCATGCTATGCACTATAGAAATTATCTTGCAGCTTCTGCTGCTCTCAGTGTCATTGAGCTTAGACATCAAGCTCTTTACTGCCACCTCTGGCTACTATGTACAAGTGCACCCCTCATGTGAGCTGCCTGTACTGTGCTCCTCTGTGTCAGCAACATGCCAGCTTTGTGAAAATGAGCTGGGACTAGGCAGGATTTTCTTTACAAGTAGGGGCTGTGAACAGTGCTGTATTTAGGCCTAGGCCGACATGGCCCAGGCCTAGGGCGGCACTTTGCGGGGGGGATGGCAACCCCCCCATGAAAAAAAAACACCTGCATCCTCCTCCCGACTCACGCATGCAGGGCCGCCAATGACATCGCTATGGGAGTGTGGGGGGGGGCGGACGGACTGCACCCGGGTGACACTAGGAAGCAGTTGTAATGGGTGCAGTCGCCCCCCCCCCCCTCAGCGGCAAAGCGATGTTAACTTAGGCAGCGGCGCTGTGACAGGGAGAGGAGAGCTGTACACAGTGGCTGTGTAACTCCCCTGCTCGCCCCCCTCCTTTCTCCTGTCAGCTGAAGTTGAACAGGAGAAAAAGAGCGTCTCTATTCGTGTTCCCCTAAGCGCTCTCTGCCCGCTGTGATTCCCTCCCCATTGGTCATAGCAGAGAGCCAATTAGAACACACGGGGGATGGGCATTATGGGAAACTTAGTCCCAGAAGATTGACGGCCCCAGTATGTCCACAGACAGCAGGCTACAGTCCCCCAACATACATGCACGGGGGGGGGGGGGGGGGGGACCTGGAACCTGGCAAACAGCAGAGTGCTACAGGGGAAGAAAAAGAGAGGATTGTGCTGGGAGAGGCCAGATAGAGCCACGCTGTACCCGCACCACCAGAGAGGGAGCCAAGCTGTACCCGCACCACCAGAGAGGGAGCCACGCTGTACCCGCACCACCAGAGAGGGAGCCAAGCTGTACCCGCACCACCAGAGAGGGAGCCACGCTGTACCCGCACCACCAGAGAGGGAGCCACACTGTACCCGCACCACCAGAGAGGGAGCCACGCTGTACCCGCACCACTAGAGAGGGAGCCACGCTGTACCCGCACCACCAGAGAGGGAGCCACACTGTACCCGCACCACCAGAGAGGGAGCCACGCTGTACCCGCACCACTAGAGAGGGAGCCACGCTGTACCCGTACCAGAGAGGGAGCCACGCTGTACCCGCACCACCAGATAGAGCCATGCTATACCTGCACCACCAGAGAGAGAACCACGCTGTACCCGCACCACCAGAGAGGGAGCCACACTGTACCCGCACCACCAGAGAGGGAGCCACGCTGTACCCGCACCACCAGATAAAGCTATGCTGTACCCGCACCACCAGATAGAGCCACGCTGTACCAACACAACCAGAGAGGGAGCCACACTGTACCCGCACCAGAGAGGAAGCCACGCTGTACCCGCACCAGAGAGGAAGCCACGCTGTACCCACACCAGAGAGGGAGCCACACTGTACCCGCACCAGAGAGGAAGCCATGCTGTATCAGCACCAGAGAGGAAGCCACGCTGTACCCGCACCAGAGAGGGAGCCACGCTGTACCCGCACCAGAGAGGGAGCCACGCTGTACCCGCACCAGAGAGGGAGCCACGCTGTACCCGCACCACCAGATAGAGCCACGCTGTACCTGCACCACCAGAGAGAGAGCCACGCTGTACCCGCACCAGAGAGGGAGCCACGCTGTACCCGCACCACCAGATAGAGCCACGCTGTACCTGCACCACCAGAGAGAGAGCCACGCTGTACCCGCACCACCAGAGAGGGAGCCACAGGATCACTGTTGCGGTTTCGCTGGGTCTGGTAAGAGGGCCTGTTGGCCATTATCCATTACTGTTCCTACAGACTGAGCCGTGCCTAACCTGCTATTCTCTAGGCCTTTTTGACCACCACAACAACCCGGTCTGTCCTTCTCCCCCGACGTCCCTCTGTCTTCATCAGATGAAGATGACAGGGCGGGTCTTAAAACGGAAGGGGTGTGGCCTTTGACAGGAAGGGGTGGGTCATATTTAAATTAGGGGGTGCCCAAGTTTAGTCAGGCCTAGGGCAGCACAAAACCTAAATACACCACTGGCTGTGAAGGAAAGGGAAGGGGGCTGTTTGTGTACAGGGAGGGGCCAAAGGCTTGTGTGTTTACAGATTTGTGTATGTATGGGGCTGACATTTTATATATATATATATATATATATATATATATATATATATATATTATATATATATACACACACACACACACACACACGTGGGGGGGCTGACATATATACCGGTGTGAGGGGGGCTGACATATATACAGGTGTGAAGGGGGCTGACATATATAAAGGTGGAGGGCTGACAAATATACAGGTATGTGTGGGGGGTGGGGCTGTGTAAGGGGCCCAAGGATTTCTGATGTCTGCCCTGGGTGGGGGACAGAGGGGTAACTATACCACCTAGTGATAAGTTTGAACCATTTTTACTGTGTCTTAGTTGCCAACGAAAGTTTTAGGGTCAGAACAAAGCACTTTTCTTGGTCCAAGGGAGTAACAGTGAGCTTGAGTTCTTTTTCCTAAGTATGTAAATAGGAGGGAAGGTCTGGGTGAGCGGCAGCTAGGATGATAGAGTATAGCTGAGGGATAGTATGAGTCAGTGGTGGTGGGTCTTTTTGTAGAATTAGACATTTAAAATTGTTCAGTTTGGCGGTTGTATCTGAGAGTATGATAATAATAAATGCACATTTTATTCATTAATTGATATGGGTGCATTTATTACTTTTTAGTAAAAGCTAAAATCACTAATATGAGATGATCGCTCCCCATTAAAACTCATTTTTACTGGGCTTGGTAGTGATCCCCATGTCTTTGGGTGTTTCTGGCTACTCTTATCCTCTCTTCCCTATTGACATAAATGCACACATGCAGGAGGTCAAAATGTTAGGACAAAGGCTTTCTGTTTTGCTGGATTGTACCTGTATTCCTGATAGCCATCTAATGTATTTCCTCTTTTGTTCCCATAGATAGGCAGACCCAAGAACTATGGACAGTGAAAAATATTCTCATTTTCTTTCATGACTTCCAGCACGTGAAAAGGTCCGCTGTTGCTGAATAGATTAACTGTCATGTTACCTACAAATGTTGCGCCATGTACGGAAACATCAAGTGTCGAAATAATAATTGCAACAATAGCTGACCAAACACAAACCTTTACCCTGACTCATCTTTGCAGCAAAACAATTGCTCCTTTTTCTTTGGACAAATATGATGATTGAAAATCGTGTCTCACATGTTGAAAAAACGTCTGTAAGTATCATTGAGCCCTTCTATCCCTCAAGAAGCCTGATATCTTTCAGATTGCTAGCAGCACTCTTATCAGGAGCATTGTATGTATTTGTTGGATTCAGCCGCTCTTTAGCTGGCCATATTTTAGCAAGCTAATGTATGTGGTGAAGCTTCTATAGCTAGTAGATAACCACTTGGCTAGCTAAGGGGCAGGATGAAGAATCTATTTCAAGGACCACATCTTCTCTGGAAGCACAACATTTCCATAGAAACAAGTTATTTAGAAATGATCCTTTTTCTCCCAAATCAAAAACGATGCAAATAAATCTTCAATTTAGGATGGTAAGCAGTGCCGTGTAAATAAATGGTTATAGGGCAGTTATTTTTCATCAGTTTCTTAGATAGAAGCAGTAGTATGAAAACTGCAATGATCATACCAGCTAGTCTATATCCTAAAATGTGTATTGTGCTCAGCAGTCTCTGGAACCAACTATGGTTCTTTTAAGCATCTGATTTGCCTGATAAGGATTACTATGGAAATTATAATTGGTAATGTAGTTCACCTGATTGCAGCAAGGAATGGATTAGTAGCATCTATTTATCTTTAGGTTTGGATGAAATTATGTGCATTGCCCCAAAGGTCAGATTTGCCAACCTTGACAGAACTGAATTATGAGCTAATCTTCCTGTTCCACTCACTGGAATGTGTCCTCTAAAGACTCGGAGAAAAAGCCACTAGGGAGGCCAGTAACAACCATAATGTTGCTGTTACCATCTCGCTGATGGTTTCTTCATAGTAATATATGGAGAGTTCAGTGCAGAAAGCTAAACAAGGTAGATTTTGTTACAGTTATGCCAGGAGTGAGGGGAAATCTCCCTACTGGGGCAGGAAAAGGCAACCCACCAACAACAAAGCGCTATGTCAGTTGTAGCTCCACATATGTTTGCCCTAGACACTAACCTCAGACATCTGTGGTGGACAGCATATTCCTCTACACATACAGTCATCTCTGATGACTTTTTGTATTTGTGCCTTTGAGGAGAGGTTGTGTAGGTACACTACATACACTAAGGGTGAAAACAATAGATAGTCAACCTGTCCAGTAGCTACTTTCCTCAATAAGCCTCTTGCTGCCCACATAATGCATATTTATGGCAACAAAGTGGATGGGCTCTAATGCCCACACTCTGCACATGTGCATCTATAGACACCCAAGGTTCCTGTGCTGAGTGCGCGCTACCTGCATGCTCCATGCTCAGTGACCGAGCTGTCATACAGTCAGGTCCATAAATATTGGGACATCGACACAATTCTAATCTCTTTGGCTCTATACACCACCACAATGGATTTGAAATGAAACGAACAAGATGTGCTTTAACTGCAGACTTTCTGCTTTAATTCGAGGGTATTTACATCCAAATCAGGTGAACAGTGTAGGAATTACAACAGTTTGTATATGTGCCTCCCACTTTTTAAGGGACCAAAAGTAATGGGACAATTGGCTGCTCAGCTGTTCCATGGCCAGGTGTTTGTTATTCTCTCATTATCCCATTTACAAGGAGCAGATAAAAGGTCCAGAGTTCATTTCAAGTGTGTTATTTTCATTTGGAATCTGTTGCTGTCAACTCTCAATATGAGATCCAAAGAGCTGTCACTATCAGTGAAGCAAGCCATCATTAGGCTGAAAAAAACAAAACAAACCCATCAGAGAGATAGCAAAAACATTAGGTGTGGCCAAATCAACTGTTTGGAACATCCTTAAAAAGAAAGAACACACCGGTGAGCTCAGAAACACCAAAAGACCCGGAAGACCACGAAAAACAACTGTGGTGGATGACCGAAGAATTCTTTCCCTGGTAAAGAAAACACCCTTCACAACAATTGTCCAGATCAAGAACACTCTCCAGGAGGAAGGTGTATGTGTGTCAAAGTCAACAATCAAGAGAAGACTTCACCAGAATACAGAGGGTTCACTGCAAGATGTAAACCATTGGTGAGCCTCAAAAACAGGAAGGCCAGATTAGAGTTTGCCAAACAACATCTAAAAAAGCCTTCACAGTTCTGGAACAACATCCTATGGACAGATGAGACCAAGATCAACTTGTACCAGAGTGATGGGAAGAGAAGAGTATGGAGAAGGAAAGGAACTGCTCTTGATCCAAAGCATACCACCTCATCAGTGAAGCATGGTGGTGGTAGAGTCACGGCGTGGGCATGTATGGCTGCCAATGGAACTGGTTCTCTTGTATTTATTGATGATTTTCAATGAAAATAACCTTCTTGACCCCTTACAGTCTGGCTTTCGCTCGCAGCATTCCACGGAAACTACCTTACTAAAACTCACTAACGATTTACTAACTGCTAAAACCAACAGCCAGTACTCCATACTCCTACTACTTGACCTCTCTGCGGCCTTTGATACTGTTGACCACCCGCTCCTTCTCAATAAACTACATTCCCTTGGCCTCCGAGATTCTGCTCTATCCTGGTTCTCTGGCTATTTATCATAGCGCTCCTTCAGTGTCACCTACAACTCTGTCTCCTCCTCTCCATTGCCCCTTTCTGTGGGGGTCCCCCAAGGCTCGGTTCTTGGACCCCTTCTCTTCTCTATCTACACCTCCTCCCTTGGTCACCTAATAACTGCCCACGGCTTCCAATACCACTTATACGCTGATGACACCCAAATCTATCTGTCTACTCTTCACCTCACTCCTTCAGTCTCCTCTCGCATTACTAACTTACTAACTGACATATCGGCATGGATGTCGCACCACTTCCTTAAACTAAATCTCTCTAAAACTGAGCTATTAATATTCCCCCCCGCCCGTGCCCCCCTCCATGACTTTTCCATCAAAATCAACAATGCAACTATCAGTCCCTCCCCTCACGCCAGGGTACTAGGTGTAATCCTAGACTCCGACTTGTCATTTCAGCCTCAAATCCAATCGCTGTCAAAAGTTTGTAGAATTCACCTCCGTAACATCTCTAAAATTCGCCCTTTTTTAACAAATGAAACCACCAAGCTCCTCATTCACTCCCTTGTTATCTCTCGCCTTGACTATTGCAACTCCCTTCTCATTGGCCTACCGCTCCATAGGCTATCCCCTCTTCAGTCTATCATGAATGCTGCTGCCAGACTTATCCACCTTACCAACCGCTCAGTGTCTGCCAACCCTCTTCTTCAATCCCTACACTGGCTCCCAATCACCCAGCGAATTAAATTCAAAATTCTAACCACAACATACAAAGCCATTCACAACTCTGCCCCAAGCTACATCACTAATCTTGTCTCCAAATATCACCCAAATCGTCCTCTCCGCTCTTCTCAAGACCTCCTGCTTTCAAGCTCTCTCATCTCCTCCTCCCATGCTCGTCTCCAGGATATCTCCAGAGCCTCTCCCATCCTCTGGAACTCGCTACCTCCATCTATCCGGCTATCCCCTACTCTTGCTACCTTCAGGCAATCCCTGAAAACTCATCTCTTCAGGAAAGCCTATCACGTCTCCAACTAATCTCCTACCACTTCCACCAGCTCATTCCCCACAGTTACAACCTTTTGTACCACCTGCCCCACCCTATTAGATTGTAAGCTCTTCTGAGCAGGGCCCTCTTAATCCTATTGTATTGTATTGTATTATATTATAACTGTATTGTCTCCCTTTTATATTGTAAAGCGCTGCGTAAACTGTTGGCGCTATATAAATCCTGAATAATAATAATAATAATAATAATAATAATAATAATGTGACTGCTGACAAAAGCAGCAGGATGAATTCTGAAGTGTATCGGGCAATATTATCTGCTCATATTCAGCAAAATGCTTCAGAACTCATTGGACGGCGCTTCACAGTGCAGATGGACAATGACCCAAAGCATACTGCGAAAACAACCAAAGAGTTTTTTAAGGGAAAGAAGTGGAACGTTATGCAATGGCCAAGTCAATCACGTGACCTGAATCCGATTAAGCATGCATTTCACTTGCTGGAGACAAAACTGAAGGGAAAATGCCCCAAGAACAAGCAGGAACTGAAGACAGTTGCAGTAGAGGCCTGGCAGAGCATCACCAGGGATGAAACCCAGCATCTGGTGATGTCTATGCATTCCAGACTTCCGGCTGTAATTGACTGCAAAGGATTTGCAATCAACTAACCAAGTATTAAAAAGTGAAAGTTTGATGGATGATTGTTAATCTGTCCCATTACTTTTGGTCCCTTAAAAAGTGGGAGGCACATATACAAACTGTTGTAATTCCTACACCGTTCACCTGATTTGGATGTAAATACCCTCACATTAAAGCTGAAAGTCTACAGTTAAAGCACATCGTGTTTGTTTCATTTCAAATCCATTGTGGTGGTGTATAGAGCCAAAAAGACTAGAATTGTGTCGATGTCCCAATATTTATGGACCTGACTGTAGATATAGAGCTGTCATAGCTATGACCGAGAGCCAGAGGGATGGGCTACTTATTATGTGACCAACGCAATAGCCAATTATAGTGGTCATGTGATCGGGAAGTCCGAAAGACTAATTTAAAGGGACACCAGGATTTTGTCACAAGGACATTGGATTAAGGTGTGTAGACTTTTTTCTTTGGACATACTGTATTTGCATTAGGATTTTTGTTTGCAGTCTAAAAGTGAGTAGGTTGGTCTGTGGTATTTTATTAAAAACTATCTAAAGCACCCTTTTATTGAAGTAAGTGGGCCCTCTGGCATTAAACCAAACAAAAAAGCACCTCAGGCTTCAAATCAGAATTGCCCCCCTAAAAGATGTCCTCAGTCTTCTGGTTGAACGAATCACAGTGTCAGACATTTAACCAGACTGAGTATATACTATGATGGCATAGCGTCATGGCCCCACTCCCAAGATTGGTCATACATGACTGAACTGTTTCGATCTATAACACATTGGAGGTGGATGCAGGAATCCTTACCAATGTGTCGTTGTATTCTGAGAGTGGAACTTCCTCGCCATCAGAATGTACTGTCCTGATCAGCGCTGCTGCTGACTGGCTGCATGCACTGATTGAAGCAAAACTTTCCAGCAAGCCCGTTCATCAGAAGTCAAACGTTAGATTGACTTTCCATGAATGGAAATGGCCATAGATGGATCAAAATTAGGCTGGTCCCTGCTGAATCTGCTGAATTTTGATCCACCTTTAGCAAGCTTTAGTGGGCATCAATACAGAGAAGAAGAGGACCATTGTTACACGACTGGCCATAGGACATTAGAAAAAAGGTAAGTGTATTACAAAAAAAAAAAAAAAAGCATAAAATACAACTGGGGGTCCACAAATGGGGAGGGGGACCTTGGGAGGTGGAGACCATGAAGTTGGACTAATGCAATATTGAAAATGGATGTAAAAAAAAAAAAAAAAAAAAAATCAGTTTACAGGCTGTTACAGGTTTCCTTTTAAGAAGACAAAAAAGAAGCTTACTGTGCTTCAATAGCTCTATGTACTTATTTACTACTATATTCCAGTTGGTAAAATAGAGCATGAAAACAACAGGCTTCCATCCTGTCTGGAGGGTAAATTGAGCACCTTTAGCTAGGTACAGCAGCTGGAATCAGAATGTAGAGGCATCCAGCTGATAGACATTGCACTACGATAATGCGTCTTCTCAGCAGAGTCCAGTCTGTTTATGATTAAAGCTTCTATTTTTTACATATCTTCAGTGTTCCCTGTTTTTATGGAAAATGGAAAACTTGAGTATGAATTTGTTCATGCATAAATGTTTGACATTATGTACCAAGAAACATTTTGAATTTTACATTATAAACTTGTGTTTAGCATGTTGGTTTAAGGCCCATTCACACGACAGTGTTGCAGTAACGCATTGTAAGACATTATAATGTACGAAAAACAGATTGCAGTGGATTACGGTGCTATTCATTTTGAATGTTACTCCAATGCATCTAGGCAGCGCAGCACAACACACTTGTGCTGTGATATATCTGAGTATGGCGATGTGCTGTGCAGAAATTCATTTTGGTGTGTTGGCAACCCATTCAAAATGAATGAGCCGCCTTAAAGTGGCTCTGTCACTAAAATAAAAACATGACTTAAAGTGTCAACCATGAGGAATAAAGAATACTGACCTGTCCCATTGCCCACTGTAATGAAGATAAAAATAATGTTCAGATTCCAACAATTCCAGAAGTTTTAGATTTGTACTCCTCTGCCGCACTCATTGGCTTATTCCATTGGTCCCTACACCAATACTTTGTTCTGTAGTAATGAAGGGGCTAGTGGGAGGAACCATGAATTTGTCCCTTCCAGAAGTGTCAGATTCTGTAGATTCTTTGGATGACAGTTTTTCTTCATTACAGCAGAGATCAATGGTGCAGGTAGTGGGAAAGGTGAGTATTCTGACGCCAATTGTTGTAATAGCGTCTATCCCTCTCTGAGACCTCTATGCCTGGGCTGAGTATAGCAGAGGCACTCACCGTGGACAATCTTCATCAGATAGCTAAACTCACCAAACACTTGACATCCACTAATGACTTTATTGTATGCAGAACACTGTGGCAATACAATAAGATGCAGTAGACTTGATATAGAAGTGGTTAAGATGGCCAAAAGGGGGTATTGGCTTTTCTAGCCCTGACGTGTGTCTTGTAGGAAGAAAGTAGTATTACAGCATCTCACACACAGAAAAAGGAAATAGCCTCACAAGAAGGTTGAAGGAAATACAGAAACTAACACGTAATGCAAAAAAAAAAAAATTGTGAAAAGATAGCAGCATAATAAAAGAAAACAGTTATAGTGGATCTTCACCCTCAAATGAAAAGTCCTTCCTGTCCACCCTGCTCTCCTCCTCTGATCTAAAGGCTACAGTGGGAGGGACTGAGTGGTCGGCACAGCGGTCACGTGATGTCCCCGGCTGCCGTCAGAGGGGAGCTCGGCACTCAGCGATCGCTGTAGCCCTTATCGAAGGAGGAGAGCGGCCGAAGGTCCTGTGACTGGCCAGAAAAAAAATCTGATATAAGGTATTTACAGGCATCGTTTTACACCAACTACACAGTGTAAGATGGCTTCATAAAACAGAGGGGCTGGCAGTGTTTTTTTTTTCCTTTACAACCACTTTAGACATGTTTTTAATGTGGAAATTTAAAAGAGAAGTATGGGAATTAAAAAAACAAACATACTTACTCACCTTGGTGAATGCAACATTGATCTGGTGTTACATCTGTCCCCTGCCGCCTCTAAGATGAAGTACTGAGCGATCAATCACCGCTGATCACTCAGTTCTTGGTCTTCAGGGAGTAGGGAGTTGGTGTCAGTCACCGTCTCTCTGTTCTGTCCCTCCAGCTCACACTGGAGCGCCTGTGTAATGTACCTAGTGATGGAGCCCAAAGCACAGAGGAAGGCCTCTCTCTTACAGCTCTGGCTCAGGAGCCCTGGTAGAGTAACAGGGAATGCCAGAGCATAGAGTGGCATGAATGCCTAATAAGACTTCTGCTGGAGGTTGCTGATGTGAGTCAGGATACGCAGGAGCAGCTGGTTGGTGCATGCTGGCAGAAGAGCAGGTACTGATGACAGGCACAGCTACGGCTGGTTCAGGTGCAGGTAGAGGAGCCAAGACAAGGTCAGGCAGTTAAGGTCAGCAAGTAGCAGGCAGATCAGACACAGGCGGCAGGCAGAAGAGTAGTTGGGAGTCAAGTTGGGGGTCTGTAACAGCAAGGCAGATGAGCAGAAGGGTAAGGCAGAAGCATCGGCAACAGAAGAGCAATACAGGAACAGATACATAGATGCTTCAGAAACCAAATAGACCATAGGGCACTAACAAAAGGAGCTAGTGCAGTTTAAAATTTCCCGCCTGGAGCCAATGCGTGCACGTGCGTGAACCTGTGTGCGGGCTCACGCACCTGCTGTACGACCACAAATAGGGCTTCTAGGAATCACCTTTCCTGACAGCCAGGCTGTGGATGGGAGCAGCTGGCTCAGTCTCCCAGCAGCTCACTGAGAGGCTGAGCCAACTGCTGGTCTAGGCATCTGGGTGATTCCCAACATTAAAGTTGGGATCAATCCAGAGCCTGAACCAGCTGTGTGGAGTCAGCCGACAGCGGGCTAAATTCTGCTGTTGGCTGAATATAGGTCACAGGAGTGCGGAATGAAGTGCACTCCTTTGATCCACAGGAAAATTAGGGCCAAAAGAGCTTTAACTAAAGACTAGTTCCCCATCTGGTCCCTGTGGTTTTGATTGGCAGCACAAGGCACCAAATGGATTTGTAAGCCGCTACTGGACTGAGGTTCTGACCCCAGTGCTTGCCTCAGACAGATCCATGTACCGGTTTCTGACAAGTACCTGAATCTGGTGCAAGGCCTATCAATTTCAGCGCAGAGGCCACGTGGATTTCAAAAAGGTGTATACGACACTCTTCATAAATTTCCCCTACTGATCTCACACTACCTACAGTATATACAGCTATAAAGATACAAGAAAGGAGTGCCTAGGCACAGGAAGTACACTGCGAATTTTGAAGAATTCAAGGAATGGCTGATACACCATTGTGCACTTCCATAATCAGCCCGATAAATATATGAACACATTTTTCTAGTTTATAATATTATTAAACGTAATAATAATAATCATCATCATTTTAAATATAAAGCAAAAAAAAAAGCACATTACGTTATTTAACTAGTTGAAAACTTTGGGCATGTTATACACACCTAAAAAGGTCATCATTGTGCACAGGACATGTGTAGAACATACAGACTCTCTGCCTGTTTGCCAGGACCCCCCCTTCAGTAAACAGTTGTCAGCTTTAATTAATCAAAGCCACCATTGTTGTGTACACAGAATAGTTTAACAGCTTCAAGAGAAGTTCTGCCCGCCCCTTTAAAAATTAAAAGTCCACAGCTACACATACTGCAGCTGCTGACTTTTAACATCAGGACACTTACCTGTCCTGGACTCCAGCGATGTCAGCACCGCAGCCGATGTTCACATTGGCTGGTCACCACCATTGCTGGTAAGGAAACCTGGCCTTTTGGCTTCACAGCCGGGTCCCCACTGCGCATGCGTGAAGCACGCTGTGCTCTCTCACTGGCCCGGCAGAATGGGAGGGAGGAGGGGGGCCGAGCTTCTGCCGTACTTTGCTGTGGCCCAGTCTCCTGGAAGTGGGGAAGGGGACCTGTCAAAACAGGTGCCAAATGTGGCACCGGGGGGGACGAATAAGCGGAAGTTCCACTTTTGGGTGGAGCTCCGCTTTAAAGGGGTTGTAAAGGTTCATGTTTTTTCACCTTAATGCATCCTATGCATTAAGGTGAAAAAAAACACCTGTCAGTGACCGGCCCCCAGCCCCCGTTTTACTTACCTGAACCCTCGAACTTGTCCCACAGGCGAGCCTTCTCTCTGCTAGGGGGTTCTCAGCTGTTGATTGGATAGATTGATAGCAGCGCAGCCAGTGGCTCCCGCTGCTCTCAATCAAATCCAATGATGCAGCCGCCGGAGGACGGGACCGAGTCCTGCATTCGGTGTCTGTGGACGCAGACTCAGGAGCGCGCCGGCAAGGTAACCCCCCCAGGAGAGCGCTTCTCCCAGGGAGGAGCCGAGAGAGCCGCCGAGGGACCCCAGAAGTTGAGGATCGAGGCCACTGTGTGCAAAATGAACTGCACAGTGGAGGAAAGTATTAAATGTTTGTTATTTCAAAAAAAAAATTTAAATGACCGTTAGTGTCACTTTAAGCTCTCAAAAAAAAAGCATGCACTTTTGTATCCTATTGTTCATTCATCTATAAATCAAAGGGATGAACTTCGATCTGCAGATGATTAAGCATCTGTTCACACTGGTGCAACTTCAGATTTGACATGCAATTTCTACCCAAAGTTGTACCTAATGTATTTCTATGGCTCTGTCTTAATAGCTGCGAGTTGAAGTGGTGCATTTTGAAAAGCAGTTCATGTGTTAATTTTTCTCTCATAGACTAATGTAAATCGCACTGAAGTCATGCCTGTGTCCATACAGCGCGACTTTGAGACATTTTTCACATTATTGTTAACCATTTCATACTAACAATTTTGTTCACAAAACAAAAGCAGCGGGTTCCCAGCTGACGGCTGAATGTAAACAGAATTGCCGGAAAATTAAAAAAAATGAGAAAAACAAAAAACTGCAGGGCCCTTCGGATCTGGTATGGATTTTAAGGGAAACTCCATGCCAAAACCATGCGTGGGGTCCCTCCAAAAGCCACACCAGACCCTTATCCAAGCATGTAGCCCGGCAGGGCAGAAGGGGGGGCAAGTGAGCGCCCCCCCCACCTGAACCATACCGGACCACATGCCCTCAACATGGGGAGCATGCTCCGGTTGTACTTTGGAGAACATTTATTTTTTAATAAAGGACAAGCCTTGTGTTTTTACTCACTTTTTAGATAAATAAGTAGGCCATACTCATTCACATGGAGGGGCCGGGATCTAGGGGGACCCCAGATTCCGATAAGTCACCCCCTTGTCTTCATAAACATAGGGAAAAGGTGCTTTGGGGGGATCCCCTCCTACCCCAAAGCATCCCCCCATGTTGAGGGCATGTGGCTTGGTATGGTTCACTCACTAGTCCCCCCCTTTATTGGCCTGCTGGGCTGCATGCTCAGATAAGGGTCTGGAATGGATTTTGTGGGGGACCCCACGCCATTTTTTTTGGCATGGGGTTCCCCTTAAAATCCATACCAGAATCAAAGGGACTGGTGTGGATTTGGGGGGACCCCCACACAGTTTTGTTTCTCATTTTTGTAATTGCTGGCAATTGTGCTAGAAGGAAAAGGAATGTCACACACTGTACTTTTTTGATTGGACATAGCCAAGTCATAGTACATTGAAATAATCAGAAATCGCATTGAAGTCACGCTTAAGTCTAACCAAATCGCACAACTTTGAGGTCGCACCTGGTGTGAACCAGGGCTAAAGCAGCCTAAAACAAGCAAAATAAGTATTTTTTAAAAATAAAATGTTTGTCTGTTTGACCCCTTATTAACTCTAATGCCGCGTACACACGGGCAGACTTTTCGACCGGACTGGTCCGACGGACTTTTGAATGAACTGACTTGCCTACACACGATCACACCAAAGTGATGACGTACGACCGGACTAAAATAAGGAAGTTGATAGCCGGTAGCCAATAGCTGCCCTAGCGTGGGTTTTCGTCCGTCGGACTAGCATACAGACGAGCGGATTTCTCGATAGGACCTGGGTCCGGCGGAGTTACGACGTAAAGATTTGAAGCATGTTCCAAATTTAAAGTCCATCAGATTTTCGACTGGAAAAGTCCGCTGAAAGTACACACACGATCAGATTGTCTGCTGGACTCGGTCTGTCGGACCAGTCCGGTCGTGTGTACGCAGCATTAGTTTACTCTAATCAGTCCTAAATAACTCCTTTACCAGCTTAGGAAGAAGTGTTTGGAATCCAGACTGAGGAGAAATGTATTTGATGCACAATGTTCTATTTACATTTCAATCGTGCCTGGAGTTTGGCTTAAAACGCACTCCCAAGTGATGACCATGGGTTTATATATTATAAAAATGGTTTGTTTTCAGTCAATTTCCAGAAAACAGTGCTTTCATAGCTCTCTTGGTCTCTCAATGATAATTTTATATGAGTTGTTGCAAGGATACGATGTAGCAGAGACATTGGAGAGACCACAGACAACATTGAGGTCTGACCTCAGAGATGAGACAGCCAATTGTTTATTAGAGGAAAGCGACCTGATCCAAGGTTACAGGTATCTTGGTCATTCTGCATATTGCTTTCCCAGATGCATGTGTTTTAAATGGCAGTGCTTGATTCTCTACCAGTGAGGCTGCTTTCACACTGAGGCGCTTTACAGGCGCTATAGCGCTAAAAATAGTGCCTGTAAAGAGCCTCTCCTGTCTCTCCAGTGTGAAAGTCTTTCACACTGGAGCGGTGCACTTGCAGGACGGTAAAAAAAGTCCTGCAAGCAGCATCTTTGCAGCGCTGTATACACCGCTCCTAAAGCGCCCCTGCCCATTGAAATCAATGGGGCAGCGCCGTCAAAGCGCCGCTGCAGCGCTTTTTCACAACCCTTTTTTGGCCGTTAGCGGGGGTTAAAAGCGCCCCGATAGTGGCCGAATAGCGCCCCTAAAACGATGGTGAAGCGCCGTTAAAAATAGTGCCGCTTTACCGCCGAAGCCCACCCACCCGAGTGTGAAAGTAGCTTTAATGTCTGATAACACTCACATTTACTGTGATGAATTGGAGTGATCAGATTTTTTAATTTGGCCCAGTTGTCCCTTTAAGAAAGAACAAAGAAAAAACCATATTGGGAATATGGGACTTTATAGGTGCTTATTACGATGAAATTAATGTATCACAACAAAAAATATGATAAAATGAAATGTTTTATTACAAAACAAGGGAAAAAAGACAGAGAAAAACAATCACATAGAAATAAACAGGGGTCGTTTTCTCTATGCAATTTCTTCACATATATATTCATATTTAACGTATGTTTATATTATATTGTAACTGCAATGTCCATTTTATTGTAAGGGTGTATCCATGTGGAAGTAGGACTCTCCTGTCATTTCACTAGAATGATAACTAATTCATGATCATACAGTAATTTGATTTTATTTTTGTTTACAGAGCACTCATTTGAGCACAATTGCCCGGGACCTTCATCCATCCATCTGCCACCAGATCTCCACATGATCTCCACCCAGGGGCCCACAGCAGCACGATCCCCGCCCCCCAATCGGGGCCGTGCTGAGCTCCAATGGAGACAAGGGCATTTCTGTGGGTCCAGGTACTAGGTGGCGCTGGTTGGTGGGTTTCCAGCATTTCCCTGTCTCGCCGTTGTTAGGTTCAACTTTTAAATAAGTTGCTTTAAGTTTGTCTAATTATTGCTTCTTATAGGAATTAAGACACAGAGTCAGGTATGTCTGTATCAAAGTTCTGAGCATAATGGACTGCTGCCTTTACTTCTTTCAAAGGCCTTTTTATAGGCAATTATACAAGCAGTAATCTTATCGGCATTACCAAATGAGGTTAAGGTACAAAGAGTTTCTCATCAGCGAACATGTAATGATTATTCAGCAGTTCCAAATTCCATCTAGATACAGATTGATACGTACACAGAAGAGAAAAGCACAAACAATTTAAATAGAACAATTGATACGTACATAGGTAAGAAAGGAGCACAAACAATTTAAATAGAACAATTGATACGTAAACAATTACAGTGGAACTCTAAGTCATTATTTCAACCCTATCAATTTCCCCCTTTGACATCATCCTCTCCTTCCCCCTGGGTCCTCATGAATAAGTTCTAGTCAGTTTTTCCCCAGAGTCCTTTCCCTGACCGTGAGTTGTCAGAGGGGTAGAACCCATCCCCCTAGGTATTACCAACATCTTAAAATTCAAGAAGAGGAGTTTTATAGGAGTAGGGTGATGTCAATACACATTTATCGGTATGCCCTGTCTATTCTCCTAATTTTCCTATTTATTTTCCTGTATACACATATATTCGTGATTGTAAGTGATATTAATATTAGAATAATAATTACCATTGGACTTAACAACCAGTGAAAGGTATTGGTTGCTGTAGAAGACATTCCACTAAATATATCCCACCAATGTGGTGCAGTATCCTGTTGTATCTGTGAGGAAAGATGTACTAGTCTACCTTTGTCAATAATCATTTGCTACTTTAGGATCATCTATACTCCATTCAAAAGTCATTGTTTCTTCTACCTCAAGTACATTAATACCAGGAGTCCATGCATATATTTGTAAAACAACAATCTTCAACAAAAAATATGTAAGTAGATATTTCATCATGTTGTTTTCTCGGGTTGTTTCTTGCAATGTGATGCGTGTATCCAGGTAGGTTTTCCTTCCAGCTTTACTGAGGTATTTTTAAAAGAGAAAATTTGCGCTAGGTGTACAGATGTAGTGAATGAAATAAACCTATGAATAAAATATGAACCTGTGAAAAGGTATCCTGCAGCTGTATGCTATAACCCTGATAGGGGGCACCACTAAAACTTATAAACAAAAGAACACAGCGCTGGATTTAAACAAAATATCGTGCTATGTGCCAATACTTAAATACATAAACATATAGTGAAAATAATTTGTGCTATATGCAAACACTTATAGGTAGAGAAAAGTGCACATTATTCCACCAAAATATTGTCCGTGAATATTGAGTGTGAATAAAATTGCTAATCCATTTATATAAAGTCCATAAATGTGAAATTATCGCTGTTGGATAACCGACTTCCACCACTGTGAATCCCTTCACCTCAGAGAGATTAAAGGCTTACCGGATAGCCTATAGAAAAAGGCATGAACCGATCTCCTCTTAGGATGCTGTACCTTCTGTGGATGGGTTCCGCTATGGAGTGCTAGGTGGATATTCTCAGATCGTCAGCCATGAAGGAAAGCCATTCCCAACAGTAATGAGTGTCGGAACATGGAGAGTACCGAGCCGCGCGCAGCACAATCCCGGATCCCGCAGCGAGATCCGGGATTGTGCTGCGCGCGGCTCGGTACTCTCCATGTTCCGACACTCATTACTGTTGGGAATGGCTTTCCCCATGGCTGACGATCTGAGAATATCCACCTAGCACTCCATAGCGGAACCCATCCACAGAAGGTACAGCATCCTAAGAGGAGATCGGTTCATGCCTTTTTCTATAGGCTATCCAGTAAGCCTTTAATCTCTCTGAGGTGACGGGATTCACAGTGGTGGAAGTCGGTTATCCAACAGCGATAATTTCACATTTATGGACTTTATATAAATGGATTAGCAATTTTATTCACACTCAATATTCACGGACAATATTTGGTGGAATAATGTGCACTTTTCTCTACCTATAAGTGTTTGCATATAGCACAAATTATTTTCACTATATGTTTATGTATTTAAGTATTGGCACATAGCACGATATTTTGTTTATATCCAGCGCTGTGCTCTTTTGTTTATAAGCTTTACTGAGGTGGCTGTGGTCAAGAGTACTTGGTGAGGACCTTCAAACCTGGGTTCCAATGTCTTTCTGGTGTGTTTCTTCACATATACATAATCCCCTGGTAGCAGCGTATGTGTACCTGTTATTGAATTAGGGTCTGGAAGAGAAGAATACACACTTTTGTGGATCTTAGTTAGACGTTGTTGTAATTGTATCACATATGCAGTCAAACTATCACATTGCAATTGCATACTCTGTGGAAAGTATAAACCTAATCTAGGTGCATTCCCAAAAAGTATTTTGTATGGGGATAATCCTGTTTTTCCTGTTGGAGTGTACCTTATAGAGAATAAAGCCAGAGGCAGGCATTCTGGCCAAGGCTTGTTTAACTCTTGCATGGCTTTTTGTATTTTTAGCTTTATTGTCCCATTTAATCTCTCCACTGATCCTGAACTCTGTGGGTGGTAAGGGGTGTGAAAACTTTCTTGAACCCCTAACATGGTCATCACATTCTGCATGATTTCTCCTGTAAAGTGTGTCCCCCTATCTGATTCTATGGTTTCAGGAAGACCAAACCTAGGTATTAACTCAGTGATCAGTTTCTTAGCTGTGGCTTTAGCTGTAGCCGATTTTACTGGATAACTTTCAGGCCAACCTGAGAATAAATCGATACACACGAGGACAAATTCAAAGGGGCCGCTCTTAGGCATTTGTATGTAATCAATTTGCAGTCTCTGGAAGGGGTATTGGGCCCGGACCTGGTGTTTTCGTGGGGTTTTTACTCTCTGTCCTGGGTTATTCAGGAGACAGATTTGGCAGGCTGCACAGTAGTTTCTTGCAGTGCTACTGAATCCAGGGGCGAGCCATCCTTGGTTCACAATCCTATACATGGAATTGGAACTGACGTGTGTGGGTAAGTGAACTGCCGCTGCCATTGCTGGGTACAGAGAGGCAGGTAGGCATATTTTGCCTCCTTCCCTCCATACATTGTCAAGGTCTGGTGCTGCTCCCATCCTGACCCACTTATCTTTCTTGCTCTCCCCTTTTTGCTCCTGTAATTTACTCAGCTGCTGCCATGTTGGTTCTGGGATACTCACCTCTACCGCTGCTAAGGTCTCAGGGCTTCCTTCCCCTAGAGCTGCCTGTTTTGCAGTCAAATCTGCAAATGCATTTCCTTTTGCCTCAATTGTTTTTGCGCTCGTGTGTGCCGCTATCTTCATGATGGCCACTCGTTTAACCTTTTGAAGATTGTTCAGGACTCTCTTAATCCCTTCTCCATGTTTTACAGGTGTACCTGCTGCTGTCAGATAACCTCTAGCCCTCCATATGTGGCCATAATCGTGCGCTACACCATAAGCGTAGGCAGAGTCAGTGTAAATATTCCCTTCTCGTTCTTTTAAGTATTCTAGGGCTTGTTCTAAAGCTTTTAATTCTGCTTCCTGTGCTGACATGTGGGCTGGTAAGGCCTGTGCTTCAATTACCTGCGTATCAGTCACTACAGCATACCCTGTGTGATATTTACCTTTGTCATCAGCAAACCTGCTGCCATCTATGTACAAAGTGTGCTCAGCATTTAAAATCGGTGTATCTGTAACATGTGGGAATCCCATTGTCTCCTGTTCCATGAGCTGAAAACAATCGTGCTGATCTACTTCTTTAAACAAAAGAGTGTCAGTGTCCTCATTTCTTTTCTCACTAGTACTATTAGTACTATCATTCCCCCTTGCCAAATCTGGTGACTGAAGAGGCAAAAAGGTGGCCAAATTTAAAGTTGTACAGCGCTGAAAAGTGACATTTGGAGGTAAAAGTAAAGTACACTGTAATCTTAATTGCCTAGCCATTGAAATGTGTTTGGGCTGTACCTGAGACAAGATTGCATGTATGTCATGTGTGGTATGCACTACGACTGGATTGTCTAGAACAATCTCTGATGACTTATCTATGATAATTGACACTGCAGCTACCGCCCGTACACAGGACGGTGAACCTCTGGACACTGGATCTAATGCTGCTGAAAAGTAAGCGACTGGTCTTTGTTTTACATGTGCCTGTGTCAGAACACCTGTGGCATGTCCAGTGATCTCAGCAATGTACAGATTAAATATCTTGGTGTAATCTGGTATACCAATAGCCGGGGCAGAAATCAACAACTTTTTCAAAGTGATAAACGACTCATAAGCTACTTCTGTAAGCATATACGGTACAATTTTCAAACAATCGTATAATGGCTGCATCAAAGCGCTAGCATGTGGTATCCACTGTCTACAATATGACACGATACCTAAAAACATACGCAATTGTTTGAAATTCCGTGGGGGTAACATTCCCTTTATCACTTGAACCCTCTCCTCAGTGAGATGTCTTGTACCCTGTGATATACAATGTCCCAAAAAGATAACTTTTTCCTGACACACTTGTAACTTTTTCTTATTAACCTTGCAACCTTTTTCTGCCAAAAATCGCAACAAATTAAGGGTGGTGTGCAGGCTTTCAATCTTTCACTTATCTGTGGAATTAATCCTTCCATAAACTGTCTATTGAAGGCTCGGATCGTGACTGGCAGCTCTAAATCCATTCCCTCATCTGCCATCATACTTTCCATAGATAAGTAAAATTCCGATACAGTCTGTCCTGGCATTTGTTTCATGGGTGATATGGACCCCCTCTCTTGTTGTTTTGCCTGACAGAAAGCTTCTAATCTAACAATAAAAGGGGCCCTTGAGCCTATGTGTCTGACGTGTCCTGTCTCTAAATTGCCATCTCCATCAACTTGTCCTGCAGGTCTGTGTGGACCTATTTCTGTCATAAACTGGTTAAACAGGGTCAGAGACATTTTGTGTCTGCATAGATCCTCCCCATCCTGCCAGGTTGCTTCATGTGTATTCATTAACTGTGTCACAAATCTACAGAAAACAGCTGGCTTTGCTACCGGGTCTGGGGCGCTCTGTATTAATGCCATAAGGGTGTCTGCCGACCATGGTGCCCAAGTCCTTATTTGCATTCTACGAATGACAGTAGGTGGGGCATTTGGATGGGCTGCTTGTCCAAATTCTGGATTGTTTACCTGAACAATGCGTGTATCAGTGCGTACGGGAGCTACAGTTTCTGGATGAGGTTTTTGTGCCCCACAATGCACACATTCTACTGCCCATTCTGGGTTTTGTGCTCCACAATCCTGACAAACCCATCCTCTCCCCTCAAGTACCGGATATATCTTGTGTGGTTTGCGTTCTACGTCAGTGTATGGGGGTGGGATGGCTGAGCTGGGAGCCTCGACATTTTTTGTTCTTCTATCTTTCATATCCCAACCATCACAATCTGGATTATACTTCCACCCCTCTTCTTTCGCTCTATTTGAGACCTTAATTAAGCATTGAACCTGACGCATCCATTGCTTCTCTAACACCTCTCCTTGTCTGTCCCTTTTTTTTTCACTCCATACATCCGGGTCTAAGCCCGCTGCTCCTTTCACCTTAAATTTACGAAGGACATCCTTTAAGTCCTGTGCTTCGGTTTTCCCATAAATGTTCTTAATTATCTGTGGCACCGTATAGTGCGCCACAATTCCCTGACGGGGTTTTGTGTTCCTCTGGCCCATTCTAACAGTCCTGCCTAGGTAGCGTGTGGGACACTTAGTGTACAATATAATGCGGCTACAACATATACAAGAATGAATAATTACTTTATATGCTAGCCCAATAACAAACCAGCTAAGTTACACTAGTTCCTCGTTGCCTTCCTCCTAGGGTGCTAGAATACTAAAAACCTCTCCGGAATGAGATTTCTGAAACCGAATTACCTTATATGCTAGCCCAATAATAAATAATTACTTTATATGCTAGCCCAATAACAAACCAGAATGCGGCTACAACATATACAAAAATGCAGCTACAACATATACAAGCATTCCTTTAAGTGGCCAGGTATCCGACTAGATCTCCGGACTTTTGGAGATCTTATTCCCTCCCCGTATCTGGGAATCCCTCTCATACACTCTTATCCCTGCTTTATGGAGCAGACAGGGCTTATACTCTCAACCCGTCTATGGTTTATGAGTTAGATGTGAGGTTAAGCATAAGCGTCAGACCCCCAAGCTCACAAGCCCTCAAGTTCCCAATCATGTGAGGTAAGGCGCATTCCGTTGCTTAGTTCGGCAATCCCCTTCTAACTCATACCATCCTTGACAAGGCTCATTCACTTTCTCAACAAGACAGACAAGACAGACACAGACAACAAAACAAACAAATAATTCCAGCAATATAAACTAAAATATGCAGTAATTCTAGACTCACCACTACAGAGGCTGGTGTTTTAAAACCAGGAGAACCGTAACTGACAGAACGGATAGGCACAAATCAGGGGAGCACAGAATATAAGAAAAATAAAGCTTTTTCTTACCTGGCCAGGTTTTTTGATCTGTGGTTCCCGGAATGCCTGTCCTTTCGTTCCGTCAGCATAGCTCAGCCACCTCTTGTAGCAACTTGGTGGGTCCCTGTTCGGGCGCCAAAATGTTAGGTTCAACTTTTAAATAAGTTGCTTTAAGTTTATATTGCTTTGTCTAATTATTGCTTCTTATAGGAATTAAGACACAGAGTCAGGTATGTCTGTATCAAAGTTCTGAGCATAATGGACTGCTGCCTTTACTTCTTTCAAAGGCCTTTTTATAGGCAATTATACAAGCAGTAATCTTATCGGCATTACCAAATGAGGTTAAGGTACAAAGAGTTTCTCATCAGCGAACATGTAATGATTATTCAGCAGTTCCAAATTCCATCTAGATACAGATTGATACGTACACAAAAGAGAAAAGCACAAACAATTTAAATAGAACAATTGATACGTACATAGGTAAGAAAGGAGCACAAACAATTTAAATAGAACAATTGATACGTACACAGGTAAGAAAGGAGCACAAACAATTTAAATAGAACAATTGATACGTACACAATTACAGTGGAACTCTAAGTCATTATTTCAACCCTATCACCGTGGACCTTTGCATGGGAGCCTGGGTGTCGGGCGCGGCGCCGCCGCCGCGCTCGGCACACCCACATGGGCAGGTCGTGGACGGGGTCTCTGCCCGCCTGGCTTCCTGGTGCCTGATATATTCCTAGCCACATGCACTGTTTTTGACATGTCACATCAATATGTTTCGATCGTTTCATAGGGAATATAGATTTTACAACGGTACATAAGCCATTCAATGATACTTCACTCTGTGGGCGATTTGGTTTGGTCGGTGACTCTCCCCAGGTGGGCCTTGGTGCCCAATGATTCGCTCTGATATCATCTACTACAGATTGGTTTCTGAATCTCCTAAGCATTGGAGCCTAAGCCTGCTGGTTGAAAAATTTCTGCCACCCATTTGGATGCACCCATATACGTATATATGTATTTGCTCATTGTATTTTATGCACTCTCAAGTCTGAGACCTGTATAACTAATATATATATATATATATATATATATATATATATAATGAAAAATGTCCACGCAAGTCCCTGAGGAAGCCGCAAGGCAAAACATATAGAATTTATGTGTGGAAAAATGGAATATATATGTGGAGAAATTGCATAGAGAAAACGAAAACAACCTCTGTTTATTTCTATGTGATTGTTTTTTCTGTCTTGTCCCTTGTTTTGTATTAAGATATTTTATTTTATCATATTTTGTTGTGATACATTAATTTCATCGTAATAAGCACCTATAAAGCCCCATATTCCCAATATGTTTTTTCTTTGTACTTACATTTACAGCTTTATAAATATGTCCCATAGCCACCATTCACACTATATTACATAACATCAGGTGTCATTCATATGCGTTTTTTTTTTTTTTTGTCACTCTTCATGCATAGGGCATGCCTATTCATTTCAATGACAAATCCGACAAGGAGGAGTTAATGCACTAACTTTGAGCTTTGCATGGTTATTGACGGTGCTTCTTAGGCTTGCTTGCCACATTTTGGGGTGCCGTTGACAATGGCGCCGCAAGCATGACACGTGTTTTTTTTGCCTGTTTCCTAAGCCCTGGTTCACCCCAATGTGGCTTTGAAATTGAGCTACTTCAGCGCGATTTCAAAGCCGCAGATCAGCAGGACTTGCACCGATTTCATTGCAGCTTGCAACTTCATTTAACAGAAGTCTATGCAAGTTACAATGAAACCCCCAAAAGTAGAGCAGGAATCTTTTTAAAAGTTGCTGCAACTTGAGTCGCAACAATTTGAACGATTCAATTGCCAGCAATGGGGTGCGACTTGTTATGCGATGACACGTTGCACCGGTGTGAACCAGGGCTAAAAGTGTCGTTTTTTTTTTGTTTTTTTGTTTTTTTTACCAGATTCCTCCAGTGATCTTGTACAATGGAAATTAATGAGTTTTATACTGCAACTGACTGAATGAAGCTTCTGTTTGGCCAAAGTTTCCAGCAGGCTCATTTGACAAAAGTTGTTGATGAGCAAAATGCCCACAGTGCATGCTCAGCTTAATGAGGAAGAAAACCCAGAATTTACTCTGTCATTATCTGTTTGACAAGAACAACATTTATCAAAGATGTACATTATCAGCAGGTATTATACCAATGCTTGAAACATCGATTAGACCATTAAATGAATGGTAAATTTATTGTTTGAGACAACTGGTATACAAGAAATACAAAAGAGCACAGCAAACACAAATTCATCCTTTTCTTGAATTTAGATGACTGAATCAGAAGACTGAAAATGTATTTCTCAGATTACAGCGAGCTTTATTTTACAACCGGAATACAGATACTGTATCTGAGGTTCAAACAACTGGAGGTACCCTGGACCTTAAAAGAGAAGTATGGGTTTGTTTTTTTAAATAAACATACTTAACTAGGTGAATGCAGTATCAATGCGATGCTGCATCTGTGCCTTGCTGTCTCTAAGGGTGAGAACTGAGTAATCAAACACTGATGATCGCTTAGTTCTCAGTGCTCTGTGAGCAGAGAGCCGGTGACTGTCACCCACAGGCTCCCTGCTCTGCCCCCCACTCACTGGAGCGCTGGGCTGTGGAGGGGGAGGAAACTGCTGGCTCAGGCTCTCGGCCGCTCACTGAGAGGCTGAGCCAGGTGCTGGTCCAGGCTCCTGGGTGGATCTTGGCCATACGGTTGCAATCTTTCCTCAACCAGGACCAGCTCTGTGATGTCAGCGGTCCCAGGAGTGTAGAACAAACTGCACTCCCGTGATCCACAAGAGAAGTACAGCCAACCGAGCTTTGGCTGTACTTCTCCTTTAAGGTTAAATGACGTATACTCAGAAATTCAACACTGTATTCCATTGCCGCAACATACACATCAGAAGAGAGATGTCAGGTCAGCTGTTTAACAGCACGGATACAACATGTACAGTATATTTAGCGTGTTGACCTGTAACCCATTAAGGCCAGCTTGGTTAATTCATTTGTCAACATTTCAATTGGTACTTTGTAATCCTGTACTGTATGGTTTTCTAAAATGAAGGGAGGGAAATAGCTGTATACTATATTGGGGTTGTTGATTTTTTTTTTTTTTTATGTTGGGGCCCCATATATCAGTACTTAATATTTTTGGATGATATGTGTCACCTGAGATCTCAAAAAGAAGTTGTTTAAAACTTTACCCAACAGGAGTAATTTTATGTATAATTTTCTGGGAAATGTATAAATTCATTGTGGGAACCCAGATGAGATCCTGACCCAAAGAATGCACATCTCCTAACTACAGTGCCTTGAAAAAGTATTCATACCCCTTGCAATTTTCCACATTTTGTCATGTTACAAACAAAAACATAAATTTATTTTATTGGGATTTTATGTGATAGACCAACACAAAGTGGCACATAATTGTGAAGTGGAAGGAAAATAATTCTTACCTGTACAGGTCCTCTTTAATTCCTATATGTTTACAATGGCAACCACTGGCAACATGGGATGGGGAACAGAAGTCATGCACTCAGCGCTACCTCCTAGAAGGGCCGCTGGTTTTGTGTCCCAGGTTCTATTCCCGCTAATGCAACTGCAGACAGCCAATAGCAGCTTCCACACTTCTGGCACAGAAAACAAACAGTCTAGGGTTGCCTTTTTATAAAATTTATTGCAAGTTAACTTGGGTGAGGTTCAGAGAGCTGTGGGATACTTTAAGGCACTAACAGAAACAAAGAGGACACACGCCCTTGTACTAGTAGGACATGAAGTGGACAGCACTGGGGCACCTGTAGCAATGTCCCAGGCCGGACAAACCTAATGCCGTGTACACACGAGCGGACTTTGACAGCAAAGGTCCGATGGAACGAATCTGCCGAACAATTCGATCATGTGTGGGCTTTATCGGACCTTTGCTGTCGAAAAATCAGACGGACTTTAGATTTAGAACATGTTTCAAATCTTTCCAAAGGACTCGAGTCCGGTCGAAAAATCCATTCGTCTGTATACTAGTCCGACGGACAAAAAACGACGCAAGGGCAGCTATTGGCTACTGGCTATGAACTTCCTTATTCTAGTCCCTTCATATGTCATCACGTTCAAACCAATGGACTTTCGAACGGACTTTGGTCCGTTCGTGTGTGGGCAAGTCCTGTCGTTCGAAAGTCCATAGTAACTCCGTCGAAAGTCCGTCGGAAAGACCGTCGGGCCTTTGATGCTGAAAAGTCCGCTCGTGTGTACGCGGCATTATACTCTGTGCAGCAGGGGTTAACAAGAGCAACAGTCACTGAGATCCTTTCCCCTTAGGTCTGTCCTCACAGTGTTCCTCCCAAGGCTTGGAATGTCTGCTCCAGACTTCAGCAGGCAGGCTGCTCGGTGAAACTCCCAACACAGATCCTCAGTGGCACCCCTCTTTAGCTCCTAAAAGGCTTGTGGTTGGACAGGCTCCCCAGCTGAGCACAACTGAGACCTAAATGAACAGGCTGGACCCTCAGCAGGATGGCCAGGAAGGACAAGCAGCCCCCATGGTTGGGAACCTCTCCTCCAGGGAAAATAACCCCTCTCTCTGTGGTTCCAAACTATTTATACGTCCTCCAACCATCATCTGGGCACACATGCCGAGGGATTGGCTGGAGCTGCATAAATATTCAGGCTGATTTTTTGACTCTCCCACTGACTAGACTCTGGAAATCTCCAGAAAACAGGGGGAAGTAATCAAACCTGCAGCCTGTAGAACCCAGAGAAGACCAAACTACGGCTGAACTTATTACTACAAAACTCAATTTGCCTTATCAGATCTAGCAGCCTAACTAGGAGGGTGCTACATGAACATACATCAATATTTGTGGGTGGTGCAGACAGGCAGCCTCTGCAATAGTAGATTGTACTGTCTGCCCCTGTTTTGAAGCATGTCTATAACCCCCTTTAAAAATCTGCCTGCTTAGGCAATTGCCTATATGCAAGGGGGAATTACTGTCGGCTTTTGCAGTTCTAAATTTAAAAGCAGCACCAGCTTATTGTAAATGGCTGCCACTCTCTTCTCTATTTGCAAATCATAAATTGTTAAGAAGATAATGTGGCTGCAAGTAATTTTTAACTTCACGGAAATCCGTCTCTGATTTCTGATAATGACGAAGCTCCAGGTATTGATGGTGCAGACAGAATGAAATGGAAAGCTCTCTGATGTAAAATCGCTTGGTTTAAATTATATTAACGCTCCAATGTAAGTTCTATTTTCTGAAAGTCGATCGTTTATAAAGCTCAGTATGAGCACAACAAACAAACATAATTATTATGCAAATGAAGGCATGGAACATAGGACTGTTTGGCTGTATGAATAAGGGGAGTAATTAGATGAGAAAAACAATGAACAATGTCAATATTTAGATGCCTAATAGTTTCTGTGACTCACTCTTATATATTGGAAATTGTAACGAGATGGGATGAATCATTGCCTGCAGTTGGAAAACGCAAAAAAGATCTGTGAATACATTACTGTGTTTACAACGTTAGAAACCAAATCATTTATCCGCCAACCTGCTTCAAATAAAAAAATATTATACGTCAGGAAATAATCGGCCTGTCATATGAAGGCCTCTGAAGCTGCCGGTTTACCAGCATGGCCAGCTGCTCAACCCAATTGCAGATTCCAGTGGGTAGATCATTAAAGGTTCATTCAGACCCAACTGGAAACTACAAAGAATTATGGTGAGCAACATTTCTATTTATATGGAAGCTGGGGAAAGGAAGTGCAAATCAATTCACCTCTCCATTCGGGACCAGAGAGGCAAATCTAAAGGAATAAAGTACTTGTTCAATGAATCTTGGCTTTCCAGTTTATTGCAATACGAGTGTGAGAATTGGACCCCTTTGTGGTGGGCGAAGCATTAGTCATATCAATTAGGATTTGAGAACTGATTTTGAGCAAACTGGGTAAATGAGTACTTCCTTAAATATAATTAACAATTTTTCCATCCATTTGTTTTACTACATTCTAATTTGATCATCTGTATTTAAAAGCAAACATACTGTATGCTTTGATCATGCTGGGCAAATCAGCAGGTTCACTTTAATGCCCCTTTCCCACCAGCACATGCTCATTTTATCTTCACTCCCCTGCCGCTACCTTCAGATGCCTATAGAGCTCAGCTTTAAAACATATCTAACTGAAACCAACAATAAAAATGTAACATATTGCAGCCTACTGAGTCTGATGCCTCGTACGCACGTTCCGAATATCGTACGACCGCCCTCGCTTAATAGTCGCAAGTAGAAATTGAATGGCTAAATAAAGTCACGAAAATTCTCATATGACAGACAAAAAAAAATAAAAATAAATAAATCGTGATGTGAGTGATGTCATGTATTGTAATGTATTTGTATTGTATTTTCGGACGACAACTATACTGACTAAACGAAAATCGTACGATCTGGAATCGTGCGAGGAAAATTTCCATGCATGTCCGATCGAATAATATTGGATGAACGGTCGTGATCGGCTGTTGAAGGTAGTGTACACACGATCCGAATATCATACGATCCTTCCTCAGACGACCGTTTTCGTGCGATATTCGGATTGTGTGTACGGGCCATTAGATGTGGAGGCTGCCTTCATTTTTTTTACTCTCTTTCTCACTACTGATTTTGCCAGAAACACATTTCTATTATTAAAGCGGAATTCCACCCAAAAATGAAACTTCCACTTTAAGGGAGGTGACCCCCTCACATGCCACATTTGGCATGTCATTTTTTTGGGGGGGGAGCCGGTACCCTTTTTTTCTGAGGTTCCCAGCTCCCACTTCCTCCTGGCGCACCGCGGCACCGGAAGGGAGATCACCTCTCCCCCTTCCCTCTCGGCAATCATCTGGAACACGTCACAGGTCCCAGATGATTGCCCGGCCAGTCACGGCCCACGGTGCGGCTCACGCATGCGCAGTGGGTGCTTGGCTGTGAAGCCACAGCCAGGCGCTCACCGTTACAATGCCGGCGTTGCAGAGAGGAGGGGGAGATGAACAGGGCTTTGTGCGCCTGCATCGCTGGACCCTGCAACAGGTAAGTGTCCGATTATTAAAAAAGTCAGCAGCTGCAGTATTTGTAGCTGCTGACTTTTATTTTTTTTAAGCGGAACTCCGCTTTAAGATGCGCACTTATCCTATTGTACATACACCGGTCAGCCCTAACTGTTCTAACAGCCCTTTATGGCCACGGACAGGTTGAAGCAGAGTTCCACCCAAAAATGGAACCTCCGCTTATATGCTCCCCCCGCCCCCACGGTGCCACATTTGGCAATTTTCAGGGCGAGGGGGATGGGTACCTGTTATTGATAACACTTCCGGGGGACGGCGCTATATAATAGCAGGACATACCATCTATCCAATCACTCTGTATCCAGACAGGCCCTTGCGCTAGTTAGTTGATGGTAGATCTAAAGGAGATTGTAAAACAAGATTGTATAGTGTATGGTGAGCTTTACAGAACCCAGGGCACAATTCTGTTTTACAGCTCTAGCCACATAGGCTGTTATCTGATCGCCGGTTCCCACACACTCCACCAAGTGAATGATTTATGGCTCTGTATTTAGGCCTGGTTCAATCCAGTAATCCAGCACGCTCAGAGACCCCCCAGGTGACCAGCACTTAACAGCACCCCCTGCCCACCCGCTGTCTGCCCAGGACTTACCCCATCTTACTGACGGGTTGCGGGTCAGGCAGTGGGTGACAGGCCGTGCATCTCTTCTCTCCTCCTCCTAGGCGTCCAATAGGATCGCCTGTCCTTTCAGCCAATCAGGGGACGGGCGTCAGACCCGCTTCCCGATTGGCCGGGAGGAGGATCAATGCGGCAAAAATGAAGATTTATGGGTGGGCTTCGGGCACAAAAGACACACTCCCCCCATAGTCTGGCGCCCCGATATGTACATCAAGGGGCCAGACGCATGGATGGGGGGGGGGGCGGCATCTGCACTATAGTTTATTAACATGATTTCCTATGGGTCACATTCACATCTGTGCATTTTATGGAAAGGACCAGGTCCCCCGGCGGCTCTCGTGGCTAATCCCCACATCTGATAAACCCCTCTAAGAAGTGCTTACCTGGGGGAGTTACCTTGTGGGCGCACTCCTAAGTCCAGCACTTGTGTCTGTAGACACAGAATGCCGGACTCGGCCCCGCCCCCCGACGCCTGCATCGTTGGATTTCATTGACAGCAGTGGGAGCCAATGGCTGCACTGCTATCAATCTATCCAATCAAGAGCCGGGAGCCCATGGAGAGAGAGAGAGCACGTCCCCACCCACTGAATGAAGGGGTTCAGGTAAGTAAAACGGGGGGCTAGGTGGCCGGTGACTGCCAGGTGTTTTTTCACCTTAATGCATTAAGGTGAAAAAACGTGAACCTTTAAAACCCCTTTAAGCAGTTGTACAGTGCAGCCAGCAGTTTGTGACGTGCCTTCATAAACTGAGGAGTCCTCAAAATGTCCAGTTCAGTTTTCGTGTTTTACCATGCTCCTCCCTATCCAAGTTCATCGTTCTCAATAAAAACCCCAAAAGAAACCTCTAGACTGTTCTTTTGAGCCAGTGGAAGATCACATGAAATGCTGTGTATCTGGCTATGAGGGGGGAAATACGACAAAATCGCTTACCTGGGGAAGAGATGGCACCAGGATGCAGTGTGCAAAGAAGGAAAGCCAGCAGAGTGTGTTGTTTTGGGCATTGTTCTGCTGGGAAATCTTGGGTCCAGCCTGTATGTGGGATGCAGTGTGGTGCAGCAGCACTAACACGCACAGTAGAAGTGCGATATAAACAACTTGTACTGAAATAATGCAAAGATAGTTCACAATAAACCCAGTGGGAGAACAGCCCAACGGGGAACACTCATGGGTCCTAACAGCGTGTAGGGAGCAGGTTTCAGCTGAATTGATAGCACCTGTTAGGAGGGGCAGAATGTGGCCTGGTCATCTTGTGCTCAAGTGGGAAGATGTCCAGAGAAATTGCGAACCCTACGCTTTCCCTTCTCGTCTGGAACCTTTCCCTGTCACTAGTTCTGTCTCTAACAGATGGTGTACGTGTCTCTACACTACCCACTCGCAAATGTGCACCAAGCCCGAGAGGCAGGGCCTTAAATAGGCTCTGCCTGATCCAAGATGGCTGCTAGAGTCACATGGGGCAGCCGCATTTAATCGGATAGCTTCCCCAGTGACCGGTGTTGACTTGGCCTCCTAATTTTCCAGATCTCCATAATATTTTCCAGAGGCCCCACCTTGCAACTTACAGGACTTAAAGAAAAAGTCCAGCATTTCTTCCCCAAAACAGCAGGTGCATTGTGCATGTAATTGAATCACAACCCCACTGTCAGTTTAAGTGTAGCTTGCCTCCTTTAGCCGTAATAAAGCAGGTTTCTGTGTCTGTGATGTCACTCCACCTCCTGGATGAATTTCAAAGTTCTCTGACTTCCTGTTTCCTTCCCTTATCAGTCCTGATACTACATGTCCCATCATTTTTTGAGCCTCTGTAGCTTCAGGGCGGGCTATGGGAGTAAAAGTTCTGGGAATTGATGTGGGTGGTTCCTAGGGTTACTGTGGGTATTTCTGGGCCTTCGTGTGGTCAGTAAAAGGTGTAAATGTATCCTACCTCCTCCTGAATCATTCCGGTCTTGAAAAAACAAACCTAGTGCTCATAGGCACAGCATAACCCCTCAGGATTTTTAGGACAGACCAGGTGAGTATTTAAAAAGTATTGTTTATTGAAAACATAATAATCTATACAGTAGAAATAATGTATAAAATCAATTGCAGTACAAAAATAAAGGCATGAACGTAAGTGCCCTATGGTATAAATGGCTATTGCACGTAGCTATAGGAGATGATGTCTAACATGTTTCAGACCCTAGGTCCTTCTTCATAGGCTGAATGTCATCTAAAGCATACATACATTTATAAAGTAAACATATTTAACCACTTGACACTTAAACCCCCTTCCTAACCAGTCATGCAACACTGTACCCATTTGAAATGTTTGTCCTTTTTTTTCACACAAATAGAGCATTCTTTTGGTGTTATTTAATCACCGCTGGGATTTTTCTTTTGGGGTTATAAATCAAAAAAGACTAAAAATTCTGTAAAAAAAAAAATCCTTTTGTTTCTGTTAAAATGTATTGCAGAGTATTGCCACTGAGCAGCGCTGTGGGCTGGGTGTGTAGTGCCCACAGCGCTGCAAACGATCTCTCCCTTTCTCACTGTACCGATCAGTACAGAGAAGGGAGGGAGGAAGCGGCGTCATGACATGACGCCAGTTTGTTTACAAGTGATGTTTCTTCATTCGACGGATCGATCACGTGGTAAACGGCCGATATCAGCTCCAATTTACTGTGATCCGTGATACGCCAGGTCCGGTCACGGATGTTCCCAGGTGCGCGCGGGATTCTGTGAGGAAGTCAATGGACACCCCCCTAGAATAAGCTGACCGTGCTGTAGCCGTCTTTCGGATATGGCCCGGTCGGCATGTGGTTAAAACATTAGTATAGGAGTACATTTTGAACATTGATCAACCTAGTTGTTAGATTCAACTTTTAAACAAGTTGCTTAAGTTTATATTGCTTTGCCAAATTATTGCTTCTATAAGAAAGATGACACGGAGTCAGGTATGTCTGTATCACAGTTCTCAGCATAAAGGACTGCTGCCTTTACTCTTTCAAAGGCCTTTTATAGGCAATTATACAAGCAGTAATCTTATCGGCATTACCAAATGAGGTTAAGGTACAAAGAGTTTCTCATCAGCGAACATGTAATGATTATTCAGCAGTTCCAAATTCCATCTAGATACACATTGATACGTACACAGAAGAGAAAAGCACAAACAATTTAAATAGAACAATTGATACGTACATAGGTAAGAAAGGAGCACAAACAATTTAAATAGAACAATTGATACGTACACAGGTAAGAAAGGAGCACAAACAATTTAAATAGAACAATTGATACGTACACAATTACAGTGGAACTCTAAGTCATTATTTCAACCCTATCAATTTCCCCCTTTGACATCATCCTCTCCCTCCCCCTGGGTCCTCATGAATAAGTTCTAGTCAGTTTTTCCCCAGAGTCCTTTCCCTGACCGCGAGCTGTCAGAGGGGTAGAACCCTTCCCCCTAGGTATTACCAACATCTTAAAATTCAAGAAGAGGAGTTTTATAGGAGTAGGGTGATGTCAATACACATTTATCGGTATGCCCTGTCTATTCTCCTAATTTTCCTGTATACACATATATTTGTGATTGTAAGTGATATTAATATTAGAATAATAATTACCATTGGACTTAACAACCAGTGAAAGGTATTGGTTGCTGTAGAAGACATTCCACTAAATATATCCCACCAATGTGGTGCAGTATCCTGTTGTATCTGTTAGGATAGATGTACTAGTCTACCTTTGTCAATAATCATTTGCTACTTTAGGATCATCTATAGCCCATTCGAAAGTTGTTGTTTCCTCTACTTCAAGTACATTAATACCAGGAGTCCATGCATATATTTGTAAAACAACAATCTTCAACAAAAAATATGTAAGTAGATATTTCATCATGTTGTTTTCTCGGGTTGTTTCTTGCAATGTGATGCGTGTATCCAGGTAGGTTTTCCTTCCAGCTTTACTGAGGTGGCTGTGGTCAAGAGTACTTGGTAAGGACCTTCAAACCTGGGTTCCAATGTCTTTCTGGTGTGTTTCTTTACATATACATAATCCCCTGGTAGCAGCGTATGTGTACCTGTTATTGAATTAGGGTCTGGAAGAGAAGAATACACACTTTTGTGGATCTTAGTTAGACGTTGTTGTAATTGTATCACATATGCAGTCAAACTATCACGTTGCAATTGCATACTCTGTGGAAAGTATAAACCTAAACTAGGTGCATTCCCAAAAAGTATTTCGTATGGGGATAATCCTGTTTTTCCTGTTGGAGTGTACCTTATAGAGACTAAAGCCAGAGGCAGGCATTCTGGCCAAGGCTTGTTTAACTCTTGCATGGCTTTTTGTATTTTTAACTTTATTGTCCCATTTACTCTCTCCACTGATCCTGAACTCTGTGGGTGGTAAGGGGTGTGAAAACTTTGTTGAACCCCTAACATGGTCATCACATTCTGCATGATTTCTCCTGTAAAGTGTGTCCCCCTATCTGATTCTATGGTTTCAGGAAGACCAAACCTAGGTATTAACTCAGTGATCAGTTTCTTAGCTGTGGCTTTAGCTGTAGCCGATTTTACTGGATAACTTTCGGGCCAACCTGAGAATAAATCGATACACACAAGGACAAATTCAAAGGGGCCGCTCTTAGGCATTTGTATGTAATCAATTTGCAGTCTCTGGAAGGGGTATTGGGCCCGGACCTGGTGTTTACGTGGGGTTTTTACTCTCTGTCCTGGGTTATTCAGGAGACAGATTTGGCAGGCTGCACAGTAGTTTCTTGCAGTGCTACTGAATCCAGGGGCGAGCCATCCTTGGTTCACAATCCTATACATGGAATTGGAACTGACGTGTGTTGGTAGGCGAACTGCCGCTGCCATTTCTGGGTACAGAGAGGCAGGCAGGCATATTTTGCCTCCTTCCCTCCATACATTGTCAAGGTCTGGTGCTGCTCCCATTCTGACCCACTTATCTTTCTCGATCTCCCCTGCTTGCTCCTGTAATTTACTCAGCTGCTGCCATATTGGTTCTGGGATACTCACCTCTACCGCTGCTAAGGTCTCAGGGCTTCCTTCCCCTAGAGCTGCTTGTTTTGCAGTCAAATCTGCAAATGCATTTCCTTTTGCCTCAATTGTTTTTGCGCTCGTGTGTGCCGCTATCTTCATAATGGCTACTCGTTTAACCTTTTGAAGATTGTTCAGGACTCTCTTAATCCCTTCTCCATGTTTTACAGGTGTACCTGCTGCTGTCAGATAACCTCTAGCCCTCCATATGTGGCCATAATCGTGCGCTACACCATAAGCGTAGGCAGAGTCAGTGTAAATATTCCCTTCTCGTTCTTTTAAGTATTCTAGGGCTTGTTCTAAAGCTTTTAATTCTGCTTCCTGTGCTGACATGTGGGCTGGTAAGGCCTGTGCTTCAATTACCTGCGTATCAGTCACTACAGCATACCCTGTGTGATATTTACCCTTGTCATCAGCAAACCTGCTGCCATCTATGTACAAAGTGTGCTCAGCATTTAAAATCGGTGTATCTGTAACATGTGGGAATCCCATTGTCTCCTGTTCCATGAGCTGAAAACAATCGTGCTGATCTACTTCTTTAAACAAAAGAGTGTCAGTGTCCTCATTTCTTTTCTCACTAGTACTATTAGTACTATCATTCCCCCTTGCCAAATCTGGTGACTGAAGAGGCAAAAAGGTGGCCAAATTTAAGGTTGTACAGCGCTGAAAAGTGACATTTGGAGGTAAGAGTAAAGTACACTGTAACCTTAATTGTCTAGCCATTGAAATGTGTTTGGGCTGTACCTGAGACAAGATTGCATGTATGTCATGTGTGGTATGCACTACGACTGGATTGTCTAGAACAATCTCTGATGACTTATCTATGATAATTGACACTGCAGCTACCGCCCGTACACAAGACGGTGAACCTCTAGATACTGGATCTAATGCTGCTGAAAAGTAAGCGACTGGTCTTTTTTTTACATGTGCCTGTGTCAGAACACCTGTGGCATGTCCAGTGATCTCAGCAATGTACAGATTAAATATCTTGGTGTAATCTGGTATACCAATAGCCGGGGCAGAAATCAACAACTTTTTCTTTTTTTTTTGTAAATTATTTTTATTAGATTTTCAATGTAAGTACCGAACAAAACAGAGCCTATTGGGCATACCCAGGCTCGATCAACAACTACATAAAATAAAAAAAAAACAAAAAAAAAACACAAAAAAACAAAAAAACAAAAACAAAACAATAAACATACACATAGAGTCTATATCTATGTTCCTAACTAAACCATTGTACGCTCAACCACCTTGCGACTGTTTAAAGTAGTCTTCCAATTCCATGTGTACACTGCCATACCCACTATATTCATTTATGTAATGAGATGTGCAATATAATAACAACCTGTGCAAATCCCCCCCTTCCCATACCTATCGACTGAAAAGCCCAGGGACTTTTATGCGATCAGGAACGCCATTTGAGCCCTTCCCGGTTACTCAATAGAATGAACTAATCATCAATCGAGTCTGAATTAGTAGACCGGGATTCCGTCCAAATATCCCATATTTTGTGGAATTTTTTTTCACAACCACGTGACAGGTAAGTAGCTTTGTACAATGGTAGGGCCGCATTCACCAACCTCTTCCAGAAATTTATTGAAGGTGCACATGAGGCCTTCCATCTGAGTACTATAGATTTACGGGCATAGTAAAGTAATAATCCTAGCAGGGTTCTGATTGCCCGGCGTGGGGCCAGTGGCTTAACAACTTTTTCAAAGTGATAAACGACTCATAAGCTACTTCTGTAAGCATATACGGTCCAATTTTCAAACAATCGTATAATGGCTGCATCAAAGCGCTAGCATGTGGTATCCACTGTCTACAATATGACACGATACCTAAAAACATACGCAATTGTTTGAAATTCCGTGGGGGTAACATTCCCTTTATCACTTGAACCCTCTCCTCAGTGAGATGTCTCGTACCCTGTGATATACAATGTCCCAAAAAGATAACTTTTTCCTGGCACACCTGCAACTTTTTCTTATTAACCTTACAACCCTTTTCTGCCAAAAATCGCAACAAATTAAGGGTGGTGTGCAGGCTTTCAGTCTTTCACTTATCTGTGGAATTAATCCCTCCATAAATTGTCTATTGAAGGCTCGGATTGTGACTGGCAGGGCCAAATCCAATCCCTCATCTGCCATCATACTTTCCATAGATAAGTAAAATTCTGATACAGTCTGTCCTGGCATTTGTTTCATGGGTGATATGGACCCCCTCTCTTGTTGTTTTGCTTGACAAAAAGCTTCTAATCTAGCAATAAAAGGGGCCCTTGAGTCTATATGTCTGACATGTCCTGCCTCCAGGTTGCCATCCCCCTTCAACTTGTCCTGCAGGTCTGTGTGGACCTATTTCTGTCATAAACTGGTTAAACAGGGTCAGAGTCATTTTGTGTCTGCATAGATCCTCCCCATCCTGCCAGGTTGCTTCATGTGTATTCATTAACTGTGTCACAAATCTACAGAAAGCAGCTGGCTTTGCTATAATGCGTGTATCAGTGCGTACAGGAGCTACAGTTTCTGGATGAGGTTTTTGTGCCCCACAATGCTGACAAACCCATCCTCTCCCCTCGAGTACAGGATATATCTTGTGTGGTTTACGTTCTATGTCAGTATATGGGGGTGGGATGGCTGAGCTAAGATTATTTAAAATTTCAACATTTTTTGTTCTTCTATCTTTCATATCCCAATCATCACAGTCTGGATTATATTTCCACCCCTCTTCTTTTGCTCTATTTGAAACCTTAATTAAGCATTGAACCTGACTCATCCATTGCTTCTCTAACACCTCTCCTTGTCTGTCCCTTTTTATTTCACTTTTTATTTCACTATTTTTTCACTATTTCACTCCATACATTCGGGTCTAAACCCGCTGCTCCTTTCACCTTAAATTTACGAAAGACGTCCTTTAAGTCCTATGCTTCATCTTTCTCACAGATGTTTTTAATTATCTGTGGCACCGTATAGTGCACCACAATTCCCTGACGGGGTTTTGTGTTCCTCTGGCCCATTCTAACAGTCCTGCCTATGTAGCGTGTGGGACACTTAGTGTACAATATAATGCGGCTACAACATATACAAGAATGAATAATTACTTTATATGCTAGCCCAATAACAAACCAGCTAAGTTACACTAGTTCCTCGTTGCCTTCCTCCTAGGGTGCTAGAATACTAAAAACCTCTTCCGGAATGAGATTTCTGAAATCGAATTACTTTATATGTTAGCCCAATAACAAATAATTACTTTATATGCTAGCCCAATAACAAACCAGAATGTGGCTACAACATATACAAAAATGCGGCTACAACATATACAAGCATTCCTTTAAGTGGCCAGGTATCCGACTAGATCTCCGGACTTTTGGAGATCTTATTCCCTCCCCGTATCTGGGAATCCCTCTCATACACTCTTATCCCTGCTTTATGGAGCAGACAGGGCTTATACTCTCAACCCGTCTATGGTTTATGAGTTAGATGTGAGGTTAAGCATAAGCGTCAGACCCCCAAACTCACAAGCCCTCAAGTTCCCAATCATGTGAGGTAAGGCGCATTCCGTTGCTTAGTTCGGCAATCCCCTTCTAACTCATACCATCCTTGACAAGGCTCATTCACTTTCTCAACAAGACAGACAAGACAGACACAGACAACAAAACAAACAAATAATTCCAGCAATATAAACTAAAATATGCAGTAATTCTAGACTCACCACTACAGAGGCTGGTGTTTTAAAACCAGGAGAACCATAACTGACAGAACGGATAGGCACAAATCAGGGGAGCACAGAATATAAGAAAAATAAAGCTTTTTCTTACCTGGCCAGGTTTTTTGATCTGTGGTTCCCGGAATGCCTGTCCTTTCGTTCCGTCAGCGTAGCTCAGCCACCTCTTGTAGCAACTTGGTGGGTCCCTGCTCTTCGGGTGCCAAAATGTTAGATTCAACTTTTTTTTTTTTTTTTTTTTAAATTTTTTATTTATATTAGAAAACCGGTTCACCGGGACATACAGTAGAAACATAACTGTAATCAACAGCAAAACATACATCGTTATAGGAACAATCTGTGTCGTATATAGACAAAAATTGAAAAACATGACTTTTCTGTTTCTGTAGTTTTTAGAGGCAATGAGGATTTTACAGTGTCGATGGTCCATAGACTTTTACAGCAGCATAGTTACTGAACACAATTCTAGCTGTTAGCATCGACTATTGAAGCCATCTGTCTCTTGTTTTCTGCTAGTCATCTATCTGTCAGAGTATCATGTATATGTTTTTAGTATTTTAGTGTATCTTAGTCCCTGGGTTCGCGGCTCTCCAGTTATTTTATTATTTCGAAAGAAAAGAAGAAAGAAATAGTTTGTGAGGGAAAGAACAGGTTAAGAAAGATGGATTGGGAGAAAACAGAGTTAGAGAGGGAGGGGGGGGTGGGGTATGAGGAAGGTGGGGGTTTGGGAGGGGGGGGGTTCGGGAGTTTAAGTGGTAATTCATGAGTCCTGGTATTCGTCTGAATCTCTAAAGTCTTGTTCTTATCTACAGAGTGCAGTTTAATCTCCTCTGCCACGAAGTGCCTGACCCTCCTCAGAATACTTAAACATATTCCATAATTGCCAGGTTTTGGTATACACTTCCTGTCTGTTTTGGCTCGTGAGGATTAGGTCCTCCATTTGGTTTATTTCCTCAACCTTTTGGAGCCACAGGGCTATGGTTGGTGATTGAGTGGATTTCCATAAGGTTGGGATGCATGATTTTGCCGCGTCTAGCAGGTGTCGTATCACTGACTTCTTGTAAGCCCGTGCGGGGGTGTCAGTAGCGTGTAAGAGGAAGTATGCTGGGTCATCTGGCACAACGCGGTCTGTGAATTTTTGTGTTATTTGGCGGACTTCTCTCCAGAAGCTCTGGATTCCAGGGCAGGACCAGAAGATATGGAGGAGTGTGCCTTTCCCTTTTTGGCATCTCCAACAGATGTCAGATGACGCGGGGTATATTGTGTTAAGAAATGCCGGGGTTCTGTACCAATGGCTAAGGATTTTATAGTTCGTTTCTTGGATCTTGGTACATAAGGAGGATTTGTGGGTGAACTGTAGGATGTGTTGTTTTTTGCTGGTGGAGAACTGACATTTTAGTTCTTTTTCCCATTCGGTAAGGCCCCGAAATTTATAATCTTCTATTGGAGTGATTAACATGCTGTAGGTTAGGGAGAGTGAGTGTGGTAAGGGCCCTGTTCCCGAACACAGATCCTCCATAAGTGCAAGGGGTTGATTGATATCAGTAGGTGGTGGCATGCTGCTGAGAAAATGATGGAGCTGAAAAGCCCTCAAAAAGTCTAGCCGAAACTGTCCCTCTGGGTCAGTCAATTCTGTGATAGTCTTCCATCTGCCGCTAATGCTAAAATGCGAGGCTTGGTATAATCCCCTCTCCCTGAGTTCTCGAAACCCCCTATCGCTCACTCCTGGTTCAAACAAGGGGTTTCCTATAATGGGTTTAAGTGGTGAATTGCGAGAGAACAGGGGGGACGAGTCAATGAGATGAGCGCAGACTCGTGCCGTGTTACCTATTAACGGGTGACGTTTGAGGTCTGTTGGGAGTGCAGTGTAACATCAAGGGATTCTATGGATAGGGGTTGTACTTTGTGCTTGTTCGAGTTGTGTCCATAGTTTGGTGGGTGTATGTCGGCACCAGTCAATGAGCCTTCCCAAGTGTGTTGCTCTATAGTAGGTCTGGAGGTCAGGCATTGCCAGTCCTCCGTATCGTTTGGGTAACGAAAGAATTTTCCTCTGTATTCGTGATTTTTTCCCTGCCCAAAGAAATTTGGTAAATATTGAACGTATTTGGGTGAAGTAATTTGCGGGTATGTGTATTGGGATAGTCTGCAGCAAATATAGGAATTTGGGTAAAATTGACATCTTAAGGATGCTGCAACGTCCGAACCAGGAATGGAGTCCGCCATTCCATTTATCTAGCAATTGCTGTACTTTTTTAAGCAGAGGTGGGAAGTTATGTTTGAACAATTGGGAAAAAGATGGGGGTATGTATGTACCCAGGTATTTCAAAGCTGTGGTGGTCCATTTCAGATGAAAACTATTTTGTAGTTGTATGAGTTGTGGTTGTGGGATTCCCAATCCCATCGCTTCGGACTTACTAAAGTTAATTTTCAAATTGGCTAGTTGGCCATATATGCTAAATTCTTTCATGAGGTTGGGGAGGGAGATGGTTGGGTTCGTGAGGGAGAACATCATGTCATCTGCGTATGCAGAGACTTTAAATTGTTTTTTATTTACTTCTACACCTGTGATGTCTGGGTTCAGTCTAATGTGGCATAGGAAAGGTTCCAGGGATAATGCAAAGAGCAGTGGTGAGAGGGGGCAACCCTGACGGGTTCCGTTAGTAATTGGGAAAGCTTCCGAGATTACTCCGTTCGCCCTTACTCTGGCTGTAGGGTCTGAATAGATTGCGGAGATCCAGTGCATCATTTTCTCACCTAGTCCTATGTGCTTTAATGTCGCAAACATGAACCTCCAGCTGACCCGGTCGAACGCTTTTTCGGCGTCAGTTCCTAGTAGGATACATGGTGATTTGGTACTGTTGGCTATATGAAGTAGGTTAAGGACTTTAATCGTGTTGTCCCTAGCCTCCCTAGTTGGGACAAAGCCTACTTGGTCTAGGTGGATTAGTGAGGTGAGGTGTTGCTGCAGTCTAGTGGAAATGATTTTTGTAAAGAGCTTTAGGTCTGTATTTAAAAGAGAAATCGGGCGATAGGAGCCGCATTGGCTTGGGTCTTTGCCTTCTTTTGGTATAACGGAGATTTGTGCCTGTAAAGTGGATTTAAAAAATTTTTCTCCTGTGCCTAGGTTGTTATAAAGTCTGACCAGGTGTTGTCCAAGTGAGGGGAGAAGGATCTTATAATAGGGGATAGTGAGTCCGTCCGGACCTGGTGCTTTACCTGATTTAGAATTTTTTACAGCGGTTTGCAGTTCATTCAACGTGATTGGTTCTTCTAGTAAGGATTGAGCATTGTCAGGGAGGGTCGGCATAAGGGAGGACGAGATGTATTCTGTCATCTTGTCAGGGGGAGTTTGTGTCTCTTTTAAATTATAAAGAGATGTATCAAAGGAACTGAACTCCTGCGCAATGTGCTGAGGTATGGAGATTTTCTGACCTTTGGGGGACATAATGTGGGGTATGTATGAGGTCAGTTTCTGTTCTCGTAACGATTGGGCTAGTAGTCTTCCGCATTTGTTCCCGGATTCATAGTGTTTCCTTTTACATACTTGTATGGCTGCTTTGGCTTTATATCGTAAGAGGTCAGTGATCTGTGTACGAACCGTGTCTAGTTCTACTTCTAATTGTTTGGTGGGGCCTTGTTTATGACTTATCTCTAATGTTTCTAGTTTTTTAAGCAAAGTGTTCAATTGTGCAATCCTTTGCTTTTTGAGTCGTGAACCATGTTTGATGAGTATCCCTCTAATGACAGTTTTATGTGCCTCCCATACTAATCCCGTGTCACTGTCAGAAGTGGTATTTGTGGAAAAGTAGTGTCCTATTTCTTTAGTCACCTCAGCTAAAACTTCTGGGTCCTTCAGAAGACCCTCATTCAGTCGCCACAGTGGTTTCTGTGTCGACCTCAGGTCTGGGAGAGTGTACTGCAATGTAATCGGAGCATGGTCCGACCATGTAATAGAACCTATAGAGGTCTCTTTAATCGCTTGTAAATCTCTGTGGGGGATCAGAAAGTAATCAATTCTGGAGTACGTCTGGTGTGGTTTAGAAAAAAAGGTGTAGTCTTTTTCCCCGGGATGGAATAGGCGCCAAGCGTCAATCAGTTGTGAGTTGTGTAGCGTCATGCCGATGCGCTTGCGTAGGTCTCGCGAGGTAGAGGATGTTCCAGTGGAAGTATCCTCTGAAGGGATAAGAGGGACATTAAAGTCTCCCCCTAGTATCAAATGGCCGTCTGAAAATTGCGATAGTAGGTCTAGGTGACGTTTGAGAAATCTGTCTTGTTGTGTATTGGGAACATATAGATTAGCTAAGGTCACTTTTGAGTCTCCTATCTTTCCCTTTATGACCTACTTATCATACTTTACTTCCGTGAGAGACCATGGTATTTTGGATGAAATTAAAATGGAGACCCCTCTAGATTTAGCCTCTGTGTACCTTGAGTGATATATTACCGGGAAAAATCTGTTTTGAAGTGTCGGTAAGGAGCCTTCTTTGAAGTGGGTTTCCTGCAAAAAAACAACATCAGCCCTTAGGCGTCTCATGTCATTAACTAGCATGCGTCTTTTTTCAGGTGTATTAAGGCCCTTTACGTTAAGAGAGACTATGTTTATGGAGGCCATGTTCGTGGGTGGTAGGTAAGATGCTATACAAGGTCTAGGTGTGCAGGAGGGGAGGGGAGGGGATTAATGGGAAGGGGGGTAAGGTGTGAGTGGGTAGGGTATAGAGCGGGTGCAGCAGGAAAGATTGAATAAGTTCAGAAAAGAGAAGAGGAAGGAGTGTAGAGAGCTGTCACTAAAGAGTGCAGCTTAGTGCAAATACTAAATTAGCCACTTAGGCTAGTACGCTCCCCAGACACTGTACTGGGAATAGAGCGTTGTCCTATGTGGGACGGTGGAAAGACAGGGCCGGGAAGTGAGCTCCCGAACCTCTCCCTCCAACCCCGGCCATCAGTGGTTTTTATTTATGTGTGTGAGGTGCCATTAGCAATCACCTAAAGGATTAGTGAGTTGTGGCGGTGCTGGCATACTGACTATTCAAATGTAACTATTAGGAGAGGCATGGTGTAGCAAAAAATGAAATAAGGTAAACAGGGCTCTCCTGTCTATAGCCCAAGGAACACATTTGTAAACCAAAAAGCGTAAAAGAAAAAATTGGGTAAATCAACAAGTGCAATAAAGCAGAACATGAACATGAACATGAATCCCTCCCCATCCAGTTGCATGTAAGGTGGCCGAGCCAGGAAGGATAAATTGAAACTGAACCGTATTGATATGTGTAGAACTAATCCAGGCTCAACCCTATCACATGCAGGCCAGGACATTGGGGTTGTGAATAAACAGTCCCGTACAGGGACGTACCAGAAGGTCTGGCTCTTTCATGGCCGTTAACTTATAACTGATGAGTATATGTGAAAACCCCCCCTCCCCCCCCTACCCCCACAGACCAAAACGTTAGATCTTAGGTATCAATTTGTACTCTAACGGCATGTGGGAAACCTGTAGCTGCCCATCAGAACCCGATCATCTTGTCGTGAAAGGTCTCTGATGCACCAGTGGTCCATGTCATGCCGGTCTCTGAGTGCAAGGTGCCGAAGAGAGACGATGGTCGTCGTCGGAGTCACGTCTCTGGTCATTTCAATGGCTCCCCTCCACCGGCGTCTGCTTGACCTGTCTGGTTCCTATCAGCCGAAGAGGCAGTGTCTTTGAATCACCCGGGGGAGCTTGTGTGGGTGGATGGGAGAGGGTCTGGTGCAATAGATAGGAGAAGACATGTCCCCAGTGTTAGATCCGAAAGGTTCTGTTGTGAGTCTTGTCCAGGGGTGAAGCGGACATCACTGGCCACTAGGTTATCATCAGGTGTGTTGTACACAGTGAGGGATGGAGGAGGGGGGAAGCCCGGGAAGAGGGGACCAGGACCGAAGTTTGTTCAACCTCCCCTCCTTCTCTAATCAATAGTGGAGGCCAGGTTACAGATCTCCGTGCGTAAGGACAAAGTACCTTGCAATCTGACCTGGATGAGTCAAGCTGGATTGGGGAGGGATGGCCACAGGCCTACTCACGCTGTTCTCCAGAAGCCGTTCTGTGTCTCCTTCTGTCCCTCTGGCGGTGGGGAGGTAGAGGTCCGTGCAGTCTCAGGGGGCCCGATCGGCCTTGTGGACGTGGTAAGAACTGGAGCCAGTCAGGGACTTGTATCGGTTCTGTATCCATGAACCGGAAGAGCGCCGGGAGGTCCTCCATTCTTTGCAAGGAGAAAGAGCCAGATTCGTTGCGGAACATTACAGACAATGGATATCCCCATCTGTATGTCAGGCCCTTCTGTTTAGCAAGTTCCAGGAGAGGACGGAGGAGGGCTCTACGTCTCAGCGTGGCCCGCGAAAGATCGGGCAATATTCTGGTCTGTTTGCCTCCTACCTCTACCTCTCCAAATTCCCAGGCCCGGCGCAGGATGGCCTCTTTTTGTGTGTAGCGGTGTAGTCTGCATACTACATCCCGTGGTCTGTTCGGGTCTTCGGATCTGGGGCCGAGAGCTCTATGGACTCTGTCCAGCTCTATGGAGAGATCTGGGTCATCTAGTACGGTGCGGAATATTCCTCTGACCGTTTCCCCTAGATTGTCCGCTATTGTTTCCTCCGGGATTCCCCGGAGCCGCAGATTATTCCTGCGACTTCGGTCCTCGATGTCCTCCAGGTGCAACTGTAGAGCCACAGCGGAGTCCCGCTGCGAGTCCCTCGCTTGTTCAAGCACCGCCACTCTTTCCTCCAAAGCGGACACCGAGGCTTCGCCTGTGTCCATGCGGTCTGCCAGTGTAGCCACCTCCCCCCGCACCTCCTGCATGTCTCGTCGGTGTGTCTCCTCCAGTTTAAGGATGAGCGCCTCAATGTCCGATCGAGTAGGGAGGGCCTGCAACAGGGCCCGAATGTCCTGGTCCAGCCTAATGGGTTCCGGGGATTGTGGGGATGCCATCGTGTCTCTCACAGAGTCTCTGTAAGTAGCCGGGAAGTGATTAATATCGTCCTGAGAGCGTGATGGGGCTGGGTGTACTCTCTGTCTGGAGGCCTGCTGTGTCTCGTCGCGTGGTAGGCGTACACAGGTAAGAAAGGAGCACAAACAATTTAAATAGAACAATTGATACGTACACAATTACAGTGGAACTCTAAGTCATTATTTCAACCCTATCACTAGTGCATGGAAGGCTGATACTCACTTGCATGAGCCAATCACCAATGAACCATGAGGGGGACCTGGCAGGGATGGAATTGACCTGCAATGTAGTTGTTACGCGGTGGGACAGATGGTAAGATCTGAGATAACAAGGCACCAAACAGAGAGCAGGAACTGGATTTGCCCAGTGTGACTGCGAGAACTCCCAAAGATAGGAGTAACCACTCCTGTCAGTATAGGGTCGGCCAAAAAGTCCAAGATCTTGAACTAATGGCTTCCTGTCTGTGGAAGACAAAGAAATATAAAAAATAGTGGATATACATACCTCCCAACTTTTTGAGATGGGAATGAGGGACACCTATCAGCAAAAGCATGCAGGCATAGGACACACCCCCTGCCACGCCTCCTTAAAGGAGAATTGTACAAAAAAACAAGATTAGTTAAAACCACAATTGCTTTTTTACCACTACAATTCCTTTATATTGGCTTTTGGAATTTACAAATGCAGCAATTTAGAAATCAGATGAAAGGTTTAGTGCTGGAAAACACTTTTTGATAGATAAAAAGTGCATTTTAAAAACATCTATATAGATTAGACCAAAATGAGGGACAAATGAGGAGGAATGAGGGACAGATGGACATTGCCCCAGATCAGGGACAGTCCCTCAAAATCAGGGACAGTTGGGAGCTATGGATATATAGTAATAAAGTTCAAGAAAGCTAAGTGCAACAATGAAGGGATCAAATCAACCTACCATGTGCGGAAGTAATCACAAGTCTGTTGATCCTCTCAGCCAGACACCAGCTGTGTGATTGCTGGTGCTGGCAGGAACTTTAAATAGCCTGTATAGCTGATTGGGACAGCTGAGAAGGAACTTAAAAGCGACCCCACTCAGCTGTGGTCAGTAAGGCTCCATTCACACTAGCGCGTTTTTTATGCATTTTGCAGAAATGCATGGGAATTTTTTAACATGGGTTCCTATGGAACATGTTCACATCAATGCCTTTTTGTACCTCTGTGTTTTTGGAAAGGGTCAGGGACTTTTTTGCATGCAAAATGCAGCATTTTTCATGTAATAGAATTCAATGGACCAGCATCAAAAACGCAAGTGCAGTGTTTTTGCAGCGTTTTTACAGCGTTTTTGCAGCGTTTTTGATGCGTTTTGCATTTTTGGCAAAACGCGGCAAAAATGCTGCAAAAACGCTGCTCAAAAACGTGGCAAGCATCACAAAAAAAACTCCAGCAACGCTCAAAAACAACATGCATAGATGTGAATCGAGCCTAAGGCAGAGTATTGCACCATGTTGGCCGCAATCATCTGCCTAAAAAATTCCCTTCACAAGTCTGGTAGTTTGAATAGCCTGCGTGGCTAATTATAGCAGCTGAGAAGGGGCATAAAAAAACCCTGCTCAGCTATGGCCGATGAGGCAGAGTATTGCACCATGTTGGCGGCAGCCATCTGCCGCAAAGTTCCTTGATGGAATGGCACGCTGCGCCAGTCCTGCCCCCAGAAAGGGGCGGGGCTGTGTCCCACGTCAACCCGCCTTCAGCGCGTGTGTAGCCCATCCCACTGCGCTCTAGGTTGGGATGCAAATAGGAAGGAGCAAAGCCAAAGGCAGAACTCTATTGGGCATTGAGACACTGTGTCCCACGCTGGTGAGGCGTGGAATCGGAAGTCTCACATGCGCCGAGCAGGAACACATAGCAGCCAGTTCCGCCCCGTGTGGTGAATAAAAGAACTATGGAATAATATAATATATGTATGTATCAATCAAGTATATCAGAACCGAGGAGAGAAATGGTGCCACCCAGTGGTCAAAGGTGATCCGCTCAAACATGAGAACCATACAGGAAATCGCATCGCCAATCAGTTTCTGAATGAATCAAAAAACAGAACAATTGTCAAATACAGTAAATAGAACAAGACAAAATCGTTGGAGACAAAAGAGGGAAAGAAATAGGGATGAATTACATGCATAGTAAACGTACCCTGTGTGATTCTGTACACAACCGTGTTTTATCATAGTGAGAGAGCATGGATAAATACACCCATGGGATATAAGTTGTAGATTAAGTGGCGGTTCACACAGGGGCGGCACGACTTGCAGGTCGCCTCACCGAGGCGACCTGCACACAACTTTGGTGGCGACTTGCAAAACGACTTCTGTATAGAAGTCAATGCAAGTCGCCTGAAGTCGCCCCAAAAATACTACAGGAACCTTTTTCTAAGTAGGAGCGACTTGCGTCGCTCCTATTAGAACGGTTCCATAGCACAGAACGGGAGGCGACTTGTCAGGCGGCTAGGTCGCCTGACAAGTCGCCCCTGTGTGAACCGGCACTAAAGGTCCAGTTCACAAACCCCTGACTGGAATCCTTCCAGGAAGGGTTTGAAGTTAAATGCCTCGTTGAGGTCAGGCGGTGAGGTGGCATTGAGGTGAAAAATCCATCACAATTCACTCTGTGCTCAAAGAGTGCTTTGTTAAAATCGTCACCTTTGGGACTAGAGGGAATGTGGTCCAAAGCCAGAAAACGCACCCTGGGAGCCTGTCAGGGTGTACCATACAGCAATGTCGATCAATGGGGAGGTCGGGGTCCTTTTTATTGATACTAACAATGTGGCGAGAAATTCTTTGCCAAATAGCTAGGTTGGTTTGGCCAATATAATAACACCCACATTCACATTGCATCAAATAGACTATGCCCAATGTGCGACAATTCACGAAATGTCTAGATCTGAATTGTTCGCCATTCGGCAGCACAACCATTTTGGTAGTGTCCATATATTGGCAATGATTGCAATTGCCACATCTAAAAGTGCCAGTCAGTCTTTTTCGGTCACGCCTGTTGGTTTGAAATTCGCTGTGCACGAGTTTATCTCGTAAAATAGGTGCTCGTTGGTATGTGATAAGAGGCTGTGTAGATACATATGGTGCAAGGGTGGTAGCCATGCTTAATAAATGCCAATATTTCTGAAATATTTTGCATATTTGTTGGTGTTGTTGGCAATATCTGGTAATAATGCGTGTAGGAGAGGATTCTCCAATTATTATTATTTTTTTTTTTTAAAAGGAGATCCCTTCTACGCTTGTTCCTGGCCTTCTTATATGCTTTTGAGGATGCCATTCGGGTATCCTCTGGCCTGTAATCTCTGGTGAAGTATGCCAGCTTCTTTGTCAAAAAGAGCATCACTGGAACAATTTTGTCTGGCCCTAATATTTTGGCCAAAAGGGATGGAAGCCACTAGGACAAAAGGATGACTTTAGAGAGAGCAGGGCTCTGGGAGGGACGGATCTGAGGGTTGAGACTCTCCCTGTTCACACTGGTCGGCATATTTATCTGGGCAGGACTGAATTCTAATTGTGATCCATGCAATCCTGTCCAGCAGCAGCACAGCTAGCTTTCAGAACAGGCTGCGTATGAAGATGTTTCCTTCTTGAATAATTCTGGGATCTGTGAGGTGGGCCTTGGGAGGTTTGAACTCTTTCTGTAGGTGTGACTGGGTGAGATTGAATGCTAATTAGGATGTTTTCCATCCCACCCACCATCAGAGCTGTGAAGGAAGTTACAGCATTTGCACAGTCTAAAAGACTACAAAGGGGAGTGATACAAACTCTAGTTGATGCTGGAAGTGGCTGTGGAAGTGACAGAGTCTATCAATAGGATATGCAGATTGTCACATGATATAAAGCCACAACTAAACCTAGAATATCAGAAGATCTGCAGACAATAGAACAACATGGTACGATGATCTATGATGAAATTGATCATACCATTCAGTTCTAGTGAAAATAAAGTTAGAGTTCAGCTTTAAAGAATCTGCTACTGACAGCTTGGTGCCAGATACCACAGCATAGGGTTTAGTGGTGTCCATGCCTTGACAGGTCAAGGCTGTTTCGTTAGCAAAAGGGGGGCCTATTCAATAGTGTGTGGGTGGTTATAAAGTAATGGCTCATCGGTGTATAATCCAATGAGAGCGCCAAACAAATGTTCAAGAGTCCAAGGTAATTTAATGATAAGATTGACAAAGTCAGTGCGTTTCAGGGGACAAACACACTTCTCCTTCATCAGGGCTTCAGCTGCTGAGGAGAGATGCTGGAGTGTTGTCACAGCTCATCTATAAATTATATCTTCAGCTTTAGCCCTCATGCACACAGGCTGTTAAAAAAACGTTATGAAAACGCCAGTATCTTTGCAGTGATTTTTTTAAACTTTTTTCAGCTTTTTTCAGGGTTTATGCAATAGCGTTTTTTAGCGTTTTTTAGCGTTTTTTAGCGTTTTTCCGCGTTAGCGTTTTTGAGCGTTTTTTTTTTTTTTCAAATTTTTTTTTTTTTTTTTTCAATGGATCAAAAACGCTCAAAAACGTTGGTGAATGACGTTTTTGAGCGTTTTTGAGCGTTAGAGCGTTTTTACAGCTGAAAAACGTCTCTCAGAACCCACTGGTCCTGGGTTTTTTTTACAGCTTAAAAACGCCTATGCCACTTGCAGCTCAAAAACGCCTAGGTGGGCATGAAGCCATAGACTAACATAGACAGGCCTTTTTAAGCTGAAAAAAAAGCTCAAAAAAGCAGCTGTAAAAACGTCCGTGTGCATGAGGACTTAAACTTCTACCAAGAAAACTGTCTGTCCTGGAAGAAAAGCCCAGACAGACAGTTAAAGCTGACGATATAATTTATCGATGAGCTGTGACAAAACTCCAACATTACTGCTCAGCAGCTGAAGCCCTGAAGAAGGGGGTCTCCCTGTCGGAACACAATAGCTCAGCAGGGGAGATCACTGCACTAACTTTGAATGGTTAGTACAGTGGCTCTGACCGGAGCTGTCACTTCTAGTGTGTACCCGGCTTTAGAGATATATGAGAACAATGTAACTGATCACAACATGCACAAGTTTCAGTTTGCAAGAGAGTATTCCTTTAGGCCCGTCCATAGACAGTTATTTTCTTTTCTGCAACCATGGGTTCCAGGAAAGAAAATTGCTTAATCTCCCTATCAACACAGCGTTGAGGGGGGAATCCCATGGAGCCATTGTCTTTGCTCCGCCACCAGGAGAACACAGTGATTATTGCTAGCAGCTATACCACCCGCTAGCAATACTCACATGTAAAAACCGACAGTCTGGTTGTACCCAAGTTGATCAATCAATCAACTTGGGTACATTCAGCCTGACCATGCATGGTTTGAATCTGGTCAGTTCCTGCTGAACCGCACACGAGATTCGAACTGTCTATGGACAGCTTTAGCTTAGTGAATATGGTGAAATTTCACTCTGTAATGAATATCCAATCACACCCAAAGAAAATAACAACATTTTTGTCTGTATGTGATTGGATTATGAAAGTCAGCAGAGGTTTACATTATTCAATAAGACTGGCCATAGGCGGTTAGCAGTGGCGGCCCATCCCTACGGGGCGCAGTGGCGCTGCCCCCCAATCCTTGCACCTGGCCCCTAATCTACATGCAGAGTGCCTAACACATAGATTCCAATGGGGTTTGTTTTTTTAAGCACGATTAGAGCCTGAGGCTCTAATTGGCTTAAAAAAGGGTGGGCTCGGGGCACAGAGCACTGTGCCCCAAGCCCACCCACTTGTGTGACAATAGTGAATTAATATTCGCTATTGTCTTCCTGATTCTCCTCCCAGCCAATCAGGAAGCAGCTCCTGAGACCTGATTGGCCAGGGAGTCTTAGGACTCCCAATTGTGTCTCAGCACACACTGGTCAATCATGTCTTAGGACACACTTCCTGTTCAGCCCGTAGGAGAATGGAGAGGGGAATGGCCCGGCTCTTCATTCCCCTGCCTCCTATGTTAAGGTTAGTCTCCACTGCTGCCTTCTTGTCCATCTAACTCCCCCAGGGGGGAGGGGGATAGTTGGTGTGCTTGCGGCGATCTAATTAATTGGCTTCTGTCCAAAAAAAAATTGGCCCTAGTATATGAATGTGAGTTGGGGACCTTGGATTGTGGGCTCCTTAAGGGTAGGGACTGATGTGAGGTTGTACTCACTCAGGTTGAACTGGATGGACTGGTGTCTTTATTCAACCTTACTAACTATGTAACTATGTAACTTTGAATACCTCCCAATATTTTGAGATGGGAAAGAGGGACACCTACTAACAAACGTATGTAGGCATAGGACACACCTCCTGCCACACCCCCTTAAAGGAGAATTAACCAAAAAAAAAAGGTTAATTAAATCCACAAGGACTTTCTTTTTTTTTACCACTACTATTCCTTTATATTGGCTTTTAAAATGTACAAATGCAGCAATTTAGAAATTGGATGAAAGGTTTAGCACTGGGAAACACTTTCTGAAAGATAAATAGTGCATTTTATATACAACTATATAGATCAGACCAAAATGAGGGACAAATGAGGTGGAATGAGGGACAGAGGGACATTGCTCCAAATCAGAGACAGCCCCTCCAAATCTGGGACAGTTGGGAGCTTTGCCATGATGCATTGCAAGGCTGACAGTTACAAGCATGACTCACAATGGCAGAGGCATGATGGGACTTGTAGTTCCACATGAGCTGGAGGGCCACAGGTTGAGCACCCATGGCAAAGGGACACAGACTGAAGTCTGGTGGTATGAAGAAAGAAAAACACTTGCAGGTAAACGCTGGCCATCTTTTTGTTTTTGACTGCAATTCCTTGAGATGAAAATGCATGAAGCACTATGGTGTCATTAGCAATAAGGCATTTTAATAGAAGATGGAGCAATAGGAATGGTGACCTCTCTTTCCCCCCAGCAGGAGTACAGGAATTTTTGGTATGATTTTGCGGTAATGTAGCAATTGATGTACACCAGGAACTTCCAGCATGTGAACTCATTTGCAGTGTTTCAGCTCTAAACAGATGGTGTTTGTCACTTTGATGTTAATTTCCATCTGTTTGTAAACAACTTCAAGTTTAGCATATTGCCATGCATACGTTGTGCTTTCAAGTTTTTCTGCTATGAGCGTCAGTCGGCACTAGACAGACCTGAAATGTGAGTCACACTGGAAGCACAACTTGTACCGTAGGACATTTTATCGCATCATCATTTATCTGGTGCAAAAATACTGCTCTGATTTGACTATGAGGGATGTGCATCTGTCTATCTGAGTTTGGAATCACACTGGAGACACAATTCGTCTGGCCTTCCAAAATGCAAGATTACCTTCCCAGTTATCATTCATAATAAAACTAGGCTTAACTCACAAAATAATCTTTGCATGCCAGGATGTTGAATGAAGCACTGGCTTCTTTATATGTTTTGGGGGCTCTACTGGCAAGATCTTCCCATGGGAGTTCCTAGCTCTACTTCTAATGGGGGGTCCTTTAAGTAGGGCAAGCAAAAGAATCACCTATTCTGACTTGAGTTGTTGTAATAGAGACCTATCCCTTTCTTAAGCCCCATACACACGATAGGACTTTGTACAAACTTTCCCTTGGATTTTTGTACAAAGGGCGTTGCCCAAAAGTTTGTCTTGCATACAGACGACAGGACTTTTCCAGCCAACTTTCACCATATCACGTGGTTTTTCAGCTCTTTTCCACCACCCTTTGGTCAACTTCTGTATTGTTGTCTGATATTGTGTCAATCTCGCCACTTTTTTATTGGTGAGATTGACACCTTGCGAGCCGGGTTGACCCTGGTGCGGGGATCCGACTTGGATCCCCGCCAATGCCAGGCACTGTGTTTGGTTATGAATCTTGAGGGGGAACTCCACGCCAAATTTTAAATAAAAAACCGGCATGGGTTCCCCTGCAGGGGCATACCAGACCCTTAGGTCTGGTATGGATATTAAGGGGAACCCCCTACGCCGAAAAAAACGCGTGGGGGTCCCCCCCAAAATCCATACCAGACCCTTATCTGAGCACACAGCCCGGCCCGTCAGGAAAGGGGGTGGGGACGAGCAAGCGCCCCCCCTCCTGAGCCCTACCAGGCCACATGCCCTCAACATGGGGGGTGGGTGCTTTGGGGGAGGGGGAGCCCTGCGGGCCCCCCACCCCAAAGCACCTTGTCCCCATGTTGATGAGGACAAGGGCCTCTTCCCGACAACCCTGGCCGTTGGTTGTCGGGGTCTGCGGGCGGGGCGCTTATCGGAATCCGGGAGCCCCCTTTAATAAGGGGGCCCCCAGATTCCGGCCCCCCACCCTATGTGAATGAGTATGGGGTACATCGTACCCCTACCCATTCACCTAGGGAAAAAAGTGTCAATAAAAAACACAGTACACAGGTTTTTAAAGTAATTTATTAGGCAGCTCCGGGGTCTTCTTCTGACTTTGGGGGTCCTTTCTGACTTTGGGGGTCCTTTCTGACTTCGGGGGTCTTCTTCCGACTTCGGGGGTCTTCTTCCGACTTCGGGGGTCTCTCTGGCATCTTCTCCCGGTGTCCGCATCTTCTGCTGGCTCCACCGCTATCTTCTGCCGCTCTTTTGCCAGCGGTGGCCCGGACTTCTGGATCGTCTTCTTCCCTCTTCTCTTCCAGAGATGTTGACACGACGCTCTCTCCAACCGGAATCCTCTCTGTGCGCTCCGCAACGGACTTATATAGGCGGTGACCCCGCCCCCATATGACATCACAGTCCTGGGGCATGCTGGGACTGTGAGGTCATAAGGGGGCGTGGTCATAGGATGACATGACATAGGTCCTGTTCACACTATTGTGTTAGGGTTACACACAGTACATGCATTACCATACCATTCATTCTGAATAGGACTCCAACGTTCCTTCTGAACACCATGAGAAATGCCATGCAGCCATCTCAGAAGCAAGTGCACGTAGAAAGGAAGTGGTTGAGAGGGGCTACAGGAGATCAAAAACGCTGAGATGAAGATAAGGATGTTTTTTTTTTCTAAAACAAGTATTTTATTTAAAAAAAAATTGGTTATGATACACAATGCTTTGCATTCAGAGTTTACATCTGCAGCAATGGAAACCTGTTGTCTGGCTGTTATGCTGACCCATTGGCTTCAATACCTTCCACCGACGTAGAACATTTCACCTATTTAGGCACATACTGTAGTGTATAGTGAATATGCAAAAACACGGTTGCCAACCGTACAAGTCATTAGGGAATGCTCAGTGTGGGACATTTCTTTATCGTACATGACGGGACACAGAGCACCATAATAATGACTATGTGGGTTATACACTTACCTTTAGCTGATTGGACACTGGCAACCAATAGTAAGACGGTTCCTCCCATATAACCCCTCCTACACAGGAAGTACCTCAGTTTTTTCGCCAGTGTCTTGAAGGTGATGGTCATGGCTGTTGAAGCTCTTCAGTTTCTTTAAAGAAATGTCCCACTGAGGATGTTATAATCGAATCCATTCGGATGGCTTACTAAGCTAAAGTGGATGGTACCCGAACCTCGGCTCAAGAATGAGGTGTTGCTTGTAATGTGTCCTTTTAGGCCCTTGTTAAAATTTGTATTCCTGGTCAATCGTGCCCAAGGAAAGCATAAAGGGTGCTTTACAGGTCCAGGGGTGTGGACCCCAATATGGGGGACCCGGTCCCTGAAGGTCCCTAGAGGCGCTACCCGATGTGATGGGGGGAAGATTGGGCCTGGCAAGACAGGCCCTGCTGCTTGGGATGGTGAGTACTCCCTTTGGGGCTTTTTTGTATATACATGTGAATATATGTATTTCCCCTTGTAAAACTGCTAGTTTAACCTTGAGCCTGTGCTAGGATTACAGAGGCCAGTTTGGCGCGCATTTAAAAAAAATTTTGCCTGCGAGTGCGCATGCGAGCGCGCACCGCGTGCACACCGCGTGCTCGCCGCCACTATCCATGTCACAGGTGCGCGTCAGGACGGCGCATGCGCCATGCGGTAGGCGGGTCGTCAATCGCTGATGCGCACGCTCGCTCTCATGCTAGTGCTTTTAAAGCAGGGAGCTCTGGCGTGCGCATGGAGGAAGCAGAGCGAATGGTAGGCACGTGAGCCTGGTGGTCTTGGACACAGCGATGACAGGTTTTAACTAGTTATAGTTTGTGGGGAGTACTCCTGTTTAAGTTTCCTCGTGTGTAAGCAATGTCTTCCAAAAAACGAGGAGCAGGGAACAAGGCAAGCACAGGGGTAAGAGTCCCTCCACAAATAACAGGAGACCAACCCCATGCTGATGCAGCCTCAGTTTCTTCTGAAGGACCTGCGGCTTCTGACCTGGCTGAGCTATTGCACTTGTCAGGCATAGTAGCCACTACCAATGTACCTACCTCGGCTTATGTTACAAAAGATGATTTGGCATCTGCCTTAGCGGGCCTTGAAGGCAAGATAGCTGGCATGATTGCCTCTGTAACACAGGGGGGGAAGAAAGCATAATAGATCTCCCTCCTCCGGGCCCGAGCCAAGTGGTGAGTCACTAGAGCCCCAGGATTCTTATAGCCATATAGGTCCAGGTAACCTGGAACCAGAATGGGCAGAGGATCCAGAGGAGGTGGTCATGAAGGACCAGGAGGTAGGAGAGGCTGAAGATTCCTCGGCAGAGGATTCTGGCTCTGAGGAGCCAATTTCAGCCTCCTATTGCCAGCAATTGTTTATCCAATCTCTAACGGAGATGGTACGAATTGGGTTTAAGTTACCCCCGGTTCAGGAGTCTGCACTCGCTTGTTCCACTCTGGTATTTTTGTGACATAAGCAAATTTCCCAAGCCTTTCCCTTGAATCCGTTACTGGAGCAGGTAATTTATGCGGACTGGGAGCATCCTGACAGAATATACTTACCTCCCAAAAGGTTTTCTGTTTTGTGCCCTATGGAGGAGAAGTTTAGGAAGAAATGGAGCACACCTTTGGTAGACGCTGCCATATCTTCTGTGAATAAAAACTTAACCTGTCCAGTGGATAATGCCCAGGTGTTCAAGGATCCGGCTGATAAAAAGCTAGAGTCCTTATTGAAGGCCTCCTTCTTGTTTGTCAGTGCAGCAGTTCAGCCTGCTATTGCAGCTATTGGGATTTGTCAATCCCTAAAGGATCGCTTTAAGAGGATAGTAAAGAGCATTCCTTGCCAGGGGGAATCCGCTGAAGAGCTATCAGAGATCCCTCATGCCTTGTGTTTTGCGGTAGACGCTTTAACCTCCCTGACGGTATTCCCGAGTGTGGCTCGGGGTTAACTTTCAGTCCCATTAGCGGTAACCCAGAGCCACACTCAGGATTACGTTGCAGGATCCTGGTGCAGCGTTACTTACCTTGTCCCCAGGATCCTGCGATGTCCCCCGCTGTGTCTGCGGGCTCTGTCTCCTCCGAAGCCTCGCACGGGGGGTGGAGCCTGGCGGCAAATTCAAAAAAATGTACAAACCATAACACATACAGTACTGTAATCTTACAGATTACAGTACTGTATGATATTATTTCACATCCCTTTTGTCCCCAATGCTTTGGCCCATGCCCTGCATGCAGTTTTATATGATATATACTGTTCTTTCTGCCTGGAAACTTGAGATTGTCCATAGCAACCAAAAAGTGTCCCTTTATGTCAAAAGTGGCTTTAGACCAGCTAGAAAACAGCGATAGTAAATTAGAACACTTGCAGAATTGAGCGATGGTGAATCGTGGGGAAATTTATTTTATTATTATATTATTTTTTTTAATTATTTATATTTATTATATTATAATTGATGTTTTTGTGTTTCAAACTTCATCATACCCGGGATATCTACTAGACTCTTGTTTGGACAGATTTAGGTGTGTTATTGTTAAGAATTACAGGCCTACAATATAAAACGCCAAATTTCCATGCAAAATAATTGTACCGCTTTCAGCACCTAAAATCCGAAATAATCCTACCGCCAGGGAGGTTAAAGGACTCAATTCAACAGATGTCTCGTTTTGCGTTATTAGTTCATATGCGCCGAGTATTGTGGCTAAAGAACTGGTCCGCTGAGACACCATGTAAAAGGCTACTTGCTGCCTTTCCATTTCATGGAGAACGCCTCTTTGGCGATGATCTGGATAAATATATCCAAAAGATCTCTGGAGGTAAGAGCACTCTGCTTCCTATTAAAAAGAAGGGGAAGCAGCCCTCTTATAAAATTCCTAATCCCCCAGGGCCTGGTGCCTCTTCCCCTAAATGGTATCAACGGCCTCAGCCGTCTGGGTTTAAAAGACCACAGGGTCAGAAAAAACCCTGGACCCAAAAGCCACCCAAGCCTAACTCCAAGTCTACCTTGTGAAGGGGCGCCCCCGCTCTCACGGGTGGGGGGCAGGCTTCGGCTGTTTGGGGAGGCCTGGGAGGAACTGGTTCAAGACAGATGGGTCATTTCCATTGTAAAGAACGGTTACAGAATAGAGTTCTGGGAGGTTCCCCCGAACCGCTTTCTACACTCAAGGGTCCCGGCGGATCCGGAGAAAAGAAGTTGCCTACTCCTAGCTTTACACCATCTGCTGATGCAGGGGGTAATTGTAAAGGTCCCGCACAAAGAAAGATTCAAGGGGTTTTACTCAAACCTGTTTACCGTGCCGAAACCAAATGGGGAAGTAAGGCCCATTTTGGACCTCAAGGATCTCAACTTCTTTGTAGACGTCCGATCTTTCCGCATGGAGTCGGTTCACTCAGTAATAAGATCCCTGAGAAAGGGAGACTTTTTGGCATCCATAGACTTCAAAGATGCCTACCTTCATGTGCCGATCTTCGATCCACACCAAAGGTTCTTACGTTTCACTGTAGAGGGCAGTCACTTCCAGTTTGTGGCACTGCCTTTCGGTCTAGCTACGGCCCCCAGGGTCTTCACAAGGGTTCTGGCCCCAGTACTGGCTTCCCTAAGATCTCAAGGAGTCTCCATAATAGGATACCTGGATGATCTACTTCTAAGGGATTGCTCTCGCCCTACACTAGTTCTAAACATGTCAAGTACAGTGCGGGTCTTACAACGCCTAGGTTGGGTACTAAATTTGGACAAGTCAGCTCTTTGTCCAACCCAAACAGAAGGTGAAAAAAGAACCAACACCTTCTGTCCGGCTGTGCATGAGGTTATTGGGCAAGATGGTGTCATCTTTCAGCGCAGTGCCATATGCGCAGTTCCACTCCAGAGTGTTCCAGAACAGTATCCTGAAAGCCTGGGACAAGTCTGTTCGAACCTTGGATCAACCAATGGTTCTATCTCCACAGGTTCTATGGAACCTCTCTTGGTGGTTAAGTACCAGCAACTTACAAAAAGGGAAGTATTTCCCACCAGTAGCCTGGAAAGTGGTAACCACGGATGCCAGTCTTCTCGGCTGGGGAGCAGTCCTGGAGGAAGCGTCTGTCCAGGGAATATGGTCCCAGACAGAAAAGACTCTGCCCATCAATCTACTGGAAATTCGGGCAGCTCATCTGGCCCTGCGATTCTGGACGTCCAGATTGCGGGGTTTTCCGGTCAGAGTTCAGTCTGACAACTCCACAGTAGTGGTGTATATCAACCACGAGGGGGGTACCAGGAGTCGGGCTGCCCAAAGAGAAGTAAATCATATACTAACCTGGGCAGAAAATCATGTGCCGTTTCTGTCGGCAGTGTTTATCCCGGGGGTGGACAATTGGCAGGCGGATTTCCTGAGTCGCCAGAAATTGTTACCAGGGGAATGGTCCCTGCATCCTGAGGTTTTTCTACAGATCTGCCAATACTGGGGGACCCCAGATGTGGATCTGCTGGCATCCAGATTCAATGCCAAACTGGACAGGTTTGTGTCCAGGACCCAGGATCTGCTTGCTGTCAGGATAGATGCGCTAGTAGTTCCTTGGGATCAGTATTCTCTGATATACCTTCCCTCCGATCCAAATTTTGCCGCACTTACTACGCAGAATACGGGTGGAACGGAAGCCAGTGATTTTAGTGGCCCCAGCGTGGCCCAGGAGATCATGGTACTCGGAGATTGTGAAGTTAGCAGTAGGAGATCCGTTGGTTCTTCCTTGCCGCCCAGACTAGTTGTCTCAAGGGCCCATATTCCATCCTTCTTTACGGTTGCTGAATTTGATGGCCTGGCTATTGAGACCAGACTACTGAAAGACCGTGGTATTATGGGTTCAGTCTTGTCTACTTTGATAAATGCTAGAAAGTCAGTTTCTGGAGCTATCTATTATAGAGTCTGGAAGTCATACATTTCTTGATGTGAGAAAAGCAAATGGAACCCTCGTAGGTATACGATTGGAAGGGTGCTCGCCTTTCTCCAAACAAGAGTAGACTTGCAGCTTGCTTTAGGAACAATCAAGGGACAGATTTCGGCCTTATCGTTTTTTATCCAAAGACCAATTGCATCCCATTCTTTGGTGCGAACCTTTGTCAAGGAAGTAACACACCTGAGGCCACCTCTTAAACCACCTTCATGTCCTTCAGACCTAAATTTGGTACTGTAAGCCTTACAGAGTCAGCCCTTTGAACCTACTAGGCATATCCCTTTGGTCCTATTGACCAGGAAATTTGTTTTCCTAATGGCTATAACATCGGATAGAAGGGTGTCAGAATTGGCCGCCCTTTCGTGCAAAGAACCTTTTATGGCTCTTCATGAGGACCTCGTCCGGATTTTCTACCAAGAGTGGTTTCCAAATTTCATTTAAATCAGGATATCATTTTAACTCCTTTTTTTCCAAACCCTAAAACTAGGGAGGAAAGGTCGCTTCACTCACTGGATGTGGTGAGAGCAATTTAAAGTTTACTTGCCTTTTCGGAAAACTGACTGCTTTTTGTCTTGCCTGAGGGTCCTAGAAAGGGACAGCTGGCAACAAGTTCTTCTATATCCAGGTGGATTCGCCAGAGTATTGTCCAGGCGTATGGAATAAAGCGTAGGGTTCCACCCCGCGATCTAAGAGCACACTCCACAAGAGGAGTTAGTGCATCATGGGCAGTACGCCAGCAGGTGCCTATGGCTCAGGTTTGCAAAGCAGCCGTTTGGTCTTCAGTTCATACGTTCACCAGGTTTTACCAGGTGGATGTGAAGTCTCAAAAAGAGACTGTTTTTGGCCACAGCGTGTTGCAGGCTGCTTTATAATCTCAGATCCATTGGGTCTAGGGATGATGTGTTCCCCCTCCCTCAGAGGCATTGCTTTAGCACATCCCACATAGTCATTATTATGGTGCTCTGTGTCCCGTGATGTATAATAAAGAAAAATGGATTTTTAAAACAGCTTACCTGTAAAAATCCTTTTCTTGGAGTACATCACGGGACACAGAGGTCCCTCCCCTCTTTTTCTGGGATCGTCATTGCTTGCTACAAAACTGAGGCATTTCCTGTGTAGGAGGGGTTATATGGGAGGAACCATCTTACTATTGGTTGCCAGTGTCCAATCACCTAAAGGTAAGCGTATAACCCACATAGTCATTATTATGGTGCCCTGTGTCCCGTGATGTACTCCAAGAAAAGGATTTTACAGGTAAGACGTTTTAAAAATCAATTTTTTTACTCCTATGGCTGGTCCCTGTATGTTCTTGACATTTCTCCAGTTCTACACTGGCTTTGGCCTTTGTTCCTGGTTTGCTGTTGACTCATATGACAATTAATCTCCCTAACCTGGCTTTTGCTCTGGTGCCATATTTGGGTTTCTGATATTTATTGGCTCTGTCTTCCTTCTGTATCCCCACTTACCTGCTCTTTTATCCTTACAGGATGGTGATCCTGAGAGATGTTACCTGCGTGACTCCCTAAAGTCAAGTTCCAGTAACATCATCTATTGCTCCAGTAAAGACCTAGGGTTCTGAAGACTGTGTGTTTGCTTTGGAAGAATAAATCACTTAGTGTCTTTTATGTGTGGAAGTTGCTATGTTATTTATTTATTTATTTATTTTCCATTTTAGAATATGGGATGCCTCTAGCATTTTAAAGGGTGCTTTGAATGAAAAGAAGTTGAGAAAGACTGGTTGATAGCACATGCTTTCATCTCCATTTGCAGGACCATCACTTGTCATGTTTTAAACACAGGCGGACTTTAATGCAGAGTGAGACATCATTTATGTCTACCAAGATTGCATCTTGACTATACACAGCTTCTGTGCATTGTCTCAACTAGTCAACTGCAGAACATTGAGTGATTGAGATGCATTCAGCAACTAGAGGCTGCAACCAGGGTATCTATCTCCATGCATTAATAATCATAAAAATATCAGCACTAGCTTGCAAAACCAATCATACATTCAAGTGATATATCAAATCCCATTCACATACAAGTGTAGTGTATTAAAAACCTAAATTAATATAACATATGATGTAATACTCAGAAATCTCAGTTGTGAAGTCCTTGATTAATAAATGATGCTTTATATACACCAAATTGTTCAACTTCCAAGAAATATTCCACCACTGTGCTCTGTGTGCTTTTATAAAAAAATAAAGGCTCACCAGAATGTACTCTCCTCACCAGCTGATTTTAATCCATGATTGCCGTGCAATGCATACGATTGTGACACGATAGTATGGCAATTAGAGGTTTAAATCAGGTGCAAGGAAGTGACACTGTGCCCCGTGATCTTTGACTTCTTTCATGTTGTTCAAATAGATCTCCACCTCTTTAACCACTTGCCTCCTGGGCACTTAAACCCCCCTCCTGCCCAGACCAATTTTCAGCTTTCAGTGCTCTCACACTTTGAATTACAATTACTCAGTCATGTAATACTATACCCAAATGAATTTACTGTCCTTTTTTTCATACACATAGAGCTTTCTTTTGGTGCTATTTGATCACCTCTGGGTTTTTTATTTTTTGCGCTATAAATGAAAAAAAAAACGAAAATTTTGGAAAAAAATGCATTTTTCTTAGTTTCTGTGATAAGATTTTGCAAATTATTAATTTTTCTTCATAAATTTTGGCCACAATTTATACTGCTACATATCTTTGGTAAAAATAACCCAAATTAGTGGATATTAATTGGTCTGTGTGGAAGTTAGAGAGTCTACAAGCTGTGGTGCAAATCATAAAAAATTGATCACACCTGATGTGCTGGTGGATCTAATTTCTTGCGACCCGAACAAGCATGGAAAGTACAAATACCCCCCAAATGACCCCTTTTTGAAAGTAGACATTCCAAGGTATCTAGTAAGATGCATGGTGAGGTTTTTGATTTCATTTTTTCCACAATTCTTTGCAAAATGAAGATTTTTTTTTTCCCCACAAAGTTGTCATTGTAATAGGTTATTTCTCTCACATGGCATGTGTATACCACAAATGACGCCCCAAAATACATTCTGCTACTCCTCCTAAGTATGACGATACCACATGTGTGGGACTTTTTCACAGCCTAGCCACATACGGCCCAACATACGGGGAGCACCATTAAGTGTTCTAGGAGCATAAATGACACATCTAACTTGTTGACTACCTATTACACTTTTAAAAGTCCTGGAGCACCAGGACAATGGAAATGCCAACAAAGTGACCCCATTTTGGAAAGCTAACACCCCAACGTATAATATATGAGGCATAATGAGTCTTTTGAACACTAATACGTGGCACTGGTTTCACGTGACACTGATGTGGCACTGGTGACAGATGGCACTGATATGTGGCACTGATGACACGTGACACTGATGGCAGATGGCACTTATACGTGGCACTGATGTGGCAGGTGACACTGACAGGTGGCACTGATGACAGATGGCACTGACATAGTGCCTGTATGGGCACTATTTGGGCTCTGATTTATACTGTGTTTTCACTGTAATTGACTCCTAAACAGTTGGCACTCAAAGATCTGCAGCACAGGTCGCTCTCCCTCCTCACACACGGTCTCTGTGTGAGGGGGGAGAGCCAGCAATGAGAGATGATCTCATATGTTCACACTTGAGATCATCTCTTATTGGACACTCCGATCGAGTGATAAATGGCCTCTGTGATGCAAGGGACACGGCCAACACAGAATTTCCCCGATGCATGCCTGCGGCGGTGCGCGGGGAGGGAGTAAACAAGAGGATGTCCAGGGATGCCCTCCCGGCAATTGAGCGCCGCGCTGTAGTCGTCTTTTGGCTATAGTGCGGGCGCAAAGTGGTTAAAGTTTCCTACCCTTGTTTTAAATTAACTTCATATACTGTAAATCAAAGGCAGATTCACCAGAATAACTTGTTCCCCTTTGCATCAAAGTAGGTAAAAAATCGCTCATTCCAGAAACCCAGAAAGTAATCACAAACTGCAATACGGTTTCACTTCTTCAACATTGGAACAAGAACCCTCAAGTCCAATTCCCCACTCTTGTGGCCATACTCTTGTTGGAAGTAGAACAGCAAAATTGCTTATAAACTGACTATATACAGTATGCATTGTGCCTCTTGTGCATCTATGCAGTAGGTGGCACTGTAGTATTATAGTGTATAGTACATATATTCTATAATATGACAGGATGTACCTTCCTTATTATGTTCAGTGTACTTGTTTGTGTTCAGTTCCTGTTTCTCATGCTGTAAAGACATGCTTTGCAATCCTCCATGAAAGTAAAGTCATTCTCTGCAAACAAGCTTCCACATCATTTCAATACTCTGCCAACAATCTGGCTCAGCTCAGACCAGGTAAAACAGAAGCACTTCCATTTATTGTATAAAAATACTACTCGCATACAATTTAAAACAATGTCCCTTTAAAATCTGTGTGTAATCTCAACATTTCCATGTGCACAGCTTGATGACATCTCTTCCGGTCAATGTGTTTTGTCATTTGATTTCCTTAGGATATTATAATTTGAGTTATTACATTATATGTTATATTCAAGTAATACACTACCCTTGTACAGTATGTGAATGGGATTTAGGGATTTAATATATCACTTTATTGTATGACTGCTTTTACTGGATAGTGCTGATATTGTTGTGATTATTCTGTAAAGACTGGGTGTGTATTTTTTTGGCTGCTGGCTGTTAGGTTGGAACAGGGGAGTAGTTGGGGGGGGGTTATAGCACGATTCTCATTATTATTTATATCTCAATGCAATAAAACTGATCTTCTTTTAACAAATGTCAAGTGGAGCCCCTGAGAATGAAAGCAGATGTGCTCACCGAAACAGTGTGTGGAGGGGCCAGTAGATGTCCTGGTCATATTCCAAGAAACAATGAAGTCTCATGCAGTGATGAGCAGTGAAAGCAGACTCAATTCCTTAGGTAGCCAAAGGCAGGCGACCTGCAACCTGCATGAAATCTTGGCGCAGCACACACAGTGACATATTTCTGTACAAATGTATGTTCTATACAAAAAATAGAATGTTTTTTCTGAAGATAGGGTCAGCCCAGCTGCAAGCTGGAAAATCTGTATCTACAACAACGTCGTAATGGTTCACAACACATGATGGACACCACCTCTACCACAAAGGGGCCCATTCATTATGAAGAGCAGATACTGATATTCACAAGACAACATGTACCCGGGAATGTAAGTGTCACATTGGTTGTGCTCTCAACCAGACTGTCAAACCATCAAATGGCTGGAGTCACTGATCACATGTTCAGCATCATGACAGTTGAAGACCAGAGGGCAGGATGGCAGCTTGCATCCTGCTGTTAATATAAGGGCGGAATAAAGTCACTTTTAAACACTAAAAGCCCATCAACAATATTGCTCTGCCGTAACGTACAAAATAATGTGCATAATACATGCGTTGGTGTAATTTGGTGCCATGTATCCAGAATGGCACATCAACGCACCCAACCAAAAGGTGTTCAAACATTCAGTGTACTTTTTTTTTTTTGCTTTGAAATATAAATATATTAAGCTGTTATTATAACATAATAACAATAAAGATAATTAGAACAAACTGTGCTAGCAGAACACATGAAGCTAAACATCTTACAAAGGTATTAATTAACATCAGCTACTGTATGAATAGGCGGTGCAATGTTTGGCATGCATTGTCTAGTTAATGAAGGATTTGCAATGTAAAATGCTTTTTTGTTGGATAAGATAAGAAGAGTATTTCCAGGTTCACAGGCTTTTGCTGCCCCCTGTACAGTCTTGTGTTTTCATGCGTTGAATGAGGGAAGGAACTTGCATCCAATGAACACTGTGTTTTACTGTCAGTGTTCTAATTGTCCCATCTAATTGACATTCCAGGATGTGACTGTCATATGTTCTGCAGTCCCACCTCTACAGCAGTAACTTCAATACAGTGTTATTATGGTGTAAATCATTTTTAGTAAGTTGATGTATTTTTAAAGCTGGCTGTAGACATAAATACTTAGACCCCATACACACTATTAGATTTTCTGCAGATTTTCGTCTTCAAATTTACCAAAACTTGTAATAAAACCTTAAGAGTTTCAATTTTATATTCAATCAGGCAGGCCCTTGCACTATATGGTCTTGTTAAATCTGAAGACAAAAATCTGCAGAAAATCTAATAGTGTGTATGGGGTCTTAGTTTCAGTAAGAGATAAGAGTGACATGCCGTGACAAGAGTGAGGGTTTTCCTCATCTTTTCTGTCTACACCCTGCATGAGACCAGGTTATGGTGAGGTGGACCTATGGAACCAAAAGCCTCCCATTTTGTACTGGTTACATGGGAGTCCATACTGAACTTCCTCCCTCTGTATCATCATAATAAAGGGCACAAGGCCGAGGAGTTTTAAACTAGAGGTGGGAGGAGCTTTATGGAGAACTGAGAGACTAGTTTCCTATCAGGTCCACTTTGCTTATGACTGATGGCAGTAAGAGGATCCATAGCTGCTATTCAGTCCTGTCAATCACAGTCAAGGCAGACCTGATGGTCAACTACTGTAGTCTCAGAGTTCCCCATTAGGCTCTGCCCACCGTACACTTTAAATTTTCAGCTGCTGCAACTTTTGAGTAGGTAGAGCCTGATGGGGAACTCTACAACTAGTTCCCCCTTGGGTCCGCCTTGCCTGTGATTAACAGGAATGAATAGCGTGGCTATGGAACCACCCACTGCCATCTGCTGTCAATCACAGGCAAAGGGGACCCAATAGAGAAATAATCTCTCACAGGCTTGTAGGCAGGAGTATTTTTAGTTGCCCTTTAATTGTTTTTGGGACATTCAATCTTTGTTAATTTCCTCTGGGCTGGCCTTGCCTGCTTTTTAAGGTTTGGAAGGAGACACCCCATGGTCTTTTTGGGAATGATGGCAGTGTGAGGAGAGAAGAGTGTTTCCTCACTGCAGGATGGCACCCCCTGCACCTTGGGGGAAGCCAGGGAAGGACCAGTAGAGGCCTCTGGCATACTGGGACTATAAGCAGTGTGCTCTAAACTGTGAGTAGTGCCATAGCAATATTTGAAGTGTGACAGGAGTTAAACTACCACTTGTTATCTTATCAGTACATGTACACAGGCTTGTCTATAGTGGTTTCTAGGCAGTTGAGTTTAGAGGCCTTATTTGGAACGCAAAAAAATGGCTTCAGAAGCTGAGTTTAGAGACATTTCAAGAGCTAAACGCGGCTAAACGTGGTAACTTGCATTTAGCCATGTTTCATTTTCAGGCAGTTTTCATTTAAACAAAAAAAAAAAATAAATAATATTATAATTTTAATTTTTCATTTTTTTTAAACGCTTCTAAAAGCAAACGAGGCAAAACAGACGTTTTAAACGTGGGTGAGGCTTAATGTACATGGGGCATTTTTCCAACCTCTCCAGAACGATTTAACTTGACAGATAATGGTCCTAAGTATTCAGACCCTTTGCTGTGACACTCATATATTTAACTCAGGTGCTGTCCATTTCTTCTGATCATCCTTGAGATGGTTCTACACCTTCATTTGAGTCAAGCTGTGTTTGATTATACCGATTGGACTTGATTATGAAAGCCACACACCTGTCTATATAAGACCTTACAGCTCACAGTGCATGTCAAAGCAAATGAGAATCATGAGGTCAAAGTAACTGCCTGAAGAGCTCATAGACTGTGGCAAGGCACAGATCTGGCCAAGGTTACAAAAAAAATTTCTGCTGCACTTAAGGTTCCTAAGAGCACAGTGGCCTCCATAATCCTTAAATGGAAGATGTTTGGGACGACCAGAACCCTTCCTAGAGCTGGCCGTCTAGCCAAACTGAGCTATTGGGGGAGAAGAGCCTTGGTGAGAGAGGTAAAGAAGAACCCAAAGATCACTGTGGCTGAGCTCCAGAGATGCAGTCGGGATATGGGAGAAAGTTGTAGAAAGTCAACCATCACTGCAGCCCTCCACCAGTCGGGGCTTTATGGCAGAGTGGCCCGACGGAAGCCTCTCCTCAGTGCAAGAGACATGAAAGCCCGCATGGAGTTAGCTAAAAAAAACACCTGAAGGACTCCAAGATGGTGAGAAAGATTCTTTGGTCTGATGAGACCAAGATAGAACTTTTTGGCCTTAATCACTTTTGCCTCATGGCAAGGTGCTCCATCATGCTGGAAAAGGCATTGTTCATCACCAAACTGTTCTTGGATGGTTGGGAGAAGTTGCTCTTGGAGGATGTTTTTGTACCATTCTTTATTCATGGCTGTGTTCAAAATTGTGAGTGAGCCCACTCCCTTGGCTAAGAAGCAACCCCACACATGAATGGTCTCAGGATGCTTTACTGTTGGCATGACACAGGACTGATGGTAGCGCTCACCTATTCTTCTCCTGACAAGGTTTTTTTTCCAGGTGCCCCAATCTGAAGGGGAATTCATCAGAGAAAATGACTTTACCCCAGTCCTCAGCAGTCCAATCACTGTACCTTTTGCAGAATATCATTCTGTCCCTAATGTTTTTCCTGGAGAGAAGTGGCTTCTTTGCTTCCCTTCTTGACACCAGGCCATCCTCCAAAAGTCGTCTCACTGTGCGTGCTGATGTACTCACACCTGCTTGCTGCCATTCCTGAGCAAGCTCTGCACTGGTGGTCCCCCCGATCATGCAGCTGAATCAACTGTAGGAGACGGTCCTGGCACTTGCTGGACTTTCTTGGAGGTTCTGAAGCCTTAATCCCATAAAAAACATTGCATTTGGGAAGAAGTTCATTTTCATGGTAAATAGAGACTTTGAAATTAATTGAAATTCATCTGATCACTCTTCATAACATTCTGGAGTATATGCAAATTGCCATCAAAAAAATTGAGGCAGCAAACTTTGTGAAATATAATATTTGTGTAATTCTCAAAACTTTTGACTATTGACTGTGCACACTGATGTTCTCATGACAGACTTCTTGCTGTGAATGACAGTTCCTGGCTGAATGGAGGCCAGGAGCTGGCTGATGTCATTGATCAAATATGGCAATGATCGTATTTGGTCAAGGATATCCACCAGCTAATTTACAATGTAAGTAGTGTGATATTGGTTGCTTGTGCACCAACGGCTGCCAGTCTCCTAGCCACCAATGACACTTTGCCTCTGTAGGTGGGGTGCAGCATGGTTAGGAGACAGTAACTTACACTGGCAGAATGCAAGGAAAACTTGTACTGAAGTAATGCGGTAACAGTTCAAAACCAAACCCGGTAGGAAGGCCACCCAGCCAGGTACACTTACAGATCCAGTAGCGTGACAAGAGCAGATTCCAGCAGTAATTACAGTGTCTGCTGAGAGGGGCAGAAGAGTCCTTACTCTTTCCCTCAAAAGGAATCTTTCCCTTATGCTAGTACTGTCCCTAACAGGTGAGGTACCTGTCTCTACCCTGTCCACTCACAAAATGCGCTCCAAGCCACTGGAGCCAGGGCCTTAAATAGGCTCTGCCTGACCCCAGATGGCTGTTTGAGCCACATGGGTTGGCATCATCCAATAGAATAGCTCCCCCAGTGACCCAGGAAACTATAGAGAAACCTTGTTCTTCCTGACTTCCTCTCTAACAACAGCACCGCTGCAGTGAGCGCCACCTGCTGCGGAGAAAATAGACTGTACCTGCCTACAGGTGTCTTAATAACCAATGACACAAGTGGCTTGCAAAGTGGGAAGTTATCGTTTATTGGTGGTAGTAATGCCACCATTAATTGAATGATTTCCTGCTACAACAGCAGCAGAAGATGCATGCAGGTGAACAGCCCAAATAGCTCATCCAGTCTATGAACCCGCAAACAGGGTTTGGTGGGAACTCTGCATTGCCAAGAATCTGAACCACACCTCTAGTTGTGACATCACTGTGCCACCACTGGAGTCTGCAGGACCCTCTGAGAACACTGCCAATGAACCCAAGGGAAATTGTTTACATCACCAGGCAGTGCAGGACCAAATGTGTCTCATTGCTACTTATTTAGGTAAGTACTTGGACCATCTAGCCTAATTTTTATTGAATACAGCAATTAGCTAGAGGGGAATGGATGGCATTTTTTTAAGAAGGGGGGCTTCCTTAGCCAGGCTTTAAATACAATACTTGCCTAAGGAATTAGCAAAAAGCACAGTTTAGACACTGGGAAAATTAGGTTCAGGTATTTTTAGTAGTACAAAATTACATTGTCAGAAAACCCAGAAGGAAGCCATAAAGCTTCAGTTACACAAGGCAACCCTCCTGCATAATATTTCTCTGCCAGAGACTTGATGAGTAACACAAACCACCACCACACACAATGATAGTGAAACCAACAAGATAATAACGGTATAGAGTGGGAAAAATGTTCCCTCTATAAATACTAAATAGGAGCATGACTGATGAGGCACTTGGCTTTGAAAAAAATCTCTAAAACATTTATGATTGAATGGGTTAATGAAGTTTATCCCACGTGGGACCTATCTATGAAAATTGTCTTAAGAAGAAACATATTGCCCATTGCAGCCAGTTAGAATTCTTGTTTGATTTGCAACTGTGAATTGCAGGTATGACTGTTGCTATTGGTACCATTACCCTGCAAGCACCCTTTTCATACATAAGCACTGGGGCCTATTTCATATTTTGTGTTTTCAAAAAGCATCTGAAGCTGGATTTCACTGATCTGCTCCCATTTTTTGAAGTTCACTTTTTTTCTAAATTGCAGCTCCCCTATGCACCGATATAGCATAAAATTTTTTTTGCAAAAATATAAAAGCTTTTCATAAAATCTCCAGACACGTACCGTACTGTCCTCCATCCATGATTCCAAACCTATCTATTGCTTCTGTCTTACGTCCTTACAGACTGTAGGTCATGACACAGGAAGGAGTTGACCAGCTGATCTCATTAGCACACACCCTGCATTGTCTACTGTCAGGGAAATGGCTGTAGAACTGACAATCCTGCCAGTACCCGTCATGGTCGCACCGGGCGAATCCCCATGCGCATGCACGCACACAGGTGCGCAGCGGTGGGTGCGCGCAGAAGCGCGCAAGCACCGTGACAATTGTTGGTGCCCTCTGGCCTATTTAAGCCTGCTGCAGATACATGCAGGTTGCTGGATTATCGTCAGCTTCCTGTGTCTCCTGTACCTACTATCTGTATCTGATTCCTGTTTACTACCTGGCTTTCCTGACTCCTCCTGCTCTCTGCCTGCATTGACCCCCCCAGCTTGGACTTGAGTATTCTCCAGTTTCCGCACCTGTACCATTGTATGTTCACACAGTGTTTGACCCCTGGCCTGGCTACTGACTCCGTTCCTGGTTTATCCTGCTGTACCTCATCTCGGACTGATCCTGATGTGTATGACCCCCGGCCTGGCTAATAACTTTGTTCCTGGTTGCGCCACTTGGATCTCTCCTCACACGGTTGCCCAATCAGCTTATCCAGCACACCCCAGCTGCCCTCTGCTACCCAGCTATCCAGCAGCAACAATCCGTGCACCTTTGGGCACCATACTCCCTGTCTCACTCCCAGGGGTACGCTGCACTTAGCCGCAAGGGGCGCCCTCTCAGCCTCACACCCAGGACTTGACATCTACCCTCACACTCCCAGCTGCACGTTTTTTAAATGAAATGCAATCAATCAGTGATCACCCTTCTCACTAAATACACAATCAGATTGCATAGTGTATGGCCATCTTTATACAAGTATATGGGAGGGAGTGGACAGAAACATTCAGCTGTCAAGCCCCGTTCACATCTCTGCATAGCAGGAACTTGCATTCCCACATGCGTTTTTTTTTTTTTTTTTTTGCGAGGGGGGTGTTTTGAAGCATTTTCACTCATCACACATAGGGCAGCCCATCCACCTGAATGGGCCGCCCTACACGCAGCAATCTCCCTAAAGAAGCTTCAGAACTTTTTTTTAGAGTGGAGCTTGGTGCGTTTTTTTACTGCGATTTTTGGTGCAGCACATTTCTGAAATGCAAGGAAACGCACAGATGTGAATGGAGCCTCATTGTTCTTGTCTTACCGCACCAAATTCACTTTCAGGACCCATTCACATCTAGCATAGTGGGAGCGCACATTTTGTGTCTTGTTTTTTCCTGTGACACGCATAGGGCAGCCTGCTGATTTAAATGGGCTGTGCTATACGTGGCTTATGGAACATGTTGGCGTTTTGTGGGTTGCGTGTTTTTTACTGTGCGTTTTGCAGCATTTGCCATTTGTTTTTCCACATGCCAAAATGTGTGTTTGTTTCTGTGTTTGGTGTGTTGTTAACAATTAATGGCACTGAATGCATAACTAGTAATTTTAGGTGTGTAAAGGTGGCCATACACTATACAATCTGATTGTACAATCTCCTTTAGATCTGCCATCAATTATGTAGTGCAAGGGCCTGCCTGATTGGATATAGAATGAGAGTGATTGTCGAGATAGGTGTTTCCTCCTATTATATAAATTTGGTAAATCTAAAGGAGATTTAGTTGTGCTTTCAGTGCCCCACCCCCCCCTGTGTGTGTGGGGGGGGGGGATGACTATTGCACAACATAACTGAACCACAACTTGCAGCAGACTTGCAAAATGTTTGCAAAGAAAGTTGATATGGAGTCATGCAATGTGAACTTGCTGCAAATTGTGCAATAAACTTGTGAAGCCTGGCAAGTCTAGCAATAGCTTGGCAAATCATTTTAAAACTTGCAGCACAATTGCTTGCTGTCTGGGCCTGTACTGCTCTGGTGACCGTATGTAGAAAAAAATAGTAATAAAAAAAAAAAAAAAAGGAAAAAATGTTTAAAAAAACTAAATAAAGAAGTATTAATATATTACATTTTTTCATACTGTCACCAGACATTATACCTGATCACCGCCACATCAGTCATATGATGATCCTGTACTGCTCTGGTGATCATATGTGGAAAAAAAATAGTAAAAGAAAAAAAAAACTAAGTAAAAAGTAAAATCCGAGGGTTTTCACACTGGAGCGGTGCACTTGCAGGACGGTCAAAAAAGTCCTGCAAGCAGCATCTTTGCAGCGCTGTAGGAGCAGTGTATACACCGTTCCTAAAGCGCCCCTGCCCAATGAAATCAATGGGGCAGCGCCGCCAAACCGCCAGCAAACCGCCGCTGCAGCACCACTTTTCGGGCAGTTTTAACCCCTTTTTGGCCGCTAGCGGGGGTTAAAAGCGTTCCGCTAGCAGCTGAAAAGCGCCGCTAAAACGACGGTAAATTGCCGCTAAAAAGCGGTGCTTTACTGCCACCGCCCGCCCTGACCCAGTGTAAAAGTAGCATTAACGTCCTGCCAGCGCATCACCCCAGTGTGAAAACACTCTGGCTTTCACACTGGGATTGCAGGAAAGGCCTTTTTTCAGGTGCTATTTTTAGCCCAAAAGTGCCTGAAAAACGCCCCGGTGTGAAAGGGGTCCAATAGAAGCTCTGTCTAGTTTTTATGACTGTTTCTGTTCCTATTGGGGAGATTCCTCACTCTATTAGTCCTGAATCCCACATTTTTTCATTCCTATCCAGAAGAAGAATTAATGAGAAGTCATCCAATGAGAACACCTGTTTTCGTGACAACTGTCTTTTTAGAAAGGATTTCCTCTCATTTTGAAGAGTTTTCTTCTTTCTCATAGCTCCCAACTGTCCCTCTTTGGCATACAAATCCCAAATGGTTGCATTTGCAGTATAATGGAAAAGTATTGAAAAAAGGCTTTTGACCAAACTATTTTTTATGTACCAATTCTTTATGATTCATGTAACTGAGGGCATGGCAGGGGTGTGTGGTTTGCTTGCATACTTTTAGATCTGCGGTGTCTCTCTTTGTTGTCTCGGACAACAAAGTTAGAAGGTATGCTTTCTGTTGTGTCAGGAAATGAAAGAAAAAAGGGACAGCAGAAAAAAAAATAATAAATAAAATCATGGCATTTAGCCATTCTGTCTTCTATAAAACAAAATAGGATTTGGGTTTAGGCATACTTTAAAGTGAAATGCCAACTCTATTAAGTTTTATTATATATTTGCAGCACTCCTCCCATTTGGGTGGTTGAAGATGATCACCCTGCATGGTGTAACATGCTCACATTTCACTTCTCAGGGCAGAACACTTGATTTACTGTGGGAAATAATGAAACTAGGGTGGCAGACACTTTAGTCTTTTCAAGGTTTTTTTTCTGCTCAGTAAGCTCCGCAGAGAGGGTGAGGAAACAGGATATCCAAAATAAGAAAAATAACAAATCTTAGTGGATAATGACTCTATGACAGCATTCAATGTCTGTAGTTTAAATGTTGGTTTGGACATTCTTCTCTTTCTATGTACAACCCCTGGCAAAAAGTATGGAATCACCACTCTTGGAAAATGTTCATTCAATTGTTTAATTGCGTAGAAAAAAAACGAATCACAGACGTGCCTCAAAACTATTTTCATCTAACATTCCAACCTTCTGTCTAAGAAACAGTTAAAAAAAGAAAGAAAACTGTAGTCAGTTGCAACTGTTTTTGCATTATGGTGTGCACCCCAAGGTTCAAACACACGTCTTTCTCTGCAGCCTCAGCTGCACAGGGCAGTGAATGAATAGGAAGTGCTCTGCGCTGAGTGGCTTCCTGTTCATTCACAAACTCAAGCATAGTAAATGCTGTTTATTATGCTTCAGTTATGAATGGACACAGTGAGTCAGTGTGTTCACTTTGTTCATTTAGAAAAGCATAGGAGCTGGTAAATTACATATTTACTAGCCCCTTCCCCCATTCTCCATCCTGGAATATGCCCCTCAGATGCCAGGGCGAGAGGAGAGGAGGGAAATCAGCAGCACTGTGGGGCAGGGCCAACAAGGGGGGCGGAGCCTGGGCAGTAGGGGGAATTGGCACCGCACATTGTGATTAGTTTGTGCCCAGGCACACCTGGCACACCCTCTACGCACGCCTATGGTTTTTGCAGATCAAGCAGAGGGAAAAAAAAAATGGAATCACTACATTTTGAGGAAAATATTATGGAATCACCATGTACTTTACAGTTCTAAAACAAACATCTGCATCAGATTACATTCTGAAAAATGATGTCCTCATCACCAAACATCCTTTCAATTGATGGAATAAGAAAAGTGTCCAAAATCTCAATATAAACTTGTAATTTATTGAAGATTTAATGACTGTCATCTCCCCTGTACCTGACATGCAACCCCATATCATCAATCATGTGGAAATTTGCATGTTTACTTTAAGCGGTCATCTTCATACATTTCATTGGAGCGGCACCAAACAAAAGTTCCAATATTATCACCCTGCCTAATGAAGATTCCTAATTCATCACTAAATATCACTTTCATCCACAGTCCATGATTGCTTTTCTTTAGCCCACTGTAACCTTGTTTTTTTCTGTTTAGGTGTTGAACAGTGGTGATTCCATACTTTTTGCCAGGGGTTGTAAATTCTAGGCCATTGACTCTGTGAGGAGTCACAGATAACTTAGCTGATTAACAGTGAGCAGAAGACCACAACGGGTGCCACTCCTGTTAGCTAAGAACAGGAAACTGAGGCTACAATTTGCACAGGCTTGCCTGATCTGATGAATCTCGATTTCATCACCTAACCACTTCCCGCCCGGCCCATAGCAGATGACGGCCAGGCGGTGGTTCCGTTATCCTGACTGGGCGTCATATGACGTCCAGCAGGATAACATGCAGCTGCGCGCTTAGTCTGACACACCGCTCCACCGATCTTGGTAAAGAGCCTCCGGCGGAGACTCTTTACCACGTGACCAGCCGTGTCCAATCACGGCTGATCACGATATCAATAGGAAGAGTCTGACAGACGCGAGTAGAGGAGAGACAATCGGCGGCTCTCCTGACGGGGGGGGGTCTTCGCTGATTGTTTATCAGCACAGCCCCCCCTCAGATGACCACACTGGACCACCAGGGATCGCCACTAGGACCACCAGGGAGAGGGGCAACATGTGGATGGCCAGGTATGTACCCCATGGCCATCCACATGTGCCCAATGTGCCCAGTCAGTGCCCAATCTGTGCCAATCAGTGCCCACAAATGGGCACTGATTGGCACCAGTATATTGCATTGATGCCCAGCAATGCCACCCTTAGGGGCATTCAAAGAATCTTGGGACATGTTTCACGACATGATGTGTCCTGCACACCTGAATCGCACTGCTGACATCCAGAGATAGCAAGAAACTCCAGAAAGAAAACATGACATAACATATTTAAAATAGTTTTTTATGACAATAGAGGCAGATTAGTTAAAAAGTTAAAACCGGGAGTGTAGTGGTTGTTGTAAGACATCATATTTGGGGGAGGTGTATTGATCCTGGAGTTGAGTTTTAAAGCACCCTTAAGATATACTCTGGGAAAGTTGAGCAATAGAACATCCAACAATTGCTTTAAAGAAGTTGAAGCACCCTTCAGCAGTATTTCAGCAAGGACAGCCAAAATGGTTTGTAAGATCTTTTATCAACACTATCAGACTGGAGCTAATGGTGCTTTAAAGGCTGCGAGAGAGATTCCTTCTGTACACATTACCTTTAGCCCACAGTTTGAAACTGTGAACTCGACCTTATTTTCAGAATAGAAAACGGAGAGAAATCTATTATATATTAAATCTATTTCTATTACATATTAAATCTATTATAATATGTTTTTATTAGAGTGAGAAAGGAGGGAAGCCATAAGACAGGAAATGAGGAAAAAGTGGGGTCTCAGGCAAAAATAAAAAGAAGATTTTTGGCTTATTTTAGGTTTAATACAGATTATTACTTATTATTATTGCACATGTTCTTTAGGCAGAGCAAGCCTTAATCCAATGTTAGGGGCAACATTTAACTACAGACATTGAATGCTGTCATAGAGTCATTATCCACTAAGACACCGCTCCAGGTGAGCAATCCTTACAGTCCAGATGCGCTGGGTGCAAGCCACGGCTCGCCACCGATGAGCAAAGGATGGCTGCACACCACAGGAACTTGTCACATTATTATATTTTTCTTTGGTATTTTGAGATATTCACTTGTTGTTTATATAGTCACGCATTATTGACTATTCCTCACGGACATAGGAAGCATTATCTGTGTCCCACCAACCAATTTTTGTTTATTTTCATGGTGCATTTATACACTGACTAGTATTTAAAAATTTGCTCAGTGACCATTACCTATCCTCATATTTTTATGAGGCTTTTTAGGCACTTGTTTGTTGCCACTCTCAGTTTTTTAGCGCAACTTTTTTGATTATTACACCACAGGAACGTTCCAACAATTTTATTCCAAAATTAGCAAATGACAGCCAACCAAGACAGAGTGTCCGAACCCAGGAGGTGACGCATGCGTTTCACACTGACCTCAGTGCTTCCACGCAATAAGGATAAAACTTTTTCGCAAAAGGGAGTTTAACAAGACTCGTGGCCACTCATTAAAATTAGAAGAAAAGAGGTTTAACCTTAAACTACGTAGAGGGTTCTTTACTGTAAGAGCGGCAAGGATGTGGAATTCCCTTCCACAGGCGGTGGTCTCAGCAGGGGGCATCGATAGTTTCAAGAAACGATTGGATAAGCACCTGAATGACCGCAACATACAGGGATATATAATGTAATACTGACATATAATCACGCACGTGGGTTGGACTTGATGGATTTGTGTCTTTTTTCAACCTCACCTACTATGTAACTATGTGTGCAGCCATCATTTTCTTCCTACTGTCGTTAACAGACAGGGTACCTTGTCTTACACTACCCACTCGCATAGAGCGCGCAAAACCAAGGGCCAGGGTCTTAAAAAAACTCTGCCACACCTAAGATGGCCACCAGAGTCACATGGGCAGCCAGCATCCAATTGGATCGCTGCCCGACTCAGGAAACCATAGAGCAGGGATATGCAATTAGCGGACCTCCAGCTGTTGCAGAACTACAATTCCCATGAGGCATAGCAAGACTCTGACAGCCACAAGCATGACACCCAGAGGCAGAGGCATGATGGGACTTGTAGTTTTGCAACAGCTGGAGGTCCGCTAATTGCCTATCCCTGCAATAGAGGAACTCTGTTCCCCATGACTTCCTCTCCCTCTGCAGTGCCACTGCGGTGATTGAGCGACACCTGCCTGCATGTGCTGCATGGCAGAGCTCTTTAAATGACAAAACTCAATGTCTTAAGAATTGCATATATAAGACGGAATGCTTCAGTATACAATATATTTACAGTTATAACATAAATGTATAATTATCAATGCTGTAATGATGTAATAAAAGAAAATAGAAATAAAATATTAATGAGTTATTCACATGTATTTTAGTTGCCCTCGTTAAGCCCTGTCCCAGATTTGCACAGTTTTAAATCTAGTTTAGCAGGTTTTAAAGGCCGCATTATAGGCTTCTTGTTACTTAATATAAGACAAACAGGTTTTAATAGCTGCATGTATACCGTTCATAGCAAAGTCAAACTGGTTCGGTTACGTTTCATTGATGTCACCAAAAGTCAGCTGCCTTGAATGTCCCTGCTACTTATATCGGCTGTGATAAATGCTCCTATTAAAATGCAAATACCATCCTGTACTTATGACAGATACCGAATCCAATTATGGATTCAACAGCCCATCAAATAATTATCTGCTGATTGTATATCTCGGTAGCTCTTTTGTTTTGCTCATTCAGAGGCTGACATACAAATTGTCTCATCAACAAACTTCCAAATTTGTAATTAGAAAAAAATTAATGCAGAATGAAAAAATACTGAAGGAACTGAATGATCTCCCTCAATGACCTTTATGTTGTTTTATGCCATTGTGAATTGACAAGCTGAAAAAAAATGTGACCATGAACCATGGTGAAGATGACAACTGTGTCACCATTGATTTAGTTTTGTATGAGAACTCACAAAAAAAAAACAAAATGCACCAATACATACTGTATATAAAGTGAATAAATTTACTTAGCTGAACCACCTTTCTCTTTTTTGGTTGAGTTGTTTGTAACAAAAACTAGTGTTTTCATCCAACAGTAGAAACCTAAAGCTGAACGCAAGGCAGACACATCAACATATAAAGAGATTGAGTAATCAGAAAATCATTACATGTATTTTAAATACAGCATTCTTTTTAGCTTTTTATCCTTTTTTTAACCACCTCAATACTGGGCACTTACACCCCCTTCCTGCCCAGGCCATTTTTCAGCTTTCAGCACTCTCACACTTTGAATGACAATTGCGTGGTCATACAACACTGTAAAATGCATGAAAGTAAAAAAAAAAAAAAACCTTCAGCCTTTACAACAACTTTAATGTTAATTGTTGTTAACATTTTTTTAAATGCCATATATCAGTGGTCTCCAAACTGGGGCCCTGGGGCTGGATGTGGCCCTTTGCTTGCCTTTATCTGGCCCTTGGAGCACTATTCCACCAACTGACACCATTGACGGGGTACCATTCCCTCTACTGACACCATCAATGGGGGAGTTCTGTCGAATAGTGCATCTCATCGGATAATGCCTCTGACGATCTGCGCATGTGCAGGACGTAACGTCACTCCAGCTGATATGTTGATCAGCTGGAGTGACGTGTGCAGATCATCGGAGGCATTATTCGACGATCTGCAAAGCACGGAGGGGGAATCTAATTGTCAGATTCTGACTTGCAGTCTCTGCACATGCGCGGGACTTGACACCGTCCTACAACACACCAAAATCCACACCAAAATCTGCCCTGCAACACACCCAAATCCGCCCAACAACAACAGTTTTCCACCTATGACGTCGCTCAAGTCTCGCGCATGTGCACAGAGAGCAAGGCAGAATCGGACAATTTGATTCTCCCTCTGCACTTTGCAGATTGTCGGATAATGCCTCCGATGATCTGCGCACGAGCAGTGTTGACGTCACGCCAGCTGATCAACATATCAGCTGGAGTGATGTTACATCCTGCGCATGCGCAGATGGTCGGAAACGTTATCCGAAGAGCTGCACTATTCGATAGAACGGGGGCACTATTCCTCCCATTATAACCAATGATGGAGCAGTAATGCCGAGGCATTTTCTATCCCGAAAGACAGTAAACTGGCCCTTTGCTTAGAAAGTTTGGAGACCCCCTGCCATATATCATTTATCCAGAAACTTTACAGAGAACGCAGCACTACACATTACAATTGGTGCCTGTGAACATTTAATTGTGCAGTGTGTAATCATTTAGTGACTTCATTGTTGATGAATCACAGATAACCTTTATTTTTATGTTTATTGAATCATACATTATAATTAGCTGGACACTGCAATTAAGTGCTGTTAGTGCCGTCTACGGTTGTTTTGGATAATGAGAAAGGCATTTGTAAATGAGATATCACTTCTAGGCTGCTATTCTTCGCTGTTATTTTGATGGTGAAGGCTCTGCAGACAGAGCGACTATTGGCAGCCACTCATTTATAAATGACTCACTAATACTAACTGCATTTTTTTTCCTGACAAATTTGGAGCATCCCACATTCTAAACATATTTATTTACTACACTGAGTCAGACGCAGTTGTGTGTCAAACCCTGATAGCACTTGTTATTTCTTTCTGAAAAGAGTCAGTAATCCATAGAGATGAGATCAGACGTCCTCCAAACTTATCTGAACATCACAATTGTGCTTTTTTTTTTTTAACTTCAATCAGCTGCGAGCCGGGCCATTCCCTGCCCTGCAGCACATACACAAATGGGCAGGGTGCTGGTGACATCAATGTGTTAGATGGACACATGCTCATATTTACCCAATGACATTAACCACTTCAACCCCGGAAGGATTTACCCCCGTCCTGACCAGAGCACTGCGTCACTTTAACTGACAATTGCGTGGTCGTGCGACGTTGCACCCAAACAAAATTGACGTACTTTTTTCCCCACAAATTGAGCTTTCTTTTGGTGGTATTTGATCACCTCTGCGGTTTTTATTTTTTGCGCTATAAACAAAAAAAGAGCCACAATTTTGAAAAAAAAAAAACAATATTTTTTACTTTTTACTATAATAAACATCCCCCAAAAATATATAAACTATTTTTTTTCCTCAGTTTAGGCTGATATGTATTCTTCTACATATTTTTGGTTAAAAAAATAGCGATAAGCGTATATTGATTGGTTTGCGCAAAAGTTATAGCGTCTACAAAATAGGGGATAATTTTATGGCATTTTATTATTAATTTTTTTTTTATTAGTAGTGACGGCGATCTGCGATTTTTATTGTGGCTGCGACATTATGGCGGACACATCAGACACTTTTTGCACTATTTTGGGACCATTGTCATTTATACAGTGATCAGTACTATAAAAATGCACTGATTATTGTATAAATGACACTGGCAGGGAAGAGGTTAAACACCAGGGGGCGATCAAGGGGTTAAGTGTGTCCTAGGAAGTGATTCAAACTGTTGGGGGGGTGGGCTACTACTCACATGTCAGCGATCACTGATCCCGATGACAGGGAGCAGTAATCTCTGTCATGTTGCTAGGCAGAACGGGGAAATGCCTTGTTTACAAAGGCACCTCCCCGTTCTTCTACTCCGTTACACGATCGCAGTCACCCGGCGGACATCAAGTCTGGGGGACCCGCGGTCGTGGGACATGCGGCGGGCCCACAATGCCGCATCTTAAAGGGGACGTACCTGTACGCCCTTTTGCCCACCTGTGCCATTCTGTCAACGTATATCGTCGTGTGGCGGTCGGGCAGGGGTTAAAGTGGTTGTAAACCCTTTCATAGAGCCAGTGAAGTGACTGCCCTCAGGTGATACACAGAGATGAACCAAATCTCCCTATATAAGTTGTAGCTGTTTATCTGCTCTTCTCTACATCTGTTTAAAGTCCAGAAGCTTGTCTGAGCTGTCAGAAAACAGGGGCCAGAGAGCTGAAATTGCACACTGCAGAACTCAGTGAGGAGAGCTCTGGGAGCCGATTGGAGGGCGCAGACCCCCCCCCCCCGCTTCACACAGCACACAACAGAGCTGAGGTTGTCAATCACATGCTGTGTGCTGGAGGTCCCTCCCCTGTCACTTTTTTTCTATTGGTGTCAGGGAAAACTTGTCAGAAGTGACTCATGCTGATAGCAGAGAAAAGTAATAGGCCTGGAACTGCATGCACAGCATAGCTGGAGGGCCCGCATTACTGAGTTTCTGGGCAGGTTAAAGAGGTTTGGTGTGAAAATGTGGGTAGGCTTGTCTTATTGGATGACCAGGGGGGGGGGGGTAGAGTGTGACACCAGTGGTCTAGCAGAGGATGGGAGTTGCAAGGTTAGTACACGGGCCTGCCTGACTGCATACAAATTTAAACTCTTAAGGTTTAAACCTCATATTACATGGTTTTGGTAAATCTGAAGACAAAAATCTGCAGAACATCTAATAGTGTGTGTGGGGCCTTAGTGCTCTTAATTGAGACAAGTACACACTATAGAGGGATATGCTTTGTTCATATTTCATGTCTGGGGTTTACAACCACTTTAAATGTAGCCATACACACACACACACATATGTGTGATCAGCTTATTGTAAGCGATGATGTGTGTGTTCAATGGAGATTTGTGCTGAGAGAATATTTGGGTTTGTGTTGATCACCTCCTTGTAAAAACACTGGTTGGCCATCGACCTCTGTGTTCAACACTGCAAAGGACACTGACCGGGAACAAGCATGCAGCTAGTGAATTATAAGGGCAGTCAGAACTCCTGACCTATACATTGTATATCAGGCCACTAGTATTGATAAATTATTTGAATCACTGGCAAACAACATATTTCTGTTAGTACAGGTTTCCTTTAATAACAAGATTTCTCTGTATTGTCTGTAAATATATACACAGCATTAGCCATATTTACAGTATCTAAATCTGCTAGCATTTCTAACACACCCCTACCTCTAGATCAGTGGTTCTCAACCTTTCTAGTGCCGTGACCCCTTGATAAAATTTCCCAAGTTGTGGGGACCCCTAACAGTAAAATTATTTTTGTAGCCTGGGTTGTCAGCACCCAAGGCAAGACAAGTAATTTCACCCTTAACCCATGGACATTTAGCGCTCCCTGAGTCCCTTCCACTCGTACAGTATTACAACCCCTTATGGTACATTTTAGGATGTATCACTCTCTCTTTGTTCTCCTTTCTTTCCCTTTTATCTCTCTCTATCCTAATTTCTTGTTTTTTTTCTCCATCCCTCTCTCTAGCCATCTTTCTTGTTCTTTCTCCTAATTTTTCTCTCTTTTTCTTTGTTCCTCCCCCTCTTTTCCTCTCCTTTCCATGTATTCTCTATTTGTATTCCTTTTCTTACTCCTTGGTTGGGGGGTAGAGGGAATGGTAGGAGTAGCAGTGCTGGCGGGGAGTTGGGAGGAGTAGCAGTGCTGGCGGGGAGTTGGGAGGAGTAGCAGTGCTGGCGGGGAGTTGGGAGGAGTAGCAGTGCTGGCAGGGAGTTGGGAGGAGTGGCAGTGCTGGCAGGGAGTTGGGAGGAGTGGCAGTGCTGGCGGGGAGTTCTGATCAGCCAGGTGCTCTTGATCAAGGTCATCTGTTGATCTGAGAACTGTAGTGGGACCCGTTAATGGCAACTAATTACAGGAAGTGCTATTCACTGTGTCTCCAGATTCACTGTGTCTCTGACTTTGTGGTGTCTCGTAGCAGTGACACCTATGCCAAAATCAGGAGATAGGGTCTCCTCCAGCCCCTCCCACTTCACAGTCCTCACCAGTCAGCTCACCTCTAGTCTCTGCCCCCAGCCATGCCGTGAACTGAGTGCAAAGAGACTGAGTGGGCAGCTGCGGGCTCCAGGAACAGCCTAGCTGGGTGGCCACAGGCTCTGGGGAAAGCCCTGCTGGGCAGCCACAAAAAGAGAGGTGTGGGCTTCAGGAACAGCCCAGGATTCAGTGACCCCTGGCAAATCATCATTCGACCCCCAAGGGGGTCCCGACCCCCTGGTTGAGAACCACTGCTCTAGATGAACAATGCTGCTGTCCATGGTGCCCCGTTGCTCTTTCATCCACAGTGGGGGCACTCTAATACCGGATGTGTGTTACTGGCCAGATCATCAGGTGAAACAGAGGGAAAAGGCCTAAAAACAAATGCAGCCACCACATCTAATGATTGGTTAGACCTATTAAAGTCATGATCTGCCATATTCCATGATCATTTGAACAAATTTCTGAAAACCATACTGAAACATTTTCTGCCCACCGTATAGTAAAATGACAGCGGGAGGGATGCACTCTCTTTCTGGGACGACATTATATGACAGCACCCCAGAACCACTGCTCTTGCAGTGGTTCTGGGGTGTTCCTAGGACACAGCGCGACCCTGATCTCAGTAAAGAGCGGTTCTTTACCCATGTGATCGGTTGTGTCCAATGACAACCGGTCACATGTAAACAAGGAAGTGCCGTTTATCGGCTCTCCTCGGCTCACACTGACAGTGTGTGGTGTGGAGAGCCGATCAGTGGCATCTCCTCACAGAGGAGACCTGTACAGGTAATCAGGGCACTGATCATCGGTGCCCTGATTACAGTACAGCCCAAGCAGTACCAATCAGTGACACCAATCAGTGCCCATTAGTGATGCCAGTCAGTGCTGCCTTTCAGTGCCCATCAGTGGCTGCTCATCAGTGCCCATCAGTGCCGCCTATCCTTGCCGCCTATTACTGCCCATCAGTGCGGCATATTAGTTCCTCCTCATCAATTCCACCTAATCAGTGCCCATAAGTTCTGCCTCATTGGTGTAGCCTATCAGTGCCGCCTCATCAGTGCAGATCAGTGAAGAAGAAAAATTACTTATTTACAAAATTGACAGAAACTAAGAAAAACTTTTTATTTTTTCAACATTTTCACTCTTTTTTTCTCTTTTCACTCTTTTTTTTTCCGTTTTTTAGCAAAAAAATAATAATAAAATAATAAACCCAGAAAAAAAAAAAACCCAGCAGTGATTAAATACCACCAAAAGCAAGCTCTATTTGTGGGAAAAAAATGATAAAAATGTAACTTGGGTACAGTGTTGCATGGCCGCGCAATTGTCATTCAAAGTGCGACAGCTCTGAAAAACTGAAAATTGGCCTGGGCAGAAAGGGGTGAAAAGTACCCTGTAGGCAAGTGGTTAAGCTGTCTATAAACCAGTAGAACTTTGAAATGCTTCATCTTCTAAACATTTGTTTGATTTTCTAATTTGTTTTTGATTGTAGTGATGAGTTATTTCAAAGGAGCAGAATGAAAAATTTCTCTTGAACAAATTAAAGGATAAGTTCACCTTTTGTAACATTTTATATGTTACACTCCTCTTCAGGGTGTAACATGTAAGATGTTACAGATGCACCGGACCCCGCTCTCCCCCAATACCCCATTGTGACAGTTAGTGGAGGATTTTCTCCCCCTACCCCCACTAGCTGTCACATTCTGCAACAAACGTGGCTGTGCTGGGCTCCGCCCGGCTGCATCATCCATTCACTGTATTCTGTGAATGGAAAAACATCAAGGTCCAATGGCCTTTGTGGCTATCGGCTTGTAGTTAAGTGTTCTTGCATAGCAAGACCACTTACTGTTATCTCACATATATATTAAGTGTTCTTGCATAGCAAGACCACTTAAGCCGCGTACACACGGTCGGACTTTTCGTCTACAAAAGTCCAACGGACGCTGACGGACTAAAGCTGGCTGGTAATCCGATCGTGTGTGGGCTTCTCCGGACTTTCAACGTACTTTTTTAGCCTCAAATCCGACGTACTTTAGATTTGAAACATGCTTCAAATCTTTACGTCGTAACTACGACGGACCCCGAAATCCGCTCGTCTGTGTGCTAGTCCGACGGACAAAAACCCACGCTAGGGCAGCTATTGGCTACTGGCTATGAACTTCCTTATTTTAGTCTGGTGTACGTCATCACGTACGAATCCATCGGACTTTTGTGTGGTCGTGTGTAGGCAAGTCCGTTCGTTAGAAAGTCTGCCACAAGTCCGCCGCAAGTCTGCCGAAAGTCCTCCGGAAGTCTGTTGGACAGGCTGTCGGACTTTTGTAGCTGAAAAGTCCGACCGTGTGTACGCGGCATTACTGTTATCTCACATATATATTATTCTTATTATTATAGCCAAATTTACCACCCTAACTCCTCCCACAGTTTTTACACTACATAGACAAGTAATATACCGAAACGTGCGGATTGTTCCCGAATGGTGTGCTATTACTTTGTGGAACGTTTCGCCGAATGGTTCACGAAATATCGTCGTTTTTGCGGCGAAATTGGTCCCATAGGAATGAATGGGGAAACTAGAGTGGGAGATGACAAAAGCTGGAAAATCAGAACATGATTTCTAAACTGCCTCTCCCTCATTTTCAAGCCCACCTACACAAATCTTATATCAAAACGTTCAGCTATCCCTGCTGCCACTAAACATGTCCACGGCTAAGCCATAGTCCTGATAGTTTTCACAATATGACCATTTGTTTGCAACTCACGCCGTCCATTGACATTCATTGAAACTACACTCTAGCCCCCTCCAAATTTGAAGGGCAATTTCTAAACTGCGACTGTGCCTTCATTTTTAATATTTCAGAGACATACTATACATCAAAATCTAGGTCTAGGTCTTGTGATTCTCACAATATAAAGATCTTCGCTGTAGGATGTATAGTTTTTAAAATACGGCCATTTGTTTAGAGGTCATTTCAGGAAATTTTAGCCATTAATCAGAGTGTACTGTTAGTGTTTGTTTTGTTGCCATGGTTACCAAAGCTTCTGTTATACACAGGGGGGAAGGTGGCTGGAGCATCTCAGCTGATTACAGAGCCCGGGGGAGGGGACAGACACACCATGTACTGATTTATAATAGAGGAATATGATGGGGCAGTTTTGATGGGGTAATTCTGATGGGGCAGTTTTGATGAAGCAGTATTTGGGAAGCATAAACAGGGCATGAGCGTTGCTAGGAAACAGTGGTTGTAAACACAAGATGCTGAGACACTCCAAATGCATGTGACTTCATCTGCTAGACTTGATAATGCTTGTAGACTCCTCCACAGATACATAGACAGTCTGAAGGACTGTGGCATTACACCCACAATCTGCTGATCATGAGTGCGATGCTTTATAGGTCCATTAGGAAAAAAACCATAAATGCATATTTTTTTACCTGCAAAAAAACTTGCATTTATTATTATTTTTTTTTTTTGTAAACGTGCCCATTCGCTAGCGGGGGGAGCCAATCTGTGGGTCCGGCGGACTCTATGTCCGCCGGCCAACCGAGATCGCTCCACAGAGAGGCAGAACGAGGATCTGCCAGTGTAAGCAAAGCAGATTCCCATTCTGTCAGGGGATTAGAGTGAGATTGTCTGTTGCTAGTGATTAGGAACAGCGATCTTTCTGTACTCCCAGTCAGTCCCCTCCCCCCATAGAAACACCTCCCAGGAAACATTTAACCCTCTGATCACCCCTGGTGTTAACCCCTTCCCTGCCAGTGTCATTTATACAGTAATCAGTGCATTTTTATAGTTCTGATCACTGTATAAAGGTCACTGATCCCAAAAAAGTGTCCGATCTGTCTGCTGCAATGCCGCAGTCCCACTAAAAATTGCAGATCACTGCCATTACTAGTAAAAAAAAAAAAAAATAACAATGCCATAAATCTATCCCCTATTTTGTAGATGCGATAGATTTTGCACAAACCAATCAATATACGCTAATTGTTTTTTTTTTTTTACCAAAAATATGTAGACGAATACATATTGGCCTAAACTGAGGAGGACATTTTTTTGGGGGATATTTATTATAGCAAAAAGTAAAAAAAATATATATTTTTTTCAAAATTGACGGTTTTTTCTTGTTTATAGCGCAAAAAATAATAACCACAGAGGTGATCAAATACCACCAAAAGAAAGCTCTATTTTCGTTTGGGTACAATGTTGCACGACCGCGCAATTGTCAGTTTAAGCGACGCAGTGCTGTATATCAAAAAATGGCCTGATCAGGAAGTGGGTAAATCCTGTGAATGTGGTTTTTTGTTCGGGAAAAATAGTAGATGTTGTAAGGGAATTAGTTTACTACATCTGGGTTTGCATTCAAGGTTCAGGTCTAAATTACATTTTAAGAGCCTATGAGCAAAATTAGTTTACTCAAAGTAGGCAACTGTGTTCCGATGATATGATGAAAATGCTTTCTTCTACGTACATTCAAAGGAAAATCTAATGCCGCGTACACACGAGCGGACTTTTCAGCATCAAAGGTCCGACGGTCTTTCCGACAGACTTTCAATGGAGTTACGACGGACTTTCGAACTTGCCCACACACGAACGGACTAAAGTTCGTTTGAAAGTCCGTTGGTTTGAACGTGATGATGTACGAAGGGACTAGAATAAGGAAGTTCATAGGCAGTAGCCAATAGCTGCCCTTGCGTTCGTTTTTGTCCGTTGGACTAGCATATAGACGAACGGATTTTTCGACCTGACTCGAGTCCGTCAGAAAGATTTGAAACATGTTCCAAATCTAAAGTCCGTCTGATTTTCGACAGAAAATGTCCGCTGAAGGTCCGATGAAGCTCACATACGGATTCATTCTGTCGGACCAGTCCGGTCGAAAAGTCCAGTTGTGTGTACACGGCTTTACAGTGTATTACCAGCTTTACATGTGATAAGTTCCACTTCTTTCAAGGCCTTAGGGCTGTCACACCAAATTCCAAATTGGGAAGTTGACATTTCTGGTATAACTTGGGCTGTTCTATGTTGAATGGAAGAGGACAGAATTTTGCACAAGATTCCATTTTAATAAAACATGTAAGAAATGTTGGCATTATTAACCAAGCAAAGCCAACACATAAAGTATTCAAAGCAGGCCTAATAAAGCTTATATCTGTGTACACCGAAATACAGTCTCTTTAATGTCAACTTTTTATGGTTTTCGTAAAAGTGTCCACAAAAAGACCCACAAACTGAAACTTCAACATATTTATTGGGCAACGCAAACATTTTGTGGCCCCATCTGCCTTCATAAAATATTTCTCCTAGAAGTTTTACAAGAGATACAAGAATAATACTTGTTTCACTAAGAGAATGTCCTTTAATAATTGGGCTTGGAAGAGAAGAGTATCTGAAAACAGAGCAGGCCCAAAAAGTCATTTTTGAAGAAAAGCTTTTGATCTTTGTGAATCACAGATCAAAAGCTCAGAGATCAAACCACATCCTTTCCTTTAGTTTGGGTTATTATGGGAAAGTACTCCAAACTGGACAATGCCCGAAGAATAACAACACATTCTCTAAACTTAATGGAACAATACACGTTTATACTCATCCTGTCATAGGAGTAACACAGTCATAATTAGCTTAAAAATATAGAAAAACGTGACTCCTGCACTACCAACAGTGTAGTGAAGTGATAATTTATGTGACTGCTGCTAGCATCCAATTGTGTTCCCACAAATCAAAGTAAAGTATAAAGTATTAAAAAAAAAATATGTGTACATTAGAATACAATATTGATGTCACTATTAATGTAAAGTTATAACTATGTTTGCATATGTTTAGAGCTGTACATTATTTGTGATCATTAGGTTCAATACTCTAACAAAATTGTATTCTATTTCACACATTTTTTTTAATGCTTCATACTTACACACTTAAATTGTTAATGTGAGAGGAGCTGGGGCAGCGCAGCATCACCATTTTATAGTATTTCTACAGTCATAATTAGTTACATTAGGTCAAGTTACAATATAGTTACATGTACTGTAAAGGAACTACTGTAGGATATTATATTCATTAAAATAAACATTTTTATTTTACATGGAGGAAAAGTAGAAAGTGTGTAAAACTGTTGAGGCCTCGTAAAGAATGAGTGTTAAAATTAATTAAATGAATACCCTGGCCAACTAAATGAATTAACATCCAAGTGCTTGATGCACCTCAAAGTGGATGTAAACCTGATTCTTGAAATTTTCAGTGCTTTCTTATCTCTCTTCAAAGCACTATGTCCCATAGCTGTCTCCTGCTCCTTTCTTCTGTTATCAGCATGATAACTCCTGACAAGTTCTCCTTCACATATGATAAAATCAGCCAGAGTTTTGTGTTGGGGAGGATGCTATAAATAAATTAGCTATTCAAGGAACAGAGCTGAAAGTCTCTACCTATGAGGAGAGGGGGTGTGTGCCTTTCCGCCAATCAGCTGTCTTGGCTGTATGTCCAGGCTTCAATGCAGTGCTAACCAGGAAGAGAAAATCTCCTAACAGGACGTGCACTTTCTAAACAGTATATAAAGCTAAAGACAGCAGATATACATGTAAAACTTATGTAGGGAAATTTGTTTCATCTCTGTGTATCATCTGAGGCTGTTCACTTCACCTTGAGGGTTTACATCCACTTTAAGGAGTCTAGATGCATTCACACGCGGCAAGCGTTTCCAGGAGGAAAGGCGTTTAGGAGAGCTGGGCAATTGTCCTGTGGGCATTAGGCCTAAGGATAAAACTATAATAATAGTACCAACAATAAGATTGTGGTTCCTACTCGTAACACCACTATCTGCATGGAGTTTGTATATTTTTCCAGTGCCATGTGGGGTTTCCCCTGGGGGCTCCAATGTCCCACTACAGTTCAAAACATCACTCCCTTAAAGCCCTTCAACTGACATCACATGACCCATTGGTGGTGACATGATCAGCTGCCTCAGGAAGCTTACATTTCTGAAAGGTATATGTTTTTTTTATAGATTTTTATATATGCTGCCTACTGAATTTTTAAATTATTCTACATTTGATATTCAGTACAAATTTAAAGAAAATCTTAAAGCCAAACTCTTGCCCCAACCCTGCACACACTGTTCTCCTCCCTTCACACACTGCCCTTCACCCTGCACACATTTCCCCCATCTCTGTACACTGCACCTCTCCCTCTACACCTTGCCCTTCTCCCTGCACACATTTCCCCATCTCTGTACACTGCACCTCTCCCTCTACACCTTGCCCTTCTCCCTGCACACATTTCCCCATCTCTGTACACTGCACCTCTCCCTCTACACCTTGCCCTTCTCCCTGCACACATTTCCCCATCTCTGTACACTGCACCTCTCCCTCTACACCTTGCCCTTCTCCCTGCACACATTTCCCCATCTCTGTACACTGCACCTCTCCCTCTACACCTTGCCCTTCTCCCTGCACAATTTTCCCCATCTCTGTACACTGCACCTCTCCCTGTACACCTTGCCCTTCTCCCTGCACACATTTCCCCATCTCTGTACACTGCACCTCTCCCTCTACACCTTGCCCTTCTCCCTGCACACATTTCCCCATCTCTGTACACTGCACCTCTCCCTCTACACCTTGCCCTTCTCCCTGCACACATTTCCCCATCTCTGTACACTGCACCTCTCCCTCTACACCTTGCCCTTCTCCCTGCACACATTTCCCCATCTCTGTACACTGCACCTTTCCCTCTACACCTTGCCCTTCTCCCTGCACACATTTCCCCATCTCTGTACACTGCACCTCTCCCTCTACACCTTGCCCTTCTCCCTTCACACATTTCCCCATCTCTGTACACTGCACCTCTACCTCTACACCTTGCCCTTCTCCCTGCACAATTTTCCCCATCTCTGTACACTGCACCTCTCCCTCTACACCTTGCCCTTCACCCTGCACAATTTTCCCCATCTCTGTAAACTGCACCTCTCCCTGTACACCTTGCCCTTCTCCCTGAACACATTTCCCCATCTCTGTACACTGCACCTCTCCCTCTACACCTTGCCCTTCTCCCTGCACAATTTTCCCCATCTCTGTAAACTGCACCTCTCCCTGTACACCTTGCCCTTCTCCCTGCACACATTTCCCCATCTCTGTAAACTGCACCTTTCCCTCTACACCTTGCCCTTCACCCTGCACACATTTCCCCATCTCTGTACACTGCACCTCTCCCTCTACAGCTTGCCCTTCTCCCTGCACACATTTCCTCATCTCTGTACACTGCACCTTTCCCTCTACACCTTGCCCTTCACCCTGCACACATTTCCCCATCTCTGTACACTGCACCTCTACCTCTACACCTTGCCCTTCTCCCTGCACACATTGCCCCATCTCTGTACACAGCACCTCCCTCTCTACACCTTTCCCTTTTCCCTGCACACATTTCCCCATCTCTGTACACTGCACCTTTCCCTCTACACCTTGCCCTTCTCCCTTCACACATTTCCCCATCTCTGTACACTGCACCTTTCCCTCTACACCTTGCCCTTCACCCTGCACACATTTCCCCATCTCTGTACACTGCACCTCTACCCCTATACCTTGCCCTTCTCCCTGTACACATTTCCCCATCTCTGTACACTGCACCTTTCCCTCTACACCTTGCCCTTCTCCCTGCACACAATTCCCCATCTCTGTACACTGCACCTTTCCCTCTACACCTTGCCCTTCTCCCTGCACACATTTCCCCATCTCTGTACACTGCACCTTTCCCTCTACACCATTTCCCCATCTCTGTACACTGCACCTCTCCCTCTACACCTTGCCCTTCTCCCTGCACACATTGTCCCCTCTTCCTGCACACCTTGCCCCAACCCTGCACACACTGTTCTCCTCCCTTCACACACTGCCCCTCCCTGTTCCCACTGCTCATACTACCCTCCTCTTTACACACATTACCACTCCCCCCCGCCATACACACTGCCCACTCCCAACACAAACCCTCTTCCCCTCCTAGCACAAATTCTACCCCTTCCCCTTCAAATCTCCCCAACACAAATCCCCCTAATGGTTTTTTTGTGGAATAATAAACTAATGCTAAATGTCATCCAAAGTGTAGCATATCCACAACCTTTTATTCTTTTACATCCAGTGTGTGAGTTTCCTTCCAAGTGACTCCTCAACTGAAGAATGCTCAACAATGAAGAATGAGATTAAAGCAGAGTTCCACCCAAAAGTGTAACCTTGGCTTATCTGTCTCCTCCCCCCTCCTGTGCCACATTTGGCACCTTTCGGAGGGGGGGGGGTTGAGTGGATATTTGTTGCAGATAAGGTACCCGTCCCCCCTTCCATCGGACCTCACCGCGTCGAGGTACGTCAGAAGTTCGGCCCCTCTCCTCCTCCCTCCTCCTTCCCCTGCCGCTGGGCCAGTTAGAGAGCAAAGTGCAGTAGGAAAGCAGCTGTGAAGTCGCAAGGCTGCACTGCCAGTTTCTCTTACAGGCTATGGTGGCGGCAGCACCCAAGAGCTGATAGGAACATCGGCTGGGGTGCTGACATCGCTGGATTTCAGGACAGGTAAGTGTCCTAACATTAAAAGTCAGCATCTACAGTATGTGTAGCTGCTGACTTTTAATTTTTCCGTGTGGGGGCGAAATTACGCTTTATGCATTTCAAAAAAAGGAGGGTTGGGACTTTAAATGAGGTCCGTGACAAGCAGTTGGTAGTAAATTGGCACATAGTTAAAGTGGAGTTCCACCCAAAAAAAAAAAAATTTCATTAATGTGCATGGAAAAAAAAAATTAGGAAAAAATTATTTTTTTTTACTTATCTTATAATGCCTGTTGCTATGTGGTCCCTCAAAATCTGCCTCCTTTAGTGTCTGGGCTCCTGATGTCACTTTCCTCGGCACAGGAAGAGAGATCACCTCCCCCCCTCCCTCTAGGCAATCATCTGGGACACGTGACAGTCACGGCGCGTGGCGTGGCTCGCGCCTGCGCAGTGGGTGCCTGGCTCTGAAGCCACAGCCAGGCACCCACAGTTAAAATGCCAGCGCTGCCGAGCGGAGGAGGCGACGAGCGGGGCTTCGATCCCCCACATCGCTGGACCCTGGGACGGGTAAGTGTCTGATTATTAAAAGTCAGCAGCTGCAGTATTTTTTTTAAGCGGAACTCAGCTTTAATTCGTATAATTAGGTACAAGTGAGATCATAACACAGCACAATATAAATCATAATAGTGGTAATGTTGAGAGCAAATGTTTATTGAAAACACCTAATCAACAGATGATAAAATTTAAAATGTAACAATTCATACATGAGATAGAACATAAATGTCAATAATGGGGAAAAAACATAATACATTGTAGCATACAGACATTGAGTTGGAAGCTGAGTGTTAAAAAAACAGTATTTTGATAATTCATATTGGTAACAAATTCATAGGTTAAAAATTCAAAAGTATAAACGCATGGGGAAGTTAAAAACCTTTCCGCACACCAGGCCAGTTAGAGAGCGCAGCGCGCTTCGTGCATGAGCAGTAGGGAACTGGCTGTGCAGTCTCAAGGCTTCACTGCTGGTTTCCCTTACAGGCAATGGCGGAGGCAGCACCTGAGAGCTGATAGAAACATCGGCTGGGGAGCCATCACTGGATTCCAGGACAGGTAAGTGTCCTAATATTAAAAGTCAGCAGCTGCAGTATGTGTAGCTGCTGACTTTTAATTTTTTCGTGTTGCGGGGGGGGGGGGGGGGGGCGGAACCCCACTTTAAGCATTTATGTGATCTCATTCTATGTTGCATTGTCCATTTATCAGCTCAAACACCACAGAATGCCATTTTGTCCATTACATACTCTTTTATCTTATTTTCTATATTTCTATATTTTCATAGTTGGATTCTTATTGATTTTATGCAAGTGCTCCTTGAGGTTTTTCCCTTTTATGGCAAATGTAGGGAAAGTCACAATCTGTTAATAAAACAGCTATATTTATTGGCTACAATCAAGTCACTCCTTTCTTGTATAATCAGTAAGTAGTTCTATCATATTCTAAGGGCACTTCCACAGATTTGTTTTAAAACTTGAATCAATATTTCTTAGTAGTAATTGAATATGCAACCTAAAAGGATCTTATTGATCTTTTGTGTATTTCTTAAAAAATTGAATGTGCCAAAAGGCAATCATCAGTTTCTTTTCGACTAGCTTTCTGAGTTTGAACTTAAATGTATTTTATCTCAAACATTTTCTGTAGGTGATTAGAACAAGTTTGCTGAATTTGATTCATAAAAAATACAATATTGATGTCACTATTAATGATCACACGATCGGACCGTTCAGGTCCGCCTGTCAGTTTTGACGGCGGACCTGAACGGGCGCTCCATGTTAGCCTATGGAGCGACGGATGTCAGCGGAGACATGTCTGCTGACATCCGACCCAGTCCGATCCGCTAAAAGCAGACAGATGCCTCTACGCTTGGATCCGTCACTGGTGGATCGGATCGGGTGAGATCTGATGAAAACGGACACGCTGTCCTTTTTCGTCCAATCTTTCCATAGGCAGCAGCGGCTCTTGACAAGCCCCTCCCCGCTCAGTGAGCAGAGAGGGACCTGTCATCCGCCGGCTCAGCGGAGATCAACGGAGAGATCTCCCACTGAGCCAGCGGACCGAGGCAGACTCCGTGGAACTGGAGTCCGCCTCGTGTGAAAGGGGCCTTAAGCTATAACTATGTTTGCATATGTTTAGAGCTGTATATTATTTGTGATCATTAGGTTCAATACTCTAATAATATTGTATACTATTTCCCAAATGTTTTTAATGCTTCATACTTACACACTTAAATGACAAAAGGAAAAGTAGAAAGTGTGTAAAACTGTTGAGGCCTCGTGAACATTGTGTGTTAAAATTAATAAAATGATTACCCTGGCCAGCTAAATGAAATAACATCCAAGTGCTTGATGCACCATAAAGTGGAGTAAACCCGATGTCATCCTTTCTAAACTACTACCATAGGGGTTATCCATAAGGATATACATGCCTCCTGCATGTATCTTTACCTGTCAAATGTCTCCCCTCTGTTATGAGACCTGAAAAACTGCATATTCTGTGGGTGGGTCTGTTGTCTGGAGCTCGGTGGGTGGAGTCGTGATGTCAGTAGACTCCCCGTCCACCTCTACACTTCCCTTGTCAATATGCATTTTCTCCTGTGTATTTCTTACACTGAACTTCTGCTATGATCTCTAACATCCAGTGAAAAGACAGGAAAGTAACCACATGACTTCAGAATGCCAAATCATGCTGAGGTGTGGAACAGCCAATCCTTGCAGAGCTGCTGAAGAAAGGAGTGGGGGTGGGAATTATAAAATAATGCATGTCTTAGGCTAGTGCACGAGATGTAAATCACCTGTCACTCACAGCAAAGGGGAGGATTTGACAAAGTTTTTCTCTGTTTGTCAAGATTTATCTCACTGAACAATAAAAGAGGATTGCTCAGAGCTGGATTAACTCTTTGTGGCAAGACTGGGCTCAAATGATAGGAAATCTTATACTCTACATTATGACATAAAAAAAAATTTCGGGTTTACATCCACTTTAAAGTGGATGTAAACCGGATTCATGAAATTTGAGCTGGGCACATATATCTGCAGTGCTTTCTTATTTCTCTCCAAAGCACTATGTCCCATAGCTGTCCCCTGCTCCTTTCTTCTGTTATCAGCATGATAACTCCTGACAAGTTCTCCTTCACGTATGATAAAAGCAGGCAGAGTTTTGTGTTGGGGAGGATGCTATAAATAGATTAGCAGAGCCCTGAACTATTCAAGGGACAAAGCTGAAAGTCTCTACCTATGAGGAGAGGGGGTGTGTGCCTTTCCGCCAATCAGCTGTCTTGGCTGTATGCCCAGGCTTCACTGCAGTGCTAACCAGGAAGAGAAAATCTCCTAACAGGACGTGCACTTTCTAAACAGTATATAAAGCTGAAGACAGCAGATATACGTGTAAAACTTATGTAGGGAGATATGTTTCATCTCTGTGTATAATCTGAGGCTGTTCACTTCACTGTGTATATGTGAGGGTTTACATCCACTTTAAAGAGGTCCACCTAAAAAAAAAATATTAAAAGCCAGCAGCTACAAATACTGTAGCTGCTGACTTTTAATAATTGGATTCTTACCTGTCCCAGGGTCCAGCGATGTCGGCAGCCGAAGCCGATCAATCGCTCAACTTTCGGCTGCTGCCGCCGGCAATCAGCAAGTGAAGCATTGTGGCTTCACTTCCCGGTTCCTTACTGTGCATGCACGAGTTGCGCTGCGCGTCCTAACTGGTCCCCGCTATCTCCTGGGACCTGTATGTTTCCCAGGAGACAGCGGGGGGGGGGACTGGAAGGGGCATGACTCCTGCAGGAATCTATGTATTATACAGGTATCTGCACCCTCCTCCCCTCTGAAAGGTGCCAAATATGACACCGGAGGGGCGAGGGTTCCGAAAAGTGGAGGTTCTATTTTTGTGTGAACCTCCGCTTTAAGGAGTCTAGATGCATTCACGCGCGGCAGGCGTTTCCAGGAGAAAAGGCATTTAGGAGAGCTGGGCAAATGTCCCGTGTGCATGAGGCCTAAGGATAAAACTACAATAATAGTACCAACATTGTGTTTCCTACTCGGAACACCACTATCTGCATGAAGTTTGTATATTCTTCCAGTGCCATGTGGGGTTTCCCATGGGGGCTCCAATGTCCCACTACAGACAAAACACCACTCCCCCAAAGCCCTTCAACTGACATCACATGACCCGCATCCAATTCGCAATAACGTGAACCCAGCCTAAGAGTTTAGTGTGCTGTCAGTCAAGCGACTGCTTTGCCTAGGGGGTAGAGCACATACATGATTAATAGCACACTCACAAGCTTTAATTAAATAATGTAGATTGTTATATAGATAGATTGATTTATGGTCACAGCACCACTTCCCCAGTTCTAATTTGAAGCCATATCATTCAGAACATAAGACTTTAAAGGTACAAGTAATTTTGAGTACATTGCCAAAATGAGCCTTTAAAATTCTACAACCTTTCATTCCTATTCACATCCATACATTATTAAAGTAGAACTATAGGCAAAACTTTTTTTTCATTTTGGATAGAGTAAGAGAGGATTATAACCCCTGTCAGATTTTTTTCACCATCTGTGTCCCATTGGAAAGATTTACCTTCACTTCCTGCCCCATAGCCAAACAGGAAGTGAGAAGAAATACCTGCAAATTAAGGGAATTCTTTAGGGACCCCCAGGTCATCAAAACTAGTATCCCCATTAGAACATTTCCCCTCTATTACGTTTCTGGGGACAACCCAAAATTTGTGGTTCACTTTCACTTTCAATGATAATGGTAAACAGGACAAATAGAGAAGGTGAATCTCCCTAATGGGGACACAGACAGCAATAAAACCTGACAGGTGTTCTAATTCCTCTCTACTCTATACAAAACTAAATAAAAAGTTTTGCTTTTAGTTATAATTTTAAAATCACATTTTACATGATTTTGTGCATTTATACAATTCTTTATTTCTACAGTTCTTAAATCTCTCTATATTGTCTCAAAACCTCCTGTTTGGCTCATTTAGAATCTATCTACTTGTTGGGAAGAAATATTCAGTTATCTTTCAATTTTCTAGCTGATACTTGTGGAAGGATTAGACCACTTCTGAACAGGTTTACCAGATGTTAAATCTTCTTATCCAAAACCATATCAACATAATTAGCAATTTATATACAACACAAATTGAAATACAAATAGCGTGTATTAACATACTTATTACCACTTACAATATTGATTTTTCACTCGGCCAGTAAGGTCAAGATCTCACTTCAAAAGTGGGGGTGGGGCCAATGTTACTACCTTATAAAAAAAGATAACCAAATATTATGAATGGTCGCATGGCCCTTATAGTTATCTAAGAAAAAAAATTGCAAGCAAACAAAGTTCTTACCAGGGAATTGAATTTCATAAAACATCCACAAAGAGTTATTCCTAACTAATTATTTAGTTGCCAAAATCTATCAGATTATCCAAAGCTTTAAGGGCACTATCAGTATAATGGTTTGGACAAGGTGTTACCAGACAATGGCCATCCAACCAAAGCTTAGAGGACACTATCAAAAGAGTTGCAGAGAAGGTACACCCAACCCAATGAATATATGTATTGAAAATAACATTGGCAATATATATAATAACCCATCTGGACATCCACATGTCAGGATCTCTTACCCAATTGCTTGGTCTGGTAGAAGCAGCACTCCTGTCCCCAATAGAGAAAGGGGGAAAAGAGTCCTTCTTTTTTTTTTTTTTTTGAAAAATGTTTATTGGGTTTTATGGCATACAATAGTATAAAACAGAGTGTAACAAAGGTTACAGCGTATTAGTTGTTACAATTTGTAAAGAACAATGACTTCTCACAGTAGTTGAAATAAAGGCTTGTCATATCAGTTACAACAAATGAGAAGAAGCAGAAAACATAAAAATAAAAAGGAAAAATTAGGGAAAGGGGAGGTCAGGGGAGTTCATGTTTGCCATCTTATCAACACTATGGAGCGTAACATTGCTCGACATATGAAATCTTAACATCTAGGTATCTTCAGGAGTGGAGGCAGCGTGTGTACATATCTGGCTGAGCATGGTATATATTGGTCAGGGTATAATAAATAACCTGATTGATCTCACTATACTAAGAAATATCGAGTAATAAATATGGGGGGGTGGATGCTAAAGAGCACAATGGATTTGTGGATATCCTACGGTGGGTTAAAAGTAAAGGAATCCGGGGTGGGGGGTATTTTAAGTCGGCCAAGATTGTTGGAGAGATCTTTTGTCAAGTACCATTTCGTGTAGCAGAATGGGTGCATTATATCCATCAGTGCCTGTGGAGCGAATGTAGCTTCAATGTATTTTCTCCATCTTTTGAAAAAACGGGAAGTCGATCGGAAATTAAGGGTGACGGTGTCCAATCTCTCTAGATGGAAAAGTGATGCCAAGGCCTTTTTGAACATTGTTAGGGTAGGTGGAGTAGCTGATATCCAGTGAGACATAATAGTCCTGCGAGCCACTAGAAGACACAGGTGAGCCCATTGTGGAATATTTTGTGAGACCCTCGTAGGTGATGAGGGTGAAGGGGGTATGTTAAACCGGCATAATAGGCGGTCCTTAGTACACTGAATTTTGTGGACCTCGTTGATGTAGGTGATCACCTTAGTCCAATAAGCATCAATCTTGGTACAGTCCCAGAGCCTATGTAGTAAGGTGGGGCGAGGTAGGTTACACCAGGAACATTGCGCTTGGGTGGGGTCCTCCTTGTTGAAACAGAATGGAAAATAGGCCCTGTGAATGATCTTGAATTGTGTTTCCCTCCAGGATTCGGAAGCAGTAAGATTGCGGACTGTTTTGTATCCCTCAAGGATTTTTTCAGGCAGAGACTCGTCTTCTAATACATGTGACCACTTTTGAAAGGGTTTGAGGGCATATTTCCGTGTTTGATGTTGTATGAGACAGGAGTAAATATTGGAGATGGAGTAGTTATTGCTTTTGATGAGAGTATCAATGCAGGATGTTTCAAGTGGATTGGTATTGGGGCCAGAGCATGATTTGAGATAGTTGATGAGTTGGTGATGGAAGAAAACATGAGTTGGTGGTAGGGAGTACTCCCGCATCAGGGTTTGAAATGGTTTGAATTTGCCCGGCTTGTTGAGATAGAAAGACGAGACATCTGTGAGGCCTTTAAGTTTCCATTGGCCAAAAGCTTTATGGATGATAGATGGAAGGAACATAGGGTTGCCTTGTATTTTGAGGTATTTGGAGATGCTGTATGGCAATTTAAGCAGTTTTCTTACTTCTCTCCACGCAATGACCGTATCCTTAATTAGTACACTTGTTTTGAGGTGGGGGGGTAATGTATTGGGATTGGAATGGAGGATGGCCGAGAGGTCATATGGGTGTACCATAGCCTCTTCTAAGGATAAGTTAGAATATTTAGAACCACCAGTTAACCAGTCTAAGCCCTGTCTAAGTAAACATGCCAGGTTGTAGAAATGCATATTGGGCAGTCCCGCCCCGCCCTCGCCCTTCGGGAGACATAGTTTCTGCAGCGCTATGCGAGGTTTCTTGCAAGACCATATGAAGGCAGTTAGGGCCTTCTGGATTTTTTGGATATCTGAATGTTTAATTAGAAGAGGTATGGTCTTCATTGGGTAAAGCAAGCGTGCGAAAGATACCATTTTGAAAAGGTGGCATCTCCCAAAGAGCGAGAGAGGTAGGGCCCCCCAAGCCTCCAACTCCTTCACAATTTTGGTTATCAAAGGGGGTAATTCAAGGAGTACAGAGAGGTTGGTTCACGTCCCACTTTAATGCCCAGGTATAGAATATGTTGGTTGGCTATAGCCAGGGGGGATAGGTGTTTCCATTTACTGGAAAGATGAGGGTGCAATGGTAGGATCTCACTCTTATCGAAGTTGATTCTGAACCCCGAGTAAAGTCTAAAGTCTGAAAAAATTTGTTTGAGTCTGTCAAAGTCTGCTATAGGGTCGGTAGAGAACAATAGTATGTCGTCTGCAAATAGCGCCGAACGAAGAGTGTGGTTCTCCAGAGTGATGCCGCTGATTCCATCAACTGAATTTAATATTCTGGACAGGGGTTCGATTGCTAGATTAAACAGGAGTGAAGACAGGGGGCAGCCCTGTCTCGTTCCTTTTGTTAACCACTTCCCGCCCGCCCTATGGCGGATTGACGTCTGGGAAGTGGTTCTGTTATCCTGACTGGGCGTCATATGACGTCCAGCAGGATAACATGCCGCAGCGCGCCCCCAGTGGCACGCATCGCGGCGATCGGTGGAGCGGTGTGTCAGTCTGACACACCGCTACACCGATCTTGGTAAAGAGCCTCCGGCGGAGGCTCTTTACCACGTGATCAGCCGTGTCCAATCACAGCTGATCACGCTGTCAATAGGGAGAGCCGTTAATCGGCTCTTCCTCACTCGCGTCTGACAGACGCGAGTAGAGGAGAGCTGATCGGCGGCTCTCCTGGCAGGGGGGTCTGCGCTGATTGTTTATCAGCGCAGCCCCCCCTCAGATCACCACACTGGACCACCAGGGATCGCCACTAGGACCACCAGGAAAGGGGCAACATGTGGATGGCCAGGTATGTACCCCATGGCCATGCACATGTGCCCAGTGTGCCAAATCTGTGCCAATCAGTGCCCACAAATGGGCACTGATTGGCACCATCATGTTGCAGTGATGCCCAGCAATGCTACCCTTAGGGGCATCACTGCAAACAAGCAGTGCCATCAGTGCCACCCATCAGTGTCCATTCATGCCACCTGTCAGTGCCCATCCGTGCCCATCAGTGCCCATATATCAGTGCCCATCCGTGCCCATCTGTGCCAACTATCAGTGCCACCCATAAGTAACCATCAATGCCACCTACGAGTGCCCATCAGTGCTGCCTATAAGTGCCCATCTGTGCCACCTATGAGTGCCCATCAGTGCCGCATATTAGTGCCACCTATCAGTGCCCATCAGTGCCACCTATCAGTGCCACCTATCAGTGCTCATCATCAGTGCCCGTCAGTACCACCTCATCAGTGCCACCTCATTGGTGCCACCTGATCGGTGCCCATCAGTGCCGCCGTATCAGTGCCCGTCAGTGCAGCCATATCAGTGCCCGTCATTGAAGAAGAAAACGTACTTATTTACAAAAAGTTTTAACAGAAACAAAGAAAAACTTGTTTTTTTTCAAAATTTTCGGTCTTTTTTTATTTGTTGCGCAAAAAATAAAAACCGCAGAGGTGATCAAATACCACCAAAAGAAAGCTCTATTTGTGGGAACAAAATGATAAAAATTTAGTTTGGGTACAGTGTAGCATGACCGCGCAATTGTCATTCAAATTGCGACAGCACTGAAAGGTTAAAATTGGGCTGGGCGGGAAGGTGTCTAAGTGCCTGGTATTGAAGTGGTTAATGGAATCGTGTCTGATATAAAGTCAGGGGTGACAAGACGTGCGGTAGGGGATGCATACATTTGTAGAAGGAATCGCATAATCTGTCCTGAGAATCCAAATTGTGACATCACTCTAAAGAGCCAGGAGAAGCTGATGTTGTCAAAGGCTTTTTCCGCGTCTAAGGACATGATGGCAATGTCTTGGTTAGGGTGAGTTTTGGCATACTCCAGAGCCAATAATACTTTGTGAATGTTTAGGGTAGCTGATCTGCCCGAAACAAAGCCAGATTGGGCTGGATGTAGTAAAGATGGCAGTAGGGGAGCTAGGCGCGACGCAATTATTTTGGATAGGATTTTGACATCGACATTGATTAACGATATCGGTCGGTATGAACCCGGTAATAGGGGATCTTTCCCTTTCTTAGAGATTAATTTGATGTGGGCCTGTGTTCCCGTAGGAAGATAGGGCCCTCCGTCCCACATGGCTGCGTACACATGTTTTAAGGTGTCCGGAATAAATTCCCTGGTCATTTTGTAAAATTCGGCGGTGTATCCGTCGGGTCCCGGGGCTTTGGCCGAGGCCATGTCTTTGATCGCACATCGAATATCATCAACCGTTATGGGGGCATTAACTGTCTCCAGTTGTGTGTAGTGGACTTTGGGTAGACGTATTTTGTCGAGCAGAAAGTCAGTAGTAGGTAAGTCAGTCGGGTCAGCTTTGTATAGATTAGTGTAGTATTCCACAAGTAGGTTGCTTATTTCAGCTGGGGAGGTGACCAGAGAGCCTGTCTTAGTTCTAAGAGCAGATATACGTGTAGGACGTCTAGGTCCTGAGCACATCTTGGCCAGGAGCCTGCCAGCCTTGTTGCCAAATCTATGGAAATGTAGCTGAGAGTATGATGTTTTGGCCGCTTCATGCTGTTCTGCCCAAAGGTCAAAGGTGCTTTTAGCCTGTCTCCATTTTTGTATGTTCTCTATGGTGCGGTTTAATGTGAGCTGTTCATGCGCCAAGCGTAGGGCTTCGCTTGACGTACTATATTGTTGTTTGGCTCTTTTTTTGAACTGGGTTGTGTATGAAATTATTTTACCCCGTAAGAAGGCCTTACCTGCTTCCCAGAAGAGGTTAGGGTCTGTAATGTGAGCTCCATTAGTGGAGATGTACTTCTCCCAGGCACAGTATAGTGTATGTTGGAAGTCCTCATTGTCAACTAGATAGGAGGGGAAGCGCCAAGTAGGGGAGGGAGATGAACGAGCTGTTTGGGTTAGATGAACCACAATTGGGCTGTGGTCTGAAATCACTGTGTCTTGTATGTCTGGTGCACTGATTACGGAGCTTAGGGCCGGGGAGGCAAAAAAATAGTCTATACGTGAGAACGTATTGTGCGGGGGCGAAAAAAAAGTGTATTCCCGACCCGTTGGGTGCATTAAGCGCCAGACATCCACGAATTGCATGGAGATGACGGATTGTGACAGTAGGGTAGATGCAGATGATGAGGGGGTACGGGTGTGTGTTCTATGTGTCGGGGGGCCTGTGCGATCAGCTAGGGAGGACATGACTGAATTAAAATCCCCACCCATGAGGTGTAACATCTCTGGGGTAGTTAGCACCCATTTCACTAAGTCTTGAAAGAAGGAGGTGTCAGGAGAATTGGGAGCAAGGATGTTAGTAAGTGCTACAGGTTTGTCGTCTATAGTCAGATGTAGAGTAATTTTCCTTCCTTCCAAGTCAACCTTGACATCCCTAACAGTGTGTTGTAAATTTTTGTGTAGAAGGATAGCAACACCCGCTTTACGGCCTACTGCTGGTGAACCATAAACAGAGCCCACCCACAATTTACGAAGACGTTGCAAGTCGTCTGCAGCCAGATGTGTCTCCTGAAGTAGAGCCACATCAGTCCGGAGACGCCGCAGGTGTCTGAGGATGGACATGCGTTTATTTGGGGAGCGCAGCCCCTTAACATTCCACGAGACAAACCTTAGGTGACTCCCATCTGCAGACTGTGACATGGTTGGCAGTTAAAAGTGGTTTGGTTTAGGGGTTTGTATAAGAACCCCTTTGTAGATGTGTTATCTAGCCTGTGGGAGCCACCAAAGCGCCTCAGAGCCCCTGAAGACATATGAACTAGATTGGCAAACATGAACTTAAACTTCTCTAAGCAACAATAAGTTATAAACATTTATAAGCAGAATATCGGATAAGGAAATATATAACGTGCCTTGTGGACTTCTCGTTTTTCCACATGAGGTCCCACCTATATAGTTAGCATAGCTCCCATTGATTGCCAGCTCCTCACGTAGGGGCAGGGTGTTAGCAACGGGGGGTGAGGACAGGTAGGGTAGGGGAGAGGAAAGGGGGATAGGGGGAGGGAGGGGGTATCAGATAGGAAGGGAGGGTAGTCTAGTCTAGGGGGGATCCCCTGAGGGAGCAGTGCAGACTTAAACTAATCAATGGCGAGGTAGGCTAAACACAAGGGAGGGCCCCCCTCTTTAGATTAGGCTTAAACAAACCAGAAAATAGAAAACATAAATAACAAAAACATTGCAAGTGTCCCTGAAAAGGAGGGTCCCCCAGGTTATGGGGGGCTATCTCCGTTATTGAGTTACATGACCATATCACTATAAACGTATAACTTTTAGCTACCGGCTGGTAGGGGTAGTGCTCCAGAAAGAGCATGCACGGCAGTTTCTAGAGGCAACAAAAGCGTCCTCATCTTAAGGATAAAAAATTAAGAAAAGAAAAACGTATGAGATGGGTTGATACTACCCGTTCGTAGATGGCGAGGTGAAAAAGGTGGTGATGCGGAGTCCTTCAACGATTCCCAGAGCGATCTTCCTGGTTGGTGAAACGGCTGTGTTTGTATAGTGGTTTGGTCGGGCTTCGAGGGTGTTTAGGGGGTCCATACGCGTGCTGTGAAGATGGCGATGGTGAGCCCTCTGCAGCGGCGCTGTGTTCCATTTCGGAGCTTCTGTTGGCTAGGTAGGTTTCCGCCTCTTCAGGTGTATTAAAGGTGAGTTGCTCCCCTTCAGGTGTTTGAACGCGGAGGACAGCTGGATAAGCTAGGGAGAATCGGATTTGATTGTGGTGCAGAGTGGAACATACCGAAGAGAATGCCTTGCGTTGTTTCATTACCTCTATGGAATAGTCCGCAAAGAGCAACAGTTTCGCGCCATCCACCACCAGTGAGCGCGTGCGATGAAATTTTTGCATTATGGCGTTTTTGTCAGCATAGTTCAAATATTTCACTATCACATGCCGAGGTTTAACGCGTGTGTCAGAATATTGACCCATACGATGCGCTCGTTCAACAGTGCAGGGTATGCGGAGGCCAAGTTGCTCTGGGATGGTTTTTGCACATATATTTGTAAGGTGGGAGGCCAGGATCGACTCTAGCAGGCCAATTTTGCGCAAGTTGTTTCTTCTTGAGCGATTTTCTAAATCGTCCAGCTTGTCCCATATGTCTCTATGTGAGGCAGTGATGCGTGCAAGTGCTGCAGATGAGGCTGTGCAGTCATCTTCAAGTATAGAAATTCTCTCCCCCACCTGAGTGACGCGCTGGGCCTGAGCCTGGAGTTCTATGTGCAGCTGTTCCAGCCCTCTGTGCACCGCTGCGTCCACAGTGGCTGTTAGGGATGGCCCCAGAAGTTGTACTACAGCCTGGGCAATATTAGCAGGGGATGTGGGGTCAGTCTCTGCCATAGCAGGGGCAGGGGGAGGTTGTGGCTGCTGCTGAGGCCGCTCTGCTGTGTCCGGAGCGGCCGCCATCTTGGCTGTGTCAGCCGCTATGTCTCCCGCCGGCGGAGCTGTAGAGGGGGCGAGGACAGCGCCCGAGCATAGGATCGCTCCACGAAGCAATCCATGTCTGCCTGGGATGGATCAGAGGCAGTAGGGGTTCCCCCCGGCGCTGTGGCAGATTTAGATGCCGGTTTTGTGAGGAACTGTGCGTAAGCTGAGGCTGCTTACCTCCTCCTCATGTGGCACCGGAACCGGTAGTCAAGAGTCCTTCTTAGCACGGTGGAGGATCCTCTTATATTATTCCTCTCACTGGCGCCAACAATGGAGCATATTTCCTGCCACTGACACCAACACCAACAACGGGGTATTATTACTTCCACTGACACCAATGAGGGGGCACTTATTTCTTACAATGCCACCAACAATGGGGCATATATTCTACCACCTAATACCAGAGACGGGGAACTGTTTACTCTCACTGACACCAGGACACTTTCTACTCCTACTTGCCCAAGTCCAGCACCCCTAATGTCTGAAAGAAAGTAAACTGGTCCTTTGTTTAGAAAGCATGGAGACCCCTGCTTTAGGTGAAAGAGACTGCACGTTTTAGACTAAAATATACTGACAATTGTTTCTTGATAATGTACTTCCATAGCAGGGATGTGCGGTGAGGTCAGTGGCTGGTGAGGCACTGGTCAGTATCAGTGCCAGATACACACAGGTTACATACACTGCGATCGCTAGAGCGAGAGCAATAATTCTAGCACTAGACCTTCTCTGTAACTCTAAACATGTAACCTGTAAAAAAATTTACAGCTTCGCCTATGGGGATTTTTAAGCACTGAAGTTTGTCGCCATTCCACAAGCGTGCGCAATTTTAAAGCGTGACATGCTAGGTATCTATTTACTCGGCGTAACATCATCTTTCATATTATACAAAATAATCTGGCTAAACATTTTATTCTCTAGGGTGTCTGCTAAATCTCTCTCTCTCTCTCTCTCTCTCTCTCTCTCTCTCTCTCTCTCTCTCTCTATATATATATATATATACAGGGCTTTTTTTCAGGAACTCAGTTCCACCACCTCTGGCTCAGACTATTGGGGGGGGGGGGGGGCTGCTCACCACTATCACTTGTAATCCCAGAAGTCAGGTTTCTGTGTTTACAAGTGGCAGCTCTGCACTCTGTGTGTAACCCCCCTGAACTCTGCGCTCTGTAATGCAATCCTGGTATTTAAAGGCCCTTTTAGGACCCTCCTACTGTTCGTGAAATTTGACTGACCACACCCACTATGTAATGTGATTTAGAGGGTGTGTGTAGGGGGAGGGGTTTTGGGGGGTCGTGGTTGAGTTCCAGCACCTATTGTTTGAGGAAAAAAAGCCCTGTGTATATATATATATATATATATATATATATATATATATATATATATATATATATATATATATATATATATATACATATAAATGTTTGGGGGTTCTGAGTAATTTTCTAGCAAAAAAATTATGATTTTTACATGTGGGAGAAGTGTCAGAATTGGCCTGGGTGGCAAGGGGTTAATTACTATAAGTAAGTAATATACAAATAATTATTATATATTGTTTTTAAGGTAATTTACTATATCTTCAAAAGCTGTACTCATGCATTAAGATGTACTTAATGGACAAATTACTGAAGTTTGAAGTTATAACTTCCAACCAGTAATTTCAAAGTAAATAGATAAATATTAAATTATTATGTTATAACATATAGCATATAAATATATGATTTAGCTTGATTAAAACAGTACATTTTCAGCAGCAGCAGATTACCATTCTGCCTCTTAACTGTGTGAAAAAAACATGGGATTGTGGGTAAATCTTATACATATAAACTCATGTTTTTTCCTTGTAGATATACTTTACCATTGGTCCAAGACTCCAAGCTGTCCATTGAGCTCAGTGCCTCCGACGAGAAGTGAGGAGAGGCACCGTGAGCGCATCCTCTCAGTCTGCTGCAAACCGAGTGTGCCAGCTTGAATTTAAACTGGCCGCTCTGTATGTAACTTCTGACAGGCTGCCCAAGGAGCCCCAAATCTCCGGAACCATAGGTCATAGGAGCCCCAAATTTTGACCAGTGGTGGGGTGGGACTTCAGCTATTTGGGGTCTTTGTGACCCCAGGTTGCCAAGCTACGACCCTTGAAGCTCAATTATTTTTTTTTTTATTTGTTGTTTTTTTTCTAATGTTAACGGCAGATGACTGCACGTCCCTCGAAGCTCTATCGTTTTTTTGATTGCACGTCCCTGTTCCATAGATACAATATAATACTCAGAAAGACTGCTTTCAGAAATATCTTCCCCACAATGCCACCTTTATTTCTAATATTTTCAATTATGATAAGCTCCAGAAAACTCTACATATTAATGCATAAATATGATTAAAGGCTCTTTTACGTAAACGAGTTATATAATTTTTGATTGCAGGCCTTTTTAGCCTGATTGATGACATTTACAAGGTTCTTCACTTTGATAAAGCATGCATTTTTGTGAATTTTTTGACAATTTTTACTCCTCTCATACAACTGTAATCATTTAATAATACAGAGTGGAGCCAATTTATATTCTCTGAATGTATTCAGTAAATATAAATTCTTCTCAGCTGTGAAGCAGACAGAACTCTACTACTTCTAGAAGAATAAAGTGTTTCCATGGAAACTAATAGAATATTTTTCCTTCTTATTGTTTGAAAAATCTGGCAAGAAACGTCTTTGGCTTCATCTCCTGAGTCCAATAAATAGGTATCGGTATAATTTAACACGCATTTCACAGATATGGCTGTTGTTCAGTAGTGCTACAATTCAGAAACATTTTTGAAAACTCTTCGTAGTGGTGCAACTTAGGGGGAATAAGGGCATATCAGTCGTGGTTGCCCTTGGAAATTTGACAAAGTTTGGCAGCCTTGGACCCCTCAGTAGAGTGAGTCTGTCGAGTACCTCTATTTTTCATTGGTAAGTGTTTTGAGGTGTTCCATGAACCCCTGTCTCTACTTGGTGATGACCCCAGGACCACTAGTATTGCAGTGTAACAGGATTTATGGTCAGCCAAATTAACAGACAGAAGGTGGATTTAATATGACTTTTAATAAATAGATGCAGAATAGAAACTGACAATGCCAACAGAGTCAAGGTGCCAAAGAGATATGCATATACTACAATGCAATATACAACAGACACTGAAGAGCTTGAAATAATAGGGCACCTAGGAGCAGTTTACCTAAGTGGTCACGAGGTGGTAGCGCAGTCTGTGAAACACTCAGTGAGACATATGAGCAACCAAGTACCAATGGCTACTTGTGCTTCCCTTGGGGAAACACCTCTGTCACAGGGAGGTAGGAAGTGTCCGGTAGTCCTGGTGGACAGCTGAAAGGATCTCCAGTCCTGCTCTATAGGAAAGTGGTGGGAAGAGTCTATGCTCTAGATGCACAGCATAACTGCTGCATGCACAGAACCACCCCAGTTAAGGCTTGGCATTCTGGACACAGTTAGAACAGTGCTCTATGTAGAGACTGGGACTAGGTAGGAAGCTGCTTGCTGTTGTGCCCCTTACCAGGCAGCACACATGCCTGGATTATTGTAGGATGACCAATCACCTGGAGACAGCTAACATGCCCATACACTGCTCTCTTGACTGCATGAGGCCTAAGCACAAGAGTGCAGGAGAAAGAGATCAATTTATACTCCCTGGGAATGTTCAGAAGCCCAGAGGATTGTGGAGAACAGAGTTAAAGGGGCCCGCGCCAGCACGTGCACTTAATAGGTGAAGGGGCACTCTGTTACAGCACCACCATGGTTTTCCAAAAATCATACAATTCTGCCCTCCATCTGATGGATAATGTTGGAGGGTATACATTTGGGAAAATGTCTGAGTGACCTCGTAAATCTTTCATTCTTTTTGAGGATAGGGAAAGAAATGTTGAACCCCAAGTGTGCTGTTTCTCTAGGTGTGTTTTGTTATAATCAGAATTTCATACTAATGGCCTTTCTTCACCTATGAAAGATCTTTTGTAAAAACAATCTTTATATAATCTCTGATAATTTAAGTAAGGCAGGTGATTCTCCTTTGAGCAAAAAGGCTGCTACATCTCCAGTTGAGAAAAGAAGAAGACGTTCCCCCCTTGGACTTTAATGCAGCAACACAAAACATATGATATAAAAAACAATTGTATTTTATAATACAAATCTCACAAACTGAATGTGTACATCAATGCTCTGGTATATTCTTTAAAACATAGCAGTACACCCATCGGCGGCTCGTCCATTAAGGGCGCACGGGCGCCACCCCCCATCCATCCGTCCGACCCCCTGATCTACATGGAGGGCTCCGGATGCATGGCTTCCAATGGCGGGGGTGTGTTTTTTTGAAGCACGTGATTAGAGCCGGAGGCTCTAGTAGGCTTCAAAAAAGGGTGGGCTCGGGGCGCAGCGATCCCTCTCAGTTGTGTGACAATATCGCTATCTCCACACTGATCCTCCTGGCCAATTGAGACTCGTCACTGGTTGGCTGAAAGTGCAGGCAATCCTATTGGCCACCTAGGAGGAGGAGGGAAGAACCGCACAGCAGAAGCCACCTTGATGCAGAAAAGGAGGAGAGGACACAGGAGCCGCAGCCGGCGGCCCGTAGGATCCCACAACCCGCCGGTTGCCCGCCGCCCCTAGGAGCCTACAACCCGCCTGTAGAAGCCTGCAACCCACCTGTAAGAGCCCGCAACCCGGCCGCTGCTCGCCACCCGTAGGAGCCTGCAACCTGCCCGCTGTCCGCAACCTATATGGGGTAAGTGCCGGGGGGTGCCGCTGACCGACCAACTCAGGGGGGTGGTTGTTTGCCGCCCCCCCCCCCAAAAAAAACACCAGCCGCCACTTAGTACCCCCCTGAAAATTTAGGCAGAACGTTGCTATATTGTATATTAAACAGAATCTTATTCCACCAAAGAATCGCAAATGCATTTCAACTGACGTTCACAATCATTATTAGGAGCTAACAGGGGTACCTCTACAAAAGATAAAGCAAACATAAAATAGTAACAAAGCAATTATAGGATATAAGAGACATGATGAAACCCTTTGGTTATGCAAACAATGTGTTTATAACTTATCAAATCACCCAGCGTTTTAAAAGGACATAATTTATTCCATGTTCACATGCTGAAAACTCTCCTCAGACCTGGCACGTTGGAAAAGGCAATACTATTTGCCCTTATAGATCCCCTCATGGGTGGCTGCCTACTTGGACCTTCCACGCTTAGTTACAGTGGCCCCCTTTGGTAGAAATAGATTCTGTTTAATATACAATATGCCAACTTTCTTCCTAAATTTTCAGCGGTGTACTGTTTTATGTTTTTAAAGTGTAGCGATACCACCGTAGGGCAGGGGCGGATCCAGAGTCTAGTCTCGAGAGGGGCACTGCCAGAAAATAAGGTTTTTTGCAGGCAATTTATCGGGGAAATGGCTGGTGTTGGCGCTTCAATCATCATGGCACCATGGTTGTTATGGTGTCAGGATGATTGAAGCGCATTATTTCTATTATTACATTGAAATATAAAATAAAATAGTTCAACTCACCCTAATGCTGAATCAGTGGGAGGCTCCATCCCCCACACAGTTAGCAAGCACCCCTTAGGGACACAGTTAACCCTTTGATCACCCCTGATGTTAATCCCTTCCCAGCCAGTGTCATTAGTACAGTGACAGTACATATTTTTAGCACTGATCACTTTATTAGTGTCACTGGTCAACAAAAAGTGTCAAAAATGTCAGTCAGGTGTCTGATCTGTCCGCTGCTATGTTGCAGTCCCGCTAAAAATCACTGATCGCCGCCATTACTAGTAAAAAATAAATAAATAAAAATTCAATAAATCTATCCCCTATTTTGTAGACGCTATAAATTTTGCGCAAACCAATCAATATACGCTTCTTGGGATTTTTCTTTTACCAAAAATATGTAGCAGAATACATATCAGTCCAAACTGATGAAGACATGTTTTTATAGCAAAAAGCAAAAAATATTGCTTTTTTTTTTTAAATTGTCTCTCTTTTTCTGTTTATATCGCAAAAAATAAAAAACGCAGAGGTGATCAAATACCACCAAAAGAAAGCTCTATTTGTGAGAAAAAAAAGGACATCAATTTTACCTGGGTACAGCGTCACACGACCGCGCAATTGTCAGTCAGTTAAAGTAACACAGAGCAGTATCGCAAAAAATGGCCTGGTCATAAGGGGGGTTAAAACTTTCTTGAGCTGAAGGGGTTAAGATTGAGCAAGTCAAAACTAAAAGGGTATTTTTTTTCAGACATAATGGCACACATGTATTTTGCAATTTGACTTGACACATGACATTCATTCATTCTTTTTTTTTACTCACTTTTAGTCAAATAATTTGGTGCTTTGGTGGGGGGAGGGGCTCCCATGCAGGAGCAATAGAGTTGAGTTGGTTGGATCCAGTAATTTCACTGTCCGCAGCCTTCTTCTTCCTGTATTCACACCGCTCTGCAGACTGCAAGGTGGAGAAGATGGAGGGAGGAGGTGGGTGGAGCCAACACTCACTCAGGGGCGGGTTCTGCAGTCAGTGTGACTGTGGACAAGATGGAGGGAGGAGGTGCTGCAGGTGGGTGGGGCCAACACACTCAGGGGCAGCCACGGAGAAGGAAGAATGCTGGCGCTCTGCCAATACTGCAGTCTGCAGCAACAACTGTTCCTCTATTTGAGGCTCCAGGCAGCTCCTGTCACGCCGGCTCTGAGACTTCGAGTCCGACATGACTCACTGACATCACTCATTGCTAGATGCCAGGCGGCGCAGGTGCTAGCAACCAGTGCAGGGTTGCCAAGCCAGCGGCACAGCTCCACCCTCCTCCAGGCTCCTTCTGGTCCAGGCGTAATTACACACAGCAGTGTGGCATAATTACACACTAGACGAGTCTCTCTGCGCCGCTGATCGGCTGATGTGAGACAGAGAGAGAGACTCAGGCAGAGCTGCAGGTGACATGTCAGTGTGATATTTTCAGGGGGGGGCAATTGCCTTGTTGCCCCCCCCAGATCTGCCCCTGCCGAAGGGGCTGCTGAGTGTAGTGGGCCGTCTGTCACCCTGCCCAGCCAGGCACACAATTTCAAGCTTCCAGAGTCATGAAACAGTCCTTGCACTTGTTTTTTTTTTGTATTTTATTGAGGGGAATTTAACTTAGATGGGGATAGGGAAATTATGAGATGTCTAGATAATTGACAGTCAATGTTGGGACCAACTATATACATTCACAGTATATACAGTCTTTTCTCTCTTTCTCTCCAGTACTTTACTTGCTTGCAGACTATCTCTCCTCAGCACCTCAAGCACTTCACTTGCTTGTACTTCCCAGACCAGCTAGCACGGTAGGTCTGACACTGGCTCAGCCAGGCCCAAAGCAGATCCCCTTTGCAGGCAGGGACCGCGGGCCCCTATAGTGTAGCTAAAATATAGAAAGTCCCAGTGCTAGCTGTCCCTGTGGCTACTGCTCCCAGTACCACCTCTTCAGGCACTGCCAGCCCTCCTAGGTGCAGCTGCCCCTTTCCTCTGCCCATGCCACCACAATCCTCCAGACTGGCTCTGCACCCATCTCAGACTGCTCCATCTCAGTCCTCTCAGGCATGCCTCCCAGTCCTCCCGACTATGTGAACACTCACCAGCCCTCTTGGCTGCCTCTGTGGAACTCCTGGAGACTTGCCCGGCAGTGTTCTCCTGCTGTCCTCTCTTGCTCCTCCTGTGCCTCCTGGTCAGGACACCTCTGCGGGTTGTAAGAGGATCCCGTCCGCAACCGAGCCCAGGCCCAATGTCACCCCCCCAGACTGACTCAGAGGCCCGACAGTCTAACACTCCATCTTCCACCCGATCAGCTCCTCCCCAGCTGGGTTGACCCTAGGTATTTAAGGAAGCATAAAGGATCCGGCACTTCTGGAGATGAAGTCTTGACCATCTTTATTCCAATATGACAATGTAAAACAACAGTGAGTCTAACTTGTTTTGGCGGGTGAACCAGGCTTCTGTTGAAACGCGTTAGAATCACTGTTGTTTTACATGGTCATATTGGAATAAAGATTGTCAAGACTTCATCTCCAGAAGTGTCAGCTCCTTTATGCTTAGATTTCATTATTTTTCATTTGGGATGCTGAAAGGACGTCCTGAGCCAGAGCACCGGGACTGGGTGTGCCGTTTAATACACTACTAACAGCTACACTGTTCAAAGTGGTGTTTTCCTTGTGCTGCACATGTAGGTGTTTAAAAGGGCCTGCCCCCTGCCAGTCCAAATTGGGTAATGGTCAGGGCTCCTCAGAACACCCCAGGCAGCTCCACCTCCCCTCTCCACCTCTCTTTCCAGAAAACTCCAGAAAATTCTGCAAAGAAGTGGGAGGTCCTAGTGATGCTACCTGTGAGTCACCCAGCACTACCCTGAGCCACTCCCAACCCAGGCCAAAACACACCCAGGCTTGGCTGCAGCCAAGCCTGGGAATTTACCTACTCTCACAAAATATGTACTATTCTTCTAGTACACTATAGGGTGCTACAAAAGAATATACCAGAGCATTGACGGACATATAATTTTTAAGCGAGATTTGTATAATAAAGTATAGTTGTTTTTTAAAGCATATGGTTTGTGCTGCTGTGTTAAAGTCCCATGGGAGAATTTCTTGTTCTTAAATCTCTGATATTTGGCCACATGCTTTACCTTTTGATTGTATAATTAATTAGATTTGCCAACCACTATGTAGTGCAAAAGCTTACCTAAACAATCTAATCAATTTCTTTACAACCAAGTAGGCTCTACAGCTATTACAGTTTTTGGTAAAACTAATGGCAATTGTACACTTAAACTGGAATGTGTATGGCCATTTTAAGATACATTTTCAATGTGAAAAATTACAACTCTTATGTCTGTGGGTAGCTTCCAAGCAATAGAGCTTGGCTTATGTGGCTGTGAAGGAGTTTATGTCTCAGATCTCAAAGCTCTAAGAAAGCAAAAAATCAATTGTTTTAAAATCAGTCCACAAGAGATCCGAAACAAGAAATCTAACAGCTTTAACAGAGAGCTGAAAGCATCAACTGTCTGGATATACCTTTTTATTTTAACAAGCAAACGCACACTCCAGGGTAAACGGAAAATAGTCTTGGTCTGTATATAAGCGTGTATTGGTAGGGTCTTGAAAATGAATGTAAAAGAGGACTGTAAATACTTATCTCTCCTGCCTCCCGTGCCAATGAACCTCACATCAATCGTGAGAAATTGTCTTTTGTAGTCCACTGGGATACTTTGGGAACGTAGATCCTGGGTCCCCACAGCTCTCATTAGTTCCTCCTGCTAAGTTGCATATTGAGTTTTGTAGAATAACCCTATTTCCCCATTGTATTAATGAAACAATATTGTTACTGTTTATTTACTTGTAAATGTTGTACATATAAAAACTTATGTAGTGTTAGGTTATCTTATTGTAATATTGATGATACAGCAGTGTTCAGCACTGATGGGTTCAGTTGTTTTTTAATCAAGAACTGGAAGCCCTATTTGACAGCAGCTTTTGCACCATAGCCTGCTCCAGCTTTGGCCACTCTGGGCAGCAATTGACAATATCAGAAGGTTTCAACCAGATGTGTGGGGGTGCTGAATAGTGACTGGATATGGTCTCTTTCAGTTAAGGGCAGTGGAGAGATGTCATTTTTGAGGTGACACTTGTAACATAGATGACCGAGGTTCAGCCACTAACTTCTGTAACTGCAGCCACTGTAGAGTAATTGATCCTCAAAGCTTGTAGCTGATGCTTTTTACTTTTTTATTTTATTTTATTTTTTTACTTTTTTCTCAGTAGTACTATCGCTACCCTTTTCCTTCCCCTCCTGTAGCCTGACAATCCTATAATTTCTAATGTAAACCTAGGGCAGAAGAAGAGAGGAGACGTGAAATGCTGATACCCTCTCTTCTGAAACTTAAGGATGAATTGCTTCACAGTAGCTGTAACTTCAAAGGTCATTGGGGTGTACTTAAATGATTCATTCACATGGGTACAAAGGGCCATAGAATATGAAGAGGCGTGGGTTTATGCAGACAGGAGG